>CM067066.1:29811975-30541979 GCA_033980235.1 Diadema setosum | reverse complement strand
AATAAAGTAAAAAAAGTAAATTTTCAAAATGACGTCATCAAATTTCAAGTTTACTCGAGCGTATCTCACTTATCCTTTGCCAATTTACACCCAGATTTCAGTATGTTGTAGCTTATTAAATGATCTTTCATTAATATAATTACAACATTTTGATTGGACGGCGGCATCACCTCGTAAAAATGGATTGAAAGTAATATTGTCAAATTTGACCAGTTTACGTGTTATCTCTATGGGAGAGCAGTTTTTTCTGGCAGTGAAAATTGACATGACTCTCTTTTTCGAGCAGTAGCTCACTTATGCTTCGGTGAATTTCTCCCAGATTTTAGTATGTTGTAGCTGAGACTTTGGGCTATCGTAAGTGTGCCCTCCATTTTTTCATACGACGTCGGCATCACGTCAAAAAACTTGGTTGAAAATGGCACGAGGCTTCGATGCAGCGTCATTTTGCTTAATACACAGGGCCTATGGAGAATGAAATAGGTCATTGCGTAGCGCATCCGACTCGTAACCCTAAGCTCCCTGGTTCGAGGCTCACCCCTGCCAATATTTTTTTTTTATTTTTTTAAACACTTTTTTTCTTCTTTTTCTTTAGTTAATCTTAATCTCCCTTTCCTTACTTTATCTTTTTCTGATTTTTTTATGCTTCTCCTTCAAATTTCTATAAAATAACATAATTTTTTCTGTATTTTTCTTTCTTTCTACTACTTTCTGTGCAATAGATGAACAACAACAATGGCTATCAGTCCCATATTTTGCACATGTTTAGTACATGTCACGTACATTATTTCATAAAATAACAACTACTTGATCAGACACCATCTTGGGTATGTAAATTAGGGTCAAAGGTCATAAATGTTTCATCCTGTATCTTGGTGAATACATGTCCTATCTTTCCCATATTTTGCACACGCAAAGACCATGTTACAAGAATCATTTCATAAAATAATCACTTTTTGCTTAGACGCCATCTTGGGTGTGCAAAGTGACGTCAAAAGTCAAATATACTTCATTCTGTATTTCCGTTAGTGTATACGGAATTCGGTACCAAAGATGGCAGGTCTCACTCCCTTTTCTAAATGAGAATCCAAACATCACACGGCCAATGTCCCGTCAACACAGATGAAACCTGTATGGTCACGAATATTTGGATCAGGACTCAAATCATTGATTTTCGAAGAGATCGGATCACCTAATTTGTCAGTGTTGACAAATTCCGAGTCTAGTTCTTTGTTATTTCTCCCCAAAAGTTGTGCATCGATTAGCTCAGAAAGTCCTCTTCCTATCGATTTCAAATTTATACCACATATGTATCGTCTCCCAAAGACGGCAATCGAACTAAAATCAAAGTGATCAGTCGACCGTGACGTCACTATGACGTCATTATATGAAAACACATTCTCAATCATATCTCATTAATGGAATGGAATTTTGCAATGAAATTTACGTCACATATAATTCAAGTTATGCGCATTCTACTCAAGTCCTCAAAATTCATATTTTCTCTTAAAACGTGCGCGTACGCGCGCGTTGAAATATTTGTATGCTCAAATCGAGCTCAAATTTTTTTTGCACACGTTTCAGACCATTTGGAGCATTTTTTGAAAAATTGAAAAAATTGGACGGACGCGTACGCGCGCGCGCATATTCGCACACACAGCTCATATGCAGTGGAAATTTCCCGTTTTTTTACACTTATCGGATGCCTAAAATGTCAAGGAATATTTGTTCCAAGTTTCAAGTCAATCCGACTCAATATGACGTCATACGGGCCCGTCAAAGGTGAAATTCCGCGCGCGCGTCAATGGCGATATACAGTGCAACGATGCAAAAAAAAACGCCAATTTTAAATCCGATTTTACTCGTCAGGATGGACGGTGACCCCCCATTTTCTTTACATATTCTGAAAGCTGATGAGTTGGATATGTTATTTCATGAGTTGGCGATGCTGGCAAAATGATCAAAAGATATCAAAATTCTTAATAAAGTAAAAAAAGTAAATTTTCAAAATGACGTCATCAAATTTCAAGTTCACTCGAGCGCATCTCACTTATCCTTTGCCAATTTACACCCAAATTTCAGTATGTTGTACCTTATTAAATGATCTTTCATTAATATAATTACAACATTTTGATTGGAGGACGGCATCACCTCGTAAAAATGGATTGAAAGTAATATTGTCAAATTTGACCAGTTTACGTGTTATCTCTATGGGAGAGCAGTTTTTCTGGCATTGAAAATTGACATGACTCTCTTTTTCGAGCACTAGTTCACTTATGCTTCGGTGAATTTCTCCCAGATTTTAGTATGTTGTAGCTGAGACTTTGGGCTATTGTAAGTGTGCCCTCCATTTTTTCATACGATGTCGGCATCACGTCAAAAAACTTGGTTGAAAATGGCACGAGGCTTCGATGCAGCGTCATGTTGCTTAATACACAGGGCCTATGGAGAATGAAATAGGTCATTGCGTAGCGCATCCGACTCGTAATCCTAAGGTCCCTGGTTCGAGGCTCGCTCCTGCCAATATTTTTTTTTAATTTTTTTTAAACACTTTTTTCTTCTTTTTCTTTAGTTAATCTTAATCTCCCCTTCCTTACTTTATCTTTTTCTGATTTTTTTTTTAATGTTTCTCCTTCAAATTTCTATAAAATAACAATTTTTCTTTATTTTTCTTTATTTCTACTACTTTCTGTGCAATAGATGAACAACAACAATGGCTATCAATCCCATATTTTGCACATGTTTAGTACATGTCACGTACATTATTTCATAAAATAACAACTACTTGATCGGACACCATCTTGGGTATGTAAATTTGGGTCAAAGGTCATAAATGTTTCATCCTGTATCTTGGTGAATACATGTCATATCTTTCCCATATTTTGCACACGCAAAGACCATGTTACAAGAATCATTTCATAAAATAATCACTTTTTGCTTACACGCCATCTTGGGTGTGCAAAGTGAGGTCAAAGGTCAAATATACTTCATTCTGTATTTCCGTTAGTGTATACGGAATTCGGTACCAAAGATGGCAGGTCTCACTCCCTTTTCTAAATGAGAATTCACAAACATCACACGGCCAATGTCCCGTCAACACAGATGAAACCTGTATGGTTATGAATATTTGGATCAGGACTCAAATAATTGATTTTCGAAGAGATCGGATCACCTAATTTGTCAGTGTTGACAAATTCCGGTTCTAGTTAGGTGATCCGAGTATCCTTCGGATCACCTTCTGTATCTGTACGGATTCTTTCTTCTTCTTTATTTCTTTATTTCTCCCCAAAAGTTGTGCAGAGGTTAGCTCAGAAAGTCCGCTGCCTATCAATTTCAAAATTATACCATGTATGCATCATGTCCCAAAGACGACAAATCTAATGTATCATTGTGATCAATCGACCGTGACGTCACTGTGACGTCATTATATGAAAACACATTCTCAATCATATCTCATTAATGGAATAGAATTTTTCAATGAAATTTACGTCACATATATTTCAAGTTATGCGCATTTTACTCATGTTCTCAAAATTCATATATTGTCTTAAAACGTGCGCGTACGCGCGCGTTGAAATATTTGTATGCTCCAATCGAGCTCAAAATTTTTTTGCACACGTTTCAGACAATTTGGAGCATTTTTTGAAAAATTGAAAAAATCGGACGGACGCGTACGCGCGCGCGCATATACGCACGCACAGCTCATTTTTAATTGAAATTTCAAGTTTTTTCACTTTGATCGGATGTCTGAAATGTCAAGAAATATTTATACCAAGTTTCAAGTCAATCCGACTCAATATGACGTCATACGGGCCCGTAAAATTTGAAATTCCGCGCGCGCGTCAATGGCGATATACAGTGTAACTATGCCAAAAAACTGGCAATTTTAAATCCGATTTTACTCGTCAGGATGGACGGTGACCCCCCATTTTCTTTACATATTTTGAAAGCTGATGAGTTGAACATGTCAATTCATGGGTTTGCGATGCTGGCAAAATGATTAAAAGACATCAAATTTCTTAATAAAGTAAAAAATGTAAATTTTCAAAATGACGTCATCAATTTTCAAGTTCACTCGAGCGTATCTCACTTATCCTTTGCCAATTTTCACCCAGTTTTCAGTATGTTGTAGCTTATTAAATGTACTTTCATATTTATATTAACAACATTTTGATTGGATGACGTCATCACCTCATAAAAATGGATTGAAAGTAACCTTGTCAAATTTGACCAGTTTACGTGTAATCTCTATGGGAGTGCAGTTTTTCTGGAAATGAAAATTGACATGACTGTCTTTATCGAGCACTAGCTTACTTACGCTTCGGTGAATTTCTCCCAGATTTTAATATGTTGTAGCTGACACTTAGGGCTATCGTAAGTGTGCTCTTTGTATCTTCATACGATGTTGCGATCACGTCAAAAAACTTACTTGAAATTAAAGTTTATCTTCGATGTATTGAGATACTCCTTTCTTTCTGCAACTTTCTTTGCAATAACTCAAAAGAAACAGCCCCTATCACCCCCATATTTTGCACATGTTTAGTTCATGTCACCTACATTATTTCATAAAATAACAACTACTTGATCAGACGCCATGTTGGGTATGTAAATTAGGGTCAAAGGTCATAGATGTTTCATCCTGTATCTTGGTGAATACATGTCTTATCTTTCCCATATTTTGCACACGTAAAGACCATGTTACAAGAATCATTTCACAAAATAACCACTTTTTGCTCAGATGCCATCTTGTCTGTGCAAATTGGGGTCAAATGTCATATGTACTTCTTTCTGTATCTTTGTTATGACGTGTTATCTCTATGGGAGGGAATTTTTTTAAATGTGAAAATTGACATGATTGTCTTTATCGAGCACTAGCTCACTTACCCTTCCGTGAATTTCTCCCAGATTTTAATACGTCGTAGCTGAGACTTTGCGCTATCGTTATGTGCCATTCGTTTTTTTCATGCGATGTCGGAATCATGTTAAAAATCTTGGTTGAACTTAAAGCTTATCTTCGATGTATTCAGATATTTCTTTCTTTCTGCAACTTTCTTTGCAATAACTCAAGAAAAACACGCCCTATCACCTCCATATTTTGCACATGTTTAGTTCATTTCACGTATATTATTTCATGAGATAACAACTACTTGATTGGACAATATCTTGGGTATGTAAATAAGTGTCAAAGGTCAAGAATGTTGCATTTTGTATCTTGGTGAACACCTGTCCTATCTTTGCCATATTTTGCACACGTATATAGACGATGTCGCAAGAATCATTTCACAAAATAACCACTTTTTCCTCAGATGCCATCTTGGGAGTGTAAAGGTCGGTCAAAGGTCATATGTATTCGTTGCAGAAATCGTTATTCAGTGAATACAGAATTTGGTACCAAAGATGACAGATATGACTCCCTTTTCTAAATGAGAATCCAAACAGCACACGGCCAATGTCTCTAAACACAGATGAAACTTGTATTGTCATGCATATTGCGATCAGGACTCGAATCATTGATTAAAAAAAAAATCGGATCACCTTAATTTGTCAGTGAGGACAAATTACAATCTCTAGTATTTTTATTAGGTGATCCGAATATCCTTCGGATCACCTTCTGTATCTGTACTGATTGTTTATTTCTGGACAAAAGTTGTGCAGAGGTTAGCTCAGAAAGTGCATTGCCTCTCAATGTCAAACTTACACCATATATGTATCATGTCGCAAAGACGACAGCGCAAGTAAAATCATAGTGATCAGTCGACCGTGACGTCACTATGACGTCATTATATGAAAACACATTTTCATGCATATCTCATTAATGGAAAGGAATTTTTCAATGAAATTTAAGTCACATATATTTCAGGTCAAGCGAATTCTCTTCATATTCTCAAAATTCATATTTATCTCAAAACGCGCGCGTACGCGCGCGTTGAAATATTTGTATGCTCAAATCGAGCTCAAATTTTTTTTGCACACGTTTCAGACCATTTGGAGCATTTTTTGAAAAATTGAAAAAATTGGACGGACGCGTACGCGCGCGCACATATTCGCACGCACAGCTAATATGAAATAGAAATTTTCAGTTTATTCAAACGGATCGGATGTCCGAAATGTCAAGGAATATTTCTACCAAGTTTCAAGTCCATCCAACTCAATATGACGTCATACGGCCCCGTCAAAGTTGAAATTCCGCGCGCGCGTCAATGGCGATATACAGTGCAACTATGCCCAAAAACCGCGAAAATTAAATCCAATTTTACTCGTCAGGATGGACGGTGACCCCCCATTTTCTTGACATATTCTGAAAGCTGATGAGTTGTACATGTCATTTCATGGGTTGGCTATGCTGACAAAATGATTGAAAGATATCAAATTTCTTAACAAAGTAAAAAAAGTAAATTTTCAAAATGACGTCATCAAATTTCAAGTTTACTCCATCGTATCTCACTTATCCTTTGCCAATTTTCACCCAAATTTCAATATGTTGTAGCTTATGAAATGTTCTTTCACAAATTTAAAAACATAATTTTGATTGGATGACGGTATCACCTCGTAAAAATGGATTGAAAGTAACCTTGTCAAATTTGACCAGTTTACGTGTAATCTCTATGGGAGTGCAGTTTTTATGGAAATGAAAATTGACATTACTATCTTTATCGAGCACTAGCTCACTTATGCTTCGGTAAATTTCTCCAAGATTTTGATATGTTGTAGCTGAGACTTTGGGCTATCGTTAGTGTGCCCTTCGTTTTTTCATACGATGTCGGGATCACGTCCAAAAACTTACTTGAAATTAAAGTTTATCTTCGATGTATTGAAATATTTCTTTCTTTTTGCAACGTTATGTGCAATAACTAAAGAAAAACATACCCTATCACCACCATATTTTGCACATGTTTAGTTTATGTCACGAACATTATTTCATAAAATAACAACTACTTGATCAGACGCCATCTTGGGTATGTAAATTAGGGTCAAAGGTCATAGATGTTTCATCCTGTATCTTGGTGAATACATGTCCTATCTTTCCCATATTTTGCACACGTAAAGACCATGTTACAGGGATCATTTCATAAAATTACCACTTTTTGCTCAGATGCCATCTTGTCTGTGCAAAGTGGGGTCAAAGTTCATATGTACTTCTTTTTCTATCTTCCCTATGACGTGTTATCTCTATGGGAGGGAATTTTTTAGATGTGAAAATTGACATGACTCTCTTTATCGAGCACTATCTTACTTATGCTTCGGTGAATTTCTCTCAGATTTTGATATGTTGTAGCTGAGACCTTGCACTATCAGGACTCGAATCATTGATTAAAAAAAAATCGGATCACCTTAATTTGTCAGTGATGACAAATTACAATCTCTAGTTCTTCTTTATTTCTGGGCAAAATTTGTGCAGCGGTTAGCTCAGAAAGTGCATTACCTTTCAATGTCAAACTTATACCATATATGTATGATGTCCCAAAGACGACAGATCAAGTAAAATCATAGTGATCAGTCGACCGTGACGTCACTATGACGTCATTATATGAAAACACATTTTCAATCATATCTCATTAATGGAATGGAATTCTTCAATTAAATTTACGTCACATACATTTCAAGTTATGCGCATTTTACTCATATTCTCAAAATTCATATTTTCTCTTAAAACGTGCGCGTACGCGCGCGTTGAAATATTTGTATGCTCAAATCGAGCTCAAATTTTTTTTGCACACGTTTCAGACTATTTGGAGCATTTTTTGAAAAATTGAAAAAATTGGACGGACACGTACGCGCGCGCACATATTCGCACACACAGCTCATATGCAATAGAAATTTCCCGTTTTTTTACACTTATCGGATGTCTAAAATGTCAAGGAATATTTCTACCAAGTTTCAAGTCAATCCGACCCAATATGACGTCATACGGGCCCGTCAAAGTTGAAATTCCGCGCGCGCGTCAATGGCGATATACAGTGCAACGATGCCAAAAAAAATGCCAGTTCTAAATCCGATTTTACTCGTCAGGATGGACGGTGACCCCCCATTTTCTTTACATATTATGAAAGCTGATGAGTTGGACATGTTATTTCATGGGTTGGCGATGCTGGCAAAATGATTAAAAGATATCAAATTTCTTAATACAGTAAAAAAAGTAAATTTTGAAAATGACGTCATCAAATTTCACGTTCACTCGAGTGTATCTCACTTATCCTTTGCCAATTTACACCCAGATTTCAGTATGTTGTAGCTTATTAAATGATCTTTCATTAATATAATTACAAAATTTTGATTGGATGACGGCATCACCTCGTAAAAATGGATTGAAAGTAATATTGCCAAATTTGACCAGTTTACGTGTTATCTCTATGGGAGAGCAGTTTTTCTGGCAGTGAAAATTGACATGACTCTCTTTTTCGAGCACTAGCTCACTTATGCTTCGGTGAATTTCTCCCAGATTTTAGTATGTTGTAGCTGAGACTTTGGGCTATCGTAAGTGTGCCCTCCATTTTTTCATACGATGTCAGCATCACGTCGAAAAACTTCATTGAAAATGGCACGAGGCTTCGATGCAGCGTCACTTTGCTTAATACACAGGGCCTATGGAGAATGAAATAGGTCATTGCGTAGCGCATCCGACTCGTAATCCTAAGGTCCCTGGTTCGAGGCTCACTCCTGCCAATATTTTTTTTTAATTTTTTTAAACACTTTTTTCTTCTTTTTCTTTAGTTAATCTTAATCTCCCTTTCCTTACTTTATCTTTTTCTGATTTTTTTATGCTTCTCCTTCAAATTTCTATAAAATAACATAATTTTTTTTCTTTATTTCTACTACTTTCTGTGCAATAGATGAACAACAACAATGGCTATCAATCCCATATTTTGCACATGTCTAGTACATGTCACGTACATTATTTCATAAAATAACAACTACTTGATCGGACACCATCTTGGGTATGTAAATTAGGGTCAAAGGTCATAAATGTTTCATCCTGTATCTTGGTGAATACATGTCCTATCTTTCCCATATTTTGCACACGCAAAGACCATGTTACAAGAATCATTTCATAAAATAATCACTTTTTGCTTAGACGCCATCTTGGGTGTACAAAGTGAGGTCAAAGGTCAAATATACTTCATTCTGTATTTCCGTTAGTGTATACGGAATTCGGTACCAAAGATGGCAGGTCTCACTCCCTTTTCTAAATGAGAATCCAAACATCACACGGCCAATGTCCCGTCAACACAGATGAAACCTGTATGGTCATGAATATTTGGATCAGGACTCAAATCATTGATTTTCGAAGAGATCGGATCACCTAATTTGTCAGTGTTGACAAATTCCGAGTCTAGTTAGGTGATCCGAGTATCCTCTCGGATCACCTTCTGTTTTTGTACGGATTCTTTCTTCTTCTTCTTCTTTTTCTTCTTTCTCCCCAAAAGTTGTGTATCGATTAGCTCAGAAAGTCCTCTTCCTATCAATTTCAAACTTATACCATATATGTATCGTCTCCCGAAGACAGCAATCGAACTAAAATCAAAGTGATCAGTCGACCGTGACGTCACTATGACGTCATTATATGAAAACACATTCTCAATCATATCTCATTAATGGAATGGAATTTTTCAATGAAATTTACGTCACATATATTTCAAGTCAAGCGCATTCTACTCATATTCTCAAAATTCATATTTTCTCTTAAAACGTGCGCGTACGCGCGCGTTGAAATATTTGTATGCTCAAATCGAGCTCAAATTTTTTTTCGACACGTTTCAGACCATTTGGAGCATTTTTTGAAAAATTGAAAAAATTGGACGGACGCGTACGCGCGCGCACATATACGCACGCACAGCTCATATGCAATAGAAATTTCCCATTTTTTCAAACTTATTGGATGCCTGAAATGTCAAGGAATATTTCTACCAAGTTTCAAGTCAATCCGACTCAATATGACGTCATACGGACCCGTCAAAGTTGAAATTCCGCGCGCGCGTCAATGGCGATATACAGTCCAACAATGCCAAAAAACCGCCAATTTTGAATCCGATTTTACTCGTCAGGATGGACGGTGACCCCCCATTTTCTTGACATATTCTGAAAGCTGGTGAGTTGTACATGTCAATTCATGGGTTGGCGATGCTGGAAAAATGATTAAAAGATATCAAATTTCTTAATAAAATTAAAAAAGTAAATTTTCAAAATGACGTCATCAAATTTCAAGTTCACTCGAGCGTATCTCACTTATCCTTTGCCAATTTTCACCCAGATTTCAGTATGTTGTAGCTTATTAAATACTCTTTCATAAATGTAATAACAACATTTTGATTGGATGACGGTATCACCTCGTAAAAATGGATTGAAAGTAATCTTGTCAAATTTGACCAGTTTACGTGTTATCTCTATGGGAGTGCAGTTTTTCTGGAAATGAAAATTGACATGACTGTCTTTTTCGAGCACTAGCTCACTTATGCTTCGGTGAATTTCTCCCAGATTTTGATATAATGTAGCTGAGACTTTGCGCTATCGTAAGTGTGCCCTTTGTTTTTTCATACAGTGTCGGGATCATGTCCAAAAACTTGGTTGAAATTAAAGCTTATCTTCGATGTATTGAGATATTCCTTTCTTTTTGCAACTTTCTTTACAATAACTCAAGAAAAACAAGCTCTATCAGCCCAATATTTTGCACATGTTTAGTTCTTGTCACGTACATTATTTCATAAAATAACAACTACTTGATCAGAGGTCATCTTGGGTATGTAAATTAGGGTCAAAGGTCATAAATGTATCATCTTGTATCTTGGTGAATACATGTCCAATCTTTTTCATATTTTGCACACGTAACGACCATGTTACAAGGATCATTTCACAAAATAACCACTTTTTGCTCAGATGCCATCTTGGCTGTGCAAAGTGGGGTCAAAGGTCATATGTACTTCTTTCTTTATCTTCGTTATGACGTGTTATCTCTATGGGAGGGGATTTTTGTAGATGTGAAAATTGACATGATTGTCTTTATCGAGCACTAGCTCACTTATGCTTCGGTGAATTTCTCCCAGATTTTAATATGTTGTAGCTGAGACTTTGGGCTATCGAAAATATGTCCTTCATTGTTCATACGATGTCGGGATCACGTCCAAAAACTTGGTTGAAATTAAAGCTGATCTTTGATGTATTGAGATATTTCTTTCTTTCAGCAACTTTCTTTACAATAACTCAAGAAAAACAGGCCTTATCACCCCCATGTTTTGCACATGTTTAGTTCATGTCACGTACATTATTTCATACAATTACAACTACTTGATCAGACGTCATCTTGGGTATGTAAATTAGGGTCAAAGGTCATAAATGTATCATCCTGTATCTTGGTGAATACATGTCCTATCTTTCCCATATTTTGCACACGTAAAGACCATGTTACAAGGATCATTTCACAAAATAACCACTTTTTGCTCAGATGCCATCTTGTCTGTGCAAAGTTGGGTCAAAGGTCAAATATACTTCATTCTGTATCTTCGTTAGTGTATACGGAATTGTGTACCATAGATGGCAGGTCTGACTCCCTTTTCTAAATGAGAATCCAAACATCACACGGCCAATGTCCACTAAACACAGATGAAACCGGTATGGTCATGCCTATTGGGATCAGGAGACTCAAATCGTTGATTTACGAACAGATCGGATCACCTAATTTGTCAGTCTTGACAAATTCCGAGTCTAGTGTTAAACTTCCCGTTGTCACAAAAAAGATCTCTCTCCTCAAAAGTTGTGTATCGATTAGCTCAGAAAGTGCTCTTCCTATCAATTTCAAAATTATACCATATATGTATCATGTCCCAAGGACGACAAATTTTATAAAACCATAGTGATCATTAGACGGTGACGTCATTATGACGTCATTATATGAAAACACATTCTCATTCATATCTCATTAACGGAATGGAATTTTTCAATGAAATTTACGTCACAAATAGTTCAAGTCAAGCTAATTTTTTTCATGTTTTCAAATTTCATCTATACCCTTAAAACGTGCGCGTACGCGCGCGTTGAAATATTTGTATGCTCCAATCGAGCTCAAATTTATTTTGCACACGTTTTAGACCATTTGGAGCATTTTTTGAAAAATTGAAAAAATCGGACGGACGCGTACGCGCGCGCGCATATACGCATGCACAGCTCATATGCAATAGAAATTACCCGTTTTTTTCACTTGGATCAGATGTCTCAAATGTCAAGAAATATTTCTACCAAGTTTCAAGTCAATCCGACTCAATATGACGTCATACGGACCCGTGAAAGTTAAAATTCCGCGCGCTCGTCAATGGCGATATACAGTGGAAGTATGCCAAAAAACTGCCAATTTTAAATCCGATTCTACTCGTCAGGATGGACGGTGACCCTCCATTTTCTTTACATATTCTGAAAGCTGATGAGTTGTACATGTCATTTCATGGGTCATCTATGCTGGAAAAATGATTAAAAGATATCAAATTTCTTAATACAATTAAAAAAGTAAATTTTCAAAATGACGTCATCAAATTTCAAGTTCACTCGAGCGTATCTCAGTTATCCTTTGCAAATTTTCACCCAAATCTCAATATGTTGTAGTTTATTTAATGGTCTTTCAGTCATATAAAAACAGCATTTTTATTGGATGACGGCATCACCTCGTAAAAAGGGATTAAAAGTAACCTTGTCAAATTTGACCAGTTTACGTGTTATCTCTATGGGAGTGCAGTTTTTCTGGAAATGAAAACTGACATGACTATCTTTATCGAGCACTAGCTCACTTATGCTTCGGTGAATTTCTCCCATATTTTAGTATGTTGTAGCTGAGACTTTGGGCTATCGTGAATGTGCCCTTCGTTTTTTCATACGGAGTCGGCATCACGTCCAAAAACTTGGTTGAAATTAAAGCTTATCTTCGATGTATTGAAATATTTCTTCCTTTCTGCAACTTTCTTTGCAATAACTCAAGAAAAACATACCCTATCACCACCATATTTTGCACATGTTTAGTTCATGTCACGTACATTATTTCACAAAATGACAACTACTTGATCAGACACCATCTTGGGTATGTTAATTAGGGTCAAAGGTCATAAACGTTTCAACCTGTATCTTGGTGAATACATGTCCTATCTTTCCCATATTTTGCACACTCAAAGACCATGTTACAAGAATCATTTCACAAAATAACCACTTTTTGCTCAGATGCCATCTAGGCTGTGCAAAGTTGGGTCAATGGTCAAATATACTTCATTCTGTATCTTCGTTATAGTGTATACCGAATTTGATACCTAAGATGGCAGACCTGGCTCTCTTTTCTAAATGAGAATCCAAATATCACACGGCCAATGTCTCTAAACACAGATGAAACCTATATGGTCATGCCTGTTGCGATCAGGACTCGAATCATTGATTAAAAGAGAATCGGATCACCTAATTTGTCAGTCTTGACAAATTCCAAGTCTAGTGTGTATTTTGTATATGTATTCATTGTATGTTAAAGATAGCTTTCATGCAAACTGGCTGAAGTTTGTGAAGAACACATTAGAATATACTGGGTTTTTTTTTTTAGGTGATCCGAGTATCCTCTCGGATCACCTATTGTATCTGCACGGATTCTTTCTTCTTCTTTATTTCTTTCTCCTCAAATCTTGTGTAGAGGTTAACTCAAAAAGTCCCCTACCTATCACTTTCAAACTTTCACCATATATGTATCATGTCATAAGGACGACAGATCTAGTGTATCAATGTGATCAGTTAACCGTGACGTCATTATGACGTCATTATCTGAAATCACGTTTACATCAATATCTCATTAATGGAACGGAATTTTCGAATGAAATTAACATATCATATAGTTCAAGTCAAGGTCTATTGATATATTTCATAAAATTTTGTCACGTTCATAGTAAACGAGCGCGTACGCGCGCGTTGAAATTTAAACATGCTCTAATTAACCTCAAAATTGTTTTGCACACGTTTCAGGTCATTTACAGCATTTCAAAAAAAATCGACGGACGTGTACGCGCGCGCGCATATACGCACGTACAGCTCATATTCAATAGAAATTTCCCGTTTCATTGCACGGATCGAATGTCTGAAATGTCAAGGAATACTTCTACCAAGTTTCAAGTCGATCCGACTCAATATGACGTCATACGGGCCCATCAAAGTTGAAATTCCGCGCGCGCGTCAATGGCGATATACAGTGCAACTATGCCAAAAAACCGCCAATTTTTAGTCCGATTTTACTCGTCAGGATGGACGGTGACCCCCCATTTTCTTTACATATTTTGAAAGCTGATGAGTTGTACATGTCATTTCATGGGGTGGCAATGCTGGCAAAATGATTAAAAGATATCTAATTTCTTAATAAAGTAAAAAAAGTAAATTTTCAAAATGACGTCATCAAATTTCAAGTTTACTCGAGCGTATCTCACTTATCCTTGGCCAATTTTCACCCAGATTTCAATATGTTGTAGCTTATTAAATGTTCTTTCATTAACATTCAACAGTATTTTGATTAGATGACAGCGTCACCTCGTAAAAATGGATTGAAAGTAATCTTGTCAAATTTGACCAGTTTACGTGTTATCTCTATGGGAGTGCAGTTTTTCTGGAAATGAAAATTGACATGACTATCTTTATCGAGCACTAGCTCACTTATGCTTCGGTGAATTTCTCCCAGATTTTAGTATGTTGTAGCTGAGACTTTGTGCTATCGTAAATGTGCCCTTCATTTTTTCATATGATGTCTGCATCACGTCAAAAAACTTGGTTGAAATTAAAGCTTATCTTCGATGTATTGAAATATTTCTTTCTTTCTGCAACTTTCTTTGCAATAACTCAAGAAAAACATATGTTATCACCCCCATATTTTGCACATGTTTAGTTCATGTCACGTACATTATTTGATAAAATAACAACTACTTGATAAGACGCCATCTTGGGTATGTAAATTAGGGTCAAAGGTCATAAATGGTTCATCCTGTATCTAAGTGAATACATGTTCTATCTCTCCCATATTTTGCACACGCAAAGATCATGTTACAAGAATCATTTCACAAAATAATCACTCTTTGCTCAGATGCCATCTTGTCTGTGCAAAGTGGGGTCAAAAGGTCATATGTACTTCTTTCTGTTTCTTCGTTATGACGTGTTATCTCTATGGGAGGGAATTTTTCTAGATGTGAAAATTGACATGATTGTCTTTATCGAGCACTAGCTCACTTACCCTTCGGTGAATTTTTCTCAGATTTTAATATGTTGTAACTGAGACTTTGCGCTATCTTTGAGTGCCCTTTGTTTTTTCATATGATGTCGGAATAATGTTAAAATACTTGGTTGAAATTAAAGCTTATCTTGTTATCTTAATTTGACATGACTATCTTTATCGAGCACTAGCTCACTTATGCTTCGGTGAATTTCTCCCAGATTTTAGTATGTTGTAGCTGAGACTTTGTGCTATCGTTAGTGTGCCCTTCATTTTTTCATATGATGTCTGCATCACGTCAAAAAACTTGGTTGAAATTAAAGCTTATCTTCGATGTATTGAGATATTTCTATGTTTCTGCAACTTTCTTTGCAATAACTCAAGAAAAAAAGCCCCTATCACCCCCATATTTTGCACATGTTTAGTGCATGTCACGTACATTATTTCATAAAATAACAACTACTTTATCGGACACCATCTTGGGTATGTAAATTAGGGTCAAAGGTCACAAATGTTTCATCCTGTATCTTGGTGAATACATGTCCTATCTTTCCCATATTTTGCACACGTATAGACGATGTCACAAGAATTATTTCACAAAATAACTACTTTTTCCTCAGATGCCATCTTGGGAGTGTAAATGTGGGTGAAAGGTCATATGTACTTGTTGCTGTATTTTCATTATAGTGTATACAGATTTGGTACCAAAGATGGCAGATATGACTCCCTTTTCTAAATGAGAATCCAAACATCACACGGCCAATGTCTCTCGATCAGGACTCGAATCCATGATAAAAAAAAAATCGGATCACCTTAATTTGTCAGTGATGACAAATTACAATCTCTAGTTAGGTGATCCGAGTATCCTCTCGGATCACCTTCTGTATCTGTACGGATTCTTTGTTAGGTGATCCGAGTATCCTCTCGGATCACCTTCTGTATCTGTACGGATTCTTTGTTTTTCTTCTTCTTTATTTCTCCTCAAAAGTTGTGTATCGATTAGCTCAGAAAGTGCTCCTCCTATCAATATCAAAATTATACCATATATGTATCGTCTCCCAAAGACGGCAATCGAACTAAAATCAAAGTGATCAGTCGACCGTGACGTCACTATGACGTCATTACATGAAAACACATTCTCAATCATATCTCATTAATGGAATGGAATTTTTCAATGAAATTTACGTCACATATATTTCAAGTTATGCGCATTCTACTCATATTCTCAAAATTCATATTTTCTCTTAAAACGTGCGCGTACGCGCGCGTTGAAATATTTGTATGCTCAAATCGAGCTCAAATTTTTTTTGCACACGTTTCAGATCATTTGGAGCATTTTTTGAAAAATTGGAAAAATTGGACGGACGCGTACGCGCGCGCACATATTCGCACACACAGTTCATATGCAATTGAAATTTCCCATTTTTTTACACTTATCGGATGCCTAAAATGTCAAGGAATATTTCTACCAAGTTTCAAGTCAATCCGACTCAATATGACGTCATACGGGCCCGTCAAAGTTGAAATTCCGCGCGCGCGTCAATGGCGATATACAGTGCAACGATGCCAAAAAAACGCCAATTTTAAATCCGATTTCACTCGTCAGGATGGACGGTAACCCCCCATTTTCTTTACATATTCTGAAAGCTGATGAGTTGGACATGTTATTTCATGGGTTGGCGATGCTGGCAAAATGATTAAAAGATATCAAATTTCTTAATAAAGTAAAAAAAGTAAACTTTCAAAATGACGTCATCAAATTTCAAGTTCACTCGAGCGTATCTCACTTATCCGTGGCCAATTTACATTCAGATTTCAGTATGTTGTAGCTTATTAAATGATCTTTCATTAATATAATTACCACATTTTGATTGAATGACGGCATCACCTCGTTAAAATGGATTGAAAGTAATATTGTCAAATTTGACCAGTTTACGTGTTATCCCTATGGGAGAGCAGTTTTTCTGGCAGTGAAAATTGACATGACTATCTTTTTCGAGCACTAGCTCACTTACGCTTCGGTGAATTTCTCCCAGATTTTAGTATGTTGTAGCTGAGATTTTGGGCTATCGTAAGTGTGCCCTCCATTTTTTCATACGATGTCGGCATCACGTCGAAAAACTTGGTTGAAAATGGCACGAGGCTTCGATGCAGCGTCATTTTGCTTAATACACAGGGCCTATGGAGAATGAAATAGGTCATTACGTAGCGCATCCGACTCGTAACCCTAAGGTCCCTGGTTCGAGGCTCACCCCTGCCAATATTTTTTTTTATTTTTTTAAACACTTTTTTCCTTCTTTTTCTTTAGTTAATCTTAATCTCCCTTTCCTTACTTTATCTTTTTCTGATTTTTTTATGCTTCTCCTTCAAATTTCTATAAAATAACATAGTTTTTCTTTATTTTTCTTTCTTTCTACTACTTTCTGTGCAATAGATGAACAACAACAACGGCTATCAATCCCATATTTTGCACATGTTTAGTACATGTCACGTACATTATTTCATAAAATAACAACTACTTGATCGGACACCATCTTGGGTATGTAAATTAGGGTCAAAGGTCATAAATGTTTCTTCCTGTATCTTGGTGAATACATGTCCTATCTTTCCCATATTTTGCACACGCAAAGACCATGTTACAAGAATCATTTCATAAAATCATCACTTTTTGCTTAGACGCCATCTTGGGTGTGCAAAGTGAGGTCAAAGGTCAAATATACTTCATTCTGTATTTCCGTTAGTGTATACGGAATTCGGTACCAAAGATGGCAGGTCTCACTCCCTTTTCTAAATGAGAATCCAAACATCACACGGCCAATGTCCCGTCAACACAGATGAAACCTGTATGGCCATGAATATTTGGATCAGGACTCAAATCATTGATTTTCGAAGAGATCGGATCACCTAATTTGTCAGCGTTGACAAATTCCGGTTCTAGTTAGGTGATCCGAGTATCCTCTCGGATCACCTTCTGTATCTGTACGGATTCTTTGTTGGTTCTTCTTCTTTATTTCTGGACAAAATTTGTGTAGAGGTTAGCTCAGAAAGTCCTCGTCCTATCAATTTCAAAATTATACCATATATGTATCATGTCCCAAAGACGACAGATCTAATGTATAATACTGATCAGTCGACCGTGACGTCACTATGACGTCATTATATGAAAACACATTCTCAATCATATCTCATTAATGGAATAGAATTTTTCAATGAAATTTACGTCACATATATTTCAAGTTATGCGCATTCTACTCATATTCTCAAAATTCACATTTTCTCTTAAAACGCGCGCGTACGCGCGCGTCGAAATATTTGTATGCTCAAATCGAGCTCAAATTTTTTTTGCACACGTTTCAGACCATTTGGAGCATTTTTTGAAAAATTGAAAAAATTGGACGGACGCGTACGCGCGCGCGCATATACGCACGTATAGCTTATGTGCAATAGAAATTTCCACTTTTTTTACACAGATCGGATGTCTGAAATGTCAAGGAATATTTCTGCCAAGTTTCAAGTCAATCCGACTCAATATGACGTCATACGGGCCCGTCGAAGTTGAAAATCCGCGCGCGCGTTAATGGCGATATACAGTGCAACAATGCCAAAAAACCGCCAATTTTAAATCCGAGTTTACTCGCCAGGATAGACGGTGACCCCCCATTTTCTTGACATATTTTGAAAACTGATGAGTTGAACATGTCATTTCATGGGTTGGCAATGCTGAAAAAAAGATGAAAAGGTATCAAATTTCTTAATAAATCAAAAAGAGTAAAATTTCAAAATGACGTCATCAAATTTCAAGTTTACTCGAGCGTATCTCACTCATCCTTAGTCAATTTTCACCCAGATTTCAGTATGCTGTAGCTGATTTAATGCTCTATCAGTTTTAATCAATCAAAAATTTCGCTGGATGAAGTCTTCACCTCGTAAAAATAGAATAAAGGTAACTTTGTCAAATTTGACCCATTTGCGAGTTATCTCTATGGGAGTACAGTTTTTCTAAACACTAAACAAAAAGTAAGTTCCCCCTAAAACAAACCCCTGTAATTTATGAATCAGGAACCTTTGAGGAAATCTGAATACATGATTATGTAGCTGTATTTCTCGGCTACCTTTCATGTGAAATTCAGTGGATATCACTTGGTCACGCTTGAGTGAGCATGACTTAAAGTCAAAATGGTCACTTTTTGGAGTTCACAAGCCCAATTTTGCAACTTTGATTTGGTGATATCGGAACAAATTTCAATTTTCCAGGATAAAAAGGCATGCAACGTATAATTTATGTACTTCTTATCGTACCATGTGACTTGTGCACAGAATTTCACGGTTGAGTGATCACGGGGTGAAAATTACCAATATGGCCGATTTGACACGTTTCTCGTGGTAATTTCTGTCAATTGAGATTGAATTCGTATGTTGAACAGTTTTTACACACAATTGACGTAATTTCACGGTTGAATGAGCACATTAAAAACAAAGAAAAATAACAATTTAAATTGTGCAGTAAGAATTGCGATAATTTTGCGCACTGAAATCAAGTGTGTAATGCTTTTTGTATTGTGTTTAATACTACTGTGCATACAGTAATCACCTGACATTTCAGTCACGCTGCAATGAGCATGTGGGGCTGGAAAACCCGTTTTACCCTATATAATAAAAAAGTATTCATTGTTTTTTATGTTTTAGTTGCAATGTTGGGAAATTGCTCAGATTTCAATGAAAAAAAATAGCATTTCAATAAAAAATTACATGGTGACATGCTTCAGTGAGCACATAAGATGAGCAAAGTGTGCGGGTCAAAACCATTTTTCGTGGCTGAAATTCCCATTAGATTTACATTTGTTTTGTTTATGAAGACGTATTCAGCGGTGTTAGTGGATAGATCCTAAAAAGTGAGTGAAGATGCTACCCAATCTGTGTTATATTGCCATAACGATCGCATAATAGTCAACCAACATTCTAAGCAACTAACATTACCATCACAATCATCAACACCATATGAACAACAAAGGCCACTATCTCACCACAATATCTGTCTCCAGACTATCAGTGCATATTTACAGCACGGGAGGATATTGATGTTTAACAAAAGTGAAATTTGGTACCATGTCAATGACCAATTGCATTTATTTTCCCTCGAGTTAATGCATGACTTCATGACGTCACAAAGACATTAAGAACATAATGCCAAAATCAGTATTCAGTCGCGAGGACAAAGGCCCGGAGATTTAATTTGCATAATTTCTCATCTCTGCCCCAACAAGGGAATGTCATCAAACTAAAGGCAGACCAATTTCCCAGGAATACTTCAATATTTAATCAAAGGTAGCCATGGATTATAAGGGGGGTTTCCGGCCCCAGGTACCCTTTGACGTGTAAAATCTTGAAGGAATGTCAAGGATCACTGAGACATTTATATCGGTCCTAAAACGCAATAATGAAATGTTTTTCAGTTGATTTTAAATGCAGAATATCAAAGCAACACCTGCTGGATGATTTCAATAAGATAAATCATTGTTTCATAATGTGGTCATTCAACCGTAAAATAAACCACATTGCATGCATAAGCCATTGTTAGCTTTCAAAAACATAAATTCCTCCTCTTCACATGAACTTACCATGGGGATTATGGCCAAACAGCCAATTTTTCATTATGTAGGGTACAAAAAGGATTTCCAGCCTCACGTGCTTATTGAAGCGTGACTGAAATGTCAGGTAGTCACTGATATGCGTGTGGGTATTAACACAATATAAAAAAAGCATCATGCAGTTGATATTAGAGCGCAAATTATCGCAATTCTTACTGCACAATTTAAATTGTATTTTTTTCTTTGTTTTTGATGTGCTCATTCAACCGTGAAATTACGTCAATTGTGTGTAAAAACTGTTCGACATACGAATTCAATCTCAATTGACAGAAATTTCCACGAGAAACATGTCAAATCGGCCATTTTGGTAATTTTCACCCCGTGTTCACTCAACCGTGAAATTTTGTGCACAAGTCACATGGTACGATAAGAAGCACATCAATTATATGTTGCATGCCTTTTTATCCTGGAAAATTGAAATTTGTTCCGATATCACCAAATCAAAGTTGCAAAATTGGGCTTGTGAACTCCAAAAAGTAACCATTTTGACTTTAAGTCATGCTCACTCAAGCGTGACCAAGTGATATCCACTGAATTTCACATGAAAGGTAGCCGAGAAATACAGCTACATAATCATGTATTCAGATTTCCTCAAAGGTTCCTGATTTTTAAATTACAGAGGTTTGTTTTAGGGGGAACTTACTTTTTGTTTAGTGTTTAGAAATGAAAATTAACATGACTGTCTTTATCGAGCACTATCTAACTTATCCTACAGTGAATTTCTCCCAGATTTTAATATGTGTTAGCTGAGACTTTGCGCTATCGGGTATGTGTCCTCCGGTTTTTTTTTTCATACGACGTCCAAATCACGTCAAAAAACTTCGCTTAAATTAAAGCTTAGCTTCGATGTTTTTTCAAATTTTCTTTCTTTTTGCAAATTTCTTTGCAATAACACATGAAAGACATTCCCTAGTACCCCCATATTTTGCACATGTTTAGTTCATGTGACGTACATTATTTTATAAGGTGACAACTACTTGATGGAACACCATCTTGGGTAGGTAAACTAGGGTCAAAGGTCATAAATGTATCATCCTGTATCTTGGTGAATACATGTCCTATCTTTCCCATATTTTGCACACGCAAAGACCATGTTACAAGAATCATTTCACAAAATAACCACTTTTTGCTCAGATGCCATCTTCGGTGTCCAAAGTGGGGTCAAAGGTCAAATATACTTAATTTTGTATCTTCGTTAGTGTATACGGAATTCGGTACCAAAGATGGCAGGTCTGACTCCCTTTTCTAAATGAGAATCCAAACATAACACGACCAATGTCCCTAATCTCAGATGAAAACTGTATGGTCATGCCTTTTGGGATCAGGACTTAAATCTTTGATTTCCAAAAAGATCGGATCACCTAATTTGTCAGTCTTGACAAATTCCAAGTCTAGTGTTAAACTTCCCGTTGTCACAAAAAAAGATCTTTCTCCTCAAAAGTTGTGTATCGATTAGCTCAGAAAGTACTCTTCCTATCAATTTCAAAATTATACCATATATGTATCATGACCCAAAGAAGACAAATTTTATAAAATCATAGTAATCAGTCGACGGTGACGTCACTATGACGTCATTATATGAAAACACATTCTCATTCATATCTCATTAATGGAATGGAATTTTTCAATGAAATTTACGTCACAAATAGTTCAAGTTAAGGTAATTCTACTCATGTTTTCAAATTTCATCTATAATCTTAAAACGTGCGCGTACGCGCGCGTTGAAATATTTGTATGCTCCAATCAAGCTCCAAATTTTTTTG
Organism: Diadema setosum; assembly: GCA_033980235.1. Classification (NCBI taxonomy): domain Eukaryota; kingdom Metazoa; phylum Echinodermata; class Echinoidea; order Diadematoida; family Diadematidae; genus Diadema; species Diadema setosum. The sequence continues at coordinate 30,519,369 of CM067066.1, read as the reverse complement.
CACACGTTTCAGACCATTTGGAACATTTTTTGAAAAATTCAAAAAATCGGACAGACGCGTACGCGCGCGCTCATATACGCACACACAGCTCATATGCAAAAGAAATTTTCCGTTTTCTCACTATGATCGGATGTCTAAAATTTCACGGAATACTTCTACCAAGTTTCAAGTTAATCCGACACAATATGACATCATACGGGCCCGTCAACGTTAAAATTCCGCGCGCGCGTCAATGGAGATATACAGTGCAACTATGACAAAAAACCGCCAATTTTAAATCCGATTTTACTCGTCAGGATGGACGGTGACCCCCCATTTTCTTTACATATTTTGAAAGCTGATGAGTTGTACATATCATTTCATGGGTTGGCGATACTACAAAAATGATTAAAACATAACAAATTTCTTAATAAAATAAAAAGAGTAAATTTTCAAAATGACGTCATCAAATTTCAAGTTCATTCAAGCATATCTCACTTATTCTTTAGTTGATTTTCGTCCAAATTTCAATATGTTGTAGCTTATTAAATGGTCTTTCAGATATATAATAACAACAATTTCATTGGATGATGGCATCACCTCGTAAAAAGGGATTAAAAGTAACATTGTTAAATTTGACCAGTTTACGTGTTATCTCTATGGGAGTGCAGTTTTTCTGGAAATGAAAACTGACATGACTATCTTTATCGAGCACTAACTCACTTATGCTTCGGTGAATTTCTCCCATATTTTAGTATGTTGTAGCTGAGACTTTGGGCTATCGCTAATGTGCCCTTCGTTTTTTCATACGGAGTCGGCATCATGCCCAAAAACTTGGTTGAAATTAAAGCTTATCTTCCATGTATTTTCATATTCTTTTCTTTCTGCAACTTTCTTTGGAATAACTCAAGAAAAACAAGCTCTATCAGCCCAATATTTTGCACATGTTTAGTTTATGTCACGTACATTATTTCATAAAATAACAACTACTTGATCGGGCACCTTCTTGGGTATGTAAATTAGAGTCAAAGGTAAAAAATGTTTCATCCTGTATCTTAGTGAATACATGTCTTATCTTTCCCATATTTTGCATACGTAAAGACCATGTTACAAGAATCATTTCACAAAATAACTACTTTTTGCTCAGACGCCATCTTGTCTGTGCAAAGTAGGGTCAAAGGTCATATGTACTTCTTTCTTTATCTTCATTATGACGTGTTATCTCTATTGGAGGGAATTTTTCTAGATGTAAAAAATTGACATGATTGTCTTTATCGACGACTAGCTCAATTACCCTTCGGTGAATTTCTTCCAGATTTTAGTATGTTGTAGCCAATGTAATACTCTTTAAGTTTTGTTAATCAAAGTTTTAATCGGATGATGTCTTCACCTCGTGAAAATAGATATAATGTAACCTTCTCAAATTTAACCAGTTTACGTGTTATCTCTATGGGATGGAATTTTTCTGGGAATGAAAATTGACATGACGGTCTTTATCGAACACTAGCTCACTTACTCTTCTGTGAATTTCTCCCAGATTTTAATATATTGTAGCTGAGACTTTGGGCTATCGTAAGTGTTTCTCCGGTTTTTCATACGACGCCGAGATCACGTCAAAAAACTTGGTTGACATCAAACTTATCTTCGATGTATTGAGATATTTCTTTCTCTCTGCAACTTTCTTTGCAATAACTCAAGAAAAATAGCCCCTATCAACCCCATATTTTGCACATGTTTAGTCAATGTTATGTACATTATTTCATAAAATAACAACTACTTGAACAGACACCATCTTGGGTATGTAAATTAGGGTCAAAGGTCATAAATGTTTCATCCTGTATCTTGGTGAATACATGTCTTATCTTTCCCATATTTTGCACACGCAAAGACCATGTTAGAAGAATCATTTCACAAAATAACCAATTTTTGCACAGATCCCGTCTTGGGTGTGCAAAGTGGGGTCAAAGGTCAAATATACTTCATTCTGTATCTTCGTTAGTGTATACGGAATTCGGTACCAAAGATGGCAGGTCTTACTCCCTTTTCTAAATGAGAATCCAAATATCACACGGCCAATGTCACCTAAACACAGATGAAACATTTATGGTCATGCCTATTGGGATCAGGACGTAAATCATTGATTTCCAAATAGATCGGATCACCTAATTTGTCAGTGTTGACAAATTCCAAGTCTAGTTAGGTGATCCGAGTATCCTCTCGGATCACCTTCTGTATCTGTACGGATTCTTTGTTGGTTCTTCTTCTTCTTCTTCTTCTTTATTTCTGGACAAAATTTGTGTAGAGGTTAGCTCAGAAAGTCCTCGTCCTATCAATTTCAAAATTATACCATATATGTATCATGTCCCAAAGACGACAGATCTAATGTATAATACTGATCAGTCGACCGTGACGTCACTATGACGTCATTATATGAAAACACATTCTCAATCATATCTCATTAATGGAATAGAATTTTTCAATGAAATTTACGTCACATATATTTCAAGTTATGCGCATTCTACTCATATTCTCAAAATTCATATTTTCTCTTAAAACGCGCGCGTACGCGCGCGTCGAAATATTTGTATGCTCAAATCGAGCTCAAATTTTTTTTGCACACGTTTCAGACCATTTGGAGCATTTTTTGAAAAATTGAAAAAATTGGACGGACGCGTACGCGCGCGCGCATATACGCACGTATAGCTTATGTGCAATAGAAATTTCCACTTTTTTTACACAGATCGGATGTCTGAAATGTCAAGGAATATTTCTGCCAAGTTTCAAGTCAATCCGACTCAATATGACGTCATACGGGCCCGTCGAAGTTGAAAATCCGCGCGCGCGTTAATGGCGATATACAGTGCAACAATGCCAAAAAACCGCCAATTTTAAATCCGAGTTTACTCGCCAGGATAGACGGTGACCCCCCATTTTCTTGACATATTTTGAAAACTGATGAGTTGAACATGTCATTTCATGGGTTGGCAATGCTGAAAAAAAGATGAAAAGGTATCAAATTTCTTAATAAATCAAAAAGAGTAAAATTTCAAAATGACGTCATCAAATTTCAAGTTTACTCGAGCGTATCTCACTTATCCTTGGCCAATTTTCACCCAGATTTCAGTATGCTGTAGCTAATTTAATGCTCTATCAGTTATGTAATAACACAATTTTGATTGAATGACAGCATAACCTCGTAAAAATGGATTGAAAGTAACCTTGTCGAATTTGACCAGTTTACGTGTTATCTCTATGGGAGTGCAGTTTTTCTGGAATGAAAATTGACATGACTGTCCTTTTCGAGCAGTAGCTCACTTATGCTTCGGTGAATTTCTCCCAGATTTTAATATGTTGTAGCTGAGACTTTGGGCTATCGTAAGTGTGCCTTTCGTTTTTTCATACGATGTCGGGATCACGTCAATAAACTTGGTTGAAATTAAAGCTTATATTCGTTGTATTGAAATATTTCTTTCTTTCTGCAACTTTCTTTGCAATAACTCAAGAAAAACATACCCTATCAACACCATATTTTGCACATGCTTAGTTCATGTCACGTTCATTATTTCATAAAATAACAACTACTTGATCAGATGCCATCTTGAGTATGTAAATTAGGGTCAAAGGTCATAAATGTTTCATCCTGTATCTTGGTGAATACATGTTCTATCTTTCCCATATTTTGCACACGTAAAGACCATGTTACAAGGATCATATCACAAAATAACCACTTTTTGCTCAGATGACATCTTGTCTGTGCAAAGTGGGGTCAAAGGTCATATGTACTTCTTTCTTTATCGTCATTATGACGTGTTATCTCTATGGGAGGGAATTTTTCTAGATGTGAAAATTGACATGATTGTCTTTATCGAGCACCAGCTCACTCACCCTTCGATGAATTTCTCCCAGATTTTAATATGTTGTAGCTGAGACTTTGCGCTATCGTAATACGTCCTCCGTTTTTTCATACGACGTCAAAAGCACGTCGAAAAACTCGGCTTAAGTAATCAAAGCTTAGCTTCATTAGGTGATCCGAGTATCCTCTCGGATCACCTTCTGTGTCTGTACGGATTCTTTGTTGGTTCTTCTTCTTCTTCTTCTTCTTTATTTCTGGACAAAGTTTGTGTAGAGGTTAGCTCAGAAAGTCCTCGTCCTATCAATTTCAAAATTATACCATATATGTATCATGTCCCAAAGACGACAGATCTAATGTATAATACTGATCAGTCGACCGTGACGTCACTATGACGTCATTATATGAAAACACATTCTCAATCATATCTCATTAATGGAATAGAATTTTTCAATGAAATTTACGTCACATATATTTCAAGTTATGCGCATTCTACTCATATTCTCAAAATTCATATTTTCTCTTAAAACGCGCGCGTACGCGCGCGTCGAAATATTTGTATGCTCAAATCGAGCTCAAATTTTTTTTGCACACGTTTCAGACCATTTGGAGCATTTTTTGAAAAATTGAAAAAATTGGACGGACGCGTACGCGCGCGCGCATATACGCACGTATAGCTTATGTGCAATAGAAATTTCCACTTTTTTTACACAGATCGGATGTCTGAAATGTCAAGGAATATTTCTGCCAAGTTTCAAGTCAATCCGACTCAATATGACGTCATACGGGCCCGTCGAAGTTGAAAATCCGCGCGCGCGTTAATGGCGATATACAGTGCAACAATGCCAAAAAACCGCCAATTTTAAATCCGAGTTTACTCGCCAGGATAGACGGTGACCCCCCATTTTCTTGACATATTTTGAAAACTGATGAGTTGAACATGTCATTTCATGGGTTGGCAATGCTGAAAAAAAGATGAAAAGGTATCAAATTTCTTAATAAATCAAAAAGAGTAAAATTTCAAAATGACGTCATCAAATTTCAAGTTTACTCGAGCGTATCTCACTTATCCTTGGCCAATTTTCACCCAGATTTCAGTATGCTGTAGCTAATTTAATGCTCTATCAGTTATGTAATAACACAATTTTGATTGAATGACAGCATAACCTCGTAAAAATGGATTGAAAGTAACCTTGTCGAATTTGACCAGTTTACGTGTTATCTCTATGGGAGTGCAGTTTTTCTGGAATGAAAATTGACATGACTGTCCTTTTCGAGCAGTAGCTCACTTATGCTTCGGTGAATTTCTCCCAGATTTTAATATGTTGTAGCTGAGACTTTGGGCTATCGTAAGTGTGCCTTTCGTTTTTTCATACGATGTCGGGATCACGTCAATAAACTTGGTTGAAATTAAAGCTTATATTCGTTGTATTGAAATATTTCTTTCTTTCTGCAACTTTCTTTGCAATAACTCAAGAAAAACATACCCTATCAACACCATATTTTGCACATGCTTAGTTCATGTCACGTTCATTATTTCATAAAATAACAACTACTTGATCAGATGCCATCTTGAGTATGTAAATTAGGGTCAAAGGTCATAAATGTTTCATCCTGTATCTTGGTGAATACATGTTCTATCTTTCCCATATTTTGCACACGTAAAGACCATGTTACAAGGATCATATCACAAAATAACCACTTTTTGCTCAGATGACATCTTGTCTGTGCAAAGTGGGGTCAAAGGTCATATGTACTTCTTTCTTTATCGTCATTATGACGTGTTATCTCTATGGGAGGGAATTTTTCTAGATGTGAAAATTGACATGATTGTCTTTATCGAGCACCAGCTCACTCACCCTTCGATGAATTTCTCCCAGATTTTAATATGTTGTAGCTGAGACTTTGCGCTATCGTAATACGTCCTCCGTTTTTTCATACGACGTCAAAAGCACGTCGAAAAACTCGGCTTAAGTAATCAAAGCTTAGCTTCATTAGGTGATCCGAGTATCCTCTCGGATCACCTTCTGTGTCTGTACGGATTCTTTGTTGGTTCTTCTTCTTCTTCTTCTTCTTTATTTCTGGACAAAATTTGTGTAGAGGTTAGCTCAGAAAGTCCTCGTCCTATCAATTTCAAAATTATACCATATATGTATCATGTCCCAAAGACGACAGATCTAATGTATAATACTGATCAGTCGACCGTGACGTCACTATGACGTCATTATATGAAAACACATTCTCAATCATATCTCATTAATGGAATAGAATTTTTCAATGAAATTTACGTCACATATATTTCAAGTTATGCGCATTCTACTCATATTCTCAAAATTCATATTTTCTCTTAAAACGCGCGCGTACGCGCGCGTCGAAATATTTGTATGCTCAAATCGAGCTCAAATTTTTTTTGCACACGTTTCAGACCATTTGGAGCATTTTTTGAAAAATTGAAAAAAATTGGACGGACGCGTACGCGCGCGCGCATATACGCACGTATAGCTTATGTGCAATAGAAATTTCCACTTTTTTTACACAGATCGGATGTCTGAAATGTCAAGGAATATTTCTGCCAAGTTTCAAGTCAATCCGACTCAATATGACGTCATACGGGCCCGTCGAAGTTGAAAATCCGCGCGCGCGTTAATGGCGATATACAGTGCAACAATGCCAAAAAACCGCCAATTTTAAATCCGAGTTTACTCGCCAGGATAGACGGTGACCCCCCATTTTCTTGACATATTTTGAAAACTGATGAGTTGAACATGTCATTTCATGGGTTGGCAATGCTGAAAAAAAGATGAAAAGGTATCAAATTTCTTAATAAATCAAAAAGAGTAAAATTTCAAAATGACGTCATCAAATTTCAAGTTTACTCGAGCGTATCTCACTTATCCTTGGCCAATTTTCACCCAGATTTCAGTATGCTGTAGCTTATTTAATACTCTATCAGTTTTGATCAGTGAAAAATTTCGCTGGATGAAGTCTTCACCTCGTAAAAATAGATTGAAGGTAACCTCGTCAAATTTGATCCATTTGCGAGTTATCTCTATAGGAGTGCAGTTTTTCTTGAAATGAAAATTAACATGACTGTCTTTTTCGAGCACTATCTAACTTATCCTACGGTGAATTTCTCCCAGATTTTAATGTGTTAGCTTAGACTTAGCGCTGTCGGTAATGTGTCCTCCGTTTTTTTGTTTTTTCATACGACGTCGAAATCACGTCGAAAAACTTCGCTTAAATTAAAGCTTAGCTTCGATGTATTTTCATATTTCTTTCTTTTTGCAAATTTCTTTGGAATAACACATGAAAGACATTCCCTAGTACCCCCATATTTTGAACATGTTTAGTTCATGTGACGTAGGCCCTACATTATTTTATAAGATCACAACTACTTGATCGAACACCATCTTGGGTAGATAAATTAGGGTCAAAGGTCATAAATGTATCATCCTGTATCTTGGGGAATACATGTCCTATCTTTCCAATATTTCGCACACACAAAGACCACGCTACCAAGATCATTTCACAAAATAACTATTTTTTTCTCAGATGCCATTTTGGCTGTACAGAGTGGGGTCAATGGTCAAATATACTTCATTATGTATCTTCGTTATAGTATATACCGACTTTGGTACCAAAGATGGCAGACCTGACTCTCTTTTCTAAATGAGAATCCAAATATGACATGGCCAATGTCCATAACCACAGATGAAACCTTTACGGTCATGCCTATTGGGATCAGGACTCAAATCATTGATTTTCGAAAGTGCACTAGCTCACTTACCCTTCTGTGGATTTCTCCCAGATTTTAATATGTTGTAGCTGAGACTTTGCGCTATCGTACGTGTCCCCTTTGTTTTTCATACAATGTCGGGATCACGTCCAAAAACGTGGTTAAAATTAAGGTTATCTTCGATGTATTTTTCATATTTTTTTCTTTCTCCATTTTTCTTTGCAATAACTCAAGAAGAATAGCCCCTATCTCCCCCATATTTTGCACATGTTTAGTTCATGGTACGTACATTATTTCATAAAATAACAACTACTTGATCAGACACCGTCTTGATATGTAAATAAGGGTCAAAGATCATAAATGTTTCATCCTGTATTTTAGTAAATACATGTCCTATCTCTGCCATATTTTGCACACGCACAGACCATGTCACATCGATCATTTCACAAAGTAATCACTTTTTGTTCAGATGCCATCTTGGTTGTGCAAAGTGGGCTCAATGCTCAAATATACTTCATTCTGTATCTTCGTTATAGTGTGAACGGAATATGGTACCATAGATGGCAGACCTGACTCCCTTTTCAAAATCAGTATCCAAACATCACACAGCCAATATCCCTAAACACAGATGAAACCTGTATAGTCATGCCCATATTGGGATCAAAACTCAAACCATTGATTTTCAAAAGATCGGATCACCTAATTTGTCAGTCTTGACAAATTCCGGGTCTAGTTCTTCTTCTTCTTCTTCTTCTTTCTTTATTTCTGGACAAAAGTTGTGTATCTACTTACTCAGAAAGTACTCACAGTGTCAACTTCAAACTCATACCATATATGTATCATGTCCCAAAGATGACAAATTTTCTGTATCATTGTGATTGGTCGACCGTGACGTCACTATGACGTCATTATATGAAAACACATTCTCAATCATATCTCATTAATGGAATAGAGTTTCTCAATGAAATTTATGTCACATATATTTCAAGTTATGCGCATTCTACTCATATTCTCAAAATTCATATTTTCTCTTAAAACGTGCGCGTACGCGCGCGTTGAAATATTTGTATGCTCAAATCGAGCTGAAACTTTTTTTGCACACGTTTCAGACCATTTGGAGCATTTTTTGAAAAATTTAAAAAATTGGACGGACGCGTACGCGCGCGCACATATACGCACGCACAGCTCATATGCAATGGAAATTTCCCATTTTTTCACACTTATTGGATGGCTGAAATGTCAAGGAATATTTCTACCAGGTTTCAAGTCAATCCGACTCAAAATGACGTCATACGGACCCGTCAAATTTGAAATTCCGCGCGCGCGTCAATGGCGATATACAGTCCAACAATGCCAAAAAATCGCCAATTTTGAATCCGATTTTACTCGTCAGGATGGACGGTGACCCCCCGTTTTTTTTACATATTCTGAAAGCTGATGAGTTGTACATGTCAATTCATGGGTTGGCGATGCTGGAAAAATGATTAAAAGATATCAAATTTCTTAATACAATTAAAAAAGTAAATTTTCAAAATGACGTCATCAAATTTCAAGTTCACTCGAGCGTATCTCACTTATCCTTTGCAAATTTTCACCCAGATTTCAGTATGTTGTAGCTTATTAAATACTCTTTCATAAATGTAATAACAACATTTTGATTGGATGACGGTATCACCTCGTAAAAATGGATTGAATGTAATCTTGTCAAATTTGACCAGTTTACGTGTTATCTCTATGGGAGTGCAGTTTTTCTGGAAATGAAAATTGACATGACTGTCTTTTTCGAGCACTAGCTCACTTATGCTTCGGTGAATTTCTCCCAGATTTTGATATGTTGTAGCTGAGACTTTGCGCTATCGTGCATGTGCCCTTCGTTCTTTCATACGGTGTCGGGATCATGTCCAAAAACTTGGTTGAAATTAAAGCTTATCTTCGATGTATTGAGATATTCCTTTCTTTTTGCAACTTTCTTTACAATAACTCAAGAAAAACAAGCTCTATCAGCCCAATATTTTGCACATGTTTAGTTCATGTCACGTACATTATTTCATAAAATAACAAGTACTTGATCAGACGTCATCTTGGGTATGTAAATTAGGGTCAAAGGTCATAAATGTATCATCTTGTATCTTGGTGAATACATGTTCTATCTTTGCCATATTTTGCACACGTAACGACCATATTACAAGGATCATTTCACAAAATAACCACTTTTTGCTCAGATGCCATCTTGGCTGTGCAAAGTGGGGTCAAAGGTCATATGTACTTCTTTCTTTATCTTCGTTATGACGTGTTATCTCTATTGGAGGGAATTTTTGTAGATGTGAAAATTGACGTGATTGTCTTTATCGAGCACTAGCTCACTTATGCTTCGGTGAATTTCTCCCAGATTTTGATATGTTGTAACTGAGACTTTGCGCTATCGTAAGTGTGCCCTTCGTTTTTTCATACTGTGTCGGGATCATGTCCAAAAACTTGGTTGAAATTAAAGCTTATCTTCGATGTATTGAGATATTCCTTTCTTTTTGCAACTTTCTTTACAATAACTCAAGAAAAACAAGCTCTATCAGCCCAATATTTTGCACATGTTTAGTTCATGTCACGTACATTATTTCATAAAATAACAAGTACTTGATCAGACGTCATCTTGGGTATGTAAATTAGGGTCAAAGGTCATAAATATATCATCTTGTATCTTGGAGAATACATGTTCTATCTTTGCCATATTTTGCACACGTAACGACCATATTACAAGGATCATTTCACAAAATAACCACTTTTTGCTCAGATGCCGTCTTGGCTGTGCAAAGTGGGGTCAAAGGTCATATGTACTTCTTTCTTTATCTTCGTTATGACGTGTTATCTCTATGGGAGGGAATTTTTGTAGATGTGAAAATTGACATGATTGTCTTTATCGAGCACTAGCTCACTTATGCTTCGGTGAATTTCTCCCAGATTTTGATATGTTGTAGCTGAGACTTTGCGCTATCGTAAGTGTGCCCTTCGTTTTTTCATACGGTGTCGGGATCATGTCCAAAAACTTGGTTGAAATTAAAGCTTATCTTCGATGTATTGAGATATTCCTTTCTTTTTGCAACTTTCTTTACAATAACTCAAGAAAAACAAGCTCTATCAGCCCAATATTTTGCACATGTTTAGTTCATGTCACGTACATTATTTCATAAAATAACAAGTACTTGATCAGACGTCATCTTGGGTATGTAAATTAGGGTCAAAGGTCATAAATGTATCATCTTGTATCTTGGTGAATACATGTCCAATCTTTTTCATATTTTGCACACGTAACGACCATGTTACAAGGATCATTTCACAAAATAACCACTTTTTGCTCAGATGCCATCTTGGCTGTGCAAAGTGGGGTCAAAGGTCATATGTACTTCTTTCTTTATCTTCGTTATGACGTGTTATCTCTATGGGAGGGGATTTTTGTAGATGTGAAAATTGACATGATTGTCTTTATCGAGCACTAGCTCACTTATGCTTCGGTGAATTTCTCCCAGATTTTAATATGTTGTAGCTGAGACTTTGGGCTATCGAAAATATGTCCTTCATTGTTCATACGATGTCGGGATCACGTCCAAAAACTTGGTTGAAATTAAAGCTGATCTTTGATGTATTGAGATATTTCTTTCTTTCAGCAACTTTCTTTACAATAACTCAAGAAAAACAGGCCTTATCACCCCCATGTTTTGCACATGTTTAGTTCATGTCACGTACATTATTTCATACAATTACAACTACTTGATCAGACGTCATCTTGGGTATGTAAATTAGGGTCAAAGGTCATAAATGTATCATCCTGTATCTTGGTGAATACATGTCCTATCTTTCCCATATTTTGCACACGTAAAGACCATGTTACAAGGATCATTTCACAAAATAACCACTTTTTGCTCAGATGCCATCTTGTCTGTGCAAAGTTGGGTCAAAGGTCAAATATACTTCATTCTGTATCTTCGTTAGTGTATACGGAATTGTGTACCATAGATGGCAGGTCTGACTCCCTTTTCTAAATGAGAATCCAAACATCACACGGCCAATGTCCACTAAACACAGATGAAACCGGTATGGTCATGCCTATTGGGATCAGGAGACTCAAATCGTTGATTTACGAACAGATCGGATCACCTAATTTGTCAGTCTTGACAAATTCCGAGTCTAGTGTTAAACTTCCCGTTGTCACAAAAAAGATCTCTCTCCTCAAAAGTTGTGTATCGATTAGCTCAGAAAGTGCTCTTCCTATCAATTTCAAAATTATACCATATATGTATCATGTCCCAAGGACGACAAATTTTATAAAACCATAGTGATCATTAGACGGTGACGTCATTATGACGTCATTATATGAAAACACATTCTCATTCATATCTCATTAACGGAATGGAATTTTTCAATGAAATTTACGTCACAAATAGTTCAAGTCAAGCTAATTTTTTTCATGTTTTCAAATTTCATCTATACCCTTAAAACGTGCGCGTACGCGCGCGTTGAAATATTTGTATGCTCCAATCGAGCTCAAATTTATTTTGCACACGTTTTAGACCATTTGGAGCATTTTTTGAAAAATTGAAAAAATCGGACGGACGCGTACGCGCGCGCGCATATACGCATGCACAGCTCATATGCAATAGAAATTACCCGTTTTTTTCACTTGGATCAGATGTCTCAAATGTCAAGAAATATTTCTACCAAGTTTCAAGTCAATCCGACTCAATATGACGTCATACGGACCCGTGAAAGTTAAAATTCCGCGCGCTCGTCAATGGCGATATACAGTGGAAGTATGCCAAAAAACTGCCAATTTTAAATCCGATTCTACTCGTCAGGATGGACGGTGACCCTCCATTTTCTTTACATATTCTGAAAGCTGATGAGTTGTACATGTCATTTCATGGGTCATCTATGCTGGAAAAATGATTAAAAGATATCAAATTTCTTAATACAATTAAAAAAGTAAATTTTCAAAATGACGTCATCAAATTTCAAGTTCACTCGAGCGTATCTCAGTTATCCTTTGCAAATTTTCACCCAAATCTCAATATGTTGTAGTTTATTTAATGGTCTTTCAGTCATATAAAAACAGCATTTTTATTGGATGACGGCATCACCTCGTAAAAAGGGATTAAAAGTAACCTTGTCAAATTTGACCAGTTTACGTGTTATCTCTATGGGAGTGCAGTTTTTCTGGAAATGAAAACTGACATGACTATCTTTATCGAGCACTAGCTCACTTATGCTTCGGTGAATTTCTCCCATATTTTAGTATGTTGTAGCTGAGACTTTGGGCTATCGTGAATGTGCCCTTCGTTTTTTCATACGGAGTCGGCATCACGTCCAAAAACTTGGTTGAAATTAAAGCTTATCTTCGATGTATTGAAATATTTCTTCCTTTCTGCAACTTTCTTTGCAATAACTCAAGAAAAACATACCCTATCACCACCATATTTTGCACATGTTTAGTTCATGTCACGTACATTATTTCACAAAATGACAACTACTTGATCAGACACCATCTTGGGTATGTTAATTAGGGTCAAAGGTCATAAACGTTTCAACCTGTATCTTGGTGAATACATGTCCTATCTTTCCCATATTTTGCACACTCAAAGACCATGTTACAAGAATCATTTCACAAAATAACCACTTTTTGCTCAGATGCCATCTAGGCTGTGCAAAGTTGGGTCAATGGTCAAATATACTTCATTCTGTATCTTCGTTATAGTGTATACCGAATTTGATACCTAAGATGGCAGACCTGGCTCTCTTTTCTAAATGAGAATCCAAATATCACACGGCCAATGTCTCTAAACACAGATGAAACCTATATGGTCATGCCTGTTGCGATCAGGACTCGAATCATTGATTAAAAGAGAATCGGATCACCTAATTTGTCAGTCTTGACAAATTCCAAGTCTAGTGTGTATTTTGTATATGTATTCATTGTATGTTAAAGATAGCTTTCATGCAAACTGGCTGAAGTTTGTGAAGAACACATTAGAATATACTGGGTTTTTTTTTTTAGGTGATCCGAGTATCCTCTCGGATCACCTATTGTATCTGCACGGATTCTTTCTTCTTCTTTATTTCTTTCTCCTCAAATCTTGTGTAGAGGTTAACTCAAAAAGTCCCCTACCTATCACTTTCAAACTTTCACCATATATGTATCATGTCATAAGGACGACAGATCTAGTGTATCAATGTGATCAGTTAACCGTGACGTCATTATGACGTCATTATCTGAAATCACGTTTACATCAATATCTCATTAATGGAACGGAATTTTCGAATGAAATTAACATATCATATAGTTCAAGTCAAGGTCTATTGATATATTTCATAAAATTTTGTCACGTTCATAGTAAACGAGCGCGTACGCGCGCGTTGAAATTTAAACATGCTCTAATTAACCTCAAAATTGTTTTGCACACGTTTCAGGTCATTTACAGCATTTCAAAAAAAATCGACGGACGTGTACGCGCGCGCGCATATACGCACGTACAGCTCATATTCAATAGAAATTTCCCGTTTCATTGCACGGATCGAATGTCTGAAATGTCAAGGAATACTTCTACCAAGTTTCAAGTCGATCCGACTCAATATGACGTCATACGGGCCCATCAAAGTTGAAATTCCGCGCGCGCGTCAATGGCGATATACAGTGCAACTATGCCAAAAAACCGCCAATTTTTAGTCCGATTTTACTCGTCAGGATGGACGGTGACCCCCCATTTTCTTTACATATTTTGAAAGCTGATGAGTTGTACATGTCATTTCATGGGGTGGCAATGCTGGCAAAATGATTAAAAGATATCTAATTTCTTAATAAAGTAAAAAAAGTAAATTTTCAAAATGACGTCATCAAATTTCAAGTTTACTCGAGCGTATCTCACTTATCCTTGGCCAATTTTCACCCAGATTTCAATATGTTGTAGCTTATTAAATGTTCTTTCATTAACATTCAACAGTATTTTGATTAGATGACAGCGTCACCTCGTAAAAATGGATTGAAAGTAATCTTGTCAAATTTGACCAGTTTACGTGTTATCTCTATGGGAGTGCAGTTTTTCTGGAAATGAAAATTGACATGACTATCTTTATCGAGCACTAGCTCACTTATGCTTCGGTGAATTTCTCCCAGATTTTAGTATGTTGTAGCTGAGACTTTGTGCTATCGTAAATGTGCCCTTCATTTTTTCATATGATGTCTGCATCACGTCAAAAAACTTGGTTGAAATTAAAGCTTATCTTCGATGTATTGAAATATTTCTTTCTTTCTGCAACTTTCTTTGCAATAACTCAAGAAAAACATATGTTATCACCCCCATATTTTGCACATGTTTAGTTCATGTCACGTACATTATTTGATAAAATAACAACTACTTGATAAGACGCCATCTTGGGTATGTAAATTAGGGTCAAAGGTCATAAATGGTTCATCCTGTATCTAAGTGAATACATGTTCTATCTCTCCCATATTTTGCACACGCAAAGATCATGTTACAAGAATCATTTCACAAAATAATCACTCTTTGCTCAGATGCCATCTTGTCTGTGCAAAGTGGGGTCAAAAGGTCATATGTACTTCTTTCTGTTTCTTCGTTATGACGTGTTATCTCTATGGGAGGGAATTTTTCTAGATGTGAAAATTGACATGATTGTCTTTATCGAGCACTAGCTCACTTACCCTTCGGTGAATTTTTCTCAGATTTTAATATGTTGTAACTGAGACTTTGCGCTATCTTTGAGTGCCCTTTGTTTTTTCATATGATGTCGGAATAATGTTAAAATACTTGGTTGAAATTAAAGCTTATCTTGTTATCTTAATTTGACATGACTATCTTTATCGAGCACTAGCTCACTTATGCTTCGGTGAATTTCTCCCAGATTTTAGTATGTTGTAGCTGAGACTTTGTGCTATCGTTAGTGTGCCCTTCATTTTTTCATATGATGTCTGCATCACGTCAAAAAACTTGGTTGAAATTAAAGCTTATCTTCGATGTATTGAGATATTTCTATGTTTCTGCAACTTTCTTTGCAATAACTCAAGAAAAAAAGCCCCTATCACCCCCATATTTTGCACATGTTTAGTGCATGTCACGTACATTATTTCATAAAATAACAACTACTTTATCGGACACCATCTTGGGTATGTAAATTAGGGTCAAAGGTCACAAATGTTTCATCCTGTATCTTGGTGAATACATGTCCTATCTTTCCCATATTTTGCACACGTATAGACGATGTCACAAGAATTATTTCACAAAATAACTACTTTTTCCTCAGATGCCATCTTGGGAGTGTAAATGTGGGTGAAAGGTCATATGTACTTGTTGCTGTATTTTCATTATAGTGTATACAGATTTGGTACCAAAGATGGCAGATATGACTCCCTTTTCTAAATGAGAATCCAAACATCACACGGCCAATGTCTCTCGATCAGGACTCGAATCCATGATAAAAAAAAAATCGGATCACCTTAATTTGTCAGTGATGACAAATTACAATCTCTAGTTAGGTGATCCGAGTATCCTCTCGGATCACCTTCTGTATCTGTACGGATTCTTTGTTAGGTGATCCGAGTATCCTCTCGGATCACCTTCTGTATCTGTACGGATTCTTTGTTTTTCTTCTTCTTTATTTCTCCTCAAAAGTTGTGTATCGATTAGCTCAGAAAGTGCTCCTCCTATCAATATCAAAATTATACCATATATGTATCGTCTCCCAAAGACGGCAATCGAACTAAAATCAAAGTGATCAGTCGACCGTGACGTCACTATGACGTCATTACATGAAAACACATTCTCAATCATATCTCATTAATGGAATGGAATTTTTCAATGAAATTTACGTCACATATATTTCAAGTTATGCGCATTCTACTCATATTCTCAAAATTCATATTTTCTCTTAAAACGTGCGCGTACGCGCGCGTTGAAATATTTGTATGCTCAAATCGAGCTCAAATTTTTTTTGCACACGTTTCAGATCATTTGGAGCATTTTTTGAAAAATTGGAAAAATTGGACGGACGCGTACGCGCGCGCACATATTCGCACACACAGTTCATATGCAATTGAAATTTCCCATTTTTTTACACTTATCGGATGCCTAAAATGTCAAGGAATATTTCTACCAAGTTTCAAGTCAATCCGACTCAATATGACGTCATACGGGCCCGTCAAAGTTGAAATTCCGCGCGCGCGTCAATGGCGATATACAGTGCAACGATGCCAAAAAAACGCCAATTTTAAATCCGATTTCACTCGTCAGGATGGACGGTAACCCCCCATTTTCTTTACATATTCTGAAAGCTGATGAGTTGGACATGTTATTTCATGGGTTGGCGATGCTGGCAAAATGATTAAAAGATATCAAATTTCTTAATAAAGTAAAAAAAGTAAACTTTCAAAATGACGTCATCAAATTTCAAGTTCACTCGAGCGTATCTCACTTATCCGTGGCCAATTTACATTCAGATTTCAGTATGTTGTAGCTTATTAAATGATCTTTCATTAATATAATTACCACATTTTGATTGAATGACGGCATCACCTCGTTAAAATGGATTGAAAGTAATATTGTCAAATTTGACCAGTTTACGTGTTATCCCTATGGGAGAGCAGTTTTTCTGGCAGTGAAAATTGACATGACTATCTTTTTCGAGCACTAGCTCACTTACGCTTCGGTGAATTTCTCCCAGATTTTAGTATGTTGTAGCTGAGATTTTGGGCTATCGTAAGTGTGCCCTCCATTTTTTCATACGATGTCGGCATCACGTCGAAAAACTTGGTTGAAAATGGCACGAGGCTTCGATGCAGCGTCATTTTGCTTAATACACAGGGCCTATGGAGAATGAAATAGGTCATTACGTAGCGCATCCGACTCGTAACCCTAAGGTCCCTGGTTCGAGGCTCACCCCTGCCAATATTTTTTTTTATTTTTTTAAACACTTTTTTCCTTCTTTTTCTTTAGTTAATCTTAATCTCCCTTTCCTTACTTTATCTTTTTCTGATTTTTTTATGCTTCTCCTTCAAATTTCTATAAAATAACATAGTTTTTCTTTATTTTTCTTTCTTTCTACTACTTTCTGTGCAATAGATGAACAACAACAACGGCTATCAATCCCATATTTTGCACATGTTTAGTACATGTCACGTACATTATTTCATAAAATAACAACTACTTGATCGGACACCATCTTGGGTATGTAAATTAGGGTCAAAGGTCATAAATGTTTCTTCCTGTATCTTGGTGAATACATGTCCTATCTTTCCCATATTTTGCACACGCAAAGACCATGTTACAAGAATCATTTCATAAAATCATCACTTTTTGCTTAGACGCCATCTTGGGTGTGCAAAGTGAGGTCAAAGGTCAAATATACTTCATTCTGTATTTCCGTTAGTGTATACGGAATTCGGTACCAAAGATGGCAGGTCTCACTCCCTTTTCTAAATGAGAATCCAAACATCACACGGCCAATGTCCCGTCAACACAGATGAAACCTGTATGGCCATGAATATTTGGATCAGGACTCAAATCATTGATTTTCGAAGAGATCGGATCACCTAATTTGTCAGCGTTGACAAATTCCGGTTCTAGTTAGGTGATCCGAGTATCCTCTCGGATCACCTTCTGTATCTGTACGGATTCTTTGTTGGTTCTTCTTCTTTATTTCTGGACAAAATTTGTGTAGAGGTTAGCTCAGAAAGTCCTCGTCCTATCAATTTCAAAATTATACCATATATGTATCATGTCCCAAAGACGACAGATCTAATGTATAATACTGATCAGTCGACCGTGACGTCACTATGACGTCATTATATGAAAACACATTCTCAATCATATCTCATTAATGGAATAGAATTTTTCAATGAAATTTACGTCACATATATTTCAAGTTATGCGCATTCTACTCATATTCTCAAAATTCACATTTTCTCTTAAAACGCGCGCGTACGCGCGCGTCGAAATATTTGTATGCTCAAATCGAGCTCAAATTTTTTTTGCACACGTTTCAGACCATTTGGAGCATTTTTTGAAAAATTGAAAAAATTGGACGGACGCGTACGCGCGCGCGCATATACGCACGTATAGCTTATGTGCAATAGAAATTTCCACTTTTTTTACACAGATCGGATGTCTGAAATGTCAAGGAATATTTCTGCCAAGTTTCAAGTCAATCCGACTCAATATGACGTCATACGGGCCCGTCGAAGTTGAAAATCCGCGCGCGCGTTAATGGCGATATACAGTGCAACAATGCCAAAAAACCGCCAATTTTAAATCCGAGTTTACTCGCCAGGATAGACGGTGACCCCCCATTTTCTTGACATATTTTGAAAACTGATGAGTTGAACATGTCATTTCATGGGTTGGCAATGCTGAAAAAAAGATGAAAAGGTATCAAATTTCTTAATAAATCAAAAAGAGTAAAATTTCAAAATGACGTCATCAAATTTCAAGTTTACTCGAGCGTATCTCACTCATCCTTAGTCAATTTTCACCCAGATTTCAGTATGCTGTAGCTGATTTAATGCTCTATCAGTTTTAATCAATCAAAAATTTCGCTGGATGAAGTCTTCACCTCGTAAAAATAGAATAAAGGTAACTTTGTCAAATTTGACCCATTTGCGAGTTATCTCTATGGGAGTACAGTTTTTCTAAACACTAAACAAAAAGTAAGTTCCCCCTAAAACAAACCCCTGTAATTTATGAATCAGGAACCTTTGAGGAAATCTGAATACATGATTATGTAGCTGTATTTCTCGGCTACCTTTCATGTGAAATTCAGTGGATATCACTTGGTCACGCTTGAGTGAGCATGACTTAAAGTCAAAATGGTCACTTTTTGGAGTTCACAAGCCCAATTTTGCAACTTTGATTTGGTGATATCGGAACAAATTTCAATTTTCCAGGATAAAAAGGCATGCAACGTATAATTTATGTACTTCTTATCGTACCATGTGACTTGTGCACAGAATTTCACGGTTGAGTGATCACGGGGTGAAAATTACCAATATGGCCGATTTGACACGTTTCTCGTGGTAATTTCTGTCAATTGAGATTGAATTCGTATGTTGAACAGTTTTTACACACAATTGACGTAATTTCACGGTTGAATGAGCACATTAAAAACAAAGAAAAATAACAATTTAAATTGTGCAGTAAGAATTGCGATAATTTTGCGCACTGAAATCAAGTGTGTAATGCTTTTTGTATTGTGTTTAATACTACTGTGCATACAGTAATCACCTGACATTTCAGTCACGCTGCAATGAGCATGTGGGGCTGGAAAACCCGTTTTACCCTATATAATAAAAAAGTATTCATTGTTTTTTATGTTTTAGTTGCAATGTTGGGAAATTGCTCAGATTTCAATGAAAAAAAATAGCATTTCAATAAAAAATTACATGGTGACATGCTTCAGTGAGCACATAAGATGAGCAAAGTGTGCGGGTCAAAACCATTTTTCGTGGCTGAAATTCCCATTAGATTTACATTTGTTTTGTTTATGAAGACGTATTCAGCGGTGTTAGTGGATAGATCCTAAAAAGTGAGTGAAGATGCTACCCAATCTGTGTTATATTGCCATAACGATCGCATAATAGTCAACCAACATTCTAAGCAACTAACATTACCATCACAATCATCAACACCATATGAACAACAAAGGCCACTATCTCACCACAATATCTGTCTCCAGACTATCAGTGCATATTTACAGCACGGGAGGATATTGATGTTTAACAAAAGTGAAATTTGGTACCATGTCAATGACCAATTGCATTTATTTTCCCTCGAGTTAATGCATGACTTCATGACGTCACAAAGACATTAAGAACATAATGCCAAAATCAGTATTCAGTCGCGAGGACAAAGGCCCGGAGATTTAATTTGCATAATTTCTCATCTCTGCCCCAACAAGGGAATGTCATCAAACTAAAGGCAGACCAATTTCCCAGGAATACTTCAATATTTAATCAAAGGTAGCCATGGATTATAAGGGGGGTTTCCGGCCCCAGGTACCCTTTGACGTGTAAAATCTTGAAGGAATGTCAAGGATCACTGAGACATTTATATCGGTCCTAAAACGCAATAATGAAATGTTTTTCAGTTGATTTTAAATGCAGAATATCAAAGCAACACCTGCTGGATGATTTCAATAAGATAAATCATTGTTTCATAATGTGGTCATTCAACCGTAAAATAAACCACATTGCATGCATAAGCCATTGTTAGCTTTCAAAAACATAAATTCCTCCTCTTCACATGAACTTACCATGGGGATTATGGCCAAACAGCCAATTTTTCATTATGTAGGGTACAAAAAGGATTTCCAGCCTCACGTGCTTATTGAAGCGTGACTGAAATGTCAGGTAGTCACTGATATGCGTGTGGGTATTAACACAATATAAAAAAAGCATCATGCAGTTGATATTAGAGCGCAAATTATCGCAATTCTTACTGCACAATTTAAATTGTATTTTTTTCTTTGTTTTTGATGTGCTCATTCAACCGTGAAATTACGTCAATTGTGTGTAAAAACTGTTCGACATACGAATTCAATCTCAATTGACAGAAATTTCCACGAGAAACATGTCAAATCGGCCATTTTGGTAATTTTCACCCCGTGTTCACTCAACCGTGAAATTTTGTGCACAAGTCACATGGTACGATAAGAAGCACATCAATTATATGTTGCATGCCTTTTTATCCTGGAAAATTGAAATTTGTTCCGATATCACCAAATCAAAGTTGCAAAATTGGGCTTGTGAACTCCAAAAAGTAACCATTTTGACTTTAAGTCATGCTCACTCAAGCGTGACCAAGTGATATCCACTGAATTTCACATGAAAGGTAGCCGAGAAATACAGCTACATAATCATGTATTCAGATTTCCTCAAAGGTTCCTGATTTTTAAATTACAGAGGTTTGTTTTAGGGGGAACTTACTTTTTGTTTAGTGTTTAGAAATGAAAATTAACATGACTGTCTTTATCGAGCACTATCTAACTTATCCTACAGTGAATTTCTCCCAGATTTTAATATGTGTTAGCTGAGACTTTGCGCTATCGGGTATGTGTCCTCCGGTTTTTTTTTTCATACGACGTCCAAATCACGTCAAAAAACTTCGCTTAAATTAAAGCTTAGCTTCGATGTTTTTTCAAATTTTCTTTCTTTTTGCAAATTTCTTTGCAATAACACATGAAAGACATTCCCTAGTACCCCCATATTTTGCACATGTTTAGTTCATGTGACGTACATTATTTTATAAGGTGACAACTACTTGATGGAACACCATCTTGGGTAGGTAAACTAGGGTCAAAGGTCATAAATGTATCATCCTGTATCTTGGTGAATACATGTCCTATCTTTCCCATATTTTGCACACGCAAAGACCATGTTACAAGAATCATTTCACAAAATAACCACTTTTTGCTCAGATGCCATCTTCGGTGTCCAAAGTGGGGTCAAAGGTCAAATATACTTAATTTTGTATCTTCGTTAGTGTATACGGAATTCGGTACCAAAGATGGCAGGTCTGACTCCCTTTTCTAAATGAGAATCCAAACATAACACGACCAATGTCCCTAATCTCAGATGAAAACTGTATGGTCATGCCTTTTGGGATCAGGACTTAAATCTTTGATTTCCAAAAAGATCGGATCACCTAATTTGTCAGTCTTGACAAATTCCAAGTCTAGTGTTAAACTTCCCGTTGTCACAAAAAAAGATCTTTCTCCTCAAAAGTTGTGTATCGATTAGCTCAGAAAGTACTCTTCCTATCAATTTCAAAATTATACCATATATGTATCATGACCCAAAGAAGACAAATTTTATAAAATCATAGTAATCAGTCGACGGTGACGTCACTATGACGTCATTATATGAAAACACATTCTCATTCATATCTCATTAATGGAATGGAATTTTTCAATGAAATTTACGTCACAAATAGTTCAAGTTAAGGTAATTCTACTCATGTTTTCAAATTTCATCTATAATCTTAAAACGTGCGCGTACGCGCGCGTTGAAATATTTGTATGCTCCAATCAAGCTCCAAATTTTTTTGCACACGTTTCAGACCATTTGGAACATTTTTTGAAAAATTCAAAAAATCGGACAGACGCGTACGCGCGCGCTCATATACGCACACACAGCTCATATGCAAAAGAAATTTTCCGTTTTCTCACTATGATCGGATGTCTAAAATTTCACGGAATACTTCTACCAAGTTTCAAGTTAATCCGACACAATATGACATCATACGGGCCCGTCAACGTTAAAATTCCGCGCGCGCGTCAATGGAGATATACAGTGCAACTATGACAAAAAACCGCCAATTTTAAATCCGATTTTACTCGTCAGGATGGACGGTGACCCCCCATTTTCTTTACATATTTTGAAAGCTGATGAGTTGTACATATCATTTCATGGGTTGGCGATACTACAAAAATGATTAAAACATAACAAATTTCTTAATAAAATAAAAAGAGTAAATTTTCAAAATGACGTCATCAAATTTCAAGTTCATTCAAGCATATCTCACTTATTCTTTAGTTGATTTTCGTCCAAATTTCAATATGTTGTAGCTTATTAAATGGTCTTTCAGATATATAATAACAACAATTTCATTGGATGATGGCATCACCTCGTAAAAAGGGATTAAAAGTAACATTGTTAAATTTGACCAGTTTACGTGTTATCTCTATGGGAGTGCAGTTTTTCTGGAAATGAAAACTGACATGACTATCTTTATCGAGCACTAACTCACTTATGCTTCGGTGAATTTCTCCCATATTTTAGTATGTTGTAGCTGAGACTTTGGGCTATCGCTAATGTGCCCTTCGTTTTTTCATACGGAGTCGGCATCATGCCCAAAAACTTGGTTGAAATTAAAGCTTATCTTCCATGTATTTTCATATTCTTTTCTTTCTGCAACTTTCTTTGGAATAACTCAAGAAAAACAAGCTCTATCAGCCCAATATTTTGCACATGTTTAGTTTATGTCACGTACATTATTTCATAAAATAACAACTACTTGATCGGGCACCTTCTTGGGTATGTAAATTAGAGTCAAAGGTAAAAAATGTTTCATCCTGTATCTTAGTGAATACATGTCTTATCTTTCCCATATTTTGCATACGTAAAGACCATGTTACAAGAATCATTTCACAAAATAACTACTTTTTGCTCAGACGCCATCTTGTCTGTGCAAAGTAGGGTCAAAGGTCATATGTACTTCTTTCTTTATCTTCATTATGACGTGTTATCTCTATTGGAGGGAATTTTTCTAGATGTAAAAAATTGACATGATTGTCTTTATCGACGACTAGCTCAATTACCCTTCGGTGAATTTCTTCCAGATTTTAGTATGTTGTAGCCAATGTAATACTCTTTAAGTTTTGTTAATCAAAGTTTTAATCGGATGATGTCTTCACCTCGTGAAAATAGATATAATGTAACCTTCTCAAATTTAACCAGTTTACGTGTTATCTCTATGGGATGGAATTTTTCTGGGAATGAAAATTGACATGACGGTCTTTATCGAACACTAGCTCACTTACTCTTCTGTGAATTTCTCCCAGATTTTAATATATTGTAGCTGAGACTTTGGGCTATCGTAAGTGTTTCTCCGGTTTTTCATACGACGCCGAGATCACGTCAAAAAACTTGGTTGACATCAAACTTATCTTCGATGTATTGAGATATTTCTTTCTCTCTGCAACTTTCTTTGCAATAACTCAAGAAAAATAGCCCCTATCAACCCCATATTTTGCACATGTTTAGTCAATGTTATGTACATTATTTCATAAAATAACAACTACTTGAACAGACACCATCTTGGGTATGTAAATTAGGGTCAAAGGTCATAAATGTTTCATCCTGTATCTTGGTGAATACATGTCTTATCTTTCCCATATTTTGCACACGCAAAGACCATGTTAGAAGAATCATTTCACAAAATAACCAATTTTTGCACAGATCCCGTCTTGGGTGTGCAAAGTGGGGTCAAAGGTCAAATATACTTCATTCTGTATCTTCGTTAGTGTATACGGAATTCGGTACCAAAGATGGCAGGTCTTACTCCCTTTTCTAAATGAGAATCCAAATATCACACGGCCAATGTCACCTAAACACAGATGAAACATTTATGGTCATGCCTATTGGGATCAGGACGTAAATCATTGATTTCCAAATAGATCGGATCACCTAATTTGTCAGTGTTGACAAATTCCAAGTCTAGTTAGGTGATCCGAGTATCCTCTCGGATCACCTTCTGTATCTGTACGGATTCTTTGTTGGTTCTTCTTCTTCTTCTTCTTCTTTATTTCTGGACAAAATTTGTGTAGAGGTTAGCTCAGAAAGTCCTCGTCCTATCAATTTCAAAATTATACCATATATGTATCATGTCCCAAAGACGACAGATCTAATGTATAATACTGATCAGTCGACCGTGACGTCACTATGACGTCATTATATGAAAACACATTCTCAATCATATCTCATTAATGGAATAGAATTTTTCAATGAAATTTACGTCACATATATTTCAAGTTATGCGCATTCTACTCATATTCTCAAAATTCATATTTTCTCTTAAAACGCGCGCGTACGCGCGCGTCGAAATATTTGTATGCTCAAATCGAGCTCAAATTTTTTTTGCACACGTTTCAGACCATTTGGAGCATTTTTTGAAAAATTGAAAAAATTGGACGGACGCGTACGCGCGCGCGCATATACGCACGTATAGCTTATGTGCAATAGAAATTTCCACTTTTTTTACACAGATCGGATGTCTGAAATGTCAAGGAATATTTCTGCCAAGTTTCAAGTCAATCCGACTCAATATGACGTCATACGGGCCCGTCGAAGTTGAAAATCCGCGCGCGCGTTAATGGCGATATACAGTGCAACAATGCCAAAAAACCGCCAATTTTAAATCCGAGTTTACTCGCCAGGATAGACGGTGACCCCCCATTTTCTTGACATATTTTGAAAACTGATGAGTTGAACATGTCATTTCATGGGTTGGCAATGCTGAAAAAAAGATGAAAAGGTATCAAATTTCTTAATAAATCAAAAAGAGTAAAATTTCAAAATGACGTCATCAAATTTCAAGTTTACTCGAGCGTATCTCACTTATCCTTGGCCAATTTTCACCCAGATTTCAGTATGCTGTAGCTAATTTAATGCTCTATCAGTTATGTAATAACACAATTTTGATTGAATGACAGCATAACCTCGTAAAAATGGATTGAAAGTAACCTTGTCGAATTTGACCAGTTTACGTGTTATCTCTATGGGAGTGCAGTTTTTCTGGAATGAAAATTGACATGACTGTCCTTTTCGAGCAGTAGCTCACTTATGCTTCGGTGAATTTCTCCCAGATTTTAATATGTTGTAGCTGAGACTTTGGGCTATCGTAAGTGTGCCTTTCGTTTTTTCATACGATGTCGGGATCACGTCAATAAACTTGGTTGAAATTAAAGCTTATATTCGTTGTATTGAAATATTTCTTTCTTTCTGCAACTTTCTTTGCAATAACTCAAGAAAAACATACCCTATCAACACCATATTTTGCACATGCTTAGTTCATGTCACGTTCATTATTTCATAAAATAACAACTACTTGATCAGATGCCATCTTGAGTATGTAAATTAGGGTCAAAGGTCATAAATGTTTCATCCTGTATCTTGGTGAATACATGTTCTATCTTTCCCATATTTTGCACACGTAAAGACCATGTTACAAGGATCATATCACAAAATAACCACTTTTTGCTCAGATGACATCTTGTCTGTGCAAAGTGGGGTCAAAGGTCATATGTACTTCTTTCTTTATCGTCATTATGACGTGTTATCTCTATGGGAGGGAATTTTTCTAGATGTGAAAATTGACATGATTGTCTTTATCGAGCACCAGCTCACTCACCCTTCGATGAATTTCTCCCAGATTTTAATATGTTGTAGCTGAGACTTTGCGCTATCGTAATACGTCCTCCGTTTTTTCATACGACGTCAAAAGCACGTCGAAAAACTCGGCTTAAGTAATCAAAGCTTAGCTTCATTAGGTGATCCGAGTATCCTCTCGGATCACCTTCTGTGTCTGTACGGATTCTTTGTTGGTTCTTCTTCTTCTTCTTCTTCTTTATTTCTGGACAAAGTTTGTGTAGAGGTTAGCTCAGAAAGTCCTCGTCCTATCAATTTCAAAATTATACCATATATGTATCATGTCCCAAAGACGACAGATCTAATGTATAATACTGATCAGTCGACCGTGACGTCACTATGACGTCATTATATGAAAACACATTCTCAATCATATCTCATTAATGGAATAGAATTTTTCAATGAAATTTACGTCACATATATTTCAAGTTATGCGCATTCTACTCATATTCTCAAAATTCATATTTTCTCTTAAAACGCGCGCGTACGCGCGCGTCGAAATATTTGTATGCTCAAATCGAGCTCAAATTTTTTTTGCACACGTTTCAGACCATTTGGAGCATTTTTTGAAAAATTGAAAAAATTGGACGGACGCGTACGCGCGCGCGCATATACGCACGTATAGCTTATGTGCAATAGAAATTTCCACTTTTTTTACACAGATCGGATGTCTGAAATGTCAAGGAATATTTCTGCCAAGTTTCAAGTCAATCCGACTCAATATGACGTCATACGGGCCCGTCGAAGTTGAAAATCCGCGCGCGCGTTAATGGCGATATACAGTGCAACAATGCCAAAAAACCGCCAATTTTAAATCCGAGTTTACTCGCCAGGATAGACGGTGACCCCCCATTTTCTTGACATATTTTGAAAACTGATGAGTTGAACATGTCATTTCATGGGTTGGCAATGCTGAAAAAAAGATGAAAAGGTATCAAATTTCTTAATAAATCAAAAAGAGTAAAATTTCAAAATGACGTCATCAAATTTCAAGTTTACTCGAGCGTATCTCACTTATCCTTGGCCAATTTTCACCCAGATTTCAGTATGCTGTAGCTAATTTAATGCTCTATCAGTTATGTAATAACACAATTTTGATTGAATGACAGCATAACCTCGTAAAAATGGATTGAAAGTAACCTTGTCGAATTTGACCAGTTTACGTGTTATCTCTATGGGAGTGCAGTTTTTCTGGAATGAAAATTGACATGACTGTCCTTTTCGAGCAGTAGCTCACTTATGCTTCGGTGAATTTCTCCCAGATTTTAATATGTTGTAGCTGAGACTTTGGGCTATCGTAAGTGTGCCTTTCGTTTTTTCATACGATGTCGGGATCACGTCAATAAACTTGGTTGAAATTAAAGCTTATATTCGTTGTATTGAAATATTTCTTTCTTTCTGCAACTTTCTTTGCAATAACTCAAGAAAAACATACCCTATCAACACCATATTTTGCACATGCTTAGTTCATGTCACGTTCATTATTTCATAAAATAACAACTACTTGATCAGATGCCATCTTGAGTATGTAAATTAGGGTCAAAGGTCATAAATGTTTCATCCTGTATCTTGGTGAATACATGTTCTATCTTTCCCATATTTTGCACACGTAAAGACCATGTTACAAGGATCATATCACAAAATAACCACTTTTTGCTCAGATGACATCTTGTCTGTGCAAAGTGGGGTCAAAGGTCATATGTACTTCTTTCTTTATCGTCATTATGACGTGTTATCTCTATGGGAGGGAATTTTTCTAGATGTGAAAATTGACATGATTGTCTTTATCGAGCACCAGCTCACTCACCCTTCGATGAATTTCTCCCAGATTTTAATATGTTGTAGCTGAGACTTTGCGCTATCGTAATACGTCCTCCGTTTTTTCATACGACGTCAAAAGCACGTCGAAAAACTCGGCTTAAGTAATCAAAGCTTAGCTTCATTAGGTGATCCGAGTATCCTCTCGGATCACCTTCTGTGTCTGTACGGATTCTTTGTTGGTTCTTCTTCTTCTTCTTCTTCTTTATTTCTGGACAAAATTTGTGTAGAGGTTAGCTCAGAAAGTCCTCGTCCTATCAATTTCAAAATTATACCATATATGTATCATGTCCCAAAGACGACAGATCTAATGTATAATACTGATCAGTCGACCGTGACGTCACTATGACGTCATTATATGAAAACACATTCTCAATCATATCTCATTAATGGAATAGAATTTTTCAATGAAATTTACGTCACATATATTTCAAGTTATGCGCATTCTACTCATATTCTCAAAATTCATATTTTCTCTTAAAACGCGCGCGTACGCGCGCGTCGAAATATTTGTATGCTCAAATCGAGCTCAAATTTTTTTTGCACACGTTTCAGACCATTTGGAGCATTTTTTGAAAAATTGAAAAAAATTGGACGGACGCGTACGCGCGCGCGCATATACGCACGTATAGCTTATGTGCAATAGAAATTTCCACTTTTTTTACACAGATCGGATGTCTGAAATGTCAAGGAATATTTCTGCCAAGTTTCAAGTCAATCCGACTCAATATGACGTCATACGGGCCCGTCGAAGTTGAAAATCCGCGCGCGCGTTAATGGCGATATACAGTGCAACAATGCCAAAAAACCGCCAATTTTAAATCCGAGTTTACTCGCCAGGATAGACGGTGACCCCCCATTTTCTTGACATATTTTGAAAACTGATGAGTTGAACATGTCATTTCATGGGTTGGCAATGCTGAAAAAAAGATGAAAAGGTATCAAATTTCTTAATAAATCAAAAAGAGTAAAATTTCAAAATGACGTCATCAAATTTCAAGTTTACTCGAGCGTATCTCACTTATCCTTGGCCAATTTTCACCCAGATTTCAGTATGCTGTAGCTTATTTAATACTCTATCAGTTTTGATCAGTGAAAAATTTCGCTGGATGAAGTCTTCACCTCGTAAAAATAGATTGAAGGTAACCTCGTCAAATTTGATCCATTTGCGAGTTATCTCTATAGG
The DNA here is from genome assembly GCA_033980235.1 of Diadema setosum. Classification (NCBI taxonomy): domain Eukaryota; kingdom Metazoa; phylum Echinodermata; class Echinoidea; order Diadematoida; family Diadematidae; genus Diadema; species Diadema setosum. Next base: position 30,489,824 of record CM067066.1, on the reverse strand, counting down.
AGTGCAGTTTTTCTTGAAATGAAAATTAACATGACTGTCTTTTTCGAGCACTATCTAACTTATCCTACGGTGAATTTCTCCCAGATTTTAATGTGTTAGCTTAGACTTAGCGCTGTCGGTAATGTGTCCTCCGTTTTTTTGTTTTTTCATACGACGTCGAAATCACGTCGAAAAACTTCGCTTAAATTAAAGCTTAGCTTCGATGTATTTTCATATTTCTTTCTTTTTGCAAATTTCTTTGGAATAACACATGAAAGACATTCCCTAGTACCCCCATATTTTGAACATGTTTAGTTCATGTGACGTAGGCCCTACATTATTTTATAAGATCACAACTACTTGATCGAACACCATCTTGGGTAGATAAATTAGGGTCAAAGGTCATAAATGTATCATCCTGTATCTTGGGGAATACATGTCCTATCTTTCCAATATTTCGCACACACAAAGACCACGCTACCAAGATCATTTCACAAAATAACTATTTTTTTCTCAGATGCCATTTTGGCTGTACAGAGTGGGGTCAATGGTCAAATATACTTCATTATGTATCTTCGTTATAGTATATACCGACTTTGGTACCAAAGATGGCAGACCTGACTCTCTTTTCTAAATGAGAATCCAAATATGACATGGCCAATGTCCATAACCACAGATGAAACCTTTACGGTCATGCCTATTGGGATCAGGACTCAAATCATTGATTTTCGAAAGTGCACTAGCTCACTTACCCTTCTGTGGATTTCTCCCAGATTTTAATATGTTGTAGCTGAGACTTTGCGCTATCGTACGTGTCCCCTTTGTTTTTCATACAATGTCGGGATCACGTCCAAAAACGTGGTTAAAATTAAGGTTATCTTCGATGTATTTTTCATATTTTTTTCTTTCTCCATTTTTCTTTGCAATAACTCAAGAAGAATAGCCCCTATCTCCCCCATATTTTGCACATGTTTAGTTCATGGTACGTACATTATTTCATAAAATAACAACTACTTGATCAGACACCGTCTTGATATGTAAATAAGGGTCAAAGATCATAAATGTTTCATCCTGTATTTTAGTAAATACATGTCCTATCTCTGCCATATTTTGCACACGCACAGACCATGTCACATCGATCATTTCACAAAGTAATCACTTTTTGTTCAGATGCCATCTTGGTTGTGCAAAGTGGGCTCAATGCTCAAATATACTTCATTCTGTATCTTCGTTATAGTGTGAACGGAATATGGTACCATAGATGGCAGACCTGACTCCCTTTTCAAAATCAGTATCCAAACATCACACAGCCAATATCCCTAAACACAGATGAAACCTGTATAGTCATGCCCATATTGGGATCAAAACTCAAACCATTGATTTTCAAAAGATCGGATCACCTAATTTGTCAGTCTTGACAAATTCCGGGTCTAGTTCTTCTTCTTCTTCTTCTTCTTTCTTTATTTCTGGACAAAAGTTGTGTATCTACTTACTCAGAAAGTACTCACAGTGTCAACTTCAAACTCATACCATATATGTATCATGTCCCAAAGATGACAAATTTTCTGTATCATTGTGATTGGTCGACCGTGACGTCACTATGACGTCATTATATGAAAACACATTCTCAATCATATCTCATTAATGGAATAGAGTTTCTCAATGAAATTTATGTCACATATATTTCAAGTTATGCGCATTCTACTCATATTCTCAAAATTCATATTTTCTCTTAAAACGTGCGCGTACGCGCGCGTTGAAATATTTGTATGCTCAAATCGAGCTGAAACTTTTTTTGCACACGTTTCAGACCATTTGGAGCATTTTTTGAAAAATTTAAAAAATTGGACGGACGCGTACGCGCGCGCACATATACGCACGCACAGCTCATATGCAATGGAAATTTCCCATTTTTTCACACTTATTGGATGGCTGAAATGTCAAGGAATATTTCTACCAGGTTTCAAGTCAATCCGACTCAAAATGACGTCATACGGACCCGTCAAATTTGAAATTCCGCGCGCGCGTCAATGGCGATATACAGTCCAACAATGCCAAAAAATCGCCAATTTTGAATCCGATTTTACTCGTCAGGATGGACGGTGACCCCCCGTTTTTTTTACATATTCTGAAAGCTGATGAGTTGTACATGTCAATTCATGGGTTGGCGATGCTGGAAAAATGATTAAAAGATATCAAATTTCTTAATACAATTAAAAAAGTAAATTTTCAAAATGACGTCATCAAATTTCAAGTTCACTCGAGCGTATCTCACTTATCCTTTGCAAATTTTCACCCAGATTTCAGTATGTTGTAGCTTATTAAATACTCTTTCATAAATGTAATAACAACATTTTGATTGGATGACGGTATCACCTCGTAAAAATGGATTGAATGTAATCTTGTCAAATTTGACCAGTTTACGTGTTATCTCTATGGGAGTGCAGTTTTTCTGGAAATGAAAATTGACATGACTGTCTTTTTCGAGCACTAGCTCACTTATGCTTCGGTGAATTTCTCCCAGATTTTGATATGTTGTAGCTGAGACTTTGCGCTATCGTGCATGTGCCCTTCGTTCTTTCATACGGTGTCGGGATCATGTCCAAAAACTTGGTTGAAATTAAAGCTTATCTTCGATGTATTGAGATATTCCTTTCTTTTTGCAACTTTCTTTACAATAACTCAAGAAAAACAAGCTCTATCAGCCCAATATTTTGCACATGTTTAGTTCATGTCACGTACATTATTTCATAAAATAACAAGTACTTGATCAGACGTCATCTTGGGTATGTAAATTAGGGTCAAAGGTCATAAATGTATCATCTTGTATCTTGGTGAATACATGTTCTATCTTTGCCATATTTTGCACACGTAACGACCATATTACAAGGATCATTTCACAAAATAACCACTTTTTGCTCAGATGCCATCTTGGCTGTGCAAAGTGGGGTCAAAGGTCATATGTACTTCTTTCTTTATCTTCGTTATGACGTGTTATCTCTATTGGAGGGAATTTTTGTAGATGTGAAAATTGACGTGATTGTCTTTATCGAGCACTAGCTCACTTATGCTTCGGTGAATTTCTCCCAGATTTTGATATGTTGTAACTGAGACTTTGCGCTATCGTAAGTGTGCCCTTCGTTTTTTCATACTGTGTCGGGATCATGTCCAAAAACTTGGTTGAAATTAAAGCTTATCTTCGATGTATTGAGATATTCCTTTCTTTTTGCAACTTTCTTTACAATAACTCAAGAAAAACAAGCTCTATCAGCCCAATATTTTGCACATGTTTAGTTCATGTCACGTACATTATTTCATAAAATAACAAGTACTTGATCAGACGTCATCTTGGGTATGTAAATTAGGGTCAAAGGTCATAAATATATCATCTTGTATCTTGGAGAATACATGTTCTATCTTTGCCATATTTTGCACACGTAACGACCATATTACAAGGATCATTTCACAAAATAACCACTTTTTGCTCAGATGCCGTCTTGGCTGTGCAAAGTGGGGTCAAAGGTCATATGTACTTCTTTCTTTATCTTCGTTATGACGTGTTATCTCTATGGGAGGGAATTTTTGTAGATGTGAAAATTGACATGATTGTCTTTATCGAGCACTAGCTCACTTATGCTTCGGTGAATTTCTCCCAGATTTTGATATGTTGTAGCTGAGACTTTGCGCTATCGTAAGTGTGCCCTTCGTTTTTTCATACGGTGTCGGGATCATGTCCAAAAACTTGGTTGAAATTAAAGCTTATCTTCGATGTATTGAGATATTCCTTTCTTTTTGCAACTTTCTTTACAATAACTCAAGAAAAACAGGCCTTATCACCCCCATATTTTGCACATGTTTAGTTCATGTCACGTACATTATTTCATACAATTACAACTACTTGATCAGACATCATCTTGGGTATGTAAATTAGGGTCAAAGGTCATAAATGTATCATCCTGTATCTTGGTGAATACATGCCCTATCTTTCCCATATTTTGCACACGTAAAGACCATGTTACAAGGATCATTTCACAAAATAACCACTTTTTGCTCAGATGCCATCTTGTCTGTGCAAAGTGAGGTCAAAGGTCAAATATACTTCATTCCGTATCTTCGTTAGTGTATACGGAATTGTGTACCATAGATGGCAGGTCTGACTCCCTTTTCTAAATGAGAATCCAAACATCACACGGCCAATGTCCACTAAACACAGATCAAACCGGTATGGTCATGCCTATTGGGATCAGGAGACTCAAATCGTTGATTTACGAACAGATCGGATCACCTAATTTGTCAGTCTTGACAAATTCCGAGTCTAGTTAGGTGATCCGAGTATCCTCTCGGATCACCTTCTGTTTTTGTACGGATTCTTTCTTCTTCTTAGGTGATCCGAGTATCCTCTCGGATCACCTTCTGTATCTGTACTGATTCTTTGTTCTTCATATTTTTATTCTTCTTTATTTCTGGGCAAAATTTGTGCAGCGGTTAGCTCAGAAAGTGCATTACCTTTCAATGTCAAACTTATACCATATATGTATGATGTCCCAAAGACGACAGATCAAGTAAAATCATAGTAATCAGTTGACCGTGACGTCACTATGACGTCATTATATGAAAACACATTTTCAATCATATCTCATTAATGGAATAGAATTCTTCAATAAAATTTACGTCACATACATTTCAAGTTATGCGCATTTTACTCATATTCTCAAAATTCATATTTTCTCTTAAAACGTGCGCGTACGCGCGCGTTGAAATATTTGTATGCTCAAATCGAGCTCAAAATTTTTTTGCACACGTTTCAGACCATTTGGAGATTTTTTTGAAAAATTGAAAAAATTGGACGGACGCGTACGCGCGCGCACATATTCGCCCACAAAGCTCATATGCAATGGAAATTTCCCATTATTTTACACTTATCGGATGCCTAAAATGTCAAGAAATATTTCTACCAAGTTTTAAGTCAATCCAACTCAATATGACGTCATACGGGCCCGTCAAAGTTGAAATTCCGCGCGCGCGTCAATGGCGATATACAGTGCAACGATGCCAAAAAAACGCTAATTTTAAATCCGATTTTACTCGTCAGGATGGACGGTAACCCCCCATTTTCTTTACATATTCTGAAAGCTGATGAGTTGGACATGTTGTTTCATGGGTTGGCGATGCTGGCAAAATGATTAAAAGATATCATATTTCTTGATAAAGTAAAAAAAGTAAATTTTCAAAATGACGTCATCAAATTTCAAGTTCACTCGAGCGTATCTCACTTATCCTTTGCCAATTTACACCCAGATTTCAGTATGTTGTAGCTTATTAAATGATCTTTCATTAATATAATTACAACATTTTGATTGGATGACGGCATCACCTCGTGAAAATGGATTGAAAGTAGTATTGTCAAATTTGACCAGTTTACGTGTTATCTCTATGGGAGAGCAGTTTTTCTGGCAGTGAGAATTGACATGACTCTCTTTTTCGAATACTAGCTCACTTATGCTTCGGTGAATTTCTCCCATATTTTAATATGTTGTAGCTGAGACTTTGGGCTATCGTGAGTGTGCCCTTCATTTTTTCATACGGTATCGGGATCACGTCTAAAAACTTGGTTGAAATCAAAGCCTATCTTCGATGTATTTTCATATTTCTTTCTTTTTCCAACTTTCTTTGCAATAACTCAAGAAAAACATACTCTATCACCACTATATTTTGCACATGTTTAGTTCATGTCACGTACATTATTTCATAAAATAACAACTACTTCATCAGACGCGATCTTGGGTATGTAAATTAGGGTCAAAGGTCATAAATTTATCATCCTGTATCTTGGTGAATGCATGTCTTATCTTCCCCATATTTTGCACACGTAAAGACCGTGTTACAAGGATCATTTCACAAAATAACCACTTTTTGCTCAGATGCCATCTTGTCTGTGCAGATCGGGGTCAAAGGTCATATGTACTTCTTTCTTTATCTTCGTTATGACGTGTTATCTCTATGGGAGGGAATTTTTCTAGATGTGAAAATTGACATGATTGTCTTTATCGAGCACTAGCTCACTTACCCTTGGGTGAATTTCTCCCAAATTTTAATATGTTGTAGCTGAGACTTTGCACTATCGTACCTGTTCCCTTTGTTTTTCATAATATAGTGTCGAGATCACGTCAAAAAACGTGGTTGAAATTAAAGGTTATCTTCGATGTATTTTCATATTTCTTTCTTTTTCCAATTTTCTTTGCAATAACTCAAGAAAAATAGCCCCCATCAACCCCATATTTTGCACATGTTTAGTTAATGTTACGTACATTATTTCATAAAATAACAACTACTTCATCAGACGCGATCTTGGGTATGTAAATTAGGGTCAAAGGTCATAAATTTATCATCCTGTATCTTGGTGAATGCATGTCTTATCTTCCCCATATTTTGCACACGTAAAGACCGTGTTACAAGGATCATTTCACAAAATAACCACTTTTTGCTCAGATGCCATCTTGTCTGTGCAGATCGGGGTCAAAGGTCATATGTACTTCTTTCTTTATCTTCGTTATGACGTGTTATCTCTATGGGAGGGAATTTTTCTAGATGTGAAAATTGACATGATTGTCTTTATCGAGCACTAGCTCACTTACCCTTGGGTGAATTTCTCCCAAATTTTAATATGTTGTAGCTGAGACTTTGCACTATCGTACCTGTTCCCTTTGTTTTTCATAATATAGTGTCGAGATCACGTCAAAAAACGTGGTTGAAATTAAAGGTTATCTTCGATGTATTATCATATTTCTTTCTTTTTCCAATTTTCTTTGCAATAACTCAAGAAAAATAGCCCCCATCAACCCCATATTTTGCACATGTTTAGTTAATGTTACGTACATTATTTCATAAAATAACAACTACTTGATCAGACACCATCTTGGGTAGGGGTCAAAGGTCATATGTACTTCTTTTTCTATCTTCGTTATGACGTGTTATCTCTATGGGAGGGAATCTTTTAGATGTGAAAATAGACATGACTCTCTTTATCGAGCACTATCTTACTTATGCTTCGGTGAATTTCCCTAAGATTTTAACATGTTGTAGCTGGGACTTTACACTATCAGGACTCGAATCAGTGATTTAAAAAAGAAATCGGATCACCTAATTTGTCATTCTTTTTCTTCTTCTTTCTCCCCAAAAGTTGTGCATTGATCAGCTCAGAAAGCCCTCTTCCTATCAATTTCAAACTTATACCATATATGTATCGTCTCCCGAAGACGGCAATCGAACTAAAATCAAAGTGATCAGTCGACCGTGACGTCACTATGACGTCATTATATGAAAACACATTCTCAATCATATCTCATTAATGGAATGGAATTTTTCAATGAAATTTACGTCACATATATTTCAAGTCAAGCGCATTCTACTCATATTCTCAAAATTCATATTTTCTCTTAAAACGTGCGCGTACGCGCGCGTTGAAATATTTGTATGCTCAAATCGAGCTCAAATTTTTTTTGGACACGTTTCAGACCATTTGGAGCATTTTTTGAAAAATTGAAAAAATTGGACGGACGCGTACGCGCGCGCACATATACGCATGCACAGCTCATATGCAATGGAAATTTCCCATTTTTTCACACTTGTTGGATGCCTGAAATGTCAAGGAATATTTCTACCAAGTTTCAAGTCAATCCGACTCAATATGACGTCATACGGACCCGTCAAAGTTGAAATTCCGCGCGCGCGTCAATGGCGATATACAGTGCAACAATGCCAAAAAACCGCCAATTTTGAATCCGATTTTACTCGTCAGGATGGACGGTGACCCCCCATTTTCTTTACATATTCTGAAAGCTGATGAGTTGTACATGTTAATTCATGGCTTGGCGATGCTGGAAAAATGATTTAAAGATATCAAATTTCTTAATACAATTAAAAAAGTAAATTTTCAAAATGACGTCATCAAATTTCAAGTTCACTCGAGCGTATCTCACTTATCCTTTGCCAATTTTCACCCAGATTTCAGTATGTTGTACCTTATTAAATACTCTTTCATAAATGTAATAACAACATTTTGATTGGATGACGGTATCACCTCGTAAAAATGGATTGAAAGTAATCTTGTCAAATTTGACCAGTTTACGTGTTATCTCTATGGGAGTGCAGTTTTTCTGGAAATGAAAATTGACATGACTATCTTTTTCGAGCACTAGCTCACTTATGCTTCGGTGAATTTCTCCCAAATTTTGATATGTTGTAGCTGAGACTTTGTGCTATCGTTAATGTGCCCTTCGTTTTTTCATACGGTGTCGGGATCATGTCCAAAAACTTGGTTGAAATTAAAGCTTATCTTCGATGTATTGAGATATTCCTTTCTTTTTGCAACTTTCTTTAAAATAACTCAAGAAAAACAAGCTTTATCAGCCCAATATTTTGCACATGTTTAGTTCATGTCACGTACATTATTTCATAAAATAACAACTACTTGATCAGACGTCATCTTGGGTATGTAAATCAGGGTCAAAGGTCATAAATGTATCATCTTGTATCTTGGTGAATACATGTCCTATCTTTTTAATATTTTGCACACGTAACGACCATGTTACAAGGATCATTTCACAAAATAACCACTTTTTGCTCAGATGCCATCTTGGCTGTGCAAAGTGGGGTCAAAGGTCATATGTACTTCTTTCTTTATCTTCGTTATGACGTGTTATCTCTATGGGAGGGAATTTTTGTAGTTGTGAAAATTGACATGATTGTCTTTATCGAGCACTAGCTCACTTATGCTTCGGTGAATTTCTCCCAGATTTTAATATGTTGTAGCTGAGGCTTTGGGCTATCGAAAGTGAGTCCTCTATTTTTCATACGATGTCGGGATCACGTCCAAAAACTTGGTTGAAATTAAAGCTGATCTTCGATGTATTGAGATATTTCTTTCTTTCTGCAACTTTCTTTACAATAACTCAAGAAAAACAGGCTTTATCACCCCCATATTTTGCACATGTTTAGTTCATGTCACGTACATTATTTCATACAATTACAACTACTTGATCAGACGTCATTTTGGGTATGTAAATTAGGGTCAAAGGTCATAAATGTATCATCCTGTATCTTGGTAAATACATGTCCCATCTTTCCCATATTTTGCACACGTAAAGACCATGTTACAAGGATCATTTTATAAAATAACCACTTTTTTGCTCAGATGCCATCTTGTCTGTGCAAAGTGGGGTCAAAGGTCAAATATACTTCATTCTGTATCTTCGTTAGTGTATACGGAATTGTGTACCATAGATGGCAGGTCTGACTCCCTTTTCTAAATGAGAATCCAAACATCACACGGCCAATGTCCACTAAACACAGATGAAACCGGTATGGTCATGCCTATTGGGATCAGGAGACTCAAATCGTTGATTTACGAACAGATCGGATCACCTAATTTGTCAGTCTTGACAAATTCCGAGTCTAGATAGGTGATCCGAGTATCCTTCGGATCACCTTCTGTATCTGTACTGATTCTTTCTTTATTTCTCCTCAAAAGTTGTGTATCGATTAGCTCAGAAAGTGCATTGCCTATCAATGTCAAACTTATACCACATATGTATCGTGTCGCAAAGACGACAGATCAAGTAAAATCATTGTGATCAGTCGACCATGACGTCACTATGACGTCATTATGTGAAAACACATTTTCATTCATATCTCATTAATGAAGTGGAATTTTTCACTCATATTTACGTCACATATAGTTCAAGTCAAGAGAATTCCACACATATTCTCAAAATTCATCTTTACCCTTAAAACGTGCGCGTACGCGCGCGTTGAAATATTTGTATGCTCAAATCGAGCTGAAAATTTTTTTGCATACGTTTCAGACCATTTGGAGCATTTTTTGAAAAATTGAAAAAATTGGACGGACGCGTACGCGCGCGCGCATATACGCATGCGCAGCTCATATGCAATAGAAATTTCCCGATTTTTCACACGGATCAGATGTTTGAAATGTCAAGGAATATTTCTACCAAGTTTCAAGTCAATCCGACTCAATATGACGTCATACGGGCCCGTCAAAGTTGAAATTCCGCGCGCGCGTCAATGGCGATATACAGTACAACTATGCCAAAAAACTGCCAATTTTAAATCCGATTTTACTCGTCAGGATGGACGGTGACCCCCCATTTTCTGTACATATTTTGAAAGCTGATGAGTTGTACATGTCATTTCATGGGGTGGCAATGCTGACAAAATGATTAAAAGATATCAAATTTCTTAATAAAGTAAAAAAAGTAAATTTTCAAAATGACGTCATCAAATTTCAAGTTCATTCGAGCGTATCTCACTAGTCCTTTGTCAATTTTCACCCAGATTTCAGTATGATGTAGCTTATTTAATGTTCTTTCAAACATAAATTTACAATATTTTGATTGGATAACGATATCACCTCGTAAAAGTGGATTAAAAGTAATCTTGTCAAATTTGACCAGTTTACGTGTTATCTCTATGGGAGTGCAGTTTTTCTGGAAATGAAAATTGACATGACTATCTTTATCGAGCACTAGCTCACTTAAGCTTCGGTAAATTTCTCCCAGATTTTAATATGTTGTAGCTGAGACTTTACGCTACCGTGAGTGTGCCCTTTGTTTTTTCATACGATGTCAGAATCACGTCAAAAAATTGGGTTGAAATTCAGGCTTATCTTCGATGTATTGAGATATTTCTTTCTTTCTGCAACTTTCTTTGCAATAACTCAAGAAAAACGGCCTCTATCACTTCTATATTTTGCACATGTTTAGTTCATGTCACGAACATTATTTCATAAAATAACAACTACTTGATCGGACACCATCTTGGGTATGTAAATTAGGGTCAAAGGTCATAAGTGTTTCACCCTGTATCTTAGTGAATACATGTCCTATATTTCCCATATTTTGGACACGCAAAGACCATGTTACAAGGATCATTTCACAAAATAACCACTTTTTACTCAGATGCCATCTTGTCTGTGCAAATTGAGGTCAAAGGTCATATGTACTTCTTTTTGTATCTTCGTTATGACGTGTTATCTCTATGGGAGGGAATTTCCTTTAATGTGAAAATTGACATGATTGTCTTTATCGAGCACTAGCTCACTTACCCTTCGGTGAATTTCTCCCAGATTTTAATATGTTGTAGCTGAGACTTTCGTTTTGTTTTCTTTGTGTTTTCATACGATGTCGGGATTACGATAAAAAATTGGTTGAAATTAAAGCTTATCTTCTATGTACTGAGATATTTTTTTCTTTCTGCAACTTTCTTTGCAATAACTCAAGAAAAACACGCCCTATCACCCCCATATTTTGCACATGTTTAGTTCATGTCTTGTACATTATTTCATAAAGTAACAACTACTAGATCGGACAACATCTTGGGTATGTAAATTAGGGTCAAAGGTCATAAATGTTTCATCTTGTATCTTAGTGAATACCTGTCCTATCTTTCCCATATTTTTCACACGTATAGACGATGTCGCGAGAATCATTTCACAAAATAACCACTATTTCATCAGATGCAATCTTGGGAGTGCAAAGGTGGGTCAAAGGTCATATGTATTCATTGCTGTATCTTCGTTATTCAGTGTATACAGAATTTGGTACCAAAGATGGCAGATATGACTCCCTTTTCTAAATGAGAATGCAAACATCACACGTTCAATGTCTCTAAACACAGATGAAACTTGTATGGTCATGCCTATCGCGATCAGGACTCGAATCATTGATAAAAAAAAATCGGATCACCTTAATTTGTCAGTGATGACAAATTACAATCTCTAGTTAGGTGATCCGAGTATCCTCTCGGATCACCTTCTGTATCTGTACGGATTCTTTGTTGGTTCTTCTTCTTCTTCTTCTTCTTTATTTCTGGACAAAATTTGTGTAGAGGTTAGCTCAGAAAGTCCTCGTCCTATCAATTTCAAAATTATACCATATATGTATCATGTCCCAAAGACGACAGATCTAATGTATAATACTGATCAGTCGACCGTGACGTCACTATGACGTCATTATATGAAAACACATTCTCAATCATATCTCATTAATGGAATAGAATTTTTCAATGAAATTTACGTCACATATATTTCAAGTTATGCGCATTCTACTCATATTCTCAAAATTCATATTTTCTCTTAAAACGCGCGCGTACGCGCGCGTCGAAATATTTGCATGCTCAAATCGAGCTCAAATTTTTTTTGCACACGTTTCAGACCATTTGGAGCATTTTTTGAAAAATTGAAAAAATTGGACGGACGCGTACGCGCGCGTGCATATACGCACGTACAGCTCATATGCAAAAGAAATTTCCACTTTTTTTACACAGATCGGATGCCTGAAATGTCAAAGAATATTTCTACCAAGTTTCAAGTCAATCCGACTCTAAATGACGTCATACTGGTCCGTCAAATTTGAAATTCCGCGCGCGCGTCAATGGCGATATACAGTGCAACAATGCCAAAAAACCGCCAATTTTAAATCCGAATTTACTCGCCAGGATGGACGGTGACCCCCCATTTTCTTGACATATTTTGAAAACTGATGAGTTGAACATGTCATTTCATGGGTTGGCAATGCTGAAAAAATGATGAAAAGGTATCAAATTTCTTAATAAATCAAAAAGAGTAAAATTTCAAAATGACGTCATCAAATTTCAAGTTTACTCGAGCGTATCTCACTTATCCTTGGCCAATTTTCACCCAGATTTCAGTATGCTGTAGCTAATTAAATGCTCTATCAGTTATGTAATAACACAATTTTGATTGAATGACAGCATAACCTCGTAAAAATGGATTGAAAGTAACCTTGTCGAATTTGACCAGTTTACGTGTTATCTCTATGGGAGTGCAGTTTTTCTGGAATGAAAATTGACATGACTGTCCTTTTCGAGCAGTAGCTCACTTATGCTTCGGTGAATTTCTCCCAGATTTTAATATGTTGTAGCTGAGACTTTGGGCTATCGTAAGTGTGCCTTTCGTTTTTTCATACGATGTCGGGATCACGTCAATAAACTTGGTTGAAATTAAAGCTTATATTCGTTGTATTGAAATATTTCTTTCTTTCTGCAACTTTCTTTGCAATAACTCAAGAAAAACATACCCTATCAACACCATATTTTGCACATGCTTAGTTCATGTCACGTTCATTATTTCATAAAATAACAACTACTTGATCAGATGCCATCTTGAGTATGTAAATTAGGGTCAAAGGTCATAAATGTTTCATCCTGTATCTTGGTGAATACATGTTCTATCTTTCCCATATTTTGCACACGTAAAGACCATGTTACAAGGATCATATCACAAAATAACCACTTTTTGCTCAGATGACATCTTGTCTGTGCAAAGTGGGGTCAAAGGTCATATGTACTTCTTTCTTTATCGTCATTATGACGTGTTATCTCTATGGGAGGGAATTTTTCTAGATGTGAAAATTGACATGATTGTCTTTATCGAGCACCAGCTCACTCACCCTTCGATGAATTTCTCCCAGATTTTAATATGTTGTAGCTGAGACTTTGCGCTATCGTAATACGTCCTCCGTTTTTTCATACGACGTCAAAAGCACGTCGAAAAACTCGGCTTAAGTAATCAAAGCTTAGCTTCATTAGGTGATCCGAGTATCCTCTCGGATCACCTTCTGTATCTGTACGGATTCTTTGTTGGTTCTTCTTCTTCTTCTTCTTCTTTATTTCTGGACAAAATTTGTGTAGAGGTTAGCTCAGAAAGTCCTCGTCCTATCAATTTCAAAATTATACCATATATGTATCATGTCCCAAAGACGACAGATCTAATGTATAATACTGATCAGTCGACCGTGACGTCACTATGACGTCATTATATGAAAACACATTCTCAATCATATCTCATTAATGGAATAGAATTTTTCAATGAAATTTACGTCACATATATTTCAAGTTATGCGCATTCTACTCATATTCTCAAAATTCATATTTTCTCTTAAAACGCGCGCGTACGCGCGCGTCGAAATATTTGTATGCTCAAATCGAGCTCAAATTTTTTTTGCACACGTTTCAGACCATTTGGAGCATTTTTTGAAAAATTGAAAAAATTGGACGGACGCGTACGCGCGCGTGCATATACGCACGTACAGCTCATATGCAAAAGAAATTTCCACTTTTTTTACACAGATCGGATGCCTGAAATGTCAAAGAATATTTCTACCAAGTTTCAAGTCAATCCGACTCTAAATGACGTCATACTGGTCCGTCAAATTTGAAATTCCGCGCGCGCGTCAATGGCGATATACAGTGCAACAATGCCAAAAAACCGCCAATTTTAAATCCGAATTTACTCGCCAGGATGGACGGTGACCCCCCATTTTCTTGACATATTTTGAAAACTGATGAGTTGAACATGTCATTTCATGGGTTGGCAATGCTGAAAAAATGATGAAAAGGTATCAAATTTCTTAATAAATCAAAAAGAGTAAAATTTCAAAATGACGTCATCAAATTTCAAGTTTACTCGAGCGTATCTCACTTATCCTTGGCCAATTTTCACCCAGATTTCAGTATGCTGTAGCTAATTAAATGCTCTATCAGTTATGTAATAACACAATTTTGATTGAATGACAGCATAACCTCGTAAAAATGGATTGAAAGTAACCTTGTCGAATTTGACCAGTTTACGTGTTATCTCTATGGGAGTGCAGTTTTTCTGGAATGAAAATTGACATGACTGTCCTTTTCGAGCAGTAGCTCACTTATGCTTCGGTGAATTTCTCCCAGATTTTAATATGTTGTAGCTGAGACTTTGGGCTATCGTAAATGTGCCTTTCGTTTTTTCATACGATGTCGGGATCACGTCAATAAACTTGGTTGAAATTAAAGCTTATATTCGTTGTATTGAAATATTTCTTTCTTTCTGCAACTTTCTTTGCAATAACTCAAGAAAAACATACCCTATCAACACCATATTTTGCACATGCTTAGTTCATGTCACGTTCATTATTTCATAAAATAACAACTACTTGATCAGATGCCATCTTGAGTATGTAAATTAGGGTCAAAGGTCATAAATGTTTCATCCTGTATCTTGGTGAATACATGTTCTATCTTTCCCATATTTTGCACACGTAAAGACCATGTTACAAGGATCATATCACAAAATAACCACTTTTTGCTCAGATGACATCTTGTCTGTGCAAAGTGGGGTCAAAGGTCATATGTACTTCTTTCTTTATCGTCATTATGACGTGTTATCTCTATGGGAGGGAATTTTTCTAGATGTGAAAATTGACATGATTGTCTTTATCGAGCACCAGCTCACTCACCCTTCGATGAATTTCTCCCAGATTTTAATATGTTGTAGCTGAGACTTTGCGCTATCGTAATACGTCCTCCGTTTTTTCATACGACGTCAAAAGCACGTCGAAAAACTCGGCTTAAGTAATCAAAGCTTAGCTTCATTAGGTGATCCGAGTATCCTCTCGGATCACCTTCTGTATCTGTACGGATTCTTTGTTGGTTCTTTAGGTGATCCGAGTATCCTCTCGGATCACCTTCTGTATCTGTACGGATTCTTTGTTTTTCTTCTTCTTTATTTCTCCTCAAAAGTTGTGCAGAGGTTAGCTCAGAAAGTGCAATGCCCATCAATGTCATACTTATATCATATATGTATTGTGTCCCAAAGACGACAAATTTAGTAAAATCATTGTGATCAGTTGACCGTGACGTCACTATGACGTCATTATATGAAAACACATTCTCAATCATATCTCATTAATGAAATGGAATATTTCAATGAAATTTACGTCACATATATTTCAAGTCAAGTGGATTCTACTCATATTCTCAAAATTCATAATTATCTCAAGACACGCGCGTACGCGCGCGTTGAAATATTTGTATGCTCAAATCGAGCTCAAAATTTTTTTGCACACGTTTCAGACCATTTGGAGCATTTTTTGAAAAATTGAAAAAATTGGACGGACGCGTACGCGCGCGCACATATTCGCACGCACAGCTAATATAAAATAGAAATTTTCAATTTTTTCACACGGATCGGATGTCCAAAATGTCAAGGAATATTTCTACCAAGTTTCAAGTCGATCCGACTCAATATGACGTCATACGGGCCCGTCAAATTCAAAATTCCGCGCGTGCGTCAATGGGGATACACAGTGCAACTATGCTAAAAAACCGCCAATTTTAAATCGGATTTTACTCGTCAGAATGGACGGTGACCCCCCATTTTCTTTACATATTCTGAAAGCTGAGGAGTTGTACATGTCATGTCATGGGCTGGCTCTGCTAACAAAATGATTAAAAGATATCAAATTTCTTAATAAAGTTAAAAAAGTAGATTTTCAAAATGACGTCATCAAATTTCAAGTTTACTTGAGCCTATCTCACTTATCCTTTCCCAATTTTCACCCAAATTTCAATATGTTGTAGGTTATGGAATGCTCTTTCATTTATGTAATTACACAATTTTGATTTGATGACGACATTACCTCGAAAAAATGGATTGAAGGTAACCTTGTCAAATTTGACCAGTTTACGTGTAATCTCTATGGGAGTGCAATTTTTATGGAAATGAAAATTGACATGACTATCTTTATCGAGCACTAGCTCACTTATGCTTCGGTGAATTTCTCTAAGATTTTAATATGTTGTAGCTGAGACTTTGAGCTATCGTAAGTGTACCCTTCGTTTCTTCATACATTGTCGGGATCACGTGAAAAAACTTGGTTGAAATTAAAGCTTATCTTCGATGTATTGAAATATTTCTTTCTTTTTGCAACTTTATGTGCAATAAATCAAGAAAAACATACCCTATCACCACCATATTTTGCACATGTTTAGTTCATGTCACGAACATTATTTCATAAAATAACAACTACTTGATCAGACGCCATCTTGGGTATGTAAATTAGGGTCAAAGGTCATAGATGTTTCATCCTGTATCTTGGTTATTACAGGTCCTATCTTTCCCATATTTTGCACACGTAAAGACCATGTTACAGGGATCATTTCATAAAATAACCACTTTTTGCTCAGATGCCATCTTATCTTTGCAAAGTGGGGTCAAATGTCATATGTACTTCTTTTTCTATGTTCGCTATGACGTGTTATCTCTATGGGAGGGAATTTTTTAGATGTGAAAATTGACATGACTCTCTTTATCGAGCACTATCTTACTTATGCTTCTGTGAATTTCTCTCAGATTTTAATATGTTGTAGCTGAGACTTTGCAGTATCAGGACTCGAATCATTGATTAAAAAAAAATCGGATCACCTTAATTTGTCAGTGATGACAAATTACAATCTCTAGTGTTAAACTTCCCGTTGTCACAAAAAAGATCTCTCTCTCTTCAAAAGTTGTGTATCGATTAGCTCAGAAAGTGCTCTTCCTATCAATTCCAAAATTATACCATATATGTATCATGTCCCAAGGACGACAAATTTTATAAAACCATAGTGATCATTAGACGGTGACGTCACTATGACGTCATTATATGAAAACACATTCTCATTCATATCTCATTAACGGAATGGAATTTTTCAATGAAATTTACGTCACAAATAGTTCAAGTCAAGCTAATTTTTTTCATGTTTTCAAATTTCATCTATACCCTTAAAACGTGCGCGTACGCGCGCGTTGAAATATTTGTATGCTCCAATCGAGCTCAAATTTATTTTGCACACGTTTCAGACCATTTGGAGCATTTTTTGAAAAATTGAAAAAATCGGACGGACGCGTACGCGCGCGCGCATATACGCATGCACAGCTCATATGCAATAGAAATTACCCGTTTTTTCACTTGGATCGGATGTCTCAAATGTCAAGAAATATTTCTACCAAGTTTCAAGTCAATCCGACTCAATATGACGTCATACGGACCCGTGAAAGTTAAAATTCCGCGCGCGCGTCAATGGCGATATACAGTGCAAGTATGCCAAAAAACAGCCAATTTTAAATCCGATTTTACTCGTCAGGATGGACGGTGACCCCCCCATTTTCTTTACATATTCTGAAAGCTGATGAGTTGTACATGTCATTTCATGGGTCAGCTATGCTGGAAAAATGATTAAAAGATATCAAATTTCTTAATAAAGTAAAGAAAGTAAATTTTCAAAATGACGTCATCAAATTTCAAGTTCACTCAAGCGTATTACACTTATTCTTTTGTCAATTTTCCTCCAAATCTCAATATGTTGTAGTTTATTTAGTGGTCTTTCAGTCATATAAAAACAACATTTTTATTGAATGACGGCATCACCTCGTAAAAAGGGATTAAAAGTAACCTTGTCAAATTTGACCAGTTTACGTGTTATCTCTATGGGAGTGCAGTTTTTCTGGAAATGAAAACTGACATGACTATCTTTATCGAGCACTAGCTCACTTATGCTTCGGTGAATT
Organism: Diadema setosum; assembly: GCA_033980235.1. Taxonomy (NCBI): domain Eukaryota; kingdom Metazoa; phylum Echinodermata; class Echinoidea; order Diadematoida; family Diadematidae; genus Diadema; species Diadema setosum. The sequence goes on along the minus strand of CM067066.1, from coordinate 30,471,442 downwards.
TCTCCCATATTTTAGTATGTTGTAGCTGAGACTTTGGGCTGTCGTAAATGTGCCCTTCGTTTTTTCATACGGAGTCGGCATCACGTCCAAAAACTTGGTTAAAATTAAAGCTTATCTTCGATGTATTGAAATATTTCTTCCTTTCTGCAACTTTCTTTGCAATAACTCAAGAAAAACATACCCTATCACCACCATATTTTGCACATGTTTAGTTCATGTCACGTACATTATTTCACAAAATGACAACTACTTGATCAGACACCATCTTGGGTATGTAAATTAGGGTCAAAGGTCATAAACGTTTCAACCTGTATCTTGGTGAATACATGTCCTATCTTTCCCATATTTTGCACACTCAAAGACCATGTTACAAGAATCATTTCACAAAATAACCACTTTTTGCTCAGATGCCATCTAGGCTGTGCAAAGTTGGGTCAATGGTCAAATATACTTCATTCTGTATCTTCGTTATAGTGTATACCGAATTTGGTACCTAAGATGGCAGACCTGGCTCTCTTTTCTAAATGAGAATCCAAATATCACACGGCCAATGTCTCTAAACACAGATGAAACCTATATGGTCATGCCTATTGCGATCAGGATTCGAATCATTGATTAAACGAGAATCGGATCACCTAATTTGTCAGTCTTGACAAATTCCGAGTCTAGTTCCTTCTTTATTTCTGGACAAAATTTGTGTAGAGATTAGCTCAGAAAGTGCATTGCCTATGAATGTCAAACTTATACCATATATGTATCATGTCCCAAAGACGACGGGTCAAGTAAAATCGAAGTGATCAGTCGACCGTGACGTCACTATGACGTCATTATATGAAAACACATTTTCAATCATATCTCATTAATGGAATGGAATTTTTCAATGAAATTTACGTCACGTAAATTTCAATTCAAGGGAATTCTACTCGTGTTTTCAAAATTCATCGCATCGTTAAAACGTGCGCGTACGCGCGCGTTGAAATATTTTTATGCTCCAATCGCGCTCAAATTTTTTTTGCATACGTTTCAGACCATTTGGAGCATTTTTTGAAAAATTGAAAAAATCGGACGGACGCGTACGCGCGCGCACATATACGCACGCACAGCTCATATACAATAGAAATTTCCCGTTTTTTCACTTTGATCGGATGTCTGAAATGTCAAGGAATATTTCTGCCAAGTTTCAAGTCAATCCGACTCAATATGACGTCATACAGGCCCGTCAAAGTTGAAATTCCGCGCGCGCGTCAATGGCGATATACAGTGCAACTATGCCAAAAAACCGCCAATTTTAAATCCGATTTTACTCGTCAGGATGGACGGTGACCCCCCATTTTCTTTACATATTCTGAAAGCTGATGAGTTGTACGTGTCATTTCATGGGTTGGCGATGCTGAAAAAATGATTAAAAGATATCAGATTTCTTAATAAAATAAAAAAAGTAAATTTTCAAAATGACGTCATCAAATTTCAAGTTCACTCGAGCGTATCTCACTTATCCTTTGTTAATTTTCTCCCAGATTTCAGTATGTTGTAGCTTATTTAATGTTCTTTTAAAAATGTATTACAAAATTTTGACTGGATGACGTTATCACCTCGTAAAAACGAATTGAAAGTAATGTTGTCAAATTTCACCAGTTTACGTGTTATCTCTATGGGAGTGCAGTTTTTCTTGGAATGAAAATTGACATGACTACCTTTATCGAGCACTAGCTCACTTACACTACGATGAATTTCTCCCAGATTTTAATATGTTGTAGCTGAGACTTTGGGCTATCGCAAATGTGTCCTCCATTTTTTCATACGATGTCGGGATTACATTAAAAAGCTTGGTTGAAATTAAAGCTTATCTTCGATGTATTGAGATGTTTCTTTCTTTCTGCAACTTTCTTTGCAATAAGTCAAGAAAAACAGCCCCTATCACCCCAAAATTTTGCACATGTTTAGTTCATGTCATGTACATTATTTCATAAAATAACAACTTCTTGATCAGACACCATCTTCGGTATGTAAATTAGGGTCAAAGGTCATAAATGTTTCATCCTGTATCTTGGTGAATACATGTTCTATCTCTCCCATATTTTGCACACGTAAAGACCATGTTACAAGAATCATTTCACAAAATAACTACTTTTTGCTCAGATGCCATCTTGTCTGTGCAAAGTGGGGTCAAATGTCATATGTACTTCTTTCTCTATCTTTGTTATGACGTGTTATCTCTATGGGAGTGCAGTTTTTTCTGCAAATGAAAATTGACATGACTATCTTTTTCGAGGACTAGATCACTTATGCTTCTGTGAATTTCTCCCTGATTTTAATATGTTGTAGCTGAGACTTTGCACTATCATTACTGTACACATTGTTTTTTCATACAATGTCGGGATCACGTTAAAAAACTTGGTTGAAATTAAAGCTTATCTTCGATGTATTGAGATTTTCTTTCTTTCTGCAACTTTCTTTGCAATAACTCAAAAGAAACAGCCCCTATCACCCCCATATTTTGCACATGTTTAGTTCATGTCACGTACATTATTTCATAAAATAACAACTACTTGATCGGACACCATCTTGGGTATGTAAATTAGGGTCAAAGGTCATAAATGTTTCATCCTGTATCTTGGTGAATACATGTTCTATCTCTCCCATATTTTGCACACGTAAAGACCATGTTACAAGAATCATTTCACAAAATAACTACTTTTTGCTCAGATGCCATCTTGTCTGTGCAAAGTGGGGTCAAATTTCATATGTACTTCTTTCTCTATCTTTGTTATGACGTGTTATCTCTATGGGAGTGCAGTTTTTTCTGCAAATGAAAATTGACATGACTATCTTTTTTGAGGACTAGATCACTTATGCTTCTGTGAATTTCTCCCTGATTTTAATATGTTGTAGCTGAGACTTTGCACTATCATTACTGTACACATTGTTTTTTCATACAATGTCGGGATCACGTTAAAAAACTTGGTTGAAATTAAAGCTTATCTTCGATGTATTGAGATTTTCTTTCTTTCTGCAACTTTCTTTGCAATAACTCAAGAAAAACAGCCCCTATCACCCCCATATTTTGCACATGTTTAGTTCATGTCACGTACATTATTTCATAAAATAACAACTACTTGATCGGACACCATCTTGGGTATGTAAATTAGGGTCAAAGGTCATAAATGTTTCATCCTGTATCTTGGTGAATACATGTCCTATCTTTCCCATATTTTGCACACGCAAAGACCATGTTACAAGGATCATTTCACAAAATCACCACTTTTTGCTCAGATACCATCTTGGCTGTGGAAAGTGGGGTCAAAGGTCAAATATACTTCATTCTGTATCTTCGTTAGTGTATACGGAATTCGGTACCAAAGATGGCAGGTCTGACTCCCTTTTCTAAATGAGAATCCAAACATCACACGGCAAATATCCCCTAAACGCAGATGAAACATTTATGGCCATGCCTATTGGGATCAGGATTTGAATCGTTGATTTCCAAATAGATCGGATCACCTAATTTGTCAGTGTTGACAAATTCCAAGTCTAGTTAGGTGATCCGAGTATCCTTCGGATCACCTTCTGTATCTGTACGGATTCTTTTTCCTTCTTTATTTCTGGACAAAATTTGTGTAGAGATTAGCTCAGAAAGTGCATTGCCTATGAATGTCAAACTTATACCATATATGTATCATGTCCCAAAGACGACGGGTCAAGTAAAATCGTAGTGATCAGTCGACCGTGACGTCACTATGACGTCATTATATGAAAACACATTTTCAATCATATCTCATTAATGGAATGGAATTTTTCAATGAAATTTACGTCACGTAAATTTCAATTCAAGGGAATTCTACTCATGTTTTCAAAATTCATCGCATCGTTAAAACGTGCGCGTACGCGCGCGTTGAAATATTTGTATGCTCCAATCGCGCTCAAATTTTTTTTGCATACGTTTCAGACCATTTGGAGCATTTTTTGAAAAATTGAAAAAATCGGACGGACGCGTACGCGCGCGCACATATACGCACGCACAGCTCATATACAATAGAAATTTCCCGTTTTTTCACTTTGATCGGATGTCTGAAATGTCAAGGAATATTTCTGCCAAGTTTCAAGTCAATCCGACTCAATATGACGTCATACAGGCCCGTCAAAGTTGAAATTCCGCGCGCGCGTCAATGGCGATATACAGTGCAACTATGCCAAAAAACCGCCAATTTTAAATCCGATTTTACTCGTCAGGATGGACGGTGACCCCCCATTTTCTTTACATATTCTGAAAGCTGATGAGTTGTACATGTCATTTCATGGGTTGGCGATGCTGAAAAAATGATTAAAAGATATCAGATTTCTTAATAAAATAAAAAAAGTAAATTTTCAAAATGACGTCATCAAATTTCAAGTTCACTCGAGCGTATCTCACTTATCCTTTGTTAATTTTCTCCCAGATTTCAGTATGTTGTAGCTTATTTAATGTTCTTTTAAAAATGTATTACAAAATTTTGACTGGATGACGTTATCACCTCATAAAAACGGATTAAAAGTAATGTTGTCAAATTTCACCAGTTTACGTGTTATCTCTATGGGAGTGCAGTTTTTCTTGGAATGAAAATTGACATGACTACCTTTATCGAGCACTAGCTCACTTACACTACGATGAATTTGTCCCAGATTTTAATATGTTGTAGCTGAGACTTTGGGCTATCGCCAGTATGTCCTCCATTTTTTCATACGATGTCGGGATTACATTAAAAAACTTGGTTGAAATTAAAGCTTATCTTCGATGTATTGAGATGTTTCTTTCTTTCTGCAACTTTCTTTGCAATAAGTCAAGAAAAACAGCCCCTATCACCCCCAAATTTTGCACATGTTTAGTTCATGTCATGTACATTATTTCATAAAATAACAACTTCTTGATCAGACATCATCTTCGGTATGTAAATTAGGGTCAAAGGTCATAAATGTTTCATCCTGTAGCTTGGTGAATACATGTTCTATCTCTCCCATATTTTGCACACGTAAAGACCATGTTACAGGAATCATTTCACAAAATAACTACTTTTTGCTCAGATGCCATCTTGTCTGTGCAAAGAGGGGTCAAATGTCATATGTACTTCTTTCTCTATCTTTGTTATGACGTGTTATCTCTATGGAAGTGCAGTTTTTTCTGCAAATGAAAATTGACATGACTATCTTTTTCGAGGACTAGATCACTTATGCTTCGGTGAATTTCTCCCTGATTTTAATATGTTGTAGCTGAGACTTTGCACTATCATTACTGTACACATTGTTTTTTCATACAATGTCGGAATCACGTTAAAAAACTTGGTTGAAATTAAAGCTTATCTTCGATGTATTGAGATTTTCTTTCTTTCTGCAACTTTCTTTGCAATAACTCAAGAAAAACAGCCCCTATCACCCCCATATTTTGCACATGTTTAGTTCATGTCACGTACATTATTTCATAAAATAACAACTACTTGATCGGACACCATCTTGGGTAAGTAAATTAGGGTCAAAGGTCATAAATGTTTCATCCTGTATCTTGGTGAATACATGTCCTATCTTTCCCATATTTTGCACACGCAAAGACCATGTTACAAGGATCATTTCACAAAACCACCACTTTTTGCTCAGATACCATCTTGGCTGTGGAAAGTGAGGTCAAAGGTCAAATATACTTCATTCTGTATCTTCGTTAGTGTATACGGAATTCGGTACCAAAGATGGCAGGTCTGACTCCCTTTTCTAAATGAGAATCCAAACATCACACCGCAAATATCCCCTAAACGCAGATGAAACATTTATGGCCATGCCTATTGGGATCAGGATTTGAATCGTTGATTTCCAAATAGATCGGATCACCTAATTTGTCAGTGTTGACAAATTCCAAGTCTAGTTAGGTGATCCGAGTATCCTCTCGGATCACCTTCTGTATCTGTACTGATTCTTTATTCTTCTTCTTCTTTATTTCTGGACAAAATTTGTGTATCGGTTAGCTCAGAAAGTCCTCTTCCTATCAATGTCAAAATCATACCATATATGTATCGTGTCCCAAAGACGACCCATCAAGTAAAATCATAGTGATCAGTCGACCGTGACGTCACTATGACGTCATTATATGAAAACACATTCTCAATCATATCTCATTAATGGAATGGAATTTTTCAATGAAATTTACGTCACATATAGTTCAAGTCAAGCGCATTCTACTCATGTAATCAAAATTCATATTTTCTCTTAAAACGTGCGCGTACGCGCGCCTTGAAATATTTGTATGCTCAAATCGAGCTCAAAATTTTTTTGCACACGTTTCAGACCATTTGGAGCATTTTTTGAAAAATTGAAAAAATCGGACGGACGCGTACGCGCGCGCACATATACGCACGCACAGCTCATATGCAATGAAAATTTCCCGTTTTTTCACTTTGATCGGATGTCTGAAATGTCAAGGAATAGTTCTACCAAGTTTCAAGTCAATCCCACTCAAAATGACGTCATACGGGTCCGTCAAAGTTGAAATTCCGCGCGCGCGTCAATGGCGATATACAGTGCAACAATGCCAAAAAACTGCCAATTTTAAATCCGATTTTACTCGTCAGGATGGACGGTGACCCCCCATTTTCTTTACATATTCTGAAAGCTGATGAGTTGTACATGTCATTTCATGGGTTGGCAATGCTGGAAAAATGATTAAAATATATCAAATTTTTTAATAAAGTTAAAAAAGTAAATTTCCAAAATGACGTCATCAAATTTCAAGTTCATTCAAGCATATCTCACTTATTCTTTAGTTGATTTTCGTCCAAATTTCAATATGTTGTAGCTTATTAAATGGTCTTTCAGATATATAATAACAACAATTTGACTGGATGACGGCATCACCTCGTAAAAAGGGATTTAAAGTAACATTGTTAAATTTGACCAGTTTACGTGTTATCTCTATGGGAGTGCAGTTTTTCTGGAAATGAAAACTGACATGACTATCTTTATCGAGCACTAGCTCACTTATGCTTCGGTGAATTTCTCCCATATTTTAGTATGTTGTAGCTGAGACTTTGGGCTATCGTGAATGTGCCCTTCGTTTTTTCATACGGAGTCGGCATCATGCCCAAAAACTTGGTTGAAATTAAAGCTTATCTTCCATGTATTTTCATATTCCTTTCTTTCTGCAAATTTCTTTGCAATAACTTAAGAAAAACAAGCTCTATCAGCCCAATAGTTTGCACAAGTTTAGTTTATGTCACGTACATTATTTCATAAAATAACAACTACTTGATCGGGCACCTTCTTGGGTATGTAAATTAGGGTCAAAGGTCAAAAATGTTTCATCCTGTATCTTGGTGAATACATGTCCTATCTTTCCCATATTTTGCACACGTAAAGACCATGTTACAAGGATCATTTCACAAAATAACCATTTTTGGCTTAGAGGTCATCTTGTCTGTGCAAAGTGGGGTCAAAGGTCATATGCACTTCTTTCTTTATCTTCGTTATGACGTGTTATCTTTATGGGAGGTAAATTTTTCTAGATGTGAAAATTGACCTGATTGTCTTTATCGACGACTAGCTCACTTACCCTTCGGTGAATTTCTCCCAGATTTTAGTATGTTGTAGCCAATTTAATACTCTTTAAGTTTTGTTCTATCAAAGTTTTAATCGGATGATGTCTTCACCTCGTGAAAATGGATATAATGTAACCTTGTCAAATTTAACCAGTTTACGTGTTATCTCTATGGGAGGGAATTTTTCTGGAAATGAAAATTGACATGACGGTCTTTATCGAGCACTAGCTCACTTACTCTTCGGTGAATTTCTCCCAGATTTTAATATGTTGTAGCTGAGACTCTGAGCTGTCGTCGAGGTTTTCTCTATTTTTTCATACGACGCCGAGATTACGTCAAAAAACTTGGTTGAAATCAAACTTATCTTCGATGTATTGAGATATTTCTTTCTTTCTGCAACGTTCTCTGCAATAACTCAAGAAAAACACCCCCTATCATCCCCATATTTTGCACATGTTTAGTTCATGTCACGTACATTATTTCATAAAATAACAACTACTTGATCAGACGTCATCTTGGGTATGTAAATTAGGGTCAAGGTCATAAATGTATCATCTTGTATCTTGGTGAATACATGTCTTATCTTTTCCATATTTTGCACACGTAAAGACCATGTTACAAGGATCATTTCACAAAATAACCACTTTTTGCTCAGATGCCATCTTGGCTGTGCAAAGTGCGGTCAAAGGTCATATGTACTTCATTTTGTATCTTCGTTATAGTGTATACGGAATTTGGTACCAAAGATGGCAGACCTGACTCCCTTTTCTAAATGAGAATCCAAACATCACACGGCCAATGTTCCTAAACACAGATGAAACCTGTATGGTAATGCCTATATTGGGATCATAACTCAAATCATTGATTTTCGAAAAGATCGGATCACCTAATTTGTCAGTGTTGACAAATTCCAAGTCTAGTTAGGTGATCCGAGTATCCTTCGGATCACCTTCTGTATCTGTACGGATTCTTTGTTGGTTCTTCTTCTTTATTTCTGGACAAAATTTGTGTAGAGGTTAGCTCAGAAAGTCTTCGTCCTATCAATTTCAAAATTATACCATATATGTATCATGTCCCAAAGACGACAGATCTAATGTATAATACTGATCAGTCGACCGTGATGTCACTATGACGTCATTATATGAAAACACATTCTCAATCGTATCTCATTAATGGAATAGAATTTTTCAATGAAATTTATGTCACATATATTTCAAGTTATGCGCATTCTACTCATATTCTCAAAATTCATATTTTCTCTTAAAACGTGCGCGTACGCGCGCGTTGAAATATTTGTATGCTCAAATCGAGCTCAAATTTTTTTTGCACACGTTTCAGACCAATTGGAGCATTTTTTGAAAAATTGAAAAAATTGGACGGACGCGTACGCGCGCGCACACATACGCCCGCACAGCTCATATGCAATAGAAATTTCCCGTTTTTTCACACTTATCGGATGCCTGAAATGTCAAGGAATATTTCTACCAAGTTTCACGTCAATCTGACTCAATATGACGTCACACGGGCCCGTCAAATTTGAAATTCCGCGCGCGCGTCAATGGTGATATACAGCGCAACAATGCAAAAAAACCGCCAATTTTAAATCCGATTTTACTCGTCAGGATGGACGGTGACCCCCCATTTTTTTAACATATTCTGAAAGCTGATGAATTGTACATGTCATTTCATGGGTTGGCGATGCTGGAAAAATGATGAAAAGATATCAAATTTCTTAATAAAGTAAAAAAAGTAAATTTTCAAAATGACGTCATCGAATTTTAAGTTTACTCAAGCATGATCACTTATTCTTTTGTTGATTTTCATCCAAATTTCAATATGTTGTAGCTCATTGAATGGTCTTTTAGTCATATAATAACAACATTTTAATTGGATGACGGCATCACCCCGTAAAAAGGGATTAAAAGTAACATTGTCAAATTTGACCAGTTTACGTGTTATCTCTATGGGAGTGCAGTTTTCCTGGAAATGAAAACTGACATGACTATCTTTATCGAGCACTAGCTCACTTATGCTTCGGTGAATTCCTCCCATATTTTAATATGTTGTAGCTGAGACTTTGGGCTATCGTAAGTGTGTCCTTCGTTTTTTCATACGACGTCGGCATCACGTCAAAAAATTTGGTTGAAATTAAAGCTTATCTTCGATGTATTGAGATATTTCTTTCTTTCTGCAACTTTCTTTGCAATAACTCAAGAAAAACAGCCCCTATCACCCCCATATTTTGCACATGTTTAGTTCATGTTACGTACATTATTTCATAAAATAACAACTACTTGATCGGACACCATCTTGGGTATGTAAAATAGGGTCAAAGGTCATATATGTTTCATCCTGTATCTTAGTAAATACATGTCCTATCTTTCCCATATTTTGCACACGTAAAGACCATGTTACAAGAATCATTTCACAAGATAACCACTTTTTGCTCAGATGCCATCTTGTCTGTGCAAAGTGGGGTCAAAGGTCATATGTACTTTTTTCTGTACCTTCGTTATGACGTGTTATCTCTATGGGAGGGAATTTTTCTAGATGTGAAAGTTGATTTGATTGTCTTGTTCGAGCACTAGCTCACTTACCCTTCGGTGAATTTCTCCCAGATTTTAATATGTTGTAGCTGAGACTTTGCGCTATCGTTATGTTGCTTTGTTTTTTTCATACAATGTCGGGATCATGCTAAAAAACTTGGTTGAATTTAAAGCTTATCTTCGATGTATTGAGATATTTCTTTCTTTTTGCAACTTTCTTTGCAATAACTCAAGAAAAACAGCCTCTATCACCCCCATATTTTGCACATGTTTAGTTCATGTTACGTACATTATTTCATAAAATAACAACTACTTGATCGGACACCATCTTGGGTATGTAAATTAGGGTCAAAGGTCATATATGTTTCATCCTGTATCTTGGTGAATACATGTCCTATCTTTCCCATGTTTTGCACACGCAAAGACCATGTTACAAGAATCATTTCACAAAATAACCACTTTTTGCTCAGATGCCATCTTGGCCGCTGTGCAAAGATGGGTCAATGGTCAAATATACTTCATTCTGTATCTTCGTTATAGTGTATACCAAATTTGGTACCAAAGATGGCAGACCTGACTCTCTTTTCTAAATGAGAACCCAAATATCACACGGCCAATGTCTCTAAACACAGATGAAACCTGTATGGTCATGCCTATTGGGATCAGGACTCAAATCATTGATTTCCCAATAGATCGGATCACCTAATTTGTCAGTGTTGACAAATTCCGAGTCTAGTTCTTCTTCTTTCTTTATTTCTGGACAAAATTTGTGTATCGATTAGCTCAGAAAGTGTTCTTCCTATCAATGTCAAAATTATACCATATATGTATCATGTCCCAAAGACGACGGGTCAAATAAAATCATAGTGATCAGTCGACCGTGACGTCACTATGACGTCATTATATGAAAACACATTTTCATTCATATCTCATTAATGGAATGGAGTTTTTCAATGAAATTTACGTCACATATATTTCAAGTTATGCGGATTCTACTCATATTCTCAAAATTCATATTTTCTCTTAAAACGTGCGCGTACGCGCGCGTAGAAATATTTGTATGCTCAAATCGAGCTCAAAATTTTTTTGCACACGTTTCAGACCATTTGGAGCATTTTTTGAAAAATTGAAAAAATTGGACGGACGCGTACGCGCGCGCATATATACGCACGCACAGCTCATATGCAATAGAAATTTCCCGTTTTTTCACACTTATCGGATGCCTGAAATGTCAAGGAATATTTCTACCAAGTTTCAAGTCAATCCGACTCAATAATGACGTCATACAGACCCGTCAAAGTTGAAATTCCGCGCGCGCGTCAATGGCGATATACAGTCCAACAATGCCAAAAAACCGCCAATTTCAAATCCGATTTTACTCGTCAGGATGGACGGTGACCCCCCATTTTCTTTACATATTCTGAAAGCTGATGAGTTGTACATGTCATTTCATGGGTTGACGATGCTGAAAAAATGATTAAAAGATATCAAATTTCTTAATAAAGTAAAAAAAGTAAATTTTCAAAATGACGTCATCAAATTTTAAGTTCATTCGAGCGTATCTCACTAATCCTTTGCCAATTTTCACCTAGATTTCAGTATGTTGTAGCTTATTAAATGCTCTTTCGGTAATATAATAACAACATTTTGATTGGATGACGGCATCATCTCGTAAAAATGGATTAAAAGTAACATTGTTAAATTTGACCAGTTTACGTGTTATCTCTATGGGAGTGCAGTTTTTCTGGAAATGAAAACTGACATGACTATCTTTATCGAGCACTAGCTCACTTATGCTTCGGTGAATTTCTCCCATATTTTAGTATGTTGTAGCTGAGACTTTGGGCTATCGTAAGTGTGCCCTTCGTTTTTTCATACGGAGTCGGCATCATGCCCAAAAACTTGGTTGAAATTAAAGCTTATCTTCCATGTATTTTCATATTCCTTTCTTTCTGCAACTTTCTTTGCAATAACTCAAGAAAAACAAGCTCTATCAGCCCAATATTTTGCACATGTTTAGTTTATGTCACGTACATTATTTCATAAAATAACAACTACTTGATCGGACACCTTCTTGGGTATGTAAATTAGGGTCAAAGGTCAAAAATGTTTCATCCTGTATCTTGGTGAATACATGTCTTATCTTTCCCATATTTTGCATACGTAAAGAACATGTTACAAGAATCATTTCACAAAATAACCACTTTTTGCTCAGACGCCATCTTGTCTGTGCAAAGTAGGGTCAAAGGTCATATGTACTTCTTTCTTTATCTTCATTATCACGTGTTATCTCTATGGGAGGGAATTTTTCTAGATGTGAAAATTGACATGATTGTCTTTATCGACGACTAACTCAATTACCCTTTGGTGAATTTCTTCCAGATTTTAGTATGTTGTAGCCAATGTAATACTCTTTAAGTTTTCTTCAATCAAAGTTTTAATCGGATGATGTCTTCACCTCGTGAAATTAGATATAATGTAACCTTGTCAAATTTAACCAGTTTACGTGTTATCTCTATGGGAGGGAATTTTTCTGGAAATGAAAATTGACATGACGGTCTTTATCGAACACTAGCTCACTTACTCTTCTGTGAATTTCTCCCAGATTTTAATATGTTGTAGCTCAGACTTTGGGCTATCGTGACGATACCCTCCATTTTTTCATACGACGCCGAGATCACGTCAAGAAACTTGGTTGAAATCAAACTTATCTTCGATGTATTGAGATATTTCTTTCTTTCTACAACTTTCTTTGCAATAACTCAAGAAAAACAGCCCCTACCACGCCCATATTTTGCACATGTTTAGTTCATGTCACGTACATTATTTCATAAAATAACAACTACTTGATCAGACACCATCTTGGGTATGTAAATTAGGGTCAAAGGTCATAAATGTTTCAACCTGTATCTTGGTGAATACATGTCCTATCTTTCCCATATTTTGCACACGTAAAGACCATGTTACAAGGATCATTTCACAAAATAACCACTTTTTGCTCAGATGCCATCTTGGCTGTGCAAAGTTGGGTCAATGGTCAAATGTACTTCATTCTGTATCTTCGTTATAGTTTATACCAGGGAGGTACCTCCCTGGTTTATACCGAATTTGGTACCAAAGATGGTAGACCTGACTCTCTTTTCTAAATGAGAATCCAAATATCACACGGCCAATGTCTCTAAACACAGATAAAATCTATATGGTCATGCCTATTGCGATCAGGACTCGAATCATTGATTAAAAAAAAAAATCGGATCACCTAATTTGTCAGTCTTGACAAATTCCGAGTCTAGTTTTCTTTTCCATTTCTACAATGTCTCAGTTGTTGTCATCGCCTCTAAATGCAATTCTGAATCGTCATTCATGACAAACCTCCTTACAGGAGAAATGTAACACCCTATATCTTAACATTAACGTTGTGGAATTCAGATACACGTACAGCATGAGGCTGTAACAAAGAATAAGAAGGCATTGAATTGATTAAGTAGTATCGGTGACATCAGATAAATGCCCTTTTTCCTCCTGGGAGGGATTATTCGTTCTAAATGATGACGCCCACGTGGATCAAGTGAGACTGGTAGTAGACTACTCCTTGAGGTTCGATTTTCCATTAGTTGTGACAGGAGCAAAACCTCATAAAAATAGCACTCTTATCAATGATAGCTGTAAGATGGGAGAAGAAGGTCGAATATCTTAGAAAGTAAAAAGACAAACCGCTAGGAAAAATAGTGACAGTTTGAATGCCAGGGTGTGAAAGCCATTATCTTTCGAAACCGGTTGATATCACTTGTTGATCGCAATCTTCAGTAACCTAATATGTATGATATTCTCTTCGGCTTGCTTCATGATTTTTATTTTCGTTGTTCCAAAGGAAATGGGTCAGTAAGCATGATGTTATCAGTAACCTTATCAGAGTAACGAAGATCATGTATGTTTTAAAAATAGATGCAGGTGACATTTACCTTTCCTTCTTACATACCTTGCAATTTGGGAACAAAACTAATCGATATGGCTGCCACGTGGCCTTGGTGGCTGTCCAGAAGACGTCATGTCGTTAATTCTCATGAAACTTAGATGGATGAAAATGTTTTTAACATTTTGTCCGATTTACCTCGAATTTTCGTGGAATTATTTATCATCCTCTGTGGTAGATCTCCTTAAAGTACAATACTAGTAAATGTTTTACGCTCAAGGCAATCATTACGAACATTTATTTCCAAAATCAACGCAGTACTGTACTGTCGACCTTTCCCCACGTATATTCGGTGGGAATTTTTTGAGTTTTCCATGTCTCTGACCATCAGAGTTACTCCTAATGAGTAAAAAATCTAGTGACCACGAAAATCACACCCTTTTACTCCTAAATCATCGGAAAGAGAAGTTATCTACAAAACTATTCGAAGTGGCTCAGTAGCTGATGTTAGAGTCACATTACGTATTTGTTCTTTCATTTCTATCACTTAAATAGAGCTTGTTGGAATTCTTTTTTTTTATATGAAATTGGACAAAAGCTCTAAAAAGATATAGAATTATCTATGCATTCATAATAAGCTCTTAAAGGACCTTATTTTCATACAATAAACATAACTGCAAGTCGTGATTTAAGTGAGCTTCGGAAGCCCATGTGACACGTTGTGATACCTGTGCTTCGACACTGATATCAAACACACTTTTAGTTGATTGACAAAGCTGTTTTCCTCATAATCATCATTAAACAATAATATGTAACTCTGCACCGAAAATTCTGATGAAGGAAATTGATTTTGACAATAGCTTGCATTATTTTAAACATTATATATATATATATATATATATATATATATATATATATATATATATATATATATATATATATATATATATATCATCCAGGATTTCAGACCGTAACACTAAGCAATAAGATACTGACGCTCAGTGCTGGATCCTTTCATCAGTATGTGCATATTGTATGTCAGCGATTATTTCGTAGCATTTCAAACCAATATACCAGTCGCTAATGTCACGAAGCCCTCAATTTTATCCCAAATTAACATTTGTTTTTGTTGTTGTTTTTATTTCCGTCTTCAGATAAAAATATACACAAGTTGCATAATACATTGGATATACGTACAGTATGAAGAAACGGGGAATTTCCCGTTCCGTTCAGCCATTCTGCAAAATATGACTGTTCTTCCACAGGGTCCCATAAAACATTGATCCCCGAAATACAGGACGCAAAGCATTCCTGTTAAGCGGAGTCAGGTGCATTCGGTGATCTTAATGATCTTAATGTCTTAATGAGTAAAGAGATGATTTCTATGAAACGATCGAGTGTCTATACGTCCAAATTCATTAGTAAAATGTTTATTATACAATAATAATGACACCGTGTTTTGTTTTGGTTTTTTTAGTCATTTCTGGTTATCTAGTCAACAATTGAACATTCATCTCTTTACCTTTTTTTAGCATTATTCTATTACTTCTTTTTTTTACCTTTTCTTTTGTGATTTCACTGCACAAATTGAAAATATGACAGTCTTAGTGTAATGCATACATCATCTCTGGTTGCAATCATAGATACAATTGAAGAGGTGAAAAAAGACAATGACATCACACTGGATCGATAGAGTGAACAATCATAGCAGCTACCCAAGCACGGCAGCACCATCGCTTGACGTGTTGTTTTAACCAAGATCATACCAACTGCGTCTGATACGTTCATAGAGAGTATAAACTATTTTCAATATAGGGTCCGTAAAGAAAACCATGCGAACCAATAAACTTCAATATTACAGAGAGCGTTCCTTCAGCTATGAGTCACCAGGCTGTCAATCAATTGAGTGTCCAGATGAAGATGACAAATCTAATGACATTAAAAGGCAGTCGATGTCATATCATATACCCCTCGCGTGTCCTCCATCGCAAAACGCGGAAACATCCAGGGTAATACGAATTACCGGGAAACGGAGAGCGCGGCTGGGTTCAGGCGCGGGGTACAGACGGTCGCGCTGAATGCATGCGTATGAGGGCGATCCCCAAGATGTTTACGTCGCGCTGTAGCGTCATCGTTTCAGAGAAGTCGAATTCGAACTTGATTTCAGACATCAGAAACCAAGGCAGGTGTATAGGACGGCCATCGATCAGCCTGGTAAGTGAAGGCCGTGCAGGTTCCTGGAATGATGTGCATTAATGAAGATGGCACAAAACGGAAAACTAGAGAGAGATAGGGATACGTTTTGGTCATACTATCCCATTTATCTTCAGCTATCTGTCTTCTATCTATCTATCTATCTATCTATCTATCTATCTATCTATCTATCTATCTATCTATCTATTTATCTAAACTATACATCTTGTTATCTATCCATCTCGTGTTATCATCAGGGTTATGTATACTATCATCATCATCATCATCATTGGATATAATTACTTTTCGGTCTTTTTTTTTTGGGGGGGGGGGCGTCTTACTTTTTTTTACCTGCATATCTATCTTTCTATTCATAAAATCCCTATTTTTTATTGGGTTTATGTACATTATACAATATGTGTCGACGATGGCATTGAATACAAGTAAAATAAAATCTCAAAGTGAATCCAGAATTTTTCAGAGATGTCGGCGTGAAACAAAAAGGAAAAAAAAGAAGGTGTGTGTGAGGCCAACCACCTATAAAGACAGGAGAAGTGGAAAAGGAGGTCATATCGAAAGGGGTGAGTGACGCTCGACCGCACTGCTGCATCTCTTTATACACCCCTTCCCCTAAGTGGGACATACTGCGGGAAGCTTAGCTGACAATGCGTGTTCCCAGAGGGGCAATTTTCCCGCCGACTCATCCTACGATATCTCACTAAACAACAATAACAACAACAGCAAAAACCCGATATAATGATGAATTCCGTTGTCGAGGTAACTTCCCAGAAGCCGCCAGTGGAAAATCATTTACGACTTTATGCCTGGAGTTGAGGTATGATCAGTGGAGATCATTCGCCAAACCTAGTTGTAACGGGTGCTGTTCGTTATTCCGAATGTTCGTTACTCCGAAGGTTCGTTAATCCGAAACACACAAATTCCCTATACCTAGAGGTTCGTTAATCCGAAAATGAAAAGGGGTTCGTTAATCCGAACATTTGTTGCGTTATTCCGAAGGTTCGTTTTTCCGAAGGATCGTTAATCCGAAAATGAAACAGGGTTCGCTATTCCGAAGGCTCGTTTATCCGAAAATCAAGTAGGGTTCGTTATTCCGAAGGTTCGTTAATCCGAAAATGAAATAGGGTTCGTTATTCCGAAGGTTCGTTGATCTGAAATGAAATAGGGTGCGAAACGAACCTTCGGAGTAACGAGCTTTGTTTCATTTTCGGATTAACGAACCTTCGGAATAACAAACCTTATTTCATTTTCGGATTAATTAATCAACCTTCGGAATAACAAACCTTATCACATTTTCGGATTAACGAACCTTCGGAATAACAAACCTTATCACATTTTCGGATTAACAAACCTTCGGAATAACGAACCTTATCACATTTTCGGATTAACGAACCTTCGGAATAACGAATCTTCGGACCAAAGAACATTCGGAATAACGAACTTTAACCGTTTCAACACATTCACCATGAAACCTTACGATGCTCTGCAATCTCGACAAAGAACAGCTTTCCATGAGAGTCACGAAATAAACCACATTAACAAAAGCTGCTCCTCCCATGTCTCATTATTATAGCCTATCTCATGTTTGTTTGTTTGTTTTTTTCACTATTAACAAACTGAAATATGACATGACTAGATATGTGAAGCCGTTGGATTTCTCGATTAAAGTGTAGTAGATTATGAAAACTATGTTCATTCTTGATTCTCTTCTTTACTAACAGGAAGTATCTGCATTACTGACATTAACCGTGACTCATAACGTCTGACATGATCGGGGATTGATTCATTAGTATATCAAGTGGCATTTGTCAAAGCCCCGAGGTATAGGCAAACCGAGGTGTGAGCTGTGAAAGAAAAAAAAAAACACCCGGAAAACTAGAAATTGAATCTCATGACTACCGGCAAGCTGAATACACGAATCTATGAATTTCGTACACGGCGACTCTCGGATAGAGTGGTATTGAAATTGTATCCAGAGGGTTAGAGTCACGTTATGACAAGAGCCTGGAACAGCCTTTTGTTTGCTGCTAAGGTGAAAGACATTATCATCATCGTCTTCTTCAGAAGCGGCATTTTCATTGTTGGTGTTGCAATTATCGTAATTGATATTACATTGTATCATCAAAGCCATGTTGGAGTTATTGCGTATCTGTGTTTGATATTTTGTTGTTTTTATGGGAGGGGGGGGGGGGTGGGGAGGAGGTTTGATGATTGAAGTTATGGCGAACGTGTAATTTCCTTTCAAGGTGCCTCAATTGTAATTGTTGTGATCACCTGTGACCTACATGTTACCTTTTTTTCTTATTATTGTTTCTTTTTTATGTTTATTTAGGTACCTACTCCTCTCATTTCATAACATGTGTCAAAGATGTCTCAGTAATCTTGCTACATGCATGTGTGAGTAATTATTGCATAATAGTAGTTTTCCGTTTGATTGAAACTACAACAATAATTGAGTGTTTCCGCACGTCCTATTTTCATTGGCCCTTTTGTCGTTTGGTGAAAATTGTTCATGAGTTATTTATTCAAATCGGCAGTTTGTTCAGTCAAATGGAGCACTGCAGTATAGTGGATGAGGCTTTAGACTCGCAAAAAGAAGGCTGTGTTAGTGTGGATTCGACTCATTGAATCATATACGGCCACTGACGAAGTGTTTATACACAAATATCCCTCTTGACCAACGTGGCTGTGAAAAGGGGTGACCGATGATTTGTTCATTTTCATCTGAGAAGAAAATGGCTGGATAGACCATATTCAGCTACGTTAAGCTGGTCTTCCATGGAGTCCAGTTGGATGTGGGATGGGACCACTTCACCGGGTTAAACACCCTGCTCTTTGCGATAAATGAATGAAGCGGGATCTTTTACGTGCATGACTTGTGACTCTCTCATACACGGGACCTCCATTTCATGTCCTATCCGAGGGACAGAGTGTTTTTCCTCTTGCTAGAGGGGACGGTATGTTTACACACAACATTGCTCAGTCCAGACTCGGGTTCGAACCCGGGCCCTTTTAGGATCGTGAGGGAGACGCGTTACCGACTGAGCCGACTCACCGCCTTGATGCTGAGAAAAGAATTTACTAGGAAGAGTTAATCAGAATGTGAATGCAAACGTGAAAGAGGTTTTTTTTTTCTTGGTAAATCCTGTAATATGACCATAATTACTATTAATGGCATGATTACATTTCCACAGTTCGTCGGAGCTAGACACAGTGAGATCCTACTTGAAGTAAAAGATATGCATGCAGTCATTGTACGTTTAATAATAGCTCATTATTATTCATTCCTAATATTTTACAAACTTGAAATCAAATGCAACTCAGTCTGTATTTCGGAACGTTGGATTACTGTACGTTTAATATTCATGTATAGGTTACCATCAGCAAATGAACGTTATTATTGGCGGTAGATTTCACATAAGGTTAGTATTCAGACAACAAAATCAGAGGTGTAGTCATGCAATTGCGGTATTACATCAAATAGTAATGTGATTTTTTTTTTTATGAGATGAAGTCTCGTGAAAATATAACGTGTTGTTTTATTTCAAGCTGCAGTAAATACTGAAACAGTGTTTGAAACCTATATCTTATTCTTAGCTTATTACCCCGTTACCTTTATGCCCATTACTGGCTATTAGATAAGTTCTCGACAGTTATACGAGAAGTTATTAACTACTTTCCACTTATTACATACACACACACACACACACACACACACACACACACACACACATACGAAACATACAACACGAAACCCACGATCATACTATCCACACACGTACACAGTGCATATTGCCTGCCGATTTTTTTTTTTCAAAGCCACCCAGCAGAATGGAACACAAGCCATGCATCTGCATTCGTTCATTCACCCATTTTTTTTTTATTTTAATTGAAATTCATGCTTTGGTGGGTAAATATGGTTAGTTTGTTTGCTCCATTCTAAATATAGTCGTCTGGATCCGTGATAGCCACTCTCGGATTGCCTTTACGCCATTGTTATGCAAGAGAGCCAAACTTACATTAGAAGATGCATTTCTTTGATTACAAGGGAGAAAATAAAGAGAGGACCAAAATGGAGAAATTGAGATGTTTTGATGAAGAAGGAGAAAGACCGAGAGTTGAAGAATGAGAGGGAGAAGATGGATGAGAGAAATAATGACAAGAGAAAGGGAGAGATAGAGAAGATGAGAGCGCTGGAGAAAAAGGAGAAACAACAAAATGGGTGAGATGATTACTGACCGACAGGAGGACATTAAGTTAGAATTACGAACCGTAAGGAGCAAAAGCTGTAAATTCTGTACGTTAGGCTCCTGAAAGAAAATGATACAGAGGGAGGGTGAGAAAGACATACAGACATCAATGAATTTGTTTCAAGAGGAGGGGGGGGGGAGCAGGAGGGGAATGCTGGAAGATAGAAAGATAGGATCTGGACATATCTTTTTTTCTTATCTCCTATATGTCTCTATATATTTCTGTCTCTCTCCTCCCCAGTTCCCTTTTGCTCTATAACACTTGTCTGTCTGTACGTCTGTCTCTCCGCCTGTCTGTATGTCTCTCTATTCTGTCTGTCTGTCTGTCTGTTTGTCTCTTTCCTTCTGTATCTCTGTCCCTTCTGTGTGTTCTGATCGAGCCTTGCTCCTCATTTGGCCTTTAAAGGTACTGTTCACCACTGGGAGCAATGATTTAAAAAATGTTCGAGTTACCACATTTGATGCATATGTGTAGATCAGTTGTATCACAAAACATCCTACCATATAAAAAGTTTGCACTAAAGCCTAAACTACAAGGAGATGTCACTATTTTTCTCAATAAACCTTAACTGTAGACGGTTTATTCTAGAAACAATTGTATTAGAACTATGGTTCACATTGTGTATATCTAGCAATAGTTAATATTGATTATACTGATTAATTTTTTTTTTCATTGGTTGTTTCTATCCCTATAGCTCACATTTTAGAACTATTTTGAGGCACTAAAGCTGGGTTTTTGTTTCATCTGCAAAAGGTAGATAATGCTTTTCATCTCTTGCACTTTTATAATTATGTCGTTTTTAAGACAATGTCAATTTTCTCGAAATATGTGTTGTTGCCCAGCGTTGCTTGCTTTTACTGCATAAAATAATTGTTTGGTAGCAAAGTGACATAAATCATGACACTGTATAGCCGTAAACAAGGAAAGTGATGTTACATGACTTCTTCAAGCTCTCGTGGTGGAGGCTTGCATTTACCTGTCGATAATCACTTACATAAATGCATAAAATGCATCGGGCCACGTAACCGGGAAGGGGGGAATCCAGCTGCAGCCGCACCCCACCCTCGCCACTCGGGCTTACAAAACAAGGGGGAAAACCCTTTTTGAGGGAGAGGTTAGGGGAAGGGAGCATCGACCTTTCACAGAACCAACCATGAGGCATGAGCAATACCACCACCTCCTTCCCCCCCCCCCAAAAAAAAAGACGGTCCGAGTGCCCCCACCGAAACATTATTATATAAACGCCCCTGAAATGCATATGCATACACTATGCACACATTGATAAATATGTACACATACGTAGATCTATACATTTTGCATAAACGGATGTCATGTGTGCGTGGGGAGGAAGCGCATAGCTGTGATGCTAATGTTATTCTTTCGCTGTCCATGAGCAATACCACCACCTCCTCCCCCCCCCCCCCCCCGAAAAAAAGACGGTCCGAGAGCCCCCACCGAAACATTATTATGTAAACGCCCCTGAAAAGCATATGCATACACTATGCACACATTGATAAATATGTACACATACGTAGATCTATACATTTTGCATAAACGGATGCCATATGTGTGTGGGGAGAAAGCGCATAGCTGTGATGCTAATGTCATTCTTTAGCTGTCCATGAGCAATACCACCACCTCCTACCCCCCCCCCCCCAAAAAAAAAGACGGTCCGAGAGCCCCCACCGAAACACAATTATATTAACGCCCCTGATATGCATATGTATACATCATGCACACATTGATAAATATGTACACATACGTAGATCTATGCATTTTGCATAAACGGATGCCATATGTGTGTGGGGAGGAAGCGCATAGCTGTGATGCTAATGTCATCCTTTCGCTGTCTCTCATTAATCAAATCCAAACGCTCGTTTCTCAGCACCTGCCTATATCTAACCTCAACACGTCTGAATGCGTCTGAATGCGTCGTTGCAAATGAAATTGGACAGAAAAAAGAATGTTTTATTAAGAAAGTTTACATTACGACTGCATAATCCGGTGAATTCTGGAATTTCACTTGACTTGCATTACACAAATACATACACACACACACGCACAGAACACACAATGATTCATATCATTTCAAAGGGTTGATTGGAGGGGACGTTTTCCTCAGATGGCGTGTTGCTTTTAAGACGGTACGTCGCGTCGGCGTAATATAAGTGCTAGCTGACGATGAAAGGAATAAAGGAGTTATTTGGGATGGCAACGGATACAGCTTTGCTTGTAAAGCGACATGTGATTGCGTCCCACGTGGTAAGCGTGATAAAATATCAGAGTTGGATGATATCGAACGGAACGATGTTTATAGAAGGGCTCAATATCCCCTACACTCGCGCTTTGAATCTGTGGGGAACCGCAAAGACATCATGGTGACATGTGCCAACGGAGGACTGCCAATCATTTCTGAGCTCGGCATCGTCTATGATTGTTGGGTTTGTTGATGGTGATAATAGGACAATGACACTCTGCACTAAGATTAAAGTCCAAATGAAAATATTTTTTGTTGGGGGGATGTCAGAAGGTGATGATTTAACGTAAAACAGTAACATTATTATGTGTGACTATGAAAAGTACCAACATTATGACGCATGATGGGTGTTCCTCTGCAATCATGTGCTTCCGGATGCGTGACGTACAGTCCTCCTATATTAATATGTATATATAAGTATATATGTGTATATGTATGCATATGTATGTTTGTATGTGTGTATGATGTATATATGTAATTATGTATACATATACTGTACATTATATATCTATAATCTATCGACATAAGAATGATGCACATTATATATATATACATATACATTGAGATAAATCTCTAAGACATTTGTACAGCAAAAAAAAAAAAACACTAACAGTAAATTAATTCATACAACTTCGTTTGTTCTTTGATTATCTTCTGCCGTAAGTTTCCCTTTAAAACTCTATATCCCACGCGAGTGTAAACATGTCGCATATTGCTTACTACATCTCGTTCATTGCGAGACATGCATGTTTACGGTCTCGTCAAATCTGGCACCATTCTCGGTTACCCCTATTCTTTCTGCTTCCTACCCCACCCCCTCTCTCTCTCTCTCTCTCTTCCCCTCTCTCTTTCCCTATCTCTATCTCTATCTCTATCTCTATCTCTATCTCTATCTCTATCTCTATCTCTACCTCTATCTCTACCTCTATCTCTATCTCTATCTCTACCTCTATCTTTATCTCTATCTCTATATCTATCTCTATCTCTATCTCTATCTCTATCTCTATCTCTATCTCTATATCTATCTCTATCTCTACCTCTATCTCTATCTCTATCTCTATCTCTATCTCTATCTCTACCTCTATCTTTATCTCTATCTCTATATCTATCTCTATCTCTATCTCTATCTCTATCTCTATCTTTACCTCTATCTCTATCTCTATCTCTATATCTATCTCTCCCTCTGTCTCTGTCTCTGTCTCTCTCTCTATCTCTGTCTCTATCTCTATATCTATCTCAATCTCTATCTCTGTCTATCTTTGTCTGTGTTTACGTCTATCTCTATCTCTTATCTCGATCTCGATCTATGTCTATCTCACTATTTCTCTCTCATAATATTATTTTTCTCATTGTCAATCTCCCACCCCCCCCCCATCCAACTTGCGTCTAGACATTACGCCAGTCAATCATTTCTGTCGCCTCTGAGACATCCACTCCTTTTTTTTTTTCCTTTTGTTTACGTAGTCTCTTCTGATTCACGGACCGGGAATGCCACGAATGACTCTCAAGGATCGGCGGGAGGGTGACATCATGAAGAGAGAAAGAGAAAGAAATAAAGGGAAAGAGAGAAGGAGAGAGAGAATGAGAGAGAGAGAGGAGGGGGATTAAGGGAGACGAGTCGAGTCGTCCCTTTTCGATCTCGGCTGGGGAACCGGTGATGGAAATGCTCTCGCAGTGCTCAGGTTTCATCCTTCCGCTATATCCTCGTCATGTCGACTAAACCAGATTGAGGGGGAATTTGCGGCGAAACGAGAGAGGGGAGGGGGAGGGACAGGTAGAGAGAGATAGAGGAAGGGAGAAAGAGAGGGAATTAAAGATTAATGTCTAACAATGCAGAGCATGACATCACTTGTTTCATATCTTCTAAAGATAGCTCCTCGGAAAGTACTCTTACGTAATAGGGCTAGCGTGCGTTCCTTTCGTTGTGTGGACGTACTAAATAAAAATGGTGAGAGAAAGTAAAAATTCATAGATATCTTATCTGCCAACCATCAGAGAATGGTAAACGTTTTAAGGTCTCATGCCTTTACAAAATCATGTTACATATACCTTTGGGAAAATAAAAATTGCTCTCAGTTCTGTATACGCTAGCACGTATTGGCACCGGTGACACGACACTACTCCTGCAACAATCGCTACGATCTTATTTTCTCCAAGGACTTCGGGTTAGGGTTGTGAGAGGGTTTTAGGTTTAGTTTGATGTGAGGAATAGGATTAGGGTTATGATTATGATTGTGGGTAGAATTTATGTTTGGCTCAGCGTACAGATATTCCATGGGAGCAATTGTCGCAGGAGCAAATATTGTAATGCCAGGCATGGAACCATTGGCATCACATGAGATCTGGTGGGAAACAATGTGTTCTTCAGTGTTCCTAATCAAATTATCTTACACCGATCAATCTTGTAATTAGTCCCAAATTATACGGATTCATGATTACATGATTGCGTTTTGCTTTCAGGAGGACGGCATTGGGAACAAAGAATTATTTTGTCAGCTTATGAATAATAATTGTTTTGCGCTGTTTTCTAGAGGCCTTGAACATTACACACCGACCGGTGGAAATAGCTGTTAATCACGCTAATCCAGTCCCGCCCAATATGGCATTATCATTATCAATCGGGGCTGAGTCAGAGCATTTAATCACCAGCGGTTTATTACCGCGCTAATTTTAGCACAGAAAGATCGATACAGAAACGAGCTTGCGAGTTGATGATTTAAGGGGTGAACCTCGGCACGATCTGATTAAAAATATTTCGCGTTCGTCTTTGCTCTGTTTTGTCTTTATTACTGCTTTAATCACGGACCAAAGCGTTAAATCTACCTCATGTCCTCCTTCATTTTGTAATTTGACAGAGCAGGTAGTCATTGTTCTAAAATTAGTATGCATGTAGTAATCAAAGGTAGCTTCTTTGCATCGTAGTCACTGACTCTCAGTTGATGTGGTGCCAGAAACCACCAGTATAAACCGAGAGAAGAGAGATTTTAGCGAGATTTTGATCAGTTTGATACAGTTTGGGTGCTTGTTTGGGTTTTAGTGTGTTTTACTGCGTATATTCTTTGTATAAAGAGTATTTCTGTCAGCAAAATGAAGAGGTTAGATACTTAAAATGGCTGCAAATAGGTATACCCCTCCTGCAGCACCTGACCAACTCCATTGGGCTGATACCAGACTTAACGCCGCTCTGCAACCATCCTAATCATGACATGCGTTGTCTTCCTCATGGTCATATAGCCTTCCCCCTTTCGGACAGGAGTTAAATCTTTGACATGGCTGCTCCTTTATGAATACCTGACCAAGGAAAAACTAATTTGCTGCTAGTAGTAAAACTGCAACTGTTCGCTTCTGCCAGCTCCGTTGCGATACCTTGAGTTCTATTGTTACTCCGTCCACCAGAGGAATTCTTTACCTCTCATCCAAGGGAGCAGATCATAACATCCTACATAAAAAATTTTCAAGGGTGGCTTTGCCGACTGTCCATCACGCATGCAGCTTTGCTAAATTCAATACTGGTGATCAGATGCAAGTCGTCTAAGATTTTTACCATAATTTCATCTTTGCCATCCCGAGTCGAATTTCGACTCTCCCTACATAACAGTTTCACTTACCGAGATCCATCAAGCAATATCTTTGAAAAAAATGATAGCGCCGATGATATCTATGAGAATCTCAGTCATAATTCCATATGAGTGAATCCCCTAACATTTTCGAGAGTTGAACATGAATTAGAGATTAAAAAAGATCTTACTCAACTCATACACAAAACAAAACTGTCTGTGTGTGTGTGTGTGTGTGTGTGTGTGTGTGTGTGTGTTTGCGCGCGCGTGTGCGTGTGCCTGTGTTCAACTTACGTTTTGGATTGTCACTGTGAGATCATCAACATCAGTAATCAGATGTGTTTCCTATGATAGCTGGATTAGGAAACATCCAATTATTTTCACGACTGTTTGCCATCATTTTTACCTCAAAAGTGTAAATTTTCAGGTTGTTCGAGCAAGGCTGCAGTAGGCAGACGATTATATTGTAAATGCCTGTAAGTCTTGGCAGATTACAATTTTTCTCGTGACTGATTCATTTGTTTCGGCAAAATATAGTTCCGCAGTATCTCCCAATAAATCTTAGTGGATAGTAATATATAGTAGTATTATGAGTTAAAAAACAAAGCAAAACAAAACATGAGTTGGCATTTTTTTAAGAGATCGATATGGAGCGAACTTTGAGAATGTACGAATTTCTCTCTCATTTTAGACCACTGAAAGAAATGTGTTGGACTGAACAGCAAACGCATAATCATGTTTTCTGAGGGTAATTATTGTACACTGTGTGTTTCTGAGAATGAAGTGTGGGTGGAATTTACGCCTTTTAAGTAATCACTGCTGTCATTATTATTGGTATTGGTATTATTATCATTAGAATAAACGTTATGAACCTCTATAATTATTGTTATAGATATCATCGTCATTATCATCACTATCATCACCATTAACACACCATCAAAACAATTATGATCGTTATGGTGATTATTATAGTGTAAGTAGTAGTAGTAGTAGTAGTAGTAGAAGTAGTAGTAGTAGTAGTAGTAGTAGTAGTAGTAGTAGTAGTAGTAGTAGTAGTACTAGTACTAGCAGCAGCAGCAGCAGTAGTAGTAGCAGTACAGTAGCAGTTGTAATGGTAGCGTAATCATCATCATCATCATCATTATCATCACCATCATCATTGCTACCATAAGGTGTCTCCCCAGCCTCTTGGGAGTACTCTCTAAAAAAAATCGAGTGAAAATTTTCACTCTTGAAGGAGTGAATACAAAAAAAAGAGTGAATTTAGAGTGAAATTGGAGTGAATTTCAAGTGAAAATTTTCATTTTCACTCATTTTGAAGTGACCTCAGGGATCACTCGAAGATTTTGGAGTGATCCCTGACGTCACTCTAAAACGAGTAAAAATGAACATTTTCACTCAAAATTCACTCCAATTTCACTCTAAATTCACTCTTTTTTGTATTCACTCCTTCAAGATTGAAAATTTTCACTCGACTTTTTTTAGAGAGTATATGAGGCAGTTCATTCCCTGGTCGCGTGTATTATGTACATTAACACCACTGATAAAGCGCCACGCTCCTTGGTGCTCACTCTTCCCATCAAGAAAAATAAAAATGATGATCCAAGATTTCAAAAGGAGAGAGAGTGGGAGGTGAGCCAAGCCGATGAACGCTACTAATCATGCGCAGCGAAGACGGATGGCGCCTAGTAAGTGCGTCCGGTCCTCCCTGCAGCATCGCGCGTCCTCGATTAAAGCCCCCATAGTTATCCCTTTCCTCCGGTGTAGGTATACACAAGCAGGTGCAGGTGCGGACAAAACAGTACTCATAGCGTACTCTATCGTATCGTCAGGCAAGGGCTGAAAAAAGGAGGGCGCCCTCACTGGACACCCTGAGTTCAGAACACACAGTATTTGGGGTAAGACTAGCCAGATTAAGGGGGATAAATTACTGTCTCATAGTGGGGGCGAGAGGGGTATTTTTGGAGATCGGAAGGCTGGCCGCTATTTCCGAAATTAGATGTAAAAAGTAAAAAGAATAGGAGAGAGATAGATTTAGAACGTGAGGGGAACAAAATAGCATCCACTCTGAATCGATCCCCATCCAAGGAACGAAACTAAAGAAGTCAGCAGTTTATCGACTTCGAAAATGTTTGTGTCTGGTTACGCAAAGTGTGTTCCCTTATAGTCAGGGAGTTTTGCAGGTATATATATTTCGATGCGTTGGATAACGGCCGGCTTGGCTGCAGTGCTGTTAATCCTATTTTCATGTTTACTGCACCAAGTCAAGATATCTGATTGCTTTCAACAGCGCATCTTGGGGCCCTATTTTCTTTTCTTCTTTTTTTTTCAATACAATTACCCTCTAAATCGACACATCTCAGAATTCTATTGACGCTGCGCAGCGGGAAAGAAAGGAAAGGTCGAGAGAGAATGAATCTTTAATCCTTCTATTCCAAGAATCCCTGAATTCTACTGATATTAAATGAAAGCAAGAGATTATTAAGCAAAGGGGTGAAGCTTGAGGTGTGAGCTTCTTTCGATTTGTCCACCTCTACCAATGAAATTTGTAAGATCGCAACCGCCTTGGACTAACCTTAACATAGCAATGTCGGAATTTCGGAGCTCGGGTATTTTTGTTCCAAGTTCATCGCGTCACGGCCGGCAGCCAGGGATAGCCTGGTGGTAGTGTCGCTGCCCGGAAAGCAGTAGATGACAGGTTCGATTCCCGCTGGTTCCTTTTTTTTTTTTTTTTGACATGTTTGGTAGAAATCATAGATCAGCAGTTGAGATATTGCAAATATTATTTCATTCGTAGAGGGAGACAAATTGAAGAAAACTCACACCTAAACCTTTGATATTGCATGGAAGGAGAGAATGTTAAGAGCAATAACCTTTATCCCTCACATTTCCAACATCCCAGAAAACTACTAACATTGCTTGCACGGAGACAAGGTCAAAATGACTAATTAAACAGATTTGGCAGATAGGAAGCTTGAATCAGATATGTATCATCAAAGGTACTGTAAAACCAGAAGCATTCACGGCATGATTTTTTTTTTTTTGCGAAATGTAGCCGACGGCCTTTTTCGCGGCATGAAACTTTCGCGAATAGCCACCGGCATTCAATGCTTTGTGTAGACAAAACATTTCGCGTGCAGCGAGTCTTAGCTCCTCGCGAAATTCGAGAAAGTTTAATGGTCACTTCTTCAATTTATGCAACACTGGAAGCGACGCAACGTTCGTGTTCATGTTATGTATGACGAGTGACATTTCACTTTGAGGAGATGTTTTGGAGAAGAAAATATGCGTTACAAATTAATTACGTTCTACCCTAATAATCCCTTTGCCCTTCGCAAAGCTCTGTCGAAAAAAAAAAATGTATTTACCGCGATTTTCTAACTCTGCAGAAATTCAAGAGGTTCTGAAATTTGCATAGACTTTGCAAATAGTCATCGGATTCCAGGACGTCCCGGGTTAAGCTTAGTTGGGTTTATTTTTGTTTCTTTTTTCAACATGAAACCATATATTTGATTTTGTCTGAGTGTTCAAAACAACTCAATTCAAAATTGAAAACTTTCACCGACCTCTTATAAGATAGGACATATTATTTTATTTCTTTATGTCTGGCGCTTAGATTATATGGCTTCTTTATCTAATTCAATAAACTGCATTTCTAGCAACAACTGAAACCAAAGGGCATGTTGTCAAATATATATATATATATATTTTTTTTTTTAACAAGCCAGTAACCGGGGGGGGGGGGGGGCGCTTAGGGTTCCTCTTGAACAAAATTGAGGTTTGTTTTTGTTTATTTTTTAAATTACGCAACAATGAAAGAATGTAGTTTTTTACTGTTTTCTTTGCAATCTTAAAGAGGATCTCCACCCAGAAAAAAAAATGATTAAGTTTAAAAGAAGGAGAAGATATTCTGTACAGAACGATACAAAAATGACAAAAATTGGATAGGAAATAAGGAGGATATGACATTTTGAAATTTATTTTTTTTATGTCGGAGAAAATGTCTTGACCAGTACTTGTGAATATTCAAATTACCAAGTTCACGATATAATGCTCTCACAATTTCTTATTCATTTTGTATACAAAAATGACAAAAAATCTCATGTTTCAGCCATGTAAATATCAAACTTACTGCATTAAAAACCGCCCCCCCCCCCCCCAAAAAAAAAAGGTGTTAACTCTGATATATCTTGGTATGGGAAAATGCTTTTACTTGTAAAAGCTAAGAATAACAATTTTCCGGATTTCATATATAACATTCATGAAAATTTGTAAGGGTATGACATCATCAACTCGGTCATTTGAATATTCATAATAAGGACTGGTCGAGAAATGTTTTCCGAAAAAAAAACCTGGGTATTTTAAAATGCCATCTCTTGCTTATTTCTCATCCGATTTTTGTCATTTTTATATCGTTCTGTTATAGGGAATGATGTTCTCTTTCTTTTGAAGTTTATCTATTTTTGGGGCAGATTTCCTCTTTAATAGATAACCAACGTAGCGTCTTACATTTTTTATTGAAAAGTGTCCAAAGTTTGCCCCAAATAGTTTAATTTCAATTCTAAAAATGCAAAACCTTTCTAGTGTGAAAGAGGAATAAGTACACACATGTACATACATACACTATATATATATATATATATATATATATATATATATATATATATATATATGTGTGTGTGTGTGTGTGTGTGTGTGTGTGTTTGTGTGTGTGTGTACACAATATGTGTACAACCTCACCCCCCCCCCCCCACACACACACACAAACACACAAATACACTTTATGATAAACAACATGCAAGGTAAGAATCAAAACAACAAAACAAAGCGATTTCTTGATTTGGTTTGTCATGACAAAATATTCCTTCATCTGTTATTGTCACCTGCATGACATAATTACTCTTTTCGCCCGGATCACCTTAAAAAAAGAGTGATATCACTGAGACTGAGGAGAAAATGACTATCCTCCATTAAGTTTTAGGAGGAATAATTCATAAATGCAATACGTTCAGTGTGTATTCTACGAGGTGCCCTTCAAACACATAATAATTTTTCGCTATAAATTTGCTTGGTGTTCCTGCGTTTTATCTGAGAACAGAGTTATTTAGAACAAGGCCAAGGGTTGACGATAAGTAAGAATTTGAGGCCTGAGTGGAGGTGGCCTGGCTCACACCACGTCCTGCTGATGAAGACTGCAATTCCTTGGCGCGCCTCACGTCATGTCGCCAGAGATACGGGTAAGATACAGTAAGTTTGACGTGTTTGGTGGGAGAATGCTTGAACGAAATAAGCTGTGAACGTGGTGCAATTTATTGTTGTGTATATTTGCATCACCATAATGGGGAATTCACCAACTCAAGGGCCCGAATTCACGAAGGTGGTACAAATGAAACCATGGACAAAAACCATGGAACGCCAAGTGTCGCATATAATATTTCGTTACGCAATTGGTCATTTCGTCGACAAAGTGACCGTTTCGTTAACGAAATTATCATTTTATGGACGAAATGTTCATTTAGTTAAAAAAAAAATGTTGTCATTTCGTTACAAAATAATCATTTCATCGACGAAATGATTGATTTCGTAACGAAATATTCCATGCGACACTTGGCGCTCCGTGGTTTTTGTCCATGGTTTAAACCATAGTTTCATTAACTTTGTACCACCTTCGTGAATTCGGGCCCACTCTTCTTGCCTACGTAGTACGATGATATTAACAAGCTTGCTTTGGATCAGCAATGGGAGTGCTTTGGGAAGCGCCTCCTCCCGAGTTAGACAATAAATTTATGGAAACGACACTGCTCGCGCCTGTGCGGAACAACAATGTTTGCCTAATAATGCTGACCCGCGCGGTGGTGTATCTGCGACGCTAATCCGACGACGGGTATCCAAATATGAATTCTGCTGTTCGAAATGTTTAATCATGGCCAACCGCCTTCACATGATTGAATTGTAGAGACAAGATCCAGGACCTACTATTATGATGCAGGAAGACTAGAGTATTATGGTTGTTTTATTGCTGTTTTACCAATATCACTTCATTTACGTTTGGTTTTCCGCACACTGACAACACAGAGCGAGCTTTAGATCTGCGACGCAAACACCAAGACGTCGCCTCCTCCTGGGTTGGACAATGGAAACAGCACTGTCTCGCGCATGTGCAGAACACCAATGTTTGCCCAAAAGCGTCGTCTTAGCGTTCGCGTCGCAGCTGTAAATCTCGCTAATGACTATCACATTATGATTTTGTGCTTGATAGGATATCTCACCCCAAATTCATTCGAATGCACTAATACGCATGAAGACATTCGCAAACTACAAAATGTTTAATAAACATTTAGCTACCGACATATTTACCGACACTGAACACAAAACACAATTACGGTGACGTATTGTCGTAACAAGACTTTGCTGAAAATGAGGAAAATGGAAGTTAAAAGAGGCTCTTGAAAAACGCATGATTGTTTTTGTTTATTTGTTCCAGACCTTCTTTTCTTGACAATGTAATCAACACATAGCCTGGAGAACGAAGTTGCGAAGTTCCAGAGCAAATTTCTCCATGCATTAGCACATTACTAATAAATTGCAAAAGAGAACGGAAAAGGACACGCAATTTCACATGAATAGTCACGTAAAGTTTGATGAGTGGGGGAAAAAACTGACTCGTTGATGAAGCTTGAGAATAACAATATTATTTTGCACAATGCACGATGAAAAAATACATCTTACTGTTTGTAAAGATAAAAAGGATGAAAGAAAGAAAAATACGGTTAGTGTTAATGTAAAGAAGCAGTTAAAAAGAAAACGCCTGTGGCGTTTTGCCGCACTGGTATAATACTGTACTTGGAATTTAACCATATATATCTATACTACACGTATAAATTTACAGACAAACCTTAGACAGAGAAGAGAAATAAAGAAATCAAAAGAGTTACAGGAAAATTTTCAAATATCGAAACATATTTAAGGAGGATAGCAAGAAATGGGTATCTACTCTGTAAGGCGTTATTTGGGAAATAGTGTTCTCACATTTTTGTTTTCAATATGATATATATATGATATATATATATATATATATATATATATATATATATATATATATATATATATATATATATATATATTAACATTTGAAACGATACCTGAAAACCTTCACCTGAAGTTTATCTCCATTCTTGGAAGCATACGATCTGCATGCAGGGATTATTGTCAACAATAATTCCAGGAAACTCCATTTGATATTTATAAATTTTCAGGGATGTCGTTATGCTATAGTGGTGAAAAGGTTATTGACTTATTAGAATGGCCGGTCGTTTGATTGGTTTTAACGTCAAAGTCTACACAATAATAGACCTGCACATATTATATATCATATAGGCCCTATAGGTGGACTTCATTAACACAAGTGAGTCAGACGACAAAATCGGATGTGAAATAAGAATAACAGTAATAGGCCTTTATATGGACTGTTAAAGGACAAGTTCACCTTCATAAACATAAGGATTAAGAGAATGTGGCAATATTAGTAGAACACATCTTTGAAAGTTTGAGGAAAATCGGACAATCCGTTCAAAAGTTATGAATTTTTGAAGTTTTTGTGCAGTAACCACTGGATGAGAAGACTACTGCAGTGTATGAATAACTTAGATGTCACATGCTTACAACAATATAAGGAAAATATAAAGAGAATTTCACAAAATTTCATCTTTTGAAAAAAGTACACATTCCCTTGACTCGTTACCGACAAGTGTTATGGGTAATATCATTACCCCTGCCTTTAGAAAGAGGCAAGTCAAGTCCTCTTTTATTATGCGAAAAAAAGTGAAAATATGTTGAATTTTCTTTACATTTTCTTTGTACTATTGTACGCATATGAAACCACAAGCGGTAGTAGTCTCCTCATCCAGCGGTTCCAACACAACAATTTTAAAAATTCATAACTTTTGCATCGATTGTCCAATTTTCCTCAAACTTTCACTGATGTGTTCTACTAATAGTGCTGCATTCTCTCAATCCTTATGTTTATGAAGGTGAACTTGTCCTTTAAAGTGTCACATTTTGTTGTGAATAATGACCATGATGAGTTGTCGCAAACAGACATAGGCCTATATAACTCAGCATGGGTGATGACAGATTAACTCAGAACTTTTCCATCGATCTGTGCGGAGAGATATTGATTTAGTATCATATCAGAATCAGCAATGTATAACTTTCTTTTGTTTTATCATTTCGCGTCTTGCATTAGGTAACTGCAATAATTTCAACACTAATCATTGCTACAATATTTCTAAGCAACTAGAATCTTATTTGCAAGGTCCTTTTTTCTCTCTCTATATATATATATAATATATTAATTCCATGCTAAAAACAAGCTTAAGTGCAGAACTGAGTGTAGCTCACTCGAAGACTTAAATAAGATACCATCTCCTCATACAATTTACGTTCTTGGAGTTGTTACAAATAATACCACTCTTTCATTAAAACACATGGACTCTTTTTCTTTTAAAGTCATTTCCTGCCAAATTTTGATATGAAATTTGGCGACTTATGCAACTCGAACAGGGGATGGATTTTCATTCGAATAAAGTAATGTAAAATGTCACGAATGCAAGGAGACTGCAATATTCATAGCGACTGACTTGGTGTTTCCCCCAGAATGGATTACCAGATTACAGTCGAGATTGTTATAGGTATTTATGACTTGCTCTGTGTTTTGCATGTCTTGAAGGATATAGACAACCTATATTCCAGAAATAGAAGTGATACATTTCTTTTTTAGAAAAGTTTTAAAGCTTTGTTGACCTACCTTAGTGAAATTTATATTGTATTCTGATGTTTTTTATGAGGTTAATTTTAGTTGCTTCTGAGCACTTTAGGTCAAACCTAACGTCAGTCAGGACACATCGTATGGATGCTTTGCTATTTTGATCTTTGTTAAGCATTGTTAGGATAGATGCCTCTCCTCGAATCCTCTGCACATGACTTTGAAAAAACAGCCCTCTCACCTCGATTTCGACATATACATCCACTTCTTGAAGCCATAAATTGGATTGATTCAGTCTATATTCAATCCTGATAGAAGTTTCTGTTCGTCAAAAATCAAACTGAAATAGAAACCAACTCCTGAGGAGAGTGTTGTGGCTGATGAGAGTGACGCAAAATCAAACCTTCGTGGGTGCATTCACCAATCAAGACACGTGAATATCTGTGTGTTTTTTTTATTATTATTATTTTGTTATGTTATTCTCAGCGAGAACACAAGGTCCCTCATACACTTTCGGCAGACTCAAGGAAAATAGTTCGAAATAAATCTCTCTTTCTCACTCTCCCACTCCCTTTCTCTTTCTCTCTCTCTCTCTCTCTCTCTCTCTCTCCTTATATCATATATATGTATATATATATATATATATATATATATATATACATTTATTTATTTATTCATATACATGTACATATATGCCTACAGAGATATAGAGTATAAGAGCTGTATATAATGTGAAAGATTATGTGTATATGAAATTATATCGTAAAAGGCAAAATGTATAGCTGAAGGAACAATAATTGATTTTGAATCCGCATATACCGTATGTCTTTAAAAAATGATAAATCAATCCACATATAGTTTCAAGGTATGAAACTATAACTTATTACCTACATCATACAGAAAACCCCATCCGATTTGCTTCAGTGGTCAAAGAGAAATGAGGATCTTTTTATAGAATGCCAGGAATCCCGTCCCTCCAAGTTTAGTCCATTGCGTTCACAGTTCCAAGAGCATCCAAGTGCTAAAGATGGAAGAATCGGACCCATGACATGCTTTGTAACGATCCATATTTCTCTGTGACCACTTAACCAAACTGAATGGGATTTTCCGCAAAATGTAGGTAAGAAGTTATATTTTCTTTCTCTGAAATAGCATTCAGACTGTTTGATCATTTTGAAAGTTATCAGTGCAGATTCCGGTTGTATTTTTTTTTCGGGGACATACTGTAGTGTCCCTATTTTTTTTTTTTTATGGAAAGCAATCTCAGTGATAATGAGAGTATGTGTGTTGGTGTTGTTCTACATATATTTCCACGTTCTTTGCTTTGTTTCTTCCGTGTTCTTTCGTCGAAAGTAAATGTGTGTCCGTGGAAACAGCTCATCTTACGAAGCTTATGGTATATGGTATGTGTTTTTCACAATTTTGAAACATGTGTGTTCGACATGAAATTAGGATTCCATTATTCTGAGACAACCCACATTCTGACATTGCTATGTGGGGGAAAAAAACTAAAGGAAACATAGAATCATTCGCAGAAGAGGGTGAAATTGAAAGTTCGGGGAATGATACGCATCGGTGCGAGGGAAACCCCAATAAGTTAGATAAGGCTGGTATTAGACATACCGAACCGATTCGTCAGAGCAACTCTGAGTAAAGTTGTGTATGCGAGTCCCAAGGAGAGCATACCAAGAAATACGACAGGCAGGTTTGTAAGAGCGTCTTGTTAGCGCAGAGCATGCCAGAAATCACGAAGGAGCGAAGCCGAAGGCAAGGGAATGAACCTCTTTCGATGAGTCGTTCCTACTAATCATCAAGAACGGCCGGTCCTTCGGCTGGAGCGACCGACCGACGAGAGGAATGTCCCGCCTCAGAATACTACCAGTATAGGAGAAACATCCGGTCTGATATCATGCCATCTCATCAGCCGCTATTAACAACTTAGTGCGGTTTGGCTGTCATGCCAATAACCGAAGTTCATTCAGACTCTTGACAGACTTTCTCTCACCTCTTCAAGGTCAGAGGAGGTGTGCTTTAATAGCAAGACGTGATGAGAGAAACAGACCGGAAGGATGGACCTCAGACATAAAGCTTGAGACTCACTCTGTCTTGAAATATAATCTCTCCTGACGTGAACGAATGAGTTGGCTTTACTCATGTATTCAAATAGATGTATCCTTTTATTTTTCCCTGAGGACCTAGTAAGGGGTTATAGGTCTGTTCAATCCTTCATAAATGAAATTTGCCTGCATTGGACGCTGCTATGAAAAATCAACATAACTCTTTCAGCTAAACTTGCTTTTCGAAGTTCGAAAGTCCTCGACAGTTCCTAAAGTTCCTGCATAGTAAACCAAAACTGCTGGACAATACAACATGAGGAGTTAGTTGTGGGAATATACTCCTTTCATATCTTTTGAAGATAGCCATCATAATAACTTGTGTTGTTAAAGGGACTTTAAGCCAAATAAACATCTTTTTATGAAGGTGATTGCAGAAAGATTATTGGAACACATTGGCACAGTTTGCGAAAAATTGGTAATGTATTCAGGTTTTCCTTTAAACTCACTTTCTTTATATCATTTTTGGTTCATTTAATCTAATTGTCTCTATATGTAAGTGACAGCGAATTTCTGCCCTTGGTTAATTCTCAGTGAAGGCCTATTATGGTATCATTACGACAACCATTATTTCGTCTGGCGGATTACGTTACTGCCAGGGCATCGTCTGAGTCTTGTGAGCTCTCCTGAGCAGAATAAACGTACAGTCATCCTGTAAATTCCCCTTGAAGGCTATGTGGTGTTTGAAAATCACGTGCTTCTATGAAGTCCAACGTAAAATCGATCAGTATGTCTACACTAATGATGTGATCGTATGTCTTCCGGACAATCAAATGATTCACATCAAGATATCAAGTGGCGAGGCAAACATGTATTTGGCACACATCGCGTGATCATGTACACCAGCCCTAACTTTCAATAAAGACCTTGTTGCTTGATATAGGTTCACATTGTTCTATATAGAGTAACGGCGAAGGAATGGATGAGAGAGTGAGAGATAGAGAGAGACAGAGACAGATGAATAGATGGATGGATGAATTGATTGATAGAGAGAGCGACAGAGAAGAGTGAAAGAGAGAGAGGAGAAAGATAGAGAGGGAAAAAATGTTTTGACGCGAAGGCAAAGGCATTATGATATGAGATTGCGAATCATTACGAAGTGTTGACAGTAGACCACACTTTTCCATCATTGATATAAACTTTTTTTTTGTCAGTCTTGCAAAGTATGAATTCCTATTCTTGGGTTATTCCACTAAATTGCATATTAATATAATACTCTTCATGATTCACATTACTTTACGTTTTTCCTGCACATTGATAAAATAATATGATTTGTGCAATGTATAGGCCTATGCTTTGTATTTTGTTTCATCCTAATTGTTGGATGGAAATAAATGGTAATTAGATAATTGAATTGAAACAATGCGAAATATTGCCGGCTCGTATCTTTTCTTGATATTATCGAGGATGAAGTACTTATTTTGATGCTAAATATAAATCTGCAGACGAGCCATGAGATTTAGTGATGCACAGCTAGACGCAGGTGTGTAGCTCTCCATACAAATCAAATGATGGCATTTTTTTTAATGTTAATTTGACGCGACGTCTATTACGTACAGTCAAGCAACCACAGGACGTTTGAGACTGGTGAATACACGAACGTTATGGATATATGATGTACTGGCGGTTGATTTGCGCGTCTTAAAAGTGATTTCCTTGGCAGGTGGAAAAAAAATGACCAGGCACGGTCTGGCACAGATTAAGGGGCCGCTTGGAAGTAGGTAAGATACTGATATCATAGGTAGCTCAGATTATTTCAATTCGTCTTGGAATCCATGTTGCCTTCTATGTTGACAAAGAGTGCAGACGAAATAACCGCATTTTCTTAATGTTTTGCTGCGCTTTGGTTCATCTTTCCCCGAAAATTGTAACTCTGTCAAGTCAAGGATGCAGGTGTATTTATAAAGCTCTTCTTGGAAAAACAAAATGTTTACCTTTGATATGTTCTAAATGGGAACGACATTTAGATAGTCCCCCTGAAATGGTCGAAATGGAAAAGTATCACACTATGATATTTCGTTTTACTGTGGACATTGGGTTGAGATATTTTCAGTATAGAATAGTAAACAAGATTTTGTTTTTAAATAAAAAACTGTACAAGATGAAAAAAGTCATTAGTGATAAATGCTCATTTTGTAAAGAAGAGTTGGAAGATATTGTACATTTCTTTTATGAATGTGAAACTGGTAAGTCAATCTGGAATGAAACTGAAAAATGGATAAATGAAGGTTCTAGAGCACAGATAAAATTTAGTCTGGAAAATATTGTTTTTGATTTTAACGAAAAGAGAAACGATGCTCTAAATTGTGTTGTGATTTTGATTAAGCAACAACTGTTTGTTCAAAAAACAAAAAACAAATTTCCTAGGTTTAACTTTATGAAGATAAAAAATATTGAATACTATGCAGATGAGAGATATATCTATTCTGTATCGGGTTCTCTCAACAAGTTTAGTTTGAAGTGGCAGTTACTGCAACATTTGTTTGTGTAAACGTTTTCGAGAGAAATGTTAAGAAAAAAAGGAGACTAATATGGTTGAATGTTTTGAATTTGTATTATGTTGATTTGGAGAAAATAAAATAGTCCATGGAGGGCTAAAAAGTTTGGGGAAAAAAAAGTCAAGTCTGTATTAAGGAACTGATGTAGCTTTTTTGCAAGGATTCGTGGCTAATTTGTGGCTAATGCTAATCATTCTGCACCGAACGACATATCGCATTAGCTGCTATATACCGTGGAGGTGGAGAACGGCGTAGCAAGGACCTAATGAACGCTCACCCGAGTGGCGTGTACTTATATGCATGCGTGACGGACGGTCACCCCCCCCCCCCCCGAACTCTCCGCTCACTCATCTCTCCCTCCCTCTCTGTCTGTCTCCCCCCCCCCCCCCTCCCTCTTCTCTCTCTCTCTCTCTCTCTGCCTGTCAAAAATGTGTGCTGGGGCACACCACGGTCAGCCAACCTTGCGGTATACATGGCATAGATTACGTCAAGTGGCGCCAATAGCATTCACATTATCATGATTATCATTTCGCCTGTATCGGAGCATTTCGCAAAGCGGGACTTTACTGGGGGAAACCCCACTTTTTCCTGCTGACCTTGCTTCCAGACAATGATGGGGATGCATTGTTGATAAATATTATTACAGCCTCTGACTAATGCTTAGATGTAACTATGGTCACGTTAAATTTATTCATTTTTTTACATCTAAAAATCAGGGTTCTAATACACGTATATCATCATGATGTATGTCACTGTAGTTTTCAAATCACTTGCCATGCGATGCATAGCAACGTTTGTATGTGTTTTTCTTTCTTTCTTTCTTTCTTTCTTATATAATTATGTCTATATTTCGTCTATATGTCAATTATGATGGCTGGATAGCCCATATTCAGCTGTAGCTGGTCTTCCATGGGATCCGGTTGGATGTAAAGCGGCCCAATTCACCGTGTTGTGCACCCTGCGTGCTCTTTATACGATGAATGAATGAAGAGGGGTCTTTTACGTGCATGAGGTGTGACTCTCTCACACAAGGGATCTCCATTTTATGTAATGTCTGAGGGACAGACTGTTTTGCCGCTTACTATAATATGGGACGGTCTGATTACACACAGCCTTGTTCAGTTGATACATACTCGGGAATTGAACCCAGGTCCTTTGGATCTGCATGGTCCTTTGGATCATACGACGCGTCGCGACGGAGCCAAATCACTGAAATCAACTAGGTTTTCTACCTGTTGTTGTTGGTTTTTTTATGTGGTGTTCTTTTTTCAGTGTACGTGAAGAAGAGCATGTCTGTCCTGGAAACGACCGGTGAAGTTGAGATTCATCCCCTGGAAATGAAAAACAAAAACAAAAACGAGATGGAGAGGGGGGGGGGGGGGGGGGGGTTCTCGAACGAATCTCGAAGTTATTAAGAAAAGAACCATGGATAGACCCACTGACATATTCCAATTTAAATGATAGTGTTCAAAATGGTTTAAATTTAGGCCACAATGGCACAACACGTGACGACCGACAAACTGATGTTGTATGTACACGTGGCTGATTTAGCGTTTCTTTCAGTATCTAGCTAATTTTAGACATTTGAAATTAATTTTAGCGAAATCTTGCAATATTTCTTGTTTTCTCCATCTGTCCAGGGGAACAACTAATACCTTTTTTTTTTTGTAAAAATGGAAGCCATATAACATATAGTTACGCATAATGAAGATATTCGCCTTGTAGTCTGTCCAACAATACAATGAATTAAGTTGCGTGGCTGCACGAACCCAATTACCTCGACACGGGGGGGGGGGTGATAAACTGTTATTTACAACTGCAGGAGAGTATAGATACTGTCAAGAAGCATGAAATTTAATCTCAATTAGTGAGTTTAATGTCTGTCGATTGTTTTTCTCTTTTGTTGTGTGTGTGTGTGTGTTTGTTTGTTTGTTTGTTTTTTGTTTCGCCATCGGAGATAAAGTGTGTGAGCTGACACGTGAAGTATGATGTCTATAGAGGACAAACAAGAGGTTCTTGGTTCCTACCATGCAGGCAGACACTCCAGGCGTTTACTTTGTATTTTCTGCTCACGTTCTTGACACGAAATGCTCTCGACTCACATCGATTTTTTGCACTTTGTATATACTACGTGCTACAGGTGAGACACACGTTTTCGACACACACAAACACACGCTGTTCTCGACAGCGTCTTAGATATAGTTTGAACGTGTGTCGAGCACGAAACTTTTCAAAATGGGAGGATCTTTATGTAACCATGGCGCACTTTCGGATGCAAACTTGTGTGTACACAAAGCGCATAAGGGTATATCACGTAGCTACCCATTAGCCGAAGTACTGGCTCTGTTAAGAGAAAACATCAGCAATGCAGAACGGAGTCACGAGGAACAGTGTCATAAATGGGATAAATGCGAGGGATCACTGAAGTCACGATGCAGCTTTTTGAGTATTTAACAAACGCAAACAGAATCCCATTTTCTTTGCTCAATTTTTCACTAATAAAAATATTCATTCTGGTCATTTTTTTTTCTATTTGCGTTTGTTACATACTCAAAAAGCTGCATCACTTCGGTGATCCCTCGAATTTATCCCCAAGTTGAATTATCCTTCGGGTTTATGCCAGGTTCAAGTGTGTACGTGTGTGTCATACACAAACACACTGCTATATAGCTTCTGACCATCCGAGCATTGAGAATTTATGGTTTCTGGGACGAATACTGAACTAGGGCTTTCTATAGCTCAGTCGGTAGAGCACCGGGCCAGCAATCCAGAGGTCTCGGGTTCGAATCCCAATGGAATCCCATTTTCTTTGCTCAGTTTTGCACTATTTGTAATGTATTACAATATATTTATGTACTGTGTGCTGTTTTTATTATTTCTTGCATTTTATTTTGAAATGTGCATTTGATATACAGTGTATCTGAAACCATTGTAAACCACTTGAGTTATGAAGGATTTTAATGAAGAAAATTTCTTATCAGCGAATTTAAATGAAGGGAAAATGCGAGTGAGGCGAATCGCCCAAACAAGAATACCTCTCAGAAAAGCGAATGAAATTTTTATCAATTGGGCGGTGAAACCTATAGTTGACACATTGACGTGTGCAGAGAACACTTAGCGCCGAGCTTATACAATCTGAACTCTACTCATGCCTTCCTTCATGCACTTCTGCATAGGAGAAGAGTACACAGAATAATGAAGCCATACGCACTAATCGACTTTACCGCAATGGCTATGGTATAGTGATAGATCATAAACGGTATCAATCACTCAAACAAGTATGTGATCATGCAAGGTTAATGTTAAACAGACAAATTCGATGCGAGTATGTGAGTGTGTGTGTGTGTGTGTGTGTGTGTGTGTGTGTGTGTGTGTGTGTAGGTGGGTGAATGATCTATTATAGATGACGATGTAATAAAGGGTATATCATGAGCGTGAGTTGGTGTAATGTAACTTGCTAATGCAGTGAACGTTGTCAAAATTGATAGTCGATTAAAGATGATTCAAGGATGAATGTAATTATGCAATTTTTTTACAATGTCATCGACAGTGTCATTTACAATGTCATCAACAGTGCCATGAGAACACGGTGGGAACCAAGAGGGGGTTGTCTACATCCGGCTATATCCGTGTTTATCTTTTAAGGCCTTGGTTGATAGACAATGTCGCAGTGAATAAACTAATGATAATCAATGATGTATGAGGAGTGAATTTAGTTTGAAAGCTCATCGTTTCGTTCACGTCACTAGATCAGACTAAAGTGACTAAGTTCCAATAGACATTGATGACATATCGAGTAGTTTGGACAAAATTATCTTATTTTGCAGTACTCAAGTTGTAATGTCTGTCACTGATTCAAGGACACGTAAAGTTGAGTCGCGAACACATAATATTATTATATGTGATAGTCAAACCTGTATACAGGGTGGCCCAAAAAGAACGGAACGCCTGAGATCTTTAATTTCAGCAATATCCTTGCAAATATGTCATTATTTTGCATACTATTGGAAAGACCATTCTTTTTCCAATTGAATGACACCAAGTTCTTTAATTTCAGTTGATGCGTAACGAGTTTAGGTCCATTTTTGTCAACCCTTGCAATTTTCAAAATGTGATCATTTTGCACTCTCAGAGATACAGAAACAAGTGAGAATTCGGCTTACCGTAGAACCAATAGTGTTAGCAATGTGCGGAATTTGGGGAGGACAGTGTTATTGTCGTCAGGTCGTCTCATTCACAATGGTAACGGACAATGACAGCCACATTCCACACATTGTGAGCGTTACTGCTTCTATGGCAAGCCGAATTCTTGCTGATTTCGGTGTCTCTGAGAGTGCAAAATGATCCCATTTTGAAAATTGCAAGGGTTGACACAAATGGCCCTAAAACCATGATGCATTAACCAAAATTAAAGAACTTGGTGTCATTCTTTTGGAAAAAGAATGGCCTTTCCAATAGTTTACAAAATAATGACATATTAGGACCAATATTGCTAATATTAAAAGTATTAGGTGTTCCGTTCTTTTTGGGCCACCCTGTATAGCGGCCACCCAAGGCAGACGTAAAAAAAGTGACAGTATACGGTGAGTGGCCACTAGACAAGAGGATTTCCCTCATCTTGACAGGAAGGCGATCATGCCCACCATAGCGATCTGTGAAAAAATCACACAATGTGGCACAATCGCTCTCAAAAACTCTTTTTGGCCTGCAAAGCAATATACACTACGGTTTCTCTACGCTCAACCTGCGCTGAAAGCGATAGTGTCACGAAGACAGTACGACTCTGCAACGTTGTACCCGCTTTTCCACGCCTATACGAGACGCGCTGCTTCTGCGATCAAATCGATTGTATTGCGATATCTACATACGCTTACGATGGCTTATCAAGACCTTGCTACAACGGTGATACGATCGGAGCAACTATGATGCGTTAATACCGGGCTCATGCTATGATCTCAAGCGATCGGGGTATAA
Source organism: Diadema setosum (assembly GCA_033980235.1). Lineage (NCBI taxonomy): Eukaryota > Metazoa > Echinodermata > Echinoidea > Diadematoida > Diadematidae > Diadema > Diadema setosum. The sequence continues at coordinate 30,426,804 of CM067066.1, read as the reverse complement.
ATTGAGTTATATGATTGAATTTCTTCAGTCAGACGCCAGTGCCAAACCAACATGGATGAGCAAAATATGGTTTCACTCCTGCATCTTGGCATTCTAGAACAACAAAAGTTATAACTATAGAGCCTGGTATGAAATTGCATTTTTAGCTAAGTCATCCATTCAATTAAAAGAGTGAAATGTATGTACATGTATGTATGTATATGGAACAGGCATACGAGCAATTTACAAATCGTATCAAACAATGAGCCAATTTTATCAAGATATTTGCAATTATTGCAACTACTTGCATTGAGTAGCAATGGTAAATGAAAAAAAAAAACAATTTAATAAACAGAGAAAATTCATACTGCGTGAACGTCGAAAAAGAAATTTTATACTCTTTTCTCTATATCCACCTCCCTGGTCTCGTGCATCCATTTCTTTCGTTCATAGTTCGTTCCTATTACGTGATGCTGTAAGAGTGGAAATTTTAATGGGCAATGGGGGTCGCTTTCAATGCACTTGAATTACGCCATACGTGTTGCTACCACGTTAGAGCTACGAATATGCCGCTTTTAATTCGCTCGTGCTACGCTCTAGAACCACCGCGCTCTTGCTACGGAAGTTTTGGACATGTTCAAAACTTTGTGTCGACCATGGCGATGGTGGCGATCATCCACGCTTCTGAATGATGGAGAAGATTTGAGGCGATCAAGCCAAGGTATGCCGCGCTTTTTTCAGCGGAATCGCCGTATAGTAAGATGGGAGTATTTAAGGCAGGTTTGATTGTGTGTTTTGTGTGTGTGTGTGTGTGTGTGTGTGTGTATCCTATATGAGAGTGAATAAGTAGAAGGAAGATGAGCCTTTATCGTTTGTTGAGTTCAATGAAATCTATATGACCTTGAGTTCTATTCTCGTCACACGATCCCCGGAAAAGACCCCGAGCATACTTCTTTGCAATGACAAAAGATTTTTTTTTTTTAAAGTACCTTGCAAACTGTTGTGGGAGAAAGAACGTGCGACAGAAATAGAGATAGGGAGAGAAAAAAAAAACAAAGAAAAGTAAATGAATTTTGAAGGTAATCATTACAATTTTCACCGTAGATTTCTTTTTGTGCTCTGGCGGAGACACTTTCTCTGAAGTCAAAACCTATATCAAATTTTCATATCATACAGATCGTCTCTTATTGTATCAATTTTGATTGGAATGTAAAAGTTCGTTGAAGTTTAAATTTTGGCATATCCATCTTAAAAAACAACAGCAGCAACAACCGATTTATCAACATTTAAAAAATACAAAGAACAACCCCCTCCGTAATCCCCTCTTCCCGCAGACACACACACACGCACACGCACACACACACACACACACACACGCACACGCACACACACACGCACGCACACACACACACACACACACACACATACACACACACACACACACACACACACACACACACACACACACACACACACATACAATGTAGAAATCGCACCAAAGGTATATTGACGGAATTCGTGAGTGATATTTCCCAAAACACTCACAGTTTTTGTATTCAGAGTGGGCGCTGTTACTGCTTCTTGCCATATTCTGAGCAAGATGGATCGGAATGTTAAAGTTTTCTGTCATAATATTACAAAAATTAAATCGTAAAGATTATATGCATGCATGATGACAGAGAGTACACGTGCAAATTTAAATATTCGGCTTCCGCGGAGAAAGGAATTCTAAAGAGCCTGTGGCCACCACGATGGCACTTAAATTATGAGCACGGAATGACGACAGCTCCATCTTTCGCCCACTTTGTGATCAATCAATATCGATTAACACCGACATTTTTACCCCTACCGCTATGCGAACTATTTTAGATTTGCATTGCCTATAGTTTATAATCCGACGCCAGGTGATTCTAGTACAAAAATACTCATTCATGTAACAACAGCAAAAAACAAAAACAAAACAAAACAAAACAAATAACCAACAACAACAAACAAACAAAAAGCAAAATAAAGCAATTGTTTCCGAACCCCACCCCCACAAATTTGATCAAAAGAAATAATTTTGCAGCAAATGCAAATAATCACTTAAAATGTTAAAGTTAGGTATCCCAAGCACTGTTACTCACATTCCCATTACCTACTGGGGGTTGTTTCTGATGTAGTTTTTCCATAGAAAGTATTGGAGTGAAATATATTTCCCAAAGTTGGGCAAGAGTGAGATACCAATCTTCCTAAAAGATTTGTCCACTTTATTGAGTAGCACACGTCTCTATCGTGTGTCTTTATGTTCTGTCTTTTACGTGGGCCTCTCCTTTCCAATAAAACAATGATTTTGAACAAACAGTTTCATCTAGATTATGTATTTATTTTCTTAAAGTTTTTCTGTTATACACCGATTTGTTGTAGGCCTGCGTATTATATCCCGAAACAAAACTTAATTGTGATGTTGGAAATAAAATTTGATCAGAATTTTGAATAACATGAATCCGAAAAAGACTGATATTAGATGAAAGTAACGAGCTTGCCTATTGATCTCACAACAGTTTACATGTCTTGTTACAACTGGAAAGCATTTTCTAATGGTAAACCTTCAATCATTGACACTGATTTCATTTTCTTTATGCCAAGCATTATTTATTGATCAGATAGCTCAAAGTATTCTTCGTTATCAAAATTTGGGTTTTTAACAATATGATGTATAAGTGTCACCATCTCCCTCTTTCTTTCTCTCTCGCTGTCTTTGATTAACATGAATGATAATCTTTGACATGCCATTAATCTATTTATTGTGTACCCAAATAAGAGATAAACACTGCCGCGAATGGGAAAGGATAAAAAAATATATGATTGATAGAGGTGGGACCGTGACAGTGACATATGACTTGAAGAGAAGCACTTGTTTAGTATTTACTCTATGCTCTGTGCTAATCATCCTCCTGCCGTTGATGGATCGAGGCAGTGCCAGCCAAGCAGGTTTTGTGCAATGAAAATCTGCGCTACATTAGTCTTTCCTTTTCTTCTTCCTCTTTTTTTTTTTTTTTTGGGGGGGGGGGGGGGGTTGGAGGGGGTCTGCCGTTCCTGGCAACTCGCACGTATATTATATGAAGCAAAGGCCGCTTCAGACCACGAAGCCATACATCGTCCATCATCATCATAGGAGACTTTTCCTATGAACACGTCCCCCACTACATCCTGCCTGGCTCTATGTGAAATCTATGGAGATTTTCGAATCTCGGAGTGAATGGGTTTACCGAAACGGGGTTCGTTGCTTCCGACGACTATATTAATACCTGCTCCAAACAAGGTCCTTCATTTCCCGCCAATCAGGCGACCCTGCCTTTCGATCAAATTCCTCTCTTTTTAGAGCATTTTTTTTTTGTGAGTCGGTAGAACTATCATCAATATTATCGAATTACTTTGGCTTCGAGTGGATAAACACTCCTATAAATCGAGCTTTTTCTTCTCTGCCAAGATGTAGTCGAAGTGGTTCCGTTCCTCTTTTGTCAGGGATTTTCGGAGAAATCTGGAAAAATGTGACCTTTCAAATGCCGGCAGATGAGAACAGCTGTTGAAGGGGTGCTTCTGATTACATCTGCTTGTATTTGAATGAACACTGTGCATCCGAAATATCATCAGAGTTCTAACATTTCCCTGCAATTATTTGGAAATTAAAAGGACAAGAATATTTTCCACTTGTAAACGCAGTCAGAAAATGAAGTGTCGATTAAAGAGGACACAAGTAGGCCAGCCGAAATATTATGAAGACATTTTTTTTCTCTATTTTTAGTAAACATCTCAAATTTTCCTTGAGATCAATTCACCCGGCTCGCATCGTTCCTGACAAGGGGTGAGATAAGTAGGCCAGCTGGAAAATAATGAAGATAACATTACCTTGAGTAAACATCCTACGTCTTATTTATATATAAGATCTGCTGAGGCGAAGTTGAATTTGCATCCCCGGTCATAAATAGAGTTTTGCTGTAGTTGTTGTTGTTTTCACCGGGGTCATCAAGCATGCATCTGCCAAAGTTTTGGTGTATTCGAAGGCCATTTACGAGTCCGTCATCGAACGAAAGTATTTAGTAGGTGTCTCTTCTTTCTTCGTTCTGTCCCTTTTATTTGGTATCCGATGATCATCTCCTAAAAATATCGTCGCCTAGGGGTACTCCGTTGTTGATATCACTGTGTTGGTTCCTCGTGTCGTCTGCTACAAAAAGGCACTTCATTTTGGATTCCTTTCACAATCCTTTGTAGAGTGCTGTCTGTTTTGTAAACATACACGGGCATGGACTATTTTTGGGTGCTTTAGAGTGCTTTAGAGCAGAGGGCCCATAGCTCGAATGGATTTTTTACTTAAGCGAGGAGGAGTACCAACCGCATTTCGACACACGTGACACACAAATTAAAAGTATGCCGCAAGCATTTCTAAAATACTCCTTGATGTCCTGAAAAAAAAAAACAACAACAACAATGCTCCGAGCCCATTTCGTGCATGCATGTTTACACCTTTAAACGTATTTTGCGGCGAATAATATGAGGCATTATCGTTGTGGCCGTAAACTAAAGTTGCGATTATATCTTCTCTGTTTATAAGAAACAACCTGGCTGTTTACCATACTAATATGATGTAACGTGCCCATTTACGGTTTTCCTTCCGCCTGTAACTTGTGTAATAGATTTTTAATTGTTTAACTTGATTATTTGTGGCTTTATTTCACTATAAACACACCTAAAAACACTTAGCAGAATACATGAGCTGCAAAATTTGATATCATACACAGCCGACAGTCTCTGTCAGCATTTGCTTTTCTGGAACTTTAACGCCAAAGAGAGAAAGCGAGAGAGAGAGTTTAAAATAACTTTTTCATGACGTCTTTCACATCTGTGTGTGTGTATCTGCGGATTCCTATCTTATTGTTTTGCACACGATTTCAAAATGGAAATATAATCTACGCCTTAATGTCTTTAACAAATAACAATTTATCATGCAGGTGTAGTAAACACGTTATAACTCAGTACTTAAAAAGCTGTGTTATCGCCAGGAAGCCACCTTTTGCCGTTAATTTTCTTAATCTCAACGTTATTCTCCACTTCATGCAGTAATAGTTTTAAGTTTATATATGACCCTGCGCCACAAAACAAACAAAAAGTCGCCAGACATGGATTTTTAGTTAAGGACAGATTCTGAAAGAGCAGACTCTAAGCTTTAAATAATATATAACTCATATTATGAGTTATATATTATATTATAAAATATATAGTAATATATAACTCAATTCAAATGGACTCTCCTATAACCTATCTAAATATTGGAAAGAAAGCGCACACTCTGGAAAAGTGTGAACCGAGAAAAGAGGCTCTGAAGTACAGGGTCTATCTGTCTATTCAAGCGCTTAATCTTTACCAAACCGTGCTACCTGTTCGATGAATGGGACAAAAAACAGGATGTAAGCCACTGGAGCAACAACAATGAATGGATTATCAAAATTGAATTTGAAATTAAGCATGTTCTATCAACACATTCTGCCCAAGGTTAATGCCAACTTTCAACGCAGTAGAGTTATCCCTTCAAAAGTTATCAGACTTGAAAGTGAAGGGTGTGCAAAGGGTTATCAAGAAATGAAAAGGGGCTTCTAAGACATAACTGATCTCACTACTCTACAAAAAAGAAAGGTTGTAGAAAAACAACTGAAAATGCACTTTCCCACTCATTTTATGATCCCAAACTTATGAATAATGTAGAAGAAGGATTGCTCTTTAATAAAATATGAAAAATGAAATATTGACTTGGTTGACCCGTTTCACCTTTTTTTTTGAGTCCTTACGTAAAATCAAGGGGTGCGACTTTTTGTTCGTTTTGTGATGCACGGTCATTTCTATATTCTATATTATAGAAATATTGGTATACAGATGGTTGTTCTAGTCGTATCTTCAGAGACCGCTCTGTTAACAATAAATGGATATCATGTGGAGAATTATTATTATGAAAACTCGCCAACAAATGGGGATAAATGATTTACACATCTTGCAAGAGGAGCGGCAAAGGAGAAGGTGTGAAATAATACACGAGGGCAAAGCGGTGCCAATTCATTTTTCAGACGATGGAGTTGTGTCGATGCATAATCTGAACATGTCCGTAGGATTCTGTTCCAGGGTATAGCTGCCATCAATTTTGCATGTTTCCACGCAAATACTGACATCAATCATACATGAATTAAAGATATCACTGCTGACCAGATACATTACAAAGGGTGCTGAGGAGTACTTTGGAGAAGGAAGGAGAGATGAAGGAGAAAATGCATAATATCTAAAATTTCCTGGCTAACTATATAATAATAATAAAGGTTTGTCTATAGACGTGACCTCAAGTCGTAGTTACAAAATTTCAGCATGGTGAGCGAACATCCGTTTAGATAATCGTGTTTACACAATCTATCCGCACAAATACACACACGTACATAATTTAATATCATATATATAAATCATACATCCACATTGTATAATTACACACACACACACACACACACACACACACACACACACACACACATACACATTATATATATAAAGAGCTTGCTTCCAAAAGGCGCTAAATCCATGGAAAAACGATGGATTTAGTGCCTTTTGGAAGCAAGCTGTCATTATGATAACATTTATTATAATGATTGTTTCAGCAAGATTTAGAGGTGTAAGCAACGATTGAATGCCATCGTCATGATCGTAGTTTGTTTACTGAATAACTACAATTCCTCACTCTTAATGTTATTCTTTGTTCTGTTTTATTTCCTTAAAAAAAGAACTGATTGCTAGTAGATTTGTGTGCATATTAGATGGAGACTTCGGCGGAAAAATAGAAATCATCTCATCTGTATTATTCGCTGCTTTGATATATGACACTTGAAACTTTCGCCACTTGAAACTTTCAGAACTTCCCATAAGTGCAATTTTATGTCATATTCTGCTGGAACTTCCACCATTTCTCTTTGAGTTTATTGTTCTGCTTATAAAGATCAACTTGAAAAACCAGAGTTGGTTGTGTAACTATATGAACTGTCGCCCCCTCCGCACTTCAATACACGTGTGAGCCATTAATGTCGGAGTGGTTCGTGTCGGCTTCGGTTACGCCCTTCATTTTGTCTCTGGTTAACTTTGCTCCTTTCATTCGCATGTAAGCTACCAAAAAGTGGGCAGATTACATAGTAAGGTGCTAATAAACGGAGGCGTATGATTACAGCCATTCTGACGTCAAATCCAAGATGTATGTGGACAAGTTGGACTTCGAGCAAACGTTCTGGCATGGAAGTTTGGTTAGTCTCTCAACAATATTACCGAAATGCCCTCAGAAATCATCATCGACGTCTTCGGCAAAGCTTGGAAATCAGAGACAAAATGCTGTCACTTGCGTAATTTTGAGCCATACTTATAAATTAAGACCCTTGATATATACAGACGCAATCGTTTCAAAACAATGTCCTTACGTCTCTGAGATGACTAATTGTAATCCTCCTCGATCTTTGATACCGCAAACAGGCAGTTTAGGGAGGAATTCTATTGGCCGGGAGAAGCACACCACGTGTTGATGCACGAGCCTTTTAGGCACCGCTCAGTCAGACAACTGTCCATTAGGAAACGAAACCTCATGATGGACCAATGGGAGGGAGGGAGAGAGGGAAAAAGAGAGAGAGAATAGGAGAGATGGAGGGAAAATAAGACTGAGTGGGCAGGAGGGCTTTGCGCCACTCACCCAAGCATCGTGCGCAGCCATGTGCCTTCGCTCTTATGGCGTGAACCAAACAATTAGGATATCCCGCGGCAAATCTCTTGAAATCACGACATTCATCAAAATAAAGAATCTATAGATTGAGATAGTTCAATTATCATCATTTTTTATATATTGAATTACTACTGTCGTCCTAAGGAGCATGTATACATAAAGTGTAGAAATAACAGAACAAAGCGTATTTCTGTAAACCTTTGCTTGATCAAAGTAAACGACGGCGTGAGCTTGGGGGCAGAAGTGCTAATTATTTTTTTTAAAGCATCACCGGTATCATCAAATTCAATCCTCGACCACACTTTGCCTGAATTTAAACAGGTCTTATTTGTCAAAATTTAGAAAAAAAAGAAAACAACCTGTAGTTGACGAAGGGTGTGTTTTCATCATGCCTTCAAGTACAAATATATTCGTTCGTTTACGTATGTGTTTCAGATCCATACGATTGGACGATGTGGTTTGACAAGAACGTTATCGTACCCACGAGTGTTCCACGCAAACAAACAAATGAATAAATAAATACAGATGAAAAATAATAAAAGGATCACTTGGGATTGAGAGATGATTATCCGTCCACAATCTTTGGAATAAAATATAATAAATATAAAATTAGTGAGCAGTCTAATTTAAGAGCAGTAAATCATCTCATTATACTAAAGTAATAAAAATGAAAACCATTTCCATGGTTCGTAGAGTAAACCTTTGCTCGGTGAAATTGTGCTACTCACTGACTTATGATTATAAATACCCTTCTTACTCAAGTTGATTGCAAACATAATATTGAAATTTACAGTAGGATATTGACACAGGAAAGAGGAATTGCGCTCATATTATATCCTATGCATTTGGTCGTTTCAGTAATAATATAGTAGTCTATACTTGACGGATATGATACAGTAATTCGATTTTATCACTGTTTACAATGGTCTCCGAGTAATCTAAGTTATCGCAACAAAGTCTTTTGCCATTAAATTTTATCGTAAGTTTAAAGGACTCAAAAAAGCTTCAAACAAAATAACTTGAACTGGATTTCTTAAGGGCAGGTTACAGACTGTTTGCTGAGCTAAGAGCCTATTATCTGATTAAGACCATAGACCTTTATATACCCGTTAGATTTGAAGGTTCCATCAGAATCGGACAGTATGCAAAGTTAATGATGCACAGGACAGAGTGGATCGGTGAGAATTGGATGTGCGAGTTTAACTTTGGAACAACTAGTGGATTTTAAACTGTTTCCAAAGTTAAATGAGAGCATCCAATTCTTACTAATCAACGAAATAGGCCGCTATACATGCATCATTCGTTTTATAAAATGGCGCCGTAAATTCATGAAATTTAATCCTTTTCTCATCATGCGTCCGGTACACATAAGGCTTGAGCCATTCGTTCGGATTTTACCGGACGCAAGGCTCAGTAATGATCATAAAAAAATCAATGCATGATAACGGACCAATCAGTGATTCTATAAGAACCCATGAATATAAAAGTATGGTATAGATGTTTTCACCGTATAGGGCCGACAAGAAAATTGGATTACCTCAAAACCCTCACATTGGTTAGTCAAAAACATTATCAAGAAACTGATTTTGTCAGTCGGTGAGTTACGGCAACTGAGTCCTCCTTCCCACTATTTCGTTATCTTAACGCTGTATAGCTTATTATACAAAACTTAATCATTAAAAGAGAAGGATATACAAATCTTATTTTGTATGATCTCGTGTTTAAGAAAAGACATTTTTATTGCAGATTTTCATGCAGATCAATAGGAGTGCTTGTTTCTGAGGAAAACTTCATTACGTTTCTCTTTCAAATCTGATTTCGACGAAAAATCTTCCTTTCTGTTTGTCTAGTTTCGCACTGTTTACTGAGAGAGTCAACTGGAACACACACTGAACACTTTGCCCGCTTTAATGTATGATAAAATGTGCTTATTGCGGGGCGCCCTTTGTTCGGGTGTTCCAGTGGGCGAAGCTTCATGCGTATGAGGCTCCAACAGTCGTGAAGTGCAGCTAAAGTACATAGATTTAATCCATTGTTTAGCTTGTGGAGTCATTATTTTTTCTTTTGAATTTGTGAAGAAAATGCTATGAAGCATACATAGTCAACTGCGCATAACAATAAGATACAATAAAAATCAGATTAATAAGAATAACACAATCTAATTCTTAACTGAAAATATAATGAAATTAAAGGACTACTATTGCGTGATCATAATTCATAAAGGATATCTGATATCTGGGACCCATGCAGATAATGTACTGAACTGTGACTATGGGAAACTTTCCTGAAATAGATGCGTTTTAAGAAGCTTTTTGAAACTGTCTATTGATGATATATATCTGATTGAGGGAGGGAGGTTATTCCAGAGTTTTGGTGCAGCACTAACAATAGCACGGTCACCTGAGGTAATTTTCGTCTTGCACCGTGGATGACTGAGGAGCATGGTGTCATTAATTGAGCTACGAAGTCTGTAAAACTGGGTTATTTACTTTTAGATCTGAGATTCAGGTAACCCATACAACAGTCCATTACAGTAATCAAGTTTACATGTGATGAAGTCATGGACCAACATTCCATGCATGTAATACCGAGATATTTGCAAATATGACGAAGATTACATATATGTAAAAAAGCTGCTTTGCAGGTTTTGGATATGTGTGTCTCCATGCTCAACTGAGAGTCAAACTTATACACCCAGGTTTTTTTCTGCAACCACAGACCTCTTGACTTAAGTGTTTCCAATCGTAATTGAATTCAGATTCAGTTTTTACACTTACCTTGGTGTTCCAATAACAAGAAGTTCAGTTTTGCCCTCATTGAGTTTCAGCCTGCACGCTGCATAACACCCATCTACGAAGATCCCTAATACATTGCTCAAGTTTAAAAACACAGGGCTGCTCTTGTATACTCACGGGGCTGAATGAGATATATAGTTGAGTATCGTCTGCGTATCAATGACAAGATAAGTTGTGAGAGTATGAATCAATTATAGCAAAGAATCGGCTAGCGAAAAGAGAGAAAAGAAGGGGGCCGAGCCTCGAAGCTCGAGGAATGCCCCAATTTAATATCAAAAATTCTTTGAGGTACTGCCACTAATCAATATTTGTTGTTCCCCATCAGACAGATACGACTGCAACCAAGACAGAACAGAGCCTGTGATCCCAAAATCAGATTGCAGCGTCTCAGCAAGTATACTATGGCGTAACTACGGGGGGGGGGGGGGGGGGAGGGGGGGGGGGGCAGGGGGGGGGAGGGGCACGTGCCCCCCCCCCCCCATCCGCAGGTAAAACAAAACAAAAAAAAAACAAAACAAAACAAAACTACCAAATGGTAATTCAAGGGTTAGGGTGCTTTTGAAATCGACATGAAAGGGTGATCAAGCAAAAAGATATTTTTCTACGATTTCTTTTAACCATATAATTAATGAGGTATATATAGTGAAACATTGTTCAAAAAGCCCGGAGACGACAAAAGATTGTGATTCAGCTTGATTCCTGGTTGGTATTTTGAATATAAGCAGGATGTGCGCAGTGTACTCAGAACATCGGAACGGCAAAAAGAGTCGCTGCAATGTTGCGCAATGTGATGTAGGTTGTACACATTTGCTATCAAAGCTAGATCATTGATTTTGCAGTGTTGCTTTACATACTAGTCTATATTAAAATGCCTTGCATTGGCAATAATAAGACTTGCCCATGGCTATTTCCTAACTTTTCCATCTACAATGTATATGAAACACACATACACGCACACAAACACAAGCAATTAGGGGATGCTCTATATAAAGTGCAGATTTTGGACATCCTTCTCCCGCTTGGTCACTTCGACGCCCCCTCGCTGGTCATACCTCCCCCAATCATGAACATAAACCGATACCCTTGACTACCAGTGGCGGATCCAAGGGGAGCACCGGGCGCCCCCTCCCTCCAAAGCGAAAAAATATATATACATGTAGCTACAAACGACAGTTTTTGGACTGTAAAATGTCAATATTTTCAAGCTCGCTCGCTTCCCTCGCTCGCATTTAACCGTTATATGCCATTCTCCTGATGTTACTGCCAGTAATTGCCAGCAGTTGCACCCGGTGTGCCCCCCCCCCCCCTGAATTTCCAAAGCGAAAAAATGTAGCTAAAAAACGGCAGTTTGGGGACTGTGAAATGTCAAAATTTTTCAAGCTCGCTCGCTTCGCTCGCTCGCATTTAATCCTTATGCCATTCTTCTGATGTTACTGCCAGCAATTGCCAACAGTTGCGCCCGGTGCGCCCCCTCCCCTTAATTTCCAAAGCGAAAAAATATAGCTACAAACGGCAGTTTTGGGACCGTAAAATGTCAAAATTTTCAAGCTCGCTCGCTTCGCTCGCTTACATTCAATCGTTATGCCATTCTCCTGATGTTGCTGTCAGTAATTGCCAGCAGTTGCGCCCGGTGCGCCCCCTCCCCTTAATTTCCAAAGCGAAAAAATATAGCTACAAACGGCAGTTTGGGGACTGTAAAATGTCAAAATTTTCAAGCTCGCTCGCTTCTCTCGCTCGCATTTAATCTTTATGCCATTCTCCTGATGTTACTGCCAGCAACTGCCAGCAGTTGCGCCCAGTGCAACCCCCTTAATTTCCAAAGCAAACAAATATATATATATATATATATATATATATATATATATATATATATATATATATATATATATAGCTAAAAACGGCAGTTTGGGGACTCGCATTTAATTGTACCGTTATGCAATTCTGATGTCTTGACCCACGGTACATATCGATAGTGTCGAAGGCGGCGTTGAGATCTAAGAGTACTAAAAATTTGACCTTTTGTTCATTTATTGCCATTAACAAATCAGTTTTGGACTTTTAGAAGAGCAGTTTCGGTGCTATGATATTTCCTGTATGCCGACTGTGTTACGGGAAGGAGGTTACGGAGGAGATGTTCCTGAATTTGAAAAGTGGCTGCCCCTTCTACCAGTTTGGATTCATGCTGAAGGTTACTTATATCGGCCTGAAGAGATATAATGATGAAGATAAATGTACTGGAACTGTTCATCGTGTCTCGATGTAAGACCTGTGTAGTTACAGTAATCTAATTGATCTTACATGCAAAGTAATTTGTGAAGAATTGATGTAAAATAAAAAGTTTAAATAATACGGGGATGACTTGATTTGAATCGTCGTGGGATATGCTCTGATATATATAGGCAAAATTAATAGAGCGTGGAACACAACACATACAAGCGAGCGCACACACGCACACACATGCACACACACATGCACACACACATGCACACACACACACACACACACACACACACACACACACACACAAACACGTTACAGCAAACACACAAAGAGCCTATACATACTGCAGGTGTACATGTGAAGTTACTGTGTGCTGGAACATGAGAGAACAAGGAAGAGGTATGAAACTACAATAGGACGCTACAAGCCTCAAACCTTTAAATATACGTGAGAAGGCCGAGTCATGTCACTTTGTTGTACCAAAGATATACCGTATGTTCCCCATCCCCCCCCCCCCCGCAAAAAAAAAACTTCAAAAATAGTGAATCAATCCAAACACAATTTCAGGGTATGAAATTGCCCACATCTTGCAGAAAACCCCATTCAATTTGCGTCACTGGTCAAAGAGAAATGAGGATTTTTGTAGAGCATGTCAGGAATCCCTTCCCTCCAACTTCTGTCTATTGTGTTTACACATTAATATGCAGTTCCAAGAGCATCCAAGTGCTAAACTTGGAAGAATCAGACTCGTGACATGCTTTACAACAATCCACATTTCTCTGTGACCGCTGAACAAAACTGAATGGGATTTTCTGCAAAATAGAGCTAAGATGTTATATTTTAAGACCCCGAAGTAGCATTTAGATGGTTTCATCACATTGGGTGTTATCAATGCAAAAATCTAATTGTAATTTTTTTTTAGACATACATTGTATGAATTAATCTTGGAAGATTTCATACAGAAACCATACGATCTCTGTATCCAAATTAATTGCATCGGTAAGGGTTGACAAATGCAATTTTTTCTCCGAAAATAGACCTCATTTGGGGACTGAACTTTAGGATCAAAAGCGAAGTCAATAATTTATATCATAGTATCTTCAGATTTATTTCCCATTTTTAAAGTTCATCAAGAAGCCATATACGAGTTCGGTATTCTAATTAACTGCACCGATAATAGTTGATCAATGTGATTCTTTTTTTTTTCTACAAAGGTGTGTCTCATTTTAGGATAAAAAAACGAAGTCAAAAATCAATGTGTTTCATAGTATCTTCCGATTTATTTCCCATTCTTTTAAAGTTCATAAAAAAACCATACGAGCTCGGTATCCGAACTAAATGCACCGCTAATTTGTTGATCAATGTGAACTTTTCTTTAAAAAAAAAAGTGCCTCATTAGGAGACTGAACTATAGGATCAATAGGGAAATTCAAACCTTGTTTCATAATATCTTCAGAGTTTTTTTTTCATATTTTTTAAAGTGGTGAAAGAGTTTGAGCATCCACACCCATCTTGCAATTAAAGTGACACAAAATGATTTACTTACGAATAAAAGTAACACGAAAAATGGTAAATCTTCCGTGTGTTTTATATGATTTCATAGAAATTCTTTCAACTTTTACCACATACCATGTCGTGGAGAATAATGTCATAGGCATGAGACCGAGAAAACTGATGATCATGAATAGTGATGCGAGAACTGGTCGGATGGACTGTGCGTTCTGCTCAGGGTCCATGCAGCTGTTGTATGAAGGGAGCCAATCCTGCGCGTGGGCGAGGTGTGGGGTCGCCGCTTCGAGGAGTCATTTACGCTGCTTTACTTTGCTAACGAAATTTGATTTTGTGAGCCACGTAACTCTTCTCATTTCTCATTAAAGGCACTAATCATTAAAAAAAAACCCCACAAACACAACCACATTCTTCCTTATGGCCAAAGATTAAGCCTTGTATAATAATGTGATGTAATTATTTCACACAATATTACAAGTGTATATTGGCCTACAGTGAAAAATACAACGTATTTTGGAATCAACCTCTGCCCTTAGCCCTTAGCCCTTAGAAACTCTCAAGGAAAGGTATATTTGTTTACCATTTAGCCTCGTGAATCGAAAACTCGCTGTATAGTAAACCATGCACACAATCGGTAATAACCTAACTGTATCATCACCGATGCACTCGAGATGGTTGCGACAAGATAGGGGCAGCTATTATCGCTTTTTACGTGTTCATTAACAATTTTACATCGAGTGATGCATTGTTACAGACCATCACCCTAGGACTGCACAAAATGTTGACCTTATGTGGAGTTGATTGGAAAATTGATATGAAAATAGTTGTGATATCCTGCTCATGAGTGGCGTATGTGTCAAGTACCAAAATCAAAGTCCACACGCCCGGCGCCCACGATTCAAGTGTCGACCGCTCCTCTCGTATCTTTCGATAGAGGGACGAGGGCTTCTGCCTCTGCATGACACCAGAAAGATTTCGACTTCCTTTCACGTAGGCTTAAATGAAGCAACTCTTACCCACAAAAAAAACAACACCAAACGTAGTCATGTCCCCTTAATTGAGATTTCAAACATTGCATGGCGAGTTCATGATAACACCGTCGCGTTGATCTGTATCATCCTGACAAACTACTCGCTTCCTTCATGTAGGCCCACACACATCTCAAACTCAAACGCATTCTCTGTCGGCCAAATCTTTATTTCTACCACAAAAATAAAATAAAATAAAATGACCTTATTGTACATGTCCTCCAATGTTACCTTTACATCGGGTATCATTTTGTTCCTCTTCTTGTTATTTCCCGTTGGGAGTAACTCAATGTCTCTTCTTTCACGTGACTAGCGAGTCACGTTGTCCATTTCTAGTTGTTCGTGTAGATTCCTGGAAGGTTGTAACTACCAGTACTTGACTTGAAATTAAAAACGGGAAAATAATCTACGTGTATGAGAGTAGGAATGTGCGGTTTCTCTGTTATTTACAAGAGATGCATGACGTAGCTGTAAACGGGGGAGGAAGAAAAAGTGGAGGTTCTAAGGAATCCTGTCTCAAGCCTACTTGTCTCTAACTCTCTTACTGAAACTTTCGTGAGGCAAATGCACGTCATGACAGTTGACGAAATCTCGTAAGTTATCATAATTTATCAACAAAAAAAAAATGGTGGTTCACTTCCGTCCCCGTGTGCAACAAAATGTCCCTGCAAGTGAGAATGCTGTGTGGGATTATTTATTTATTTTGTTTATTTATTTTGGTTAATCAGTGCTCCCCGTGCTCCCTTATTATTATCCCTTAGCATTTATGCCAAAATGAAAAACAAAAAAATGGGCGAACGTATATTACGCTGAACTGACATCTATGTACTATACATGTGCATGCACTCACATGATTATGAAGGTCAAATAAGAAATGGCCATTAAAAATGTGTTGTTTTGTGACTAAATGGCTTGATATTGCGTTAAGAATGGCTGAGATATCCACAAACAAAGAGGTCCTTATAAACGGTGGGACCAACCTTTTATTACGACCACTTTGTCTTACTTTGGTTTTTTTTTTGTTGTTGATATCTCAGCCACTAATCTTTATCAAATAAACTTTGAATTCCTCTAGAATTGTATGATCTTTAATATTTCATATGGTTCCTAATTATCTCGAGAAAAAAAAAATCTGAATCCCCATCTCAACGAAATCTATACCATCACGCTAGGATAAGGTACGGAAGATGCTCAAGTATAACCCCCCCCCCCAAAAAAAAAAAAAACAAACAAACAAACAAACAAACAAACAAACAAAACAAAACAAAACAAAACAAAACAAAAACAAAACCTATAGGAACCGTGCAATAGAACAGAATGAGTGGTGGAGAAGAGACTGATGTATCTAATTACATAATATGACATACAGGTATACACCTTATTTAGTTTATTCTTGTGCCAACATCGACTGGTGAATAGCGCTAATAATAAATGTGTGTTTTACGCAACGTGGCGATGATATTATTGTGTAATTACTTTAACATATTAAGTTTAAAAGAGATAGAATTATAAAGATAATGCTGCACGACTTCTCAAAGTATGTTTTACCAATGACGCTTCAGGGTCATTAATGTTTCATAGGTTATTTAAAAAAGAAATTACAAGCATAAAACCGTTGAAAAAGTAAGCCTACAGAAAGCCATTAAAATAGTCATGATAATGATATAATTCAGGAAATAAGTTGTTGTCATCATACTCTTGAACCTTGGTAGGCTTTGAAGTTGTTCGATGTCACGATTCTCCCTCGAATACGGTCAGATAATGTTTTGAATGCTGTCAGATTGCCGTAAAGAATGTTTAGAATGCTGTCGGAGAGGTAGAATATATATTTATGTATACCTTCTACATTCATCACCTCGAATGCCACTCAAACGTTTCAAACACAAGTAAAGAACTCGGGCCGCCCGCAAGAACGGGCCCTACTATTCCGAACGCGCACTCAGAATGCAGTCAGAATTTTAAGGATGTACTTCCAATACATACAGGAATGTAGAAAAATAATCATATCGACGACAATCCAGCTCCTTCCGCCTCTGAAGTATGAGTGGGGGTATAGACACGGGATGAGTTGCCCTTTATAATAATCTGAACAAGACAAGTCTATTCCTCTTACTCATATATCATAGCGCCGTTTAATGAACGCGGGCAATATCGATCAATGAATATATTGATACTTGATAGTTAATGAGGTAATCCAACTTGAAGCTCCAAGAAACTATGTACTGGGATGAACTACAACAGTGTCGTGACTGTGTGGAGGTGCCACGGTGAGGTGGTGATCTCAATTTACTATAAGAGTGTGCGCTGTGTGATTAAAATCTGAATGCATCTCTTTTTAAAGGAAATAAAAACCCTAAGAGAAATGTGGATTGAGTGAAAGCAGCAACATTAGTGGAACACATCAGTGAAAGTTTGAGGAAAATCGAACAATTGATGCAAAAGTTATGAATTTTAACGTTTTGGTGTTGGAACCGCTGGATTAGGAGACTATTAGAGGTTATGATGTCATGTGCAGACAACAATATAAAGAAAATACGAAGGGATTTCCACAAAAATTCACTTTTCTGGCATAATGAAAGAGCTATAGACTAACTGCTTTCAGAAAGCAGGGGAAATAATATCCTTAACTAATATTTCAGTATCAAGTTGATGGAATATATAATTTTCATGAAAAATGAATTTTCGTGGAATTCCCTTTACATTTTCTTTATATTGTTGTCCACACAAACGCCATAACTCCGAGTAGTCTCCTCATCCAGAGGTTCCAACACCAAAACTTTAACAATTTATAACTTTGCATCGATTGTCCGATTTTCCTCAAACTGTCACTGATGTATTCTACTAATGTTGCTGCTTTCACTCAATCCGTATTTCTCTTTGGGTTTGGGTTTTCTTTAAAGAATACGAGATCCAGTAGAAGGCTGCAAAATCGTAATGTTGGGGAGAGCAGCCGCTCCGCAGGGGAGAGCAGCCGCTCCGCAGACGAGAGCACATTTTTGGACTCGTGATCGGGTAAGGAACTCCAAATCGTCGACAGCGTGGACGAGAAGTTGGATTGGAGATTGCCAAAGGGTGAAAGAGCTGATTTTGCAAATCTCTATCTTTTTTTAATGCTACACAACTATGTCCAAACAATAACACATCTCTTCGAGAAGGGCTGCATTTCAATATAATTAATATAAGCACATGTATTTCGTCTTAATTTGCTCTCTTTTCCAAATCAAACATAGACATATCTGCAACTGATTGACAAATTGCCCTACATCGACGTAAACAAGCACTGAATTGATCAGCGTTTTCGTAGTAGCCATGATTTAAAAAAAAAAAAATCATGGGCGTACGTACTCGAGAAGGATTCGAACCTACGACCTCCTGATCTCCGGACAGGAGTCATCTCCACTAGACCACCGAGCTTTCGCCCCGACAGCAAGTGTAGATCTCTATAGATAGATTTTCCTAGAGACGCGTATTACCACAATTGGCCGTCTGACGAATTATGATGAAATTATATTAATTTTGTTCTTCTATGGTACGTTTTATAGAGAGTCGATAGAGACAATATTTCCATTACACTCTATTGTGTATCTGGGGCCATCTTATAGTCAAGCTCTGTTTATGATGATGGTCTCCTGTATTTCCAATTTTATATGACATTGTATAATTATATTGTTTACATCCAATTTGAACTGCTCCTTATCGTACGATTTACATTATATTTGGCATTGTTGTACATTGTATATCCAGTGTCCAACAATCTGTTTTAATGCGTTGGAATAATTCATATGATTTATGACATATCGTCACATTTTGTCATGCATCGTAATGAAAACGGAATGCAGAAATAAACTGAACTGAATTGAACTAAACAATGTCGGCCGTTGCCTGGTTCTTTCCTATACAAAACTGATACACTCTTGACTTCGACATAGTGTATTTGTGGCCATTTACTCCTGTACAAAATGTTGATAAAATGTAATGGAACATGACTTCATATCTTTTTCAGCCTATATAAATCGGATAAAGAGTAGCATCGTGAAGTTATTACTAGGCCTTAACCAGATGAAAAGAAGCTACTGTATTTGGTTGCAGCCGTAACCTAGTTTACAGAGCCGTAAGCATGTTGTGATATCGTAAAGGCGCGAATTCAGTCTTAATATTGCATACGTCGCTATCTCGAAAACATGATTTCTTTTGGCACATGAATTATATACAGCATCTTTATGTAGTCACTGGGTTCATATTTCACCGCCCAAGTGACAAAATATCTAGCTGCTTGAAGTAAAGAAAAAAAAAAAGAAAAGAAAATAAAGGAACAAGAAGACTTGACGACAAACTCGGCTCTTCAGATTTACACAACTATAGTTGTGTGGTGTTAATCTATCCAAAGAGGTATCATCACACATCTTGCTCTATCTCAGGTTGTCATCAAATACTATCATTGTCCGGGGCTCTCGTAACTCACCTTCACCCCTGCGTCATTGATCAAAATTATGTCGCTCCATCGCTTCGTGTGCGTCGTATATCAAACTTTGATTTCATCAAAAAGCTTCCGACCCTAACGCTTATAATATGTTTTATTTTTTCCTCCGACATTCATGCTTCTCGCGCCGAAAATAGCAGGCCGGGGTCTACGTGCAGAATGCTGGCGGGCAATGCTCCATGAGCTATCACACGGCAATGCAAGATGGACGACCCAACCGTGTCTAGCACCGCCGAGAAATGAATTACGGGTTGTCATAAATAACAAGTGAACATCAAGACTACATAGAACGATCGTAATATCTTGTGGTAATCAAGGGAAATATCAACTGCTTCCTGTACAAAACAAATAACCTTGGATTCAGATTCTATGATTCATCTACTGAATTTCTTTTTATGATTTCATAGCAGCATCAAGCATCCATTTTGATTGTGTGGACGTCAATAACATTAGACAAACCTATCAAAGTAACCAAGACACGTAGGCCCTACTTATGAATCATCGGATTGGGAGTAGTAAGTTTTATAACGATTTTGCGACGATTTCTATTGTGCTCGCATATTATACGCCTCTTCCGTGACTAGTATACCATTGACACTTTCTGAGAAATCAACCCAATCTCTGAATATAAATACAATAAATCAACAGTGTTTGTGACAGCGGTTCGCCGTGGTGCAACAGGACGATGCACCGAGCTCGGAGTTGCTTGAGAAACAATCACTTCAATTGACGGAAATTACAAAGATGAAAGTTTGTCCCAACAGTCGGCACACGATGTGCATTTTCATTACAAGTGGCATGAGCACTAGGACGTGGTATTTTGAATATAAGACTGAAGATATATCGACGAAAAGTGGGGAGAGAATAAAGGGAGAATCGCGACATTAGGATAATTTGAATTTTTGCATCGTCCGTCTCATTATCTTATATCTTACCTGATATTGACACAAATGGCTCAGACATCTTTGGTTTCCTTTGATGTCTGACACTTCATACTGTTAATAAGATCTCTGGCATATCCATAGGCTCGTTAGGTTTTTATTCCTGATCCACGAAAGAGAGGTCAATGAGAATGGGCATCGGCATTGCACCTGGTATGCCCTCATCTTCTACTATATACGCAGGAATATGAATGTACTATAATGGCGTCCTCGCGAGTCCTCCATTCTATTTGGGAGGGACGTTGGTAACTTGCAATCAACTAGAAATTGAAGATTGATGGCTGCCGGGGTGTTGTTATATTGGCCAATAATTATATTGGGCAATAATTTGTTTGGAGAAAGTTATTTTTAATCTCACATCGCTAGGAATGTCTATTTTAAGCCACTGTAAATTATCCTGTACTCAATAACTTGGGGGGGGGGGGGGGGTGTTTACAGCACCTTCCAATAAATATCTTCCCTTTTGTATGTGAGTAAGGTGTGCTGGGCAGGGAAGACAAACAAACAAACAAACAAACAAAAAGATATCTAAACTTGCACGGCCTAACTGTCAAATTCAGCTAGGGGGCTTACCTCACGATCCCAACTATTCGAAAAACGATAAACCCAGTGTTTCTGGTAGAAATGATAGATGAACTTTGTTCACAATCTAAGTACTTACTTGATGGATTATCACCATTTCACGATGTGCTGGTATAACGATGTAAAGTTGTGCTCTATATCTTGTTCTTCTTCTTTTTTTTTTCTCTCTCTCTCTCCCTCTCTCTCTCTCTCTCTCTCTCTCTCTGTCTGAGGCCATGAAATAACTAGAAATGTCGCTACGGCGACTGGTGTATGCCTCCGCCATAATACATGGTTCTCCTAATAGGTCTATAGTACAATGTCTTGACAACGTGTGATGACAGTTTCACACAATTGGCAAAATATTAAAATGACAGGTTTGCCACAAATGTGCTGAATGTTCACTTTCTTAGAACTAGGTTCAATTGGATGAATGATTAAAACGTCAGAGTGCAGGTATTTGGGGGAACTGATGATTTTCACTTGACTTTTGACTCTTTTACAAGTTTATGCATTGAGTAATTGTCAAGGTATTGAGAAAAAGTATAATTTCAGTATCAAATGGTAAAATAGTATTATCGTAACCTGGCCTTCGACCCCACAGTTCCAAAGAGAATCACTGTTAGGTAGAACATGCATAAATATGTAAGTTTCGTGACAATACCTTAAGTTATTTTTGAGATATGGAGGAAAAAGTGCAATTTAGCATTTTCACTTGACCTTTGACCTTTTGGCAAGAAACTTCCCACAGAATATATATTGGGTTATACATGCATACATCAAGTTTTAAAAAAATCCTTCAGGCATTGCATAAATATAAGGAAAGTAGTTATATTTTGAGGAGTTGACCTTGAACTTTGACCCCTGACCTTTGACCCATGACCCCAAACTTCCCTAGATAATCACTGCCCATCGGTACAAGCATATATACTAAGTTCCATGAAGATACCTTGAACCATTTGCGAGATATGGAGAAAAACATGAAATTTCAATTTTTTTTCACAAAATAACCTGTGACCTTTGACCTTTGACCCCGTGACCCTAAAATCCACACAAAGTATCATCCCCCAAGGATATACCCTCATACCAAGTTTGATGCAAAACCACCACACGGTTCTTGAGATATAAGTGTTATATGGCTGCCTGATGTGTGTTTGTGTGTCAAAATCTGCTCTCCAAATATCTCCTGAAATGCATGTGTGAAAGGACTTTTTCTGCAAACTGTGACTATATCTTGGATATAGAAGCATTCAGCACCTTGTGAGTATGTAGATATTGTGTAATTCATCCTTCAAATGGAGTAGTTCTGGAACTGAAATCTTTGACTCGAGAGCTCCATGAATCAACTTTGACTGTGTTGGTCCACAGTCCCACACATTGACACTTCTGTGACAGTTCAGCCCTCTACACTGTATCTGCCTGGCTGCCAGTCCTCTCAATCTTCATTGCCAGGGTCAACCTAGAAGGTGAGAACAATTTACACTAATCCTGTTGCCTATTGTCCAGACACAATGGCCACTACCGCTGGAGGACCCAGCACAAGACAATCTGCAGCTGTGACATGCCAGGTAGTGAAAGAGCTTGTGAAGAATGACGAGTTCAGCTCACTCCTGAAATCCATTGTACACGAGGCCATGGAAGAAAAAATGGGAGAACTGATGAAAACAATCCAGGTTGTTCAGGGTGAGGTGCTGGACCTGCAACAAAAACTTCACATGAAAGAAAAAGAGATCACTGGATTGAACAAAACTGTGACGACCCTCAGTGGTGAGCTGCAGAAAGTCAACAACACGGTCAATGACCTCGAGCAGTACTCTCGACGTTCCTGCATTCGAATCTTCGGTGTGGAGGAGAGGCCTGGCGAAGACACTGAGGCCACTGCAGCAGACATCATCCGTGATCGGCTTGGTATCACCTTGACGCCAGGAGATGTAGATCGCTGCCACCGCACTGGAAAATCACCAAAGTCAACGACAACACCAAACACCCGGGAACAAACAAGACACCATCGATCAATCATCATGAAGCTATCGGCCTACAAAAAGCGACGTGAAATACTTGCGAACAGGAGGAAGCTGAAGGGATCTGGAATTTCCATTGTGGAGGATCTGACAGTCAAAAACCGGTGCCAGGTAAAAATGGCAGAGGTAAAAATGGCAGAGGTAAAAATGGCAGAGGAAAAAATGGCACAGGTAAAAATGGCAGAGGTAAAAATGGCAGAGGTAAAAATGGCAGAGGTAAAAATGGCTGAGGTAAAAATGGCAGAGGTAAAAATGGCAGAGGTAAAAATGGCAGAGGTAAAAATGGCAGAGGTAAAAATGGCAGGAGTAAAAATGGAAGAGGTAAAAATGGCAGAGGTAAAAATGGCAGAGGTAAAAATGGCAGAGGTAAAAATGGCAGAGGAAAAAATGGCACAGGTAAAAATGGCAGAGGTAAAAATGGCAGAGGTAAAAATGGCAGAGGTAAAAATGGCAGAGGAAAAAATGGCAGAGGTAAAAATGGCAGAGGTAAAAATGGCAGAGTAAAAACCGATAGTTTGCCATGGGATTTCTTTCAATTATTGTTGAACGAATCCGCAGGCGAAAAAAAAAAAATGTAAATGTTTGATGCCTTTCAAACTTAGTTGTTGCTCCAAAGTCAGATTCCATTATGATTAACGTAGTAAATTTATCAACATGGTGTGTTGGTGAAGATTGGTAGATTCAGCCTCCGAAAATGACGTTGTTCCCTCGTTATACAACAACAGCAAGAAAACTTCACCAAAAAGTAAAACGAATCTTTCAGCTGAAATTACAAAAGGGGAGTAACAAAAATATCACACGCTCAAAATTCGTTAATATCTTTTAGATAAAATATGGATATACCCAGGTGTCAAACAAAGATTTTACCATTCTGATCGTTAAAAACATTTCATTAGATTCACAAACATATTTTTTTTTTTCGGGAGGGGGGGGGGTATATAGTTAAGTAGTAGGTAGCACAGGAGTGTAAGAACATTTGGGGATCGTAATTGACTTCCAGATTTTGATTTATAATGTATGCATTCAAAAACTGTTTACAGTGACTATACAGATTGCACCATGTCAGTTTAAAGGTGAGAACTAATGCTGCTCGTTTTCATGGGAAGTCGCTAAATTTGGCAGAGTTTGTACTATACATTATATAGGACCATTTACACTTGCTTGGAAAGACCACAATGCTACGAAAACTGTGGCACTTTGATGATTAGATGCAAATAGATAAAGGACAATATTACGGTGAGCTTACACTACACAGGGTGGCCCCAAAATTTGCACAGGTATTTAGGACTCTGCTGGAATAAAATGCGATAGTATTTTAGCTTGTTGGGTGGAGCATCCATTTCTCATTGAAATAACATCAGAATCAATTTGGTGGAGAAGTCTTTATTTTATTAGCAGTTCAATTTGAATAGTCATTTCCGGGGTTTGCTCGTGTAGCAAATTCAGAGCTCTGTCCTGCATTGATATATGAGATCGATTACAACACTTCTGCTGCATGAGAAGTAATCATGGAAAATGAATTAAAGCTATTTTTTTTTCATTATTGATTGAAATAAGACTCCTTACATATATACAAATTACAAATTTCTCACAGAAAGGATATCCTTTGATAAACGTGGGTCACAGAAAATAACATAAAATAACCATGTAAGAAAACCTGTTTGCAGGCAGTTCGCTGTCACTATATGTTAGTCTAAAGTCTTCATTGGATGGGGTACTTACCCCTCCCTCGTTCGAGAGGGTGTGAAAGTTTGAATTAACATGGGTAGTACGATCTGGTGTTGTGCATGATTTTTTTTTTATTTTGAAGACTTTGGATTCATGCTAAATTTAATGTAGTAATAACACAGTGAAAAGGAAGCCAACAGTTAAACAATTCAACCCCCGGGTACATGACAAATACAAGTACATGTAACACGCCTACTTTCCTTTCTGCATGAACCAACCCCATTTTTATCATGCAAACACGCACACTGTCTATGAATGTGAATAAGTTCTTCTTTTTGTGCTGCCTTGATAAAGATTGATTGTGATCATTATGCACATGTATACTTTTTGTTTGTTTTATTGTTTATGATAACGTACATCATTTACGTCACGGTTTATGCACTCTTATCTCATAACGCCATGAAAATGTTTCGAATAGACCAGAAAGAGACCAGGTGAGGCGATATGCATTCTATATACCTGTACGTGAGGAAAACGAGGAAAATGTTTTGTACATGTACGTAGGACCTACTGGTTGTGAAGGAATACAGTTTTCATTCTGGACAATTTTTGTACATGCTCCATTTGCAATAGCTTAGAGACGTTGGCGGCTGGGTGGGATGTTTGGTCCCTTCCATTATTACGCAGAGGGTATCCGTGAGAAGAAAAAAAAATGCAGGAAAGTGTAGGGGAGACCGGGAAGAAATGGGACATTTTTGCATCATCATGAAAGATTCCTTGTAACTTTTAAAATATTTTGTCAAACTAGGTCATAATCATAATTATGTAGTATAGGTTCTGAAATGTAAAGTAGAGTACTTAGTCATACCCCTATATATATATAAAAACATTTTCGTGTAATTAATAATTTATTTAACCCCTAATTTTGGGGGAAATGGGACATCAAGCGTGGAGAAATGAGACAACCTGTCATGGAGAGAAATTGGATAACCATAATGAC
Source organism: Diadema setosum (assembly GCA_033980235.1). Classification (NCBI taxonomy): domain Eukaryota; kingdom Metazoa; phylum Echinodermata; class Echinoidea; order Diadematoida; family Diadematidae; genus Diadema; species Diadema setosum. The sequence continues at coordinate 30,400,828 of CM067066.1, read as the reverse complement.
CAAAGTAGGATTTACATGTGCCGCGGGGAGAAATGTAACACTGCCCTATTAAATTTCTCCCAGTGGTAACAGAAATAGTAAAAGATCCCTGCAAATTTTTCATACCTGCATGTCTGTTATCAAGCAATTTTATTTTCAGAAGTTTGCGCACTTATTAAAATACCTATATGACCTACCAGATCTATAGTAAACAATGACAATGTAGAGCTGTATAGTGGTTAATATGTCCATATTCAGGTGTACCGAGGCTCATCTTTTCACTGATATAATTGGATTGTTGACTGGCCGAGCATTTTTCAAGTTACATGAGTGTCCCATAGGCCTATTTCTCCCCGGTCTCCCCCGTGCTTTATTTCAGGAGAAGGATACGAAAAGCGCGTATTGCGAGAAAAGTGTCAGAAACATGAAAAAAAAAAAATCTCTGTCACTTTTACCTCGTCCTCTTGCATTTCTACGAATAAATTTTTATCAATCACATTTTTATCTCTGGCACTTTGACCACTAACATTACGACCATTGACAACTTTACCTCTGACATTGTTACAACTGACGTGATAATTATTTACCTCTCACATTTTTACCCCTGACATTATTACCTCTGCCATTTTTACCTCTGCTATTTTTACCTCTGCCATTTTTACCCCTGCCATTTTTACCTCTGCCATTTTTACCTCTGCCATTTTTACCTCTGCCATTTTTACCCCTGCCATTTTTACCTCTGCCATTTTTACCTCTGCCATTTTTACCTCTGCCATTTTTACCTCTGCCATTTTTACCCCTGCCATTTTTACCTGTGCCATTTTTACCTCTGCCATTTTTACCTCTGCCATTTTTACCCCTGCCATTTTTACCTCTGCCATTTTTACACCGAACCCAAAAACCAAGCACTCCTGGCAAAAACTCGAGAGAACAGAAAGGTTCTGGCAGCGTGGACAGTAGATGGCAAGGTCATCGCCCTTCTGCCTGCTAGTGGTGGAAAAACTGTGAAAAAGATGATACGAAGTGAAGATGACCTCATTCTATAGATGTGATCTGCCAATACTCTTGTTACTTCCTCAGAGAGCTTATTGTTTGTATGTATTCTGGGCTACTTCCATGTTTTAAGCCACATTTTTGTGTACAGATTGTATTGTTTATTTCTTTTCTGGTATTGGTTTATTACGTTGTTCAGTGAATGTGTGTGTGTGTGCATTGCAGTACTTCTACTCAGTCATGGCTGTGTATATCTTGTGTTTTAGAAATTCTACCATTTAATCACATATGTGATGACAACGAATTCAAATTTACCCTTTATCAGTACTTTCATTTGTCAAAAAATATAGATATATCAAAAATTTATTCACTTGTAATAAATCCTTTTGAAATAAATTCAGTGAATTTTGATAATGAAATATCGTATGATACAGATACTAAAGATGATAATCAAATATTAGCAAGGTTTAAATGTCAATATATGTTTGATGAAGATTTCCGTTCCAGATTTTCTTATGAGCAATCAGATTTCTCAGTTTTTCACTTAAATGTGAGAAGTCTCCCAAAAAATTTTGATCAGTTTAATGTGATGCTTTCATCACTTGATTATAGTTTCAGTGTTATAGCACTCTCTGAGATTTGGTTTAACGAAAATACAAATGTTAAATTTTATAATATTGATAATTATTCTTTGTTTTATAAGTTTAGAACTCAGAAGGCTGGCGGTGGAGTTGCTATGTATATCCGCAATGATTATCAACATATATTACGCAAGGATTTATCATGTATTACACCAGATTATGAAATGCTTTTTATTGAAATAGTCATCAAGAAAAAGTCTGTAATTGTAGCATGTATTTACAGACCACCAAATACTGATATATCATCTTTTTCTGACAAAATGCATAATGTATTAGAAAAATTGGAATGTGAAAAGAAAGATATATACTTCACAGGAGATTTCAATATCGATTTACTAAAATCTGGCATACATAATAAAACAAAAGATTTTTTGGATATGATGTATTCGTTTAATTTATACCCTTTGATTACAAAACCAACTCGTGTATCTACCAAACATGCTTCTTTGATTGATAATATTTATACAAATGTTTTGTTTAATTATCAGTTCCAGACTGGTATCATCTATGACGATCTTTCCGATCATTTTCCAGTCTTTTGTATATTTAAAACAAAATGTATGGCTGTGGTTGATAAAGGAAAGAAATATATTAGGAAAAGATGTATAACAAATGAAAATATATCATTATTCAAACAAAAATTGGTATTAATTGATTGGTCAAATGTTTGTAACCAGAAAGGGGTAAACGAAAGTTATGATATTTTTTTTTAATGTTTTCCTCTGTATATAATAGTTGTTTTCCACTGCGGTTTATTCCTTTAAATACTAGCCCACGTTGTAGAAAGCCTTGGATTACAAAAGGTATATTGAAATCTATAAATGAAAAGAATAAGTTGTATAAATTGAGTTTGAAGAATCCAAGTGTTATATATTTTGAGAATTACAAGAACTACAGAAATAGACTTACAAACATTATACGATATTCAAAATATAGATATACTGATAAGTTTACTTCTTTAAAATGTGATATGAAGAAAACATGGCAATGTATAAATGATGTACTTGGAAGGAAGAAAGATGACTCACTACCTCAATGTATGTATCATGATGATGTGAAGCTTACATCTAGACAGGATATTGTGCAACAGTTAAATTCTTATTTTGTTAATGTTGGGGCAAAACTCTCATCATCAGTACCGAACACTTCGCGTGATTTTACTGATTATTTTTCATATCAAAACAATAACTCTTTTTTCTGTACACCAGTATCTACTCATGAAATAGTAGATATATCTTTATCTATTCAAAGTTCAAAGGCAAGCGGTCCTGATGATATTGCGCCAAGAATTATAAAAGAATGCATTTATTGTTTTGTTGAACCTCTTTGTTATATTTATAATTTATCTTTGCAGTTTGGTGTTGTCCCTGATAATCTTAAAATAGCTAAAATTGTTCCGTTATTTAAAAAGGATAATCCAGAATGTATTGAAAATTATAGGCCGGTTGCAATTCTTTCTATTTTTGCTAAAGTTTTGGAAAGATTAATGTACAATCGTCTTTCTACTTTTTTAACCAAAAATAATATATTGATACCAGAACAAATTGGATTTCGAAAATATTTCTCTACATGTTCTAGCGTAATATCCTTCACAGATTATATTTTGCAGAAAATTGATGATGGTAATTATTGTTGTGGAGTCTTCATGGATTTGTCAAAAGCATTTGACACCATCGACCACAAGATTCTACTTAAGAAATTGTATTTATATGGAGTGAGAGGTGTACAGTTACAGTGGTTTGAAAATTATTTGTCCAATAGAAAACAGTATGTGATGGTCGATGGTGTCAGATCCTCTTATCTCTCTGTGAATATTGGTGTACCACAAGGTTCTGTATTGGGTCCTCTGCTCTTTCTTATTTATGTTAATGATATAGTAAATTGTTCTCGTGTATTTAAGTTTTCACTTTTTGCTGATGATACAGTGGTTATGTTTTCACATAAGAATATTGCTTTATTAATAAGGACAGTAAATACACAACTTCAATTATTAAATGAATGGTTCAAGAGTAACAAGTTATTTTTGAATTATAATAAAACAAAATATGTTATTTTTCATTCTATGACTAAAAAAGTATCGTTGAATAGTGATACTTTAATGAGAGATAATAATGTTATTGAAAGAACTGAATCAATATCTTTTCTAGGTATACTTATCAATGAATCCCTCAGTTGGAAACTTCATATATCCAATGTTTCTTCAAAAATCTCACGGACCGTTGGGATTTTATCAAAACTCAAACATTTTTTACCAAGAAAAATATTGATTATTATTTATAACTCTATTGTGTTGCCACATTTAAATTACTGTAATGAAATCTGGGGGAAAACATATCACGTACATATTAATAAGCTTGTTCTTCTTCAAAAACGAAAAATACGTTTAATAAGTAATGCCCCATATCATAGCCCCAGTCTGCCATTGTTTATTAAACTACAGATTTTGCCATTGCATGAACTTGTCAGATTGAATATCCTTATCTTTATGTTTAAATATCATAGAGGTATGCTCCCTTCTGTATTTGATAATATGTTTTTAACAAATTCTTATTTCCATATGTATTCCACTCGTTCCCGAAGTAATTTACGGTATCCCTTTACTCGTTTGACTGTACGATCCCACTCTATTAGGTTCACAGGTGTGAGTGAATGGAATTCAATAAGTACTGCTTTGAAATGCAGTACAACTCTTTCTAGATTTAAGTGCTTACTGAAGCGTTCTTTCTTTGAACAGTTAGCCATGACTGAGTAGTAGAGTAGTATGTAAACTGCATGTGTGTGTGTGTGTGTGTGTGTGTGTTGTATGTGTGTGTGAGAGTGTGTATATACTATGTACGTATTAATGTGATGATTTTTTTATTTTTTTTTATTTATTTACTTGATTTCACACAGAACCAGTTGTAATATATGTTGCTATTGCAAAGTTGTATTTTCATGTGTAGGCAACCTAACACAAGCACAAGATGCTTTCAAGGCTGCCTGGCTCTCATTGTAAACGCCATTATTACATTTTATTGTGTTTTATTTTGCCGAATAAATGGCCTAAATTGGCCTCAATCAATCAAAAAAAATATCGACAAAAACAAAACGGGACGGACGGACGGACGTACGGACGGACGTACGGACGGACGGATGGACGGACGACCCGAAAACATAATGCCTCCGGCCACTTCGTTGGCGGAGGCATAAAAATGTTTACCCACTATATGAAAGCAGATAAGTCATGGAGAGTACGCGGCTTTCGTATCTACCCTGGACCAAATGTGTAGATGTACTATCTTTGGCAAGCCACTTCTTAACATTTTTTTTTTTTTTGGTGCTCCCCCTCCCCCTCCCCATCAGAAACAACAACAACAACAACAACAACAACAACAACAACAACAACAACAACAACAGCAACAGCAACAGCAACAGCAACAGCAGCAACAACAACAACTTCGTGACATTTGTGCATCCCCTCCCCCCCCCCCCCCCCGAAAAAAAAAAGAAAAAAGTGAACGACAAACAATCGCCTACGAGCTTTGGTCCAACTGGATAGCTGAAAGAGTCTCCGAGACCCGATCGATGCGTGCTTTTGGAGCTACTCCAGTGTAAGATCATGGTGTGAGGCGAGGGAAGAATAAAGTCTTTGTTATTTCAAAGTTTGATATCATTGGTGGTGGTGATTTGTTTGGTTGTCAGAATGTGTGACATGTTGTTGTGCCAGACTCTTCCCTGGCCTCACACGGCATCGTCCCAGTCTTGGTCCATTTTTTTTTTTTTTTTTTTTAACATGTGGCCAAACAGGCCACACCCACTTTGTACAAGACAACTTTACATGGCAGATATGAAAAGGAAACATTTCGAATAATTCCGATATAGTACTTTGCTTGCATTTATTTTTTTACTTTTAGTCAGGCATAATTGCACTCCAGCTTTGCTATTTCCAAACAAGCATGCTCTTTCTGAGACTATCAGGGTGACATCAAAAAGAAATGCACAGTACAGTGTACTAGCAAGTATGTACAGAACTAATGTTATTCATCATAGCACCAAAGCGTCTAATGTCTATAATGACAGAGTGATAACAAATGACGCTAAAAATACTTCTAGTACAAATACTTCTTGCCATAATTGACAGCAAGGACTTACCATATAGTGATGATTTAGCATTTTATTGCTTTCAATTACTATGGGAGGTATACTCTTTTATCTCCGCAAGACCGTCTACTTGAGAGTATAGTATAAAGGCAGCCTATTGGTTAACTACCATTCTGACACGAGGCCGTCTCATCCAGCTACACATGTACCAGGTATACAATCATCATTAATGTTGCTATCAAAATATTTCTCGAAATGTCCCATGTGATGTTACACACATGTAGTAAGGCATGCACGTGATCACTAATATCCTCCCTTTCCCCCTCCCCTCCCCCCCTCCCCCCCCCCCGGGGGGGGGGGGGGGGGGGGGGGTAACGCTTTGTGGTGGAGGCGTAAAAAACTACTGGAAGAAGAAGAAAAGAAGCTCCAATCAGGGGCATCATGAAAACTCTGAAATCACTTTAGTTCATGGTCATATTCTCTCTCTCAAATGGATTCATTCAACTATAACTGCAACTGATTGATACGGTGGGTAAATATTCATGCAATACTGACAACATTGATGGAAATCAGTCTGTTCAATATGTACGGTTCGTACATATCGACAGTGCTGCTAAAGACTTGTTTATACGCAATGCCCATAGTACTGTCAGCTGCTGGTGAAGTGAGGGTTAAGATAGAGGTCCAGTGGGTGCACAAATATCCTGCATGATTTCATCCCTCATTCTTTAACCTCCGTGTTTCCAAACACAATGCATACACACACTCCAAGGGTACCCTTATTCTCACGACCCGAGTGAGTATCATGCACCTGTAACTGTAAAAGTCTCGTCTTTGTTGATGTTACTTTGGACAGGAAACCCATTCTCACTTTACATGTCAATTCTTGAACAAATATCCACAGCTGTTTCGTGGAAGTATTGTAACAATTATTCATGAGCCTTTTTTGCCAAACACCAAGTTACACAGTTTCACTATTTCTTTATATATATATATATATATATATATATATAAAGTTTGTTTATGATGAGAAGTTCTAGAAGTTGAGATATTTCTGCTAATATCTCGAGACCATTTATATAGGAACCCCGTATCAAAAACAACACAAAGCAGAAGGGATTCAAGGGAAAAAGTTTGACATCAACTGGCTTGACAGAAACTTCGAAGCCATAGCAGTGAGTAAACACACTGTAAAATGCACTGAAACACAGATTTGACATTTGTATGTTGACAGATATATCTTAGTCTATCGCTATGGCCATAAATCAATTTATTACTAGTACTGTAGTCTAGTAGTTAGCATACTGTATACACTGTTATTTTTGCGTACAGATATTTTCACGAATGATGAGGTCATAGATATTATTGTAAGATGTTGTTTTCTCGAATTGACGCCAACGCTTACGTTAATGCACTATCAACAAAGTGCATTGAGACATTTTCGCGTGTTGTTAACATCGCCATCCATCTGTGATTCGCAAATATAACAGCTTATACAGTACCTGTGCATGTATCCCCCCCCCCCACACACACACACACACACACACTTTGCCCGTGGCTCACAATGAACAATGCCTTCAGTGTAATATTTTGTCCTTAGTCCACTAACCAGTGAGACATTCATATCTACAATAATCTAGCAAATTATTTTTATTGCAATCATTCTTTTCTTCTTCAAGCGCAGAAGAATATATGTCTATAGGTTTTGGGCTTTATAAATTCAATATATTAGTTTATAATTATTATTGTTTGACAAAATTCTGCTAAAATGTTTTATTGGGACAGTCTGCCCACTCATGGAACCCGCCAACTTAGCCATGACTTATAATATCTCCTACATCTCAAAATAGAAAACTGACATGCAAACAGCCTGGTGAATAGTATCTTTATAAGCAAATGCTCAAGACTGACTTGCAACACAGAGGCATAAAGTTATCAGGATGATATATATAGTGTGCAAGGACAAGTAGACAAAAGGAGAAGGATAAAACAGGACAACTTCCTCATTGCTATATACCTAGGGCACTTTATAAGTTTGTATAATCATAGGACAGCACTCTATTAAAATAGAAGATGTTTTGAGTTTAACTCAAAACATCTTCTATACCCAGGTTTCTATTCTTATCACTCTTCTGCCCTTGGACAGGAACACATCAGCAATTTCCTTGATCCATTTCCTCATATTTTTAAGAGTTGTGACTTTTTTGGCTAAGGACATTAAAAACAAGAGACCAAGGGGTCTCGCACTCGTTTAAGTATCGCAAGTTTACCATAAAGTTTACCTCACAGATTCCTTAATTGGGGGGGGGGGGTGGATCCTCTGGGGGAACCCAAAACAAATTGAGATTCTATCCATCTTGGAATGCTTCTTGCCAAGTTTGGTGAAAATCAATCGTAGGGTTTTCAAGAAGAAGATGAAAATTTAAGAAGTTTACGCATGATGGATGACACTCGATGCTCGACATGGGACGCACGCCGAATGATGAGTGATCGCAATAGCTCACTAATTGAGCCTTTGGCTCAGGTGAGCTGATAATGCATACCTATTTCCACATATCAGTATGCGTTGGTGCAATGACAACGTAATTATGCTAAAGTATGCCTCTCTCCACATGAATATTTCAGTTTAGTTAGTTTGGTTTCTTTTTGAGTAGCCTTGCTTGCATTTTCTGTGTACACAATGGAAGATTGTACCCTTCTGCAGCATGACACAGTTGTTAACTTATCTGCTAATTTCCTTCTTTCCCATTCATTCTATGTGCTATATGTTCAGAGACTCCAACCCAAAGCACCTTCTGATCTGGAGATTCTCCCGCCTGAAACCCCTAGCAAACGGGAGACTCCAACTTGATGTGTGCAAAGCGCGAAGTTCCTTGCAGCTGGGGGCCAGGGCCCGCTGATGGGCCCTGGAAGCTCTAGGATTCTACTAACCTCTAGATACTCTCTCATGCTATCTAAGGCTTATTATTCATCATACGATCAGCTGACGATGGCAATAAGTAAGAAATCATTTCAAGCAGAAACACAGAGCCAGGGCGGGAGACATTAAATCACAAGCGGGAGAACGGGAGATTTTGCAAAAATGGGCTTTCGGCGGGAGATCTCCCGTCGAAAGTGGGAGAGTTGGAGTCTCTGTATGTTACTGCTCACACTTATTCACACTACCTCAATAAGATGTACTGAGCACTCTGGCTCAGAGAAGGGTTCATATCAATGTCGAACATTTCTTGTGCTAGTTACTTCTAAAATGCCATCCACATCTCAAGCACAGCATACAAACCAGTAACTCACAGACATCTGAAGCAGCATTGTACAAGTAGCAGCATTGTACCCGAGACCTGCTGTCATTGATTTGTTAATACATTCTTTCTCCATAGGTGACACTTTGACATTACTGTGGTATACATCTTGGCATATTGCAGAGACTCCAACCATTAACATGTTGTAAATGGGAGATCCCCTTTGAAATCCTGCTTGAAATTTGTGCCAAAGTGTTGGCAGATGGGCCGAGAGTTGTACGCGTCCATACCATTGCTGTACATCCACTGTACTGGCTTACATCTTCGTACGACTCTTGATTCTTCTTCAGAAAGATGAGTGTGAACGGAGCGGGCATTGCATTCGCCACACTCCCGCACATGTTGTCAAACTATCTCCGGCATTCTTCCACATGTTTCATCCTCTTGTTTTTGGTGGATCTGCAGTCAGTGATGAGGTGACCTTTGAACCCGCAACTAGACGGGGCCAGGCATCACCTCTTGTTACTCATCACCGGGGAGATGGGAGATGAAGAGGAGATGTCTTGTTGGCAAGCCCGCAGGGTGGATTGTTCACACTCGCATCCGCAGCCTGTCGGACACACGCTCTCTGTGTGGAACCAGTCCAACATGTGCTGGGTGTGCCCACCATGGCCACATGCTATGCAGAACGTAGACAAACCTGGAGGGGGGGGGGGGAAGAACACCCAATGAAAAAGAATATTTCATTTGAGTAATACACCACATTCAAAATACAACATTTGCATGAACATGAATTTTTCCATGGGAAGCATGAAACCCCCTTGGGGACACTGTACTATTTTGAACAGGGTTACATACCCTGCTCCTGATACTACACTTTAATTCCGACCATATTTGGTCGATCTGACCATGAGAGTAAGAATGGATAAAAATGTACACCATCAGAAGGAAAACAAACATCACATTTTTAGACACAGATGAACAAGCAATTGACAGAGGATGACAGATATGACATGGGATAAAAACAGAATTTCAATAGTTCAACTACACCTTTTATACACAATAAGCTTTAAAAATGTACCATGAGCATCACAACTATAATTCAATTCTTCATGAAGTGCATTGCATTTTTCATTTTATTATATGAAAGACATAAGGGTGCGTCATGCCCGGGTTATACGGCCTCAGTACTAAGGTTTTTCACTGTGCCTTGCATTAAGTACGTTGTATCTTGGAGGGCTCAAGGCAAGTCATAAGAAGATGATCTTCGGACTGATTCCTTACAAGGAGGAGGAAGAGGAGGAGGAGGAGGAGGAGAAGGACTTGGACAAGGGATCACGTGAGCTCACCTTTGACTGCCACGTGGCAGATGGAGCACTCCAAAGCATATTTAGCACACACGCGGCACTGGATGGTGGAAGATCGTTTGTGGCACCGTCGGCATTCAGCAAGGAAATTTGAATACTCTTGAAATTTGGGTTAAAGATGGAAGAGGGGAAAAATGTTAAGTGAGCAATGTGCACGGGAGATACATGTAGTTCTGGTCATAAAACATCTAGCTCTGCAAACACGGAAACTTGTGCAGTGTGGAGATTTCTGCAAATTCTGCGCTTTACTTTACGAGCACTAAAATAAAACATGTAAATACTTTAGGAAAATATCAATGTACATTCAGTAACACGCTCATCTCCAGAGTTATGAACACGTGGTGTTCACTGAAATTGACCCGTAAAAACATGTGAATGTTTCTGCTCATTCGATGGACAATTGGAAATTCATCATTGTTGACTCGAAACACATACTTTCATGCCTATACAAACTTTGTTGAAGTCAGAGAACAATATTTTGAAACTGCTACACACATATGAAAAACTTGAAAAAACTTTCATTTAAAAGAACAAAATTAATAATTCACAAAAATGTCACATGATATCACATATGTGCACATTAAGGAAAGGTAAAGACAGACATATTACTTTGGCACCAAAATTATAGCAGTCTAATTATTGATAACTCTTCAAATTTCTGAGACATTGGAAGATTCTGAAATGAAGAAAAGGTGGACGACCACAATCAACTCTCCAGTGAGTAAAGGCACCACTACAAAACCAGAAACAGCAAATTGGGGCTGACAACCTTTTTCGTGGCATGAAACTTTTGCAAACTGCCACTGGCATTCAGGGCATTGTGTAAAAAAAAAACTTTTGCATGCATTTTACTTTCAGAAAACTCCTTACTCGGCTCCTTGTGAAATGCGAAAAAGATTCATGCATGCGAGAATTTCTTATTTTACGGTACTCACCAAGACCAGAGTCGACAGGTTTCTGTGGGTATGCCACGTAGTTGAGGATCTCAGCCCTGGCCTCCAGAAGATTCCACTTGTACAGGATGTCTGCATACTTCCGCTTGAATTTATCACACTGGTGTCTCTGGATCGTATCCAAGAGTCTACATGGAATGTCAGGGCATTGCAAGAAAAAGTTTGATTTTGGACAGGAATGCTGCATATTTCGAAGGTGTAGGTAAGAACTATGGCATGTTGGCTCTTTATTACCACGAACATGAAGTTCATTGATCATGACCTAAACCAACAGCCCTCCTTATTTGCTTCGTATGAGAAATTTTCTCCAAATTTCATTATCCTTCTTGCCACAGTATATTCTGATTTGTATTCCTAGCTGAAGTTTTGGCTAGAACCTGATCAATTTTAGCTAACATTCAGGGAACCATTATTGTTTGAATTTGGAACTTGCCTGGCTACCCCTATCATTACAATCAGATACCTGTCTACATTATTTCTTTCCTACAAAATTATACTAACAATTGACTTTCCTAGATGAAGTTATGCCTAGAAAATGACATTCATGACCAAAGGTAGATTACCTTTGACCTTTGACTACAAAGAATAATACTCCAAAATTAATCTAATTGGTGCATCTGTATCTAATGTTGCATCTCTGGGCCAAGCATCACCAAAGGCCATCCAGGGTTATCTCTAAAAACTTTTCTAACAAAATCTGGGCCCTGTTTTATCAAGCAAGAGTTATCATTGATGTCCGGGACTTATAATTGCTTATAAGTTTTGTTAATACGGGGCCCTGGGGTGATGAAAGTCGGTAGGTGGATGCACAGACAACCCAGAAGTATGACTTTCCTGTCACAAAGCTTTGGTGAAGAGAGAGTAATACAGTCACCACTGCTTAATCAGGATGACTCGGAAGTGAGACCATTGTCCTGATTAAGTGACCAGCCCAATTAAAAGAAGTCACAAACTAAGTCATCCAAATACCTTATAAGCTCATGTAATACATGGCCTGCAAATGACCTCATAACTTGAACATATGTATTACTGACAACTATGGAGACCATTTCGTTAGACCTAGATGCCTGCATGCATTCATTGAAGACAATTCTTTTCATTTTCAATCAGTTTTGACCAAAAAAACTTTGTTTTGATAGATTTGCAACATGGATTGATATACATAAATGTTAAAAATCATCTCCGGTGGTAACATGAATTTCATAAAGGTAAATTTGTGCAAATATCTATTACAAACAAAAACTGTCTCTTTTAGCCAATGTATCGACCCATTTAAGCAGTCAAACTAATGTGCCTTGGATATGTAACTATGATTTCATCTCTTTAAGGCCGTGTTCCTGTTTATTGAGTCCCGATTTCATGGTGGAGCTGCACTGAATTTTCAACTCCTAGTTTCCCAACGATACTGTGCAATAACACAATGCTTACTGCATGTTGGTCCTGTGTTCCTCGCGCTCAAGTTGCTCTGGGTCCAGGAGCTGGCCAAACTTGTAGTCATCAGGAGATTCATTCAAGTTAATGCCAATCGGAAAATTTTCGGAGATCCACTCGGGGCTGGACTCCGTCACAAAGTACTGAAACAAAGATGGTTTGAAAATGTGGTATTTAATCCTCCTTCTAATCCACTTAGACTCCACTGTTAACACCTGTGATTGTAGGAATTAAAATTTAAGGCTGTCCAAACCATATAAGGCACAAAGCTACAAAGAATCCCCATCCAATATTATGGAATAGCATTCTGGTTCATTTCATTTCATGTAATTCAAATGGAAACTTTTATGTGACAAATTTCAATGAAGTAAAAAAAATTTTTTTTTTTAAATGTATATATAGGGTTTGTGAATGACCTCTTGCTAGTTAGGTATACATGCTACTGACCACGGCATTTCCATGCCCTTTGCTATCTCATGTAACCAACTGACCGGTGGATCAGGGTGACCAGAAGATACTTACTCGTTGCACCAGAGGGCTCTTGAGCCCCGAGTCTTCTTGCTTGGTCCTCTCTCCAAAAGCACATGAAAGCATTGCTAGCGTCTGCACATCGTGGATGGAGCTGTAATGATCCAGTCTGGAAAAAAACAAAAGAAAAAAGAAATCAGGGATAGTGACAAGTCCAACAGTTTTCTTTACCTCGTTCTTCTAGGCTTGGTGTAGACTGGTACACACTCATGGAGGCTTTGCATCACATGAAAACAATGCTTCTTAATTTTGTGGCAGAGCATACAAAAACACTGTTCACCATGCTCTATGACTGCATTTCCATTGTGCAAAGCATAATTTAATGGAGCAAAGGGCAAAATAAAAAAAACAACTTTAAATTATTTATCAATGCATCAAGTTGGAGATTGTACTTATGAATATTTTAACATATTGAAATCATGCCTGTACAATATCATGATAAAGCTGAAAATATGCAAAACTGTTAAATAAATTAAACAAAATTCCAATCTGAGGCAAGATGAATGTCAAGAAATTTGTCTGTCTTGTTCAGAATGACTTGATATTTTGTTTCTTTTGTAAGTTTTTGAGTCAATTGTATGACTTTTCCACAATGTACAAGCTCTGCGTTTTAGTGGACTCTAATTTTTGTTTCTCTCCTCAGAGCATGGATAATGTAACATGTAACAAGGTTTGTTTGTTTATTATTAATCACGATGATAGTGATGATGATGATGGTGAACATGATGATAGAATCCGTTCTACCATTATGCCGTCTTTCCAGTCAAGTTTATGTTATCAGTGCTGTGCCTCTATTGATCACTGACATTCGTGTATTCCCTGAGGATGCAAAGAATCTGCCGCACTCTGTATACTCACAGTGACTTGAGGAGTTTCCGTCCAAGAGGGTGTTTGGCCCAGGGCCTCTCTACATCTGGGTTCATGTGGGGCACCAGGTTGGGGCTGCTAGCAAGGGCTGCCAGGGACCAAACCTAGAAAGTCATTATACAAATTTTAATATACAATACCTTTTGAAGGTCTAGCAAAAACTATGAATTAGTGAAGAGGCCTAAACAGTAACTTTTCCAAAACTTATATCAAATTTATTACACCCTGAGGCTTGTCGAGGTTACAGTCAATTGGATATGAAATTATATAAAATAAAGTTACTATTCATGCCTCTGAATAGTCATAGTTTGCAAGAGCAAAACAAGATACGTGTATTGTATATTTGCTTTACATCCCTCATGAGCATCTCTAATGCCTTTGTAGGATTAAATCCCCAAACTTCCATTAATTATTTTGCTGTAGTATTCACCATTTTGATTCCATGCTCCACTGTGAGAGAAGGAGGTTGAGGACTTTGTTATCCAGATCCTCATCAAAGTAGCCATGATAAAAAATCATGGGCGTACATACTCAGGCAGGATTCAAACCTACAACCTCCTGATCTCCGCACAGGCATCAGCAGTCAGGTGGAAGCTCGGTGATCTAGTGAAGATGACGCCTGTCCGGAGATCAGGAGGTTGTAGGTTCGAATTCTGCTCGAGTATGTACGCCCATGATTTTTTATCATGGCTACTACTAGAACACTGATCAATTCAGTGCTTATTTACGTCGATGTAGGGCAATTTGTCAAACAGTTGTCAAACATTTCAACGATTCTTCCACACAAACAGGGATTGTTGTCAGCCATTTCACCACTGTCATTACTGGATGCAGCCATTACATAGAAAAAGGTACAGTAGAAAAAAAAATACTGTTGTGCAGGACTGTATACGTTATCACTCTCTCTGATGAATCACAAAGGTAGAGCAGTGTTATCATTGAAAGGGCTATCCTGTTTAACTCTCTATGTGCCATATTCGCATGTCCAACTCGGTCGATGACGTGCCAACTTGGCATATTCTGCTCAAACACACAATCCCACCCAAACCGATCGATAAATAGCCAATTGCCGCACTACAATAAAAACGTTTCTCGCACTTCCGTTACTCTCACATATAGCTTGCATTTTATGTAATGATTGGCTAACAAGCGGTGTTCAGTACTGGATTTGCGTGTAAATTCTACGAGTCTGTCACTGTTTTGTGTACAAAAGTCATGCCTTTACAGTAATTTAGCTACTAGTCATTGGAAAGAAAAAAAAATCATAGATTTGTCATACAATTTACATCAAAGCAAAGCTTGGCATTTTCTCTACAACTTTACTCACTTTATGCCTAACTCAGCAGAAATCTATAATATTAACATAGATTTGAAAAACAGAATGTTTACTCAAAGCATGACAACGTTGGTGTCTCAGAATAATGCGGCAAACAGGGGGTTTCCACCATGACACATGAAGGGTTAAACAAGGTAGGAAAAGGTAGATGAGGAAAATTACAGTGCACCTCTTTCTAGCCCAGCAAAGAGAGTAAAAAAGCATTATGATCACCTGAACAAGATCTTTTCTACCCACAGTAGCTGCAGCACTGGCATTCATTGAACACATCCTGGGTACATCATCTGGGATCAAACTGAAAAGGGAGAGAGGTAACATACATATTGTATGTACTTGGAGCACAATACATGATTTGAAATACAACGCATCATACTGTTACCCGGTGTGACAGATTCCTTTGAGTAAAAACACACCATAATGTTGCATTGTGTGACTTTCCTCTGTACAGACACAAAACATTCATACTAAAACTAAACTCGACACAGAAATATAAGATTTTCATCATGTATCCTATATGGATGGACCATTCAGATACATATCTTGACCAGTTGAAAAAAAAAATATTGTATAGATGCACAGTTTTTCACTGCTCATGTTGATATAGTCACCACTAGCCCCTATGGAAATGAAAGGCAGAGTCACTTTTAGCACCTGCTCACATTAAAAGGATTATTCGTTATTTACCATTTGCAGATGAAACAAAAACCCAACTTAAGTGCTTCAAAATATTCCTAAAAGGCGAGTTAGGGATAGAAACAACCAATGTAAAAATGCCAATCAATATTAATCAATGTTAAGTATTGTTAAATATACAAAATGTGAACATAGTTATAATAAAACTGTATGTAAAGTGAACTGTCTACAGTTATGGTTTATGGAGAAAAATAGTGATATCTCCTTATATTTTAGGCTTTATTGCAAAATCTTTACATGATAGGATGTTTTGTGGTACACACATATATGCATCAAATGTGATAACTCAAACATTTTTTAAATCATTGCTCCCAATGGTAAACAATACCTTTAAGCCCTGCCCACTGAATACTGCTCAATGGTCGCCATACTTTCACACACACAGAAAGGTGATTCATTACCAGGTTCTTGTTCAATATGATGCTCTTCCCCTTGTTTTGTTACACAATGTTTCATTTTAATAGTCAGCATTCAGACAGATAAACTTATTGTATCGCCATACCATTTTGGTATATATTTTTCTGTGTATTAACACCCTCAGAGTGCTTTGAGATCGAACACACCATTTTGTTACATTGTGTGATATTATGCTTTGTATGAAACTATGTGGTATGATACTGCCATCCCATGACAAAAGGAAGCAACTCTGAATTTTACCAAAATCATCTTTTTTTTTTTCCTTCTTGACTTGGAGTAATTTTTGTATGCTCTAAGTGATGGTGAAGTAATTGAGGTCACAAGACCCCTAATATCCAAACTAGAAATGTCGCTACAGCGACTGGTTATACCCCCGCCAAACAACATTTCATAAGCTTTGGTCAAAACAACATTTCATAAGCTTTGGTCAAAACAACATTTCATAAGCTTTGGTCAAAAAACTGAGGAAGTAGTTAAATCCACAAGATCTTTCCTTGATCTTCTGCCATTAATATGCCGTTACCATGGCAACATACTTTCGGGTACTGTCGAAAAATGCGTCTTGCACATCTACAACCAAAGGCACACATCTGTACCAAGTTTCATGGAAATTGGGCAAAAACTGAGGAAGTAGTTTGCAACACCAAATTTTCCATCATTTTGGCTCATAATATATGAGCTGTTACCATGGCAACATACTTTTTGTCACTGTCAAGAAATGTGTCATGCTGACCTATATCCTAAGACAAACATTCAATATGAATTTCACGAGAATTGGAAGAACACTGATGAAGCAGTTTTGCCATGAAGCATTTTGCCCTATATTTTACCAATAACATGCCGTTACCATGGCAACGCACTTTTTGCCACTGCGGAAATATGTGTCTTGCACATTAACATATTCAGATGAACATCTGTACCTAATTTCATAAAAATTGATCAAAAACTGTGGGAGGAGTTCGCGACGCAAGATTTGTACCCATTTTTGCCCATAATATGCCGTTACCATGGCAACGTACTTTTGGGTACTGTCAAAAAATACGTCTTGCACATCTACAACCCAAGGCACACATCTGTGCCAAGTTTTATGGGAATCGGTTGAAAACTGAGGAAGTAGTTCGCGACGCAAGATTTGCAACGGACCGACCGCCCGACCGACCGCCCGACCGTCCGCCCGACCGTCCGCTGATTCCTATATACCCCCTTCAAACTTCGTTTGGCGGGGGTATAAATATAGACATATCAAAAGGAAGCAACTGTACATATTTTCTAAAAAAATACAATGAAATTTTTCTTCATTTACGAAGAAACTCATTCCACAGAGTTGCTTCCTTTTATCAAAGGATGGATGAATACTTTAAAATAGAGCACACATTATTGTTCAACTATGTGATATAATGCTTTGAAATAAAACACACTACTAGTACTCTTTATGATGTTATTTGATCTGAAATAGAATATCGTCGCTGGGGTGACAAGACCTTGTATCTGAAATTTTGGTGAAAATGACTTTTTTTTTTAATCAATGGTCAAATAATGTGTTAAGTGATGTCCTGTCCAAATCCCAAGTGTCTTACTCCAAAAATGAAGCCACCACAGCATGTCAAAGGAAAGGCTTTCCCATTCACTATAGTGCTTTCGCCGCCATGTTTTTTGGCTCTCCTGAATATTTGACATTTTGTAGATACGAGGTCGTGTTGCCCCAGCGACGATATGCTATATTAGTACACTTTGGGAAATAATACTCTGATATAGAACACAGTTTATTTTTAAACTATGCTATATAAAACATGTACTTTGAAATAGAACGCAGTCACTCTATTTTCAAACTGTGTGATGCAAAGTTTTGAATTAGAACACGCTATTTGTTACACTTTGTGAAATAATCCTACGAAATAGAATATGCTATATTCCTTCACTGTGTGACATAATGCTCCTTCAGAAAAGATCACTGCGCAAAATAGGTACAGCTACTGTCTCATCTGCAGTTAATGACAAGTAAAAGGCCACAACAGAACACTATTTGTGGAATGGCTCGGCGTGTTCAAAGGTCAAGCAAAACTAGGATATTTATGACTTTAAATGATAAAGATAGAAATTTGAGTGTTAGAGTTTGAATGACAGTAATGTCACAATAAAGTTTAAAATTCTGTGATTGGCTTGTAAGCTGAATTTTAATCCTCAAAATGCATCTTTTTTTTTTTTTTTGTCAATCATTTCCCATTTGATATTTCTCGGCAAAAGCCTTTTACTCCTTGATTGTCCTTGATATTTAGTAAATCTTCAACTACAGAATTATTGTGTGTCACAGCAATCTACAAATAGCAACCTAATCCACGAAAACATGCCGGATATAAGGTTTACATAACATATAAAATGCAAAACAAAGAGTTTTGAGCCCGCCGCACACTATACGATCCGACCGGTCGTAGGACCTTAAGACCGGAAGTGTGACATTACTAGTCTTGCCAGTTTCCAGTCATACAACTGGGTTTTATTGCCAGTCGTACAGATTTGACATGTTGAATTTCAACGACCAGTCGTGGGCTTTCAGCCAATCACAGTACAGTATTATACAAAATGTATAGAAGCGTACTGTGCAATGCGCACTGCATGCGCTTCTATACTCATTGGTAATCCACTGAAGCCAGAATGGTCATAAGACTAGTCGTAAGGTCAGGTCGTATAGTGGGCGTTGCTAGGTCTTACGACCTGGTCTTATGGTCTTAAGGTCGTATAGTCGTGAGTCGCGAGTCGCGAGCTTTTCTCAACTTATTTCACAGGGAAATGACCCAAACAACATCACAGCCACGTGACCTGACATACATGTGTACCATGATGGTCACATGACCTTCAATGACATCAGTCACATGGCCTAAAATAGCATCATGGTCACATGACTAAGATGGGCCAATGCAGCACTGCACTATATTACTTCAAGCATCTTCCTGTTGTCTCAATATGGAATTAATGAAAAGAATGTTTGTTTCCTACATTTATTACCTCCACCAAGGGAGGAGGTTATGTTTTCATCGGCATTGGTTTGTTTGTTGTTGGTTTGTTTGTCCATGTGCAGAATAACTCAAAAATTTGTGAACAGATTTGGATGAAACTTGCAGGAAAGGTTGAGAATGACACAAGGATTGATTATTAAATTTTGGTAGTGAACTGGTTATTTTTATGAAGGATTTATGATATTTTGGCAGGTAGGGTCAATAAAATTGGGAGTTCAAGCTGCGCATTTTTTGAGGTTTGCATATGCGCACTAAAGTGCGTGCTCTAGTTTCTGCTAGGGCGAAGTGCACAGCACAGCTGGAAGTTGATGACGGAACAAAAGGCTTCTATATTGGGAAATTTTCAGCATGCATACATATGGGTGGAAATCACTTCTCTACGAAAGAACAAGATCAGTGGTGGAAATGAGCTGCTTGGAGGTCTGAGCTCTCAGAGTGCTTCTCAGTTGTTACATGATAAGCAAGCATCGCATGTTGAGCCTTTAATGCATGCAACTTGTCACTCATGTAAAATATGCCAAATTGGTTTTCTGAAATGTAATGTGTGACCACCTGAATGCAAACACACATATACAATGTGTGTGTTTTGGTGAATTTTTACTCAAGCGCTTTAAAGCCAAAACATAGTTCTTGGAAGGGCTCAAAATTCATCTATCACCATTTGGAATTTACCTCCAATACATCCAAAGGGTCTATAAAGAAACCTATCAGGCTGACGCGATTTGCCAGGATGATGAGCTGTTTTGGAGTGTTTTGAAATCAAACGTGTAGAATACAACTTTTATTCCAGACTCCTCATGAACATCACGTTCAGCATTGTAGGCATGTAAAACGTATCGTGATGATTGATCATGTCCTTGCAACCATATTGTCCTACAAACTACATGTGATTTACTCTAGCATGGAAGATTGATGGATATCACCATAGCCCAATTTGTTGATTACCGATAATTGATAATCAAAAAAAAAAAAAATTATGTAGCAACCAAAATGGGGTAAGCTCTGAGATTGCATCCTTTTGGCAAACCTTTTCGGCTAATACTTTACTTTTTCACCATTATCCAACTGAAAATGTGTTATTACTGGACAATGTTATTTCACACATTTTCTATAATATACATATTGTTGCTGGGGTGACAAGACCCTGTACCTGAAATTTTAGTGAAAATGACTTTTTGAGATTAATGGTGAGATAATCAGTTAAGTGACATTCTGCCCAAATCCTAGCTGCATTACCCCAAAAATGAAGCCACTATTGTATGTCAAAAGAAAGGCTCTCCCATTTGATAAAGTGCTTTGGTTGCCATGTTTTTTTTTTTTTGTTGTTTTTTTTTTTTTGCTCTCCTCAAAATTTGACGTTTTGTAGATGCGAGGTCTTGTCGCCCCAGTGAAGAATATGTGTACATTTCAGGGCAATAATTGACAGTTTAGCTGACATAGAAGAACTACATTTTGGCTTTAAGTTTATGTATCTTTCTGTTGCTTACAATTATTACCTTGAGACAAAAGAGCAAGATGCTAATTTCCAAACTTATTGTCAAAGTACAAAACAAAGAATCACATGTGAAAACAACAACAACAAAAGAAGAACATGTCCAATGAGAAAGAAATGTTACCAGTAAGAAAATTGTGGGGAGGTTATCATTTCCCTTCCTTTGCAAAATTTATGTTCAAATCAAGTACCAGATCTGCATCACATGAAGAACAGAATAAAGCCTTGTTTTCGTATCAAACTTTCCAAATAATTTCTTGCTTTCATGTACAAAGGAATTTGGTTAAAGCTTCAGAAAATTGAGCCCATGTTATCGGCTGCTTGGGGGGGAGATGGATACGCACACATATGTTTCGGCCAATTTCTGGTGGATGGGAAGCAAGCATGACGTGTCGTAGATCACAACGATGCCCGACACAGGAGACTGGGACTGGGACTGAGAGATTTGTGTCACATCCGAATTCTTCCTCCTATGCTTGCCCCCACGGCGTTGTTTCTGCAAAATGGATTTCATGTGTGATACAGCAAGTGCATAATAAGAGTTTGATCAGAAAATGGGTTAAGCATCATTTTTAAACATTCTAGAATGAGTCCATCATCAGATAGAGCAAAATAAAACCTTTCCAATGATACCTCACTTGTTACATAGCAAGGAATATTCTTTAAGTCAAGATAAAACTAGAAATGTCGCTACGGCGACTGGTGTATGCCTCCGCCATAATACATGGTTCTCCTAATAGGTCTATAGTACAATGTCTTGACAATGTGTGATGACAGTTTCACACAATTGGCAAAATATCAAAATGACAGGTTTGCCACAAATGTGCTGAATGTTCACTTTCATAGAACTAGGTTCAATTGGATGAATGATTAAAACGTCAGAGTGCAGGTATTTGGGGGGAACTGATGATTTTCACTTGACTTTTGACCCTTTTACAAGTTTATGCATTGAGTACTTTTCAAGGTATTGAGAAAAAGTATAATTTCAGTATCAAATGGTAAAACAGTATTATCGAAACCTGGCCTTTGACCTTTGACCCCACAGTTCCAAAGAGAATCACTGTTAGGTAGAACATGCATAAATATGTAAGTTTCATGACAATACCTTGAGTTATTTTTGAGATATGGAGGAAAAAGTGCAATTTAGCACTTTCACTTGACCTTTGACCTTTTGATATTTGACCTTTTGGCAAGAAACTTCCCACAGAATATATATTGGGTTATACATGCATACATCAAGTTTTAAAAAAAATCCTTCAGGCATTGCATAAATATAAGGAAAGTAGTTATATTTTGAGGAGTTGACCTTGACCTTTGACCCCTGACCCCCAACTTCCCTAGATAATTACTGCCCATCGGTACAAGCATATATACTAAGTTCCATGAAGATACCTTGAACCATTTGCGAGATATGGAGAAAAACATGAAATTTCAATGTTTTTTTTCACAAAATAACCTGTGACCTTTGACCTTTGACCCTGTGACCCTAAAATCCACACAAAGTATCATCCCCCAAGGATATACCCTCATACCAAGTTTGATGCAAAACCACCACACGGTTCTTGAGATATCGACAAAAACAAAACAGGACGGACGGACGACCCGAAAACATAATGCCTCCGGCCACTTCGTTGGCGGAGGCATAAAAAAGAATTGCATATTTCCATATTATTTTCGTTGTTTTTCAGAAGCTTTAATCGCAAATATCTCAAGTTGACAGGAATAGAGCTTACTCATTTTGCGATAAAACTCTTCATATGTATTAGCTATTAGAAGGCTTCTACGCTGGGAGTCTATATTCCCGTCATTGATAGCTTTATCACATTCACAATATTTCTGCTATTACTAACCCAAAAAAAAAAAAAAAGTGGGTCATGTTTAGAAGAAAAAAAATCTCCAGGCACCTTACTCTCCAACCTGGAAGATGTTTGGAAACTAAGACTATAAAATCAGTGTGTCATAGCATGATATTTTAACCAATAGATGCATTTTCTGTTTTCTTTGAATAACAAAATCTGGGGAAATCCCTAGACCCCATATTAGAAACAAAGAATGTTTCAAACTGAAATAGGTTGAGTACAAATCATAATTGCCAGATCACACTTTCACTGGAACAGGCTTCTTCTTCTTTTTTTTTTTTTTTTAATGCACAAATGCTGACAATGCAAAAATCCTGTCTTAGAATTTTTCCAACTTTGGTAGGATGAATCTCTTTTTTTTTGCTGTTGTACAGACATGTTTTGTCATCTGTGAATGGATGTTGATTTTAGTAAGGAAAATAACTAAAATACGGCTTCCACCCTCTGTAGCTTGAAAAAAAAAAGAAGAAACAATGAACAAACATATTTTCAAGCCCAAATATCACATCCTTTTGTTAAGTACAACAACATCAACAAACAGAAAAATTGCACATGCTATGCACACTACATGAAATTTTACAGAGAACAAAATGTTCAATTTCAAAACCATTATTTTCTCATTTTGATGAAAAGAGTATTTTGTATATATTCACAACTTACTGTTTGGATCAACCATGACCTATGGCAGAAATCTGATATTTATATGTTGTTGTTTTTTCAGGTATGTGGAGCAACCTGGCCATACAATGAATAGATTTCAATGAAAGGCATAACTCTAAAGGTAGTATATCTTCGTTATCTGTTGTCTCCAGATCAAGCGTAACTGCAAACTCAAAGAACTGATCAAGTGACATTCTACTGCCTAGAATTCATCAAACACAGAAAAATAAGATGCCTATCCTTCATTTCGACAAAAATTAAATGAAATTAAAGTAAATTACTTGAAACATGCTAGTCCTTGCAGACAATATCAAAGATAAGAAAAATGAAGCAAAATTTCTGCGACTCACGTTTTCTCTCTCACGGTAGAAGCGAGCGATAGAAATGGCTTCGGGATTCTGACTCCTTGAGCTTGGCATTACCTGGAGACCTCTGTACTGACTCAAAGCTGACAATGCCCTGCAAGAACCAATCACAGGTTTCATCGTCAGACAAACCAAGGATACCACCACCCCCAAAACATTCACTCACCCAACTCAGACATCCACTCTATGATTTCACTGGCTCTTGATGCAAAGGTTAACCCTTCATCTGCTTTGGCCACAGATTGGCACAGATGTCTGAAAACTTATTAGATACGTTCAGATGACAGGCCCTAACCTCGAGGTTAGGACACCTCGAGGTTAAGCTCTTGCCCCCAAACTACGACATGCGTCCACATGACGAATCTTAACCTCGAGGTTACGCTCCTGCCCCTCTGAGTACGTTGAGTTTTGTGTCCACACGGTGCTTAACTACGAGTGGGGACCCCCGCGGCTCGTGGTTAGAGCGTTAACCATAAGATTTCTTGTGGCTCTTAACATCGAGCAAACCTCGAGGTTAGCTAACTACGAGTGCGTCTTCACGGTCCCTAACTACAAGCTCTAACCTCAAGGTTTCCTAACCTCGAGGTTATGGCTTGTCGTCTGAACGTAACTATTGTCAAAAAATAGAGATTATCTAATCCCCCTAATCCCTATTGTGTCACCATGGCCTTTCCATCAGATGGAGGCACATTGCTAATCCCTAAGTGGGCTGGCTGATTTTCCAACCAGGTAAAGTTTGGATGGATTAATGAATGCTGATGACAGAGCTTGATAAGCAATGCTAAAATGCCTCGGCACACAAAGGCTTAATCACAAATTCAGATTTTATTCTTTCATATTCTATTTTTCACTCTCGACGGAGAGCCATTTGATAACATATATTATAAAATGGGCTAAGAATGTAGCCAATTGGAAGCGCTGAAATGAGTCACGTGTGCTTGTATTAATTTCTCACTAACATGCATGGTAGACGTCACAATGTTTGCACTAGCGGTGCGCACTCAATCAGTTGTTACAAGTGCATCGCGCGCTACTATACGCGCTGTCAATCCTGTCAACAACTTCTAGTTTGGGCTGCCGGCCGGCCTTTCTTGTGTGCATAACATGTGTGGCGTACGTATACTCTTATATGTACAGTACTTATATGTGTGCGGGATTTCCGAGTGCGACATGCTTAAATGTTTGGGAGGAACATCTTCAGACATCTTGATCCACAAAGGTACGTGAAAAATGCTGTTAGTTTTTGACCCATTTTATAAAACAAATGATGCACAGGATTATTTCGTGGCGTTAGTGGAGATGCAGCTCACTCTCGGGTATTTACAATGTAATGCAACATGCACTCGGCTTCACCTCGTGCATGTTTCACAATTGTAAATACCCTCGAGTGCGCTACATCTCCACTAACACACTCTATCCTGTGCATCATTTGTGTAAGCAAGGACATTACAACACAACAGCATGCCATCATTAACCATGAACAAGAAAAATATAGACATCTTGAAATGTAAAAAACTGCATGTTTTATATTGACTGACATTGTCTGGTTTCTGCGCACAAGAGGAAGCTCAACAAAAATAGCAATCAAAAATGAAGCTCAGCATACAAGGATTTGACGGGCCAGAACATCAGTGGGCTAAACAACTTGTTTACTTTAAACCAGCATTCTAAGAGCAAATGATACCTGAATGTGATATGTGTGAGGAGAGACAATAGTCATGTTCACACTGCCACACCATTAATGATGATAGACTAATAAGCTCCTACTGTAACTCCCAATTACTTTCATACAGCGTTCTATCATCAATGCTTGGATTTGTAAAACAAGCTGCACTTGATGACAAAATGTGAAAGTGGAGTGTGCCACATGCAATGACCATCATTTCATGACTACTGAGCATTCCCATGTGGATGGTCATTATGGGAAGTATTTCCGGGGGGAGGGGTGTTTCATCAAGAATTTAAGTCAAACTCAAAATTTGAGATTGACTAAAAATTATGGCATGCTGTGTGTGTCTTTAATGTTACTCAACTTTTTAACGAAAATGTAGATTTTGGAAACATTTTTCATGTAGCTACTGATAATACATTTGTAATAATATGAAGTGGGTGGTGATTAGGCTGATGAAATTGCAAACAGTGGCATACCATAATTTTTAGTCAATCTTATTAATAAAAATAAGTTTGATTTCATGAAATACCCCCCCCCCCCCCCCCGTGCACCAAGCACAGCACTATTCACAATGCCATGATGAGCACTGATTGCTTATCACTGATAGCAGGTATAATCATAGATAATGAGAACATGGCCATTATCATTAGACCAATGATTGGGTAAAGTGGTATTTCCTGCTCACCTGTTTCATGCTGATTTCACATTTGAGGTGTTATTGGGCCAAACAAGACTGTTTACTAGAAAACTGACATCTTAAAAACAAGTGATATTGGACTTTAGCTCTGGGGGAGATAGAGGGATAAAATCAATAATCAATACTGAAACACCTGTTACTAGCACACCCTCAATAATGATTTGATGGGGCAGTATTTTCAGCTCACCTGTTTGATGTATATTTCACATTTCAGAAGTCATGGGGCCAAACAATGATTGTTTATTTGAAAATTTACATTGTGGTACAGAGGCAGAGGGAGGACAATATCAATAATCAATATCTAAACACCTGTTACTAACACACCCAAAGTGATTAGGTGGAGTGGTATTTCCTGCTCACCTGTTTCATGTTTATTTCATGTTTCTGATGTGAGGAGGCCAAACATGATTGTTTACTAGCAAACTGACATGTTAAAAACAAGTGATGTTTGACTGTGGCACTGGGAGATAAAGTCAATACTTGATACCAAAACACCTGTTACTAGCACACCCCCATTATCAGACCCATGATTTGATGGAATGGTATTTGCTCTCCCACCTGCTTTATGTCATGTCTGACTGGCACAATAACAGATAATAGGTTCATGTAGAAATTAACACAAATGGGTAAACAAGTTGGAATGTCTAGCCCACAAGGATAGGCAACATTCAACTCAACACACAGAGACCTGTTTGCTGGTGTATGTGTATTCTTATAGCTCTCACTTACTTCACTGCTAACCATCTGGCCCCATTTTTTTCTCTCTCTTCTTTCTTTAAAACACAACAACAACAACAACCATCTGACAAGTTTAAAGTCATTGTTTACTTGTTTTGTTTTGTTCTTCATCTCTTTTGTTTTGTTTAGTAAATATTGTTGTATTTTGCTGAAATTGTTGAAGCCTTTGAGTCTGTACAGAAAAGGCACTAAATAAATATTGGTTATTATCATCATTATTAGTATCATCATCATTATCATTATCAATATTATTTAACATTCAAGTTTTATTAGCATCAAATCATATAGCCTGCTCGATACATGCTTTAAGCTTGCCTCACCTGGCAGCAACTGATTAAAGTCAAGCTATTAAAGGGCCTGTTTACCTTTGGGAGCAGTGATTTAAAATATGTTCAAGATATCACATTTGATGCATATGTGTAGGTCTGCTGTATCACAAAACATCCTACCATACAAAGTTTTTGCAATAAAGCCTAAAATATAAGGAGATATTAGTATATTTCTCATTAAACCATAACTGTAGACGGTTTAGTCTGGAAACATTTTTATTATAACTTTTGTTCACATTTTGTGTATTTAACAATACTTAACATCGATTATACAGATTCAAATTTTTACAGTGGTTATTTCTATCCCTGACCCACATTCTAGAACTATTTCACAGCACTAATGCTGGGTTTTTTGTTTCTTCTGCACATGGTAAATTATGCCTTTAAGCTGATTTATCTATACCACTGTTTCATCCTCACACATTTTTTGACAGCGAGCTTTAGATCTGAGAGGCAAACGCCGAGACGACACAGCTTCCTGGGTTGGACAATGGAAACAGTTGTGTTGCTCATGGGCAGAACACCATTTTTAGCCTGATTAGTAATTTTCACGTCGCAGATCTAAAGCTCACTAATACCAAGTCAAGAGGTGTGCAAAATCATTTTCAAGATAATCGTATTTGGAAATATTCCATCACCCCGTATAGCCAAATGCGCTCAATTGTAACTTGCCAAGCTCCTTTATTGGTAGTTGATGAATTCCCTCTGTAGCCTGGCAGCAAATTAAATTGCACAAATTGCCTTGGGCATCACAGTGCAGAGGTTTCCCAGAGTAGGAAATCATGACACATTGAGGATTAGGGGGATTAAAGGGATGGTACAGTATTGGTGGAGATGAGAATTGGGCTTTTAACTTTTTGCGAGATACCAAGAAAACAAATAGCATTTTAAAAGGAATTCAAAGTTTATTTGATGAAAATCGTGTTTGGAATGACTGAAACATCCAAAAACAAAGTAAAACAAAGCGATCGTAATAAAGTGTGGGTCCCAAACTTTATTAGAATCATTTTTTTTTTTTTTGGGGGGGGGATATCTCAGCCATTTCAAAACCAATTTTTATCAAATAAACGTTGAATTCCTCGTAGAAGTACATGCTCTTTAACATTTCACAACAGGTTTCTCATTATCTCACCAAAAAATGTTAGAAACCTGAAATTAGGTCTCAACTAAAACTGTACGTTCCCTTTAACAGAATATCTATTCGTTGCCAGTTATTTCAATCACACTTGTGCAGATATCAGTACCTTGAAAGAAGCAATGTGAGCGCAGGTGCTGATCAACCAACAAAGCTGTGTTTACAACAAAATGCTGCATGCATTCACACACAAAGACACACACTGTCAGACATACAAACACAAACACAAACACAAATAAAATCATTTGCATTGTGCAATCTTTTTCTTCTTCTTTTTTTTTTGTTGCTTACTTTGGCGTTTGCTGGAATGCAGCGCTGGATTTCTTCATGTTGCCAGGCCTCGTAAACATCACCAACTTGTCTGTAGGTTCAGAAGTCACAGCAAGTCAGATAGATCTGATTTGGAATGTTTCCATATCAACAATGTTCAATTCCTAGCACTCTACAGATATACAAACCAGATCTATCAAAATGAAATGGTGCTATACAGTGTTATTCCCGCGCATTTATCCAAGATCCTTCAAGATTATGAAATGTACAATGTAAGCTTGTGGTTCAGAAGTCAAGTTTGCTATAAAATAAAGATTTCATTTTGAATGATCAGGCATGCATTTATGTCTTCACTCTTTTGTCTTATATGATGATTGTTTTTTTCCCATGCAAGATTTTAACAACACTATCATTACATCCATGTGCAAGCCACATTTGAGTTCACATTGAAACAGCGTAAATCAGTGACATTTCACAAACAGGAAATGTTGTGACTTATCATGCAGAAAAACAATAAGAAGAGACAGGGGGGGGGATTCTAACACGCTCAACTGAGTATCAAAAGCTCACCTTCAAAGCATTCTTGCAGACTCTTACCTTTGAATAGAAGAACACAGCGAACTCAGGGTGCTTTGAGGGGCCTCCAGGGAGGCTCAGAGTCCATTTATACAAACATACATTTTCCATTCCTAACAATAATATCTGTCAAGTTTGGTGACAAACTGACTGTGCATTTTCTAGAAGAAGATTACAATATAAAAAATTGGGCCCCTGAGCCAAGACGGGGAACACCCCAACATCCACTATGAATATATTTGAAACTACAGTGAATGATGTTTTTACTCATAACACAAACTAAGCTCTATGACTTCTGGTTCTAGAGAAGAAGATTTTTACAACATTCCTTTTATGGGGAGCTTAAACAAATTAAGATCCTATTAGCCCAGGGATGCTAACTGCCAAGTTTGGTTAAAATCTGTCTAGGAGTTTTCAAGAAGAAGCTGCAATTCGTAAACAGTTTAAAGATGATGCACAGCGCGCAACAGATGCTGGATGATGAATGATCACACAAGCTCACTTGAGCCTTTGGCTCAGCTAAGCTAACAGATGAATTCACAAAGATTATAATCTTTAATGTCAGTCCTTCATGCCAACAATGCATATACCTGTGCTGCAGAATCTAGCCCCAGAGGTGCGAGGAAATGGGATATGCTTGTCGGATGCCGACCCATAGGACGCGGCCCCTGGACTTCCCGACACGCTGGACTGTCTTGACGTTGATCCGTTCATGGTCTTGTTGGGGGTGTTCTGTCAGCGAGGGATTCAGTAGTGCAGAATTGAATCAAAAGAATGCAATCATGTCTTCTAAAGCTTGTGTACACGTAGTACTCAATAGAAATACGAACATGAATAAGAGGAGCTTGAAGGGTAGTTTATTGTATGTGTGCCTCAATAATGACACTTTTGTCCCACAGCCAACATAGCACATGCAACAGCAATCCAAATGTAACTACATGCTTCAATGATTTTCTACAGCTAATATTTCAGGACTACAGTATTCTTTTCTCGCTTCAAATCACAAGCATTCAATCGCATAATTTGGGTAGTGGGGGGTTTTCTTCCTAATTTTTTTCCTTTCGGCATGATGACATTAGTACAATGTGCTTGATGACCTATCCATTGGTAAGACTGTTTGCAAGGTGGCTTGATTGCAAACATTTGTAGCAATGCAGTAAAAGAGTGCAGCATGCAACAGTTCGCACATATGTCTGTGCATGGCTCGTTTTACCTAGTCAAATCTATGTCATGTGGGATACTTGTCAATAGCAACGACTTGCTTTATCTGGCCAATACCCAACCCTTTTCTCATAGAAATAGTATTTTAAAGACACTGCATGTGGTAACACCCTGTGTAACTGGACTGGTGGTCCCTGCATTCGTCTCAAAATTGATGATATAGTTCAGCCAGCGATCAAGTTCCCCCTAGATCGCGATCATGGGTGATCGGTGATCGCATACGCGATTTGTCGCAATCAATTGATTGTATGCCGAATTGCATACAATCAATTGATTGCGATCATCGATCACCCGTGATCGCGATATAGGGGGAACTTGATCGCTGGCTGAACTGTACTTTTATGGAGTACTTTGGCGTTTGACTTAGGATGGGCCCCTTCTTGTGAGCATGTCACATACACCCCTTTGGATGGCTAACTAAGTGCTATGATAAATACAAAGGGAAATGCAAAGATCATCTATTCCCTTTTAATGCATTAACATTAACACAGTTATGGAACAATCACCTAGGCATCTCAAGCAGGCTGATACATTAGGTAATTTTAAGAGTCCTTTGAAAATGTATTGCTTTAACCTGTTGAGGACGAGTCCCGAGTATACTCGGGCAGGTGTCTATGGGAAATGGTTGTAGTAGCAAAATCAAACCGTCCTCAACGGGTTAAGTTGACGGTGGATAAGGCTCTGTGCTGTATGTTGAAGTTATTTCACCTTTCATCTCGCCCTTGTCACCTCTTCTCTCTCTCTCTCTCATGTCTATTTTCCTTTACTTCTATATTTTTCTTCCTTCATTGTGCAGAGACATTATTTCATATTTTTGTGACATGCACTACTTAAAAAAATTTTTTAATCACTATGACTATTATGACTATTATTCATTATCATTGTTATTATTATTATTATTACTACTACTACTACTACTACTACTACTACAGTATTCATCGCATAATCGGGACAGGTTGGGAGTAGCAAACACGGCCCCTTTAAGCGAGGTGCCCAATTTCGCGATGAGCACTCACCATACACTAACGGCATACGACATGTACATGTAGTGCACACACACACACACACACACACGCACGCATACTGACGTACTGTACATGTACATGTACATGAATACACAACCACGCTACCCCTCGGCGCGACCCTCTAGCTCTCCCTGCATTCTTGCAATGATGTAGAGTAATCGCAACCGGGTTCTTCTTCTGTCACCTCTCTCCGAACACAAAATATGTGGATTAAAAGCTAGCACTTTCTTAAACATTCGTAGAATTCTTGAACACGTAGGGCGTTCCGTATATACATATCCATAACCATGGGAAATGATTACCCAGAACTGATGTGGGAACGTCAATGAAAAGTCTTTCAATCATTCAATCATCATGGCTTGATTGTTTACTTGCCGCGATCGCTGCACTGTACATGACGTGTTGTCAATATGTAGCGATCTAGCTCGCCATACACATGTACAGAAAAGCGAAGGCGGGCAGCGAGCTGAAATGTACGTGTACTGGATGGACGGAGGTCAAAACACACCAGCCCGAAGCTTGCTTTGTAAGTTCGATGTAAACGACAACTGATAGGGAATCTCTGAAATATTGTTGTGGTATTTTGGTAGATTTTTTGAGGAAAATATCAACAAAATCAAAGATCGCTCGAAGAAAAATTGTCCCGTTTATCAGAGGTCCCCGCCCGATTATCCAGTGAAAATAACGTGCATTGGAAATGTTTCTGGGAAGCGTATGTCATTTAAGCAAGGTTCCCGATTATCAGATGCCCGATTATGCGATGAATACTGTACTATAATGCATATGGCAGAGAGTCACATATTGAATGTTGACTCATAAACAAACAGAAATTCATACAAAGTCTGTTAAGGCCACAGTTCCCACCCCCAGCCCCCCCCCCCCCCCCCCCCCGACATATTTGTCTGCTTTGTCTGTATGCAGACATGTTTGCCTGCTTCCTTTGAATGTTTCTGTCAAGTTATGGATGAATACAATGCAGTCAATTGTGTTTGCAGAAAAAAAAAAACCTAGCATACCACCCACCTTCGAGTAAATGTGAGACAACATTTCATCTCGTGAACTTCCAACAACAACAACAACAAAAATCACTGAGAGCACACCTTTGTTCACTGAATGGAATACTGTGAGGCTGTCATGCTTTACATGTATTAGAGGAGAGAGAGGAAGAGACAGCAGAGTATTTGTTTGTTTGTTTTTTTCTCAGAGGGGGAAAAAGAAACTGCATAGAAGGACTAATAAGAGATTATGGGTTAATCAGTGGGTTAATCACTGACATTAAAACTTCAAAATTCTGTAACCTAAATCACTTTATGTCCAATTTTCATGACTCTCATACCATTCGGAATATTCCATTTCATCCTGTTTATCAAAGTAAAGCTTAGACATGGAGTGAAATTACACTGTAATGCACACAGTGTCAACTTTAAGGCTTTCTGTGCTGGGGGCTCTGGACAGTGTGTACAATCCTACAGGGTTTTCTGTGCCAATTGACACTCGTTTTATTTAAGAAATATTGCTAGGATTAGGAGATTTATTGATCAATCTGCATGTCATAACGCAGTGCGTTCTTTAGTTCTATCCCGTATAGATTATTGTAACGGGCTTCTCTCTTCCATTCCTTCAACTCAACTGGATCGTGTGCAGCGACTTCAAAATTGGGCAGCCCGATTAGTGTTTCAGGTTTCTAGGGACTACCCATCTCAGCCACTTCTGAAGTCGTTGCACTGGCTTCCTTTGAAGCAACGGATAATTTTCAAATTAGTTTTGTTTGTTTATAAAATCCTTAACGATCAAGCTCCGAAATATTTAGACGCCTGTTTGACTTTATATACACCTACTAGAAATTTGAGGTCATCTAGTGATCCGCTTCGTCTCACATACTCTGTTACTCGCACCTTAGCCGGTGATAGGACATTTACTGTGTCTGCTTCAAAGCACTGGAACAATTTACCACTTACCGTTAGACAGTCTCCATCAGTCAGTGTGTTCAAAAAAGCCTTGAAAACACATCTTTTCAATAGCAACTAGTTCGTAGCTGTATATATAACATTTATCCAATTACACATACTGTTGTACATGTTTTGAATTGATTGTAAGCGTTTTGGGCCTTGTGGGAAAAGCGCACTATAAATAATAGTAATAATAATAATAATAATAATAATAATAAAAGCACTCAAAGGGTTAACCCGTTCTGTGTCAGGGTCTTTGGACAATGTGTACAATCCTAAGGGGCTTCCTGTGCCAATCAATGGGTTAAAGGGATCGTATAGTTTTGGTTGAGACCTAATTTCAGGTTTCTAACATTTTTTGGTGAGATAATGAGAAACCTCTTATGAAATATGAAAGACCATGTAATTCTATAAGGAATTCAACATTTATTTGATGAAAATTAGTTTTGAAATGGCTGAGATATCCAAAAGAGAGCAATTCTAATAAAGTGTGGGACCCACACTTTATTACGATCGCTTTGTTTTACTTTGTTTTTGGATGTTTCAGTGATTCCAAACCCGATTTTCATCAAATAAACTCTGAATTCCTCTTAAAATGGTATGCTCTGTACTATACCATAAGTGTTTTCTTGGTATCTCGCAAGAAGATAAAAGCCCAATTCTCATCTCCACCAATACTGTACCATCCCATTAATGGGCCTACAGAATGTGGTAAAGGGTGTAAAAAACAAACCTCCTGCAGGGACTCCAGGATGCTCATCAGCTGGCTGACACAGGACGACACACAGAAACGCTCTGTCTCCACCTGCTGCAGGCAGGAGTGGTTGAGAATCTAGGAGAGTGACAACAGATGAGTGGCGACAGAGTCATAGCATAGAGATGACGACCGGTATTGGAAGGAACGCACAGAATGACCCATCCCAATGGTATGAAATAATACTGCAAGACTTGCATGTGTATGCCCCCCTCCCCAAATCAGCATTTAAACCCCCCCCCCCCTCTTCCAAATGTTGAAATATTTTGTATAGATTCCTGATGCCAATAAACTGTATCATCTTCTACAGTACCTAGGCCAGTAGAAGTACCCATGTGAAAGTAATGCAAAACTTCTACCTGTATATTCCGCAAAAGAAATTTATTCATTTATTCATTCTTTTTTTCCTTTTTCTTTTTGCAGCATCATAACAGAAGCCTACATAAAATGAAGCTAACTGGCCCTGCACATCTACTTCTGCATGCACTCGTATACTTCACACATCTTAGGTGTCTTTGCGCCTTGTTTGGACAGAGGGTACATCCAAATTGCTCATGTCATGTAAATGTTCTCTCATGGAAGAGTAATCATCAATGGTGCATTATGACATGACCACACTTTTTACATTGACTACGTGAATTTAATCAACGCATGTATGACATTAACATTTTCAACACTCCATAATTCCTTCTTCACATAGAACTTCACATTGAGGTGGTAATTTCAGGACAGCTACCATTCCAACCACTTGTAGTAATCTAACTTATCTAATTTCTTACAGTAGTGTTATTGTTGTTGCAAATAAGGACTGGTCCCTAATAAACATCAAATGGGCAGGCAGGCATAAAGCAAGCCAATCTTACATCCAGGACCTTCATCTTCATCTGGCCGTCCAGACTGGTGGAAGGAAGGAAAGAGAGATGGGGTCCAACTTTGACAGGATACTGGGGTGGAAAGGTCATCAGCAGGGCAGCCACATGCCTGTTCCTGGACACGAAGACGCGACAGCTGCGATTTTCCAGATCCTAGGGTGGCAGGCAATGCAGTTTGACAATGCCATCAATTTTGTGTCCCTCTTATGACAAATCATATCCTATCTTCATGTGGACATTCAAAAGGATTTCAACTTCCATATCTTTACCTTGACTTTTAGACGCAATGCACAAATTTCTTTCACTCTGACAAGTCATTGCTTGATCACCTGGATACTTGAAAAATTTTAAGATTTTTCAAATTACCAAAACAGATCTTAAAAGAACATTTTACTTTCTATTACTGCATTGTCATAGTCAATGTTTTAAGTTAAAGTAGCCAAACACAAAGGAATTGCACAAGAACTCCACAAAATGTTTTTTTTTTTTCAATGAAAAGTAAATGTTCCTTTCACTTGCTACTGACATATGTTATAGTTAACATTATTCCCCCTGCTTTCTGAAAGAGGTAAGTCAAGTGCTCTATAATTACATGTATGCTAGAAAAGTGAAAACATGTCACATTTTCTCTATATTCTCTTTATATTTTTGTCCACGCATAATGTTATACATGTTGTAGTCTTCACATCCACCAATGGTGGCATCAAAACTTTGAAAATTCATAACTTTTGAATGGATTGTCTGATTTTCCTAAAAACTTCACTGATGTGTTCTACTGATATTGCAGCAGGCACTTTATCCACGTGTATATTTGGGTTTCATTCTCTTTTAAGACAAAATTGAGGAGGGGGAAATTGAAAACCTGCATATAGGAATGGCTCAAGTCCAAATTTGGCTTTCATCTCTAGAAATGCCTTCCAAAGTAATGCAAATATTCATGCACATGACTCATGGCGTGCACATAACATTCCCATAACTGCAAAATTGAAAATATTACTACGTTACTTTTTTTTTAATTTTTTTAAACAAAATTCTCCCTTATGAACCTGGCTCTTTCATACTTTCAGGTATTCAGTTGAACATTTAGATACTTTTGCAAGATGAAGAATATGAAATATAATTTCAATCACTCACAGTCTCCACTGATGTCTGTGGACCAATGCATGCCACAGATTGGAATTCCTGTTCCAATGAGGTGATGGTCCCAGACGCGTTCTGATCTCCGACTCCTCCCAGGCGCTCGCTCCCGAAGAGCATCGAGTGCTGGTGGGCCGGTGATGAGGACACCATCCCTCCGGTGTTGGGAAACTTTGGCGGCGAGGCCAGAATCTCCATATCGCTTGAGCCACTTAGGTTGAGGTCTTGAATCTCCACACCACAGAGCTTTGGAGTTAAACCACATCAGGATTTAAAAACAGTAGTGAAAGAGTAGGCCCTGTCACAAGCTTACCTGAAATGCTCTACCTCTATCAATAAAATCCTTGAAATCTACTGATAATTGCACATCACCTGACTTTCAAAAAAAAAAAAAATCATCCGTTTGTTTGTCCTTGTGGCATACTTCCACAATCAAATCTGAATCTCTCAAAACATTGGGTAGCAAAGATAGTGAAGAGGCATTATCAGCTGTCATATCCAACTAGATTGCAACAGTCAGTACAACCATACAGTTTAATAGAAAGATTAAATGAGAACTTACCTGTTTGAAATTTGATCTTTATTTTACGAGGGAGTTGTAGGAAGAGAATACATTGAGAGACCCGCTTTGCGCACGCGCAGTCATTTTTCGAAGCATCAAATGTGGCTGCTGGATATTTGAAAGATTATGGAGAACTTAGCTTCACGTTTGAAAACTTTGGGAGGGAGAGGAGGGAATGTATTCTCTTCCTACAACTCCCTCGTAAAATAAAGATCAAATTTCAAACAGGTAAGTTCTCATTTAATCTTTCTATTTTACTTCTGGAGTCTCCGAAAGAGACTACATTGAGATTTTGAAGCCCAGTAGCCATATTTGTAAGAAATATAACAGAAATGACTATGAATTGTCATTTACCAAAACGGTAAATTGTTACCTTGTCTGGTCATTTTAGTAGAGCAGTTGAAAGACACTTGCTCCCATCATCCAGCAAGGGTTTTCTGTAGTACTTTCTGAAAGTCTTTTCATTCGTCCAGCCTGCCTTCTCAAGGATAAACGAAACTGGCAAGTCTGCTCTGTGTGCAGCTGACGTCGCAGCTGCTCTTGTTGAGTGAGCCTTATATTTTGAAGTGTCGATTCCTGCCGCTGTCATAACATCTTTGATCCACCTGGAGATGGTTTGTGACGTAACTTTCGCATGGGGTCTGCGAAAACTAATAAAGAGCCGACGCTCTTGGCCTCGAATTTCCTCAGTCCTCCGTATGTAGGCTTTGATGTAGTTGACAACGCACAATCGACGATCTGGAGGGTAGGCTCTCATGCTCAGTGTGTAGCCAGCGTTTCCCGGCCTATTTTGTTTCAGTAGCTCGCTGAAATGAAATGTAACTGATGATCCCTCGAGTATCATGTTGTCCAAATTCAGGAGCTGCAACGACTGTGCTCTCTGTGTTGAGATGAGAGCCATGAGCATGCATAGCTTTTTGGTGAGATCTCGTAGGCTCAGTGCATTTGCCGGTGACAGCTTTCTGAGATAGCAAAACACAATATTTACATCCCAAGTATCTACATAGCGAGGTCTTGGGGTTCGGAGATGGAAAACTCCCTTCATAAATCTTGATATCAAAATGTTGTTCCCAACTGTAGAGGCACCATCCTCAAGAACTAGGAATGATGCGAGCGCACTTCTTGCTGTGTTGAGTGCATTGTATCCAAGACCTCCTACATGAAAAAGCTCACTAAGAATTTCTAAAACAAACTGAACACTAGAGTGAAGATGGCTTTTCTTCTTACTCTTGCAAAAGTCTTTCCACTTCTTTATGTACACACAATATTGCTTCTGGGTAGAAGCTCTCCAAGAAGCGGCCAAAATGTCCACAATTTCCTTCTTTAGTCCTGTCCTTTCGAAGGGCTGCCGCATAACCTGCAACTGAGAAGATCAATTCGATCATACAAGGGATGTGGTTCATGCGTAACAGGTTGCGTTAATAGGTTCCTACTCCTTGTAATTAGCACTGCTTCACCCTTTAACATCCTTTTCAGCTTAGGAAACCATGCCTGTGTGGGCCAATTTGGCACTACCATTATGCCTTCAGCTCTATCTGTCCTAATTTTTTGAAGACATCTTGGGATGAGACAGAATGGGGGAAAGGCATAGAATTTGAATTCTCCCCAATCCAACGTAAATGCATCTACGGCTTCTGCATTTGGATCTGGCAACCAAGTGACATATCTCTCAAATTGGTTGTTTAGTCTGGACGCAAAGAGATCAATGTCTGGAAGCCCAAAAACTGAAACTAGTTTGTTAAAGGCTTGCTTGTTAAGCATCCATTCATTTCGGTCACTGAACTTTCTAGACCTGCTGTCTGCCTCAGTGTTCTCACTCCCTGGAAGGTGTGCTGCAGTAACCCAAATATTACGTTCCATGCACCACCTCCAGATGTCTCTAGCTGCACTGTCACAGTCCTTGGACTTAATACCCCCCATGTTATTCAAATAAGCAACTGCTGTTGTGTTGTCTGACCTAAGGAGGACATGAACATCATGTAAAGAAGAGCAAAAGGACTTCAGTCCAAACCCGGCTGCCAATGTTTCCAGGTAATTGATATCATTCTTTCTAGCTCTTTCCATTTCAAGATCGTTCCATCTGCCTCCTGTTTCAATGGACAGATTTGTGGCTCCCCAACCAAGCCCACTAGCGTCTGTACGCAGCTCAAGTGTAGGTCTGTTACGCTTAATTGGTGCACACTCCTCAAAGACATGATTAATCCACCATTTGAGCTCTTCTTTCCCTTCTAATGACAGCTTCATAGGTCTGTCAAAATGGCCTTTGTTAGCTTTAAGGGCGGCAATTTTGTCACGTTCTAGGCATCTGTAGAAAAGAGGGCCATGTTGGACTCCAGGGAAAGTAGCTATTATCTTCCCGATAACATGTGACACCTGCCTGATTGTGGGTCTAGTATTGTCAAGCAAGTCTGAACAGACTGTGATAATGTCCTGCATTTTCTCTTCTGGCAAGGAGATAGTCATATCACCAGTGTGCAGCTTAAACCCTAGGAATGTGAGCTCTTGTTGGGGTTCTAGCATAGATTTCTCCTCATGGACTACGAAACCTAGCTCAGACAGGAGATTTGTGGTTGCACGTACAGCCTCCTTTGTTTGTTCTATTGACTCTCCGATAATGAGAGTATCATCAAGGTAGCCTAATACTATGTGCCCCATTTCTCTCAGTGTAGCGAAAACAGGTTTCATGAGCTTGGTGAAAAGTCTGGGCGCTGTGCTGAGCCCATTTGGTAGGACTTTGAACCTGTAAAATTTCCCTTGCCATGGAAATTTCAAGAATTTTCTGTGTTCAGTGTCAATTGGAATGGAGTAGTAAGCATCTCGGAGGTCGACTGAGGCTAGGAAATCTCCTGGGGAGATTAAAAGGGCAGCTGTATGAATGTTATCCATTTTGAAGTGTTGTACGCTCACACACTTGTTCAAATCTGTCAAATCAAGTATTATTCGAACACCCCCATTTTTCTTGGGTCGTGTGAAAATGTTTGAGAGAAATTCTCCCTCTTCATGACCACATTCTTCGATAACATTCTTAGTCAGTAAGCTTGCGATCTCTCTGTCAATACAAGCTGAATTGTGCTGGTTTGGTTTGTATTGAATGAAGGGCTTATCCCTCCTAGGGGGCATACATGCTTCTTGAAATTCAATTTTGTAACCCCTGATTGCTGCCAAAATAAATGGATCAGCTGTGATTTGGCAGCATCGCCTGTAAAAAAGCCTCACTCGACCTCCGACTGCTACTGGAGCTTTCTTTGGAATACATTGCACACACGTACAAATACATTGGGGAATGCAGGTATGATCATGATGTGAATCGAAACTACCTACCTCTTTGGGTATGCTGGTAGTTATTTCTTGCGCTGCATTGAAGGCCTGTGCTGTGGAGCCTGTT
The DNA here is from genome assembly GCA_033980235.1 of Diadema setosum. Taxonomy (NCBI): domain Eukaryota; kingdom Metazoa; phylum Echinodermata; class Echinoidea; order Diadematoida; family Diadematidae; genus Diadema; species Diadema setosum. Next base: position 30,360,592 of record CM067066.1, on the reverse strand, counting down.
GTGGGGGGCGGCTCGCTGTGCGGGGTGGCGGCTGCTTGCTGTGACCCCACTGTGGGCGCTGACCTAAAAAAGGCCTGCTACTACCACCGGCTGTTGGTCTGTGTGTTGAGGCAGCTGAACTTGCAGTCCAGCCAGCACTTCTGTATTGTCGCTTGGAGAAAGCTGCTCCCCTGTACGGGTGGTACGTACTAGACTGTGGCCGCGAAATTGAGTTTCTCATCACCCCTGATGCAGCTTTCTGCTCCTCTTTGAGATCTTTCATTCTCTTTCCCAATTCATCCCCGAATAGGAATTTAGTGACGGGAGTGGAAGGTTTGCAAAGATGAGAGTAAGTGGCTGCCATGTCCGGCTTGATAAGTTCTTTCCTCAACGAATTGAGTTCAAAATTGGCATTGCACAGCAACGCCAATGCGTCCTGTTGTGTGTCGGTCAGCCGAGGTGATGGGAAGGACTGTATTAGCGCGCTCAGGCCCTTCGTCAGCGACTTCTGCACACGCTGTAACTTGGCATCTCTACTGCGTGTGTGTTGCGGTAGGTTATCCCAGATCGGGCCGTTCACCTTCGGTGTAGCGAGGTAAACACAGTTGCTCGGGGCTGGATACTTAGATGCCGTCTCTTCCAACACTTTTTCTTCTAGAGGGTGGCTTATGAGGTAAGTAGTAGAGCTGGCTAAGTCCTCGTCTACCGGTAGCCCTGTATCACCCGGCTTGGCAAATTTTGCTGCGAGAACGGGAATTTCTTGCACGTCTGCCGCGTCTGACGCAAATTCGCCTTCTTCTCTGTTGGCTTCGCCCGTGTCACGCACGTGCGGCTCCCCGCACTGATGAAAATCAGTTTCCATAGGAATTTCACACTGTCCGGCGCTGTGCGCCTCATCGTACGCCACAAAATGGCGCGATGCCGGTTTCGGCGGCGTGGAGTTTACACTGGGCAGCGCGTCGACCACTTTACTCAGAAGACTTTCCAGTCTCAATAGTCTGTCCTCGACATCCGAGGATTTTTCGGCCGTCTTTGGACCCTGCTTCGCTTGCGGCACTTTACCCGCCATGTTAGTACCGGAAACCGTGACCGACTTAACCCTAACTAGGCCGGGGGGGGGCCTCCGAGGCCCCCCCCTCGACGTTCCGTGCGATGTATCGCAATCGCAAAAAGCTATCGCCGCGACGTTTCATGACTTTTTTCTTTCGAGTCTCCCGCATCTTTTGACACCAAATTTGCGACGCCCGGGCACGCGGTTCCGAAGTTACACATCAATATGTACATGCATGTCAGACCAAAAATTGCTCAAAAACGTTAATTCGTGTACAATTTCAATGCAAACTGTGCTTACTGGCAAAATTCATAAAAGCATGATTATTTTGGTGTTTTATTGATTAAAATCAATGAATAACATATTTTCTTGTTCGGAGCGATGTCGCGGACAAATTTCATCGAAGAAACAATGAAAAACATAAAGTCGAAAAAACAAAGAAATACATAAGAAATTCAATAAAACAATAGAATACTTAAGAATTTTTTCTGATATCAAAATTTTTTTTCATTACACTTGCTAAGGACACTAAAAAAAATATTTACAAAATAATTGTGCCTGTTTTGAGTTTTTTTTTGTGATTTATACCAAATAGTCTGATTTTATGCATCATCATGCATAAATTAGCATAATTTAGCATAAATGATGATTTTTTTTTTAAATCAACTTCATGGTATTTTAGATTACATCATAGGCAATGTGTGTGCCAATTTTCGTCGCGATCGCGCGGTCGACGGCCGAGATCTGGAGGGGGGGCCTGGGAGGCCCCCCCCCGGCTCTATCAACTACCTAAATAGCCCGGCCTAGTTAGGGTTAACTAGTTTCTTTTTCGGCTTGACTTGTTTGCCTGTCGGAGGGGAACGTTCTTCGCAAACAACGTTGGTGTTTCCCACTGCGCCGGGCTTAGCCGGATGATGCAGCTGTTCTTGGGGCTGTTGTGCCTCCATCACCGTAGCCACCGCGTGACTTTCGTGGAAAGAGGCCGCTAGAAAAGGCTGTGCTTGCCGCCTTGCTAAGCACCGAATAATCGTTGTACGATATAGGAAGATTGCGGAATCTAAATTCCACTAACTGCTGGTTTCTAGAACCGTTAGTACCGCGAAATGCGATAAAAGATCAGAATTTTCGACTGCGATAAGGGAACTACATTCGAATACTCGTGCGTAGAAAAGCGATATGACTGCGCGTGCGCAAAGCGGGTCTCTCAATGTAGTCTCTTTCGGAGACTCCAGAAGTAAAATTCAGAAATAATATCAGATTTAAGTTGGCAAACTTTGCTTCCCTGATATTTTTCTTTTTTTCACGTAATTGTGAAAAAAGACAAATAATTCCCAAAGAGCCAAATTTTATAACCAAGCTTTTTACAAAATGCTAACACTGCACAAACTCAAACAAAACTCAACACTGCCAACAGTATTCTTTACAATGTTGTACTGATTTTGTGGGATCATGTGCATTCAAATGACTCATTGCAATTCCATTTTTGTCGGTATCGAAATAAACAAATGAATGCAAATGAAAAAAAAAGGACTCCCCTTATAATTACAAAATAATGACTATTATATGAATATTTGTAAAACTGCCTGTACTCTTACATGTGCTTTTCTGTTATATTATATTAATCAAAAAAATTTGATAAAAAGAGTCACACAATCCCAAAACCCAAACACTGTGCCAAATTTGAATCAATATTATAATGTCCACATATTGACCGATTCTGTGACGCGCTATGTGTATTTTTGGCCTGGGCAGCGCCATTACTGCGGTGTCTCAGCCGACCCCCCCTTCCCACTCCCCACCCCTCTCACGCGCGCAGAATGAAAAACTGATGCATGGTTGCTTTAGCCAATGGGCGTCTCGTACTGAGTGCGCGAATGCTTGCTTAGTGCGCGAACCTTTGTTACAAGTGCGCGATAAACATGTTGCCCGGGGGGTGGGGGAGAGCAGGGGGGGTCGGCTGAGACACCGCAATTTGAGCTCATGGCTGCGCCCAGTGCCATAAAATGTCTGCTGCCCTCAACGAACCCGAATCGGTCAATATCAGCAGCAAATCAAACATGGACACGATTATCCAAATTATCTATGAAAGAGAGAGAGAATGGGACATGATCAACAATTTCTCCACCACCCCCATAAAGTTGCAAAAGGACACAAGATCAAATGGCATGTCTGCTCACCCTTTGAAGGTGGGGCTCCACTCGCCATATCTTGAGGTTGTAGTCCCGTGCCCAGGTCACCATGTGGTAGTCAAAAGATGATGCTGAAACATAACAACATGATATATGAACAGCTTTTACCTTAATCTTTTCAAGATAAAAAGCATGTCGCTCATGTTCACTGGCTGGTTAATTAATGATCAACGGCTGGTTAATTAATAATTTAGATGGCTACATGGGCTAATTTGTTTGAGGAAGCATGAATGCCATACACTAATTGAACAAATGAATATCGTAAAAGTGGATATTTTCGTGTGACTATTTTTTGCGCGCGGCGTTGTAAGAAGAGTTTTGCATGTTTTTAATTCCACAGAATCAAGACATTAACTAGTGGAACATATGGCAAGCAAAAATGCTGTAAGACAATGAAACTTTCACAAATTGGAGCCGACGGCCTTTTACAAGGCATGAAATCTTCATGAGTTGCCTCTAATATTCAGTGCAAATAGTGGAAACACAAACTTTCACGTGCATTTTAATTTCACGAATCTTGGCTCTCATGAAATTTGAGAAATGCATGCAAACAATCCTCATTTTACAGTATTCTTGTGCTTTTGTAGGGAGGAAAAGTAACAACGTGTTTCATACCATCTTTTGGCCTCCACTGGAATTCCAGGATGTCATCGGTATGGCCCATGAAAGAGTGTATGGGAGCACTAAGATTGGATTGGGACCACATCAACAGGTTCTTTTCTCTCTGCCTCAGCTGAGGCATGGTAATGGTCACAATACCATCACCAAAAGGCTGTAGAGAAAGACAAAAACAAAAACATAAATAAGAAAACATCAAGCTCTTTAACCCGTTGAGGCCGAGTCCCGAGTATACTCGAGCAGGTGTCTATGGGAAATGCATGTTGTAGCAAAATCAAGCCGTCCTCAACGGGTTAATGGCCATGCTACCATCATCAAATGGATTTACACACAAAAAAAAAAGTGGTTACACTCACTAATGGCCACAATGTCACTGCTAAATGGTTACAGAAAACACAGAAAACAAACACGCACACACACAATTTTTTTTTTTCATTCACTTATTTGGGAGTCAATTAGGAAGTCAATATTTGACTCCCTAATGACCATGATATCATCACAAAATGGCTACAAGAGAAAAAACACAAACAAGAAAACATCAAATTCTCTAATGATCAAAATGCCAGCATCACACAGTTGCACCACAATCATAATGAGAAAGATGCCAAACTAGTGATAGAGATTTACATGCCAAAATGTTCCAACCCAATTTTGAAAAGACTCAGAATAAAACAGATTGTTTTTTAAAGCACCATGGCTATAACTAACCAACAATTTGGTTATTTATTTGTTTTTTCAGTTGCTGTTCAAGCAGTTGCTCTCTTGCAAGGGTTATATAACAAACCCACTGTACTTGAAGAAAAAGGCCTTTATATGAAAAGAGAAAATCTGTTGCATAAATAATCATTATAACTCTTAAGGTTATCAGAGTATGGGTTGTTGTTTTTTTTCATGTTTTTTTTTTTTTTCCAGCAGTATTTTGACATATTCATCAATTCCAAAATTACAATCATCTTCCTTTGGGAGGAAGATACATTGTATAATCAGGTTTATGATGTTTATGAGGATGAAAACAAATGATAATGACAATGATGATGGTGGTGATAGTAAGAATGAACTGAATAATGTGGATAATGGTGATGATGATGATGATGACAGGGTGGAGGTGGTACTGTTGAAAACTGTAAAGCTTAAAGTAATTTAGTCTACACATTTGACAGGAGCATATAGCAACCAAGCTTAACTTACCGTGTATCTCGCCTTCCACTGTGGGGCATCAGTCCTGAACTCAAGAACCGCTTTCTGTTCGTTGGTTACATCCCAGATCTAAAATTCACAAAAAAGTCACACATAGGATATAACTGAACATACCTGTTATTGCAATTATAAAAGAATGAACATGAACAAATCAGAATATCAATGACAGTAGCAAGAAATACTGATAGCAGAAGTAGTTGCATACATACCAGTAGTAGTATTACCTGTATAAATAGTACTAGTGGTGGTGAAGGTAGTAATAGAAATAATAGTAGCAGCAGTATTTGTAGTAGTTGTAGTAGTAGTAGAAATAGAAGTAGTAGTAGCAGTAGTAGTAGTAGTAGTAGTAGTAGTCGCAGTAGCAGTAGTAGTAGTAGTAGTAGCAGTAGTAGTAGTAGTAATAGTAGTAAAAATGATGATGATGATAATGAAGATATTACAAAGTTTAAAGGGCTTCTACTTCAAATAAGATAAATATCTGTTAAAGTTTGATGTAAGTACAACAACACATATCTTTCACAATGAAACTGCAGCAAACACTTTAGTAACCCGTTTATTATATACTGTTTAATGGCTGAAAGTTATATCAGCCATATTGCAATAGATCTTCTGGCACTGATCTCAATGTGAATTATCCCTACAGCTCTGACACATAATACAGAGCCAATAAACACCTGTTCTTTAGGTCTACACACATGAGCAGATACCAAAATCCAAGCATGAGAAATAACAAGTGAAAATTCTTGACCATACCTTTGACGAACAGTCCTGGCTGGAAGTAATGAGATGTGTTTCTCTCACCGGGTCCCAGTCCAAGGAGTAGATTTTGGACAAGTGGGCCGAGATGTACTTCACAGCCTGATTACCTTTCTGTTTCAGGATGAGAGAATAAATGCCATCTAAGTCAGGATGCAATACTGTAAAACCAGAAATTTTCCCTTACACTTTAATTTCGCAAATTTCGTGAGCGCCAAGATTCGTGACATGAAAATGCACACAAAATTTCTTCTCCACACTATATGCATTGAATGCTGGTGGCAATGCACGAAAAGTTTATGGCACAAAAAAAAGGCATCCAGTTCCAATGCGAAAAAAAATTTCATGCGGCGAACATTTCTTGCTTTACAGCAGTACACACACGTAAATAAGTCATTGAAGGGTAAGCATACATTTTTTGATCATCAGCACTCACACTGAAAACATTCTAGGCACTATCATACCTCACGATGATGTAAGTAATACAGAGTATATGTGTATGATGCCATGTAATTACTTTTATAAAGAAAGTGATAAAAACCATCCTAAACCTATGTTTGATGCATTTAAAGCAAGATGCTTCAAACAAAATAGTAACATCTTTTTCAATTTCAGATATCTGTGGAGTCAATGGTAGTATTCATTACTTTGATGTTTTGCATGTTTGGAAAGATTGCTTGCATCACTAACAACTGATAAGGTGACTGCCTTTGGCATTCCAATGCCTATTGTCATTAGCATCCAGCATGGTAGTTTCCCTGAGTTTTAGGTATAATGTCTATCAAAGGTGTGAGAGTACTTGCAGAAAAAGTCTGGAAAAATCTGAAACATATGGGGGGAAAAAAGTCCAGAAGTGCATTAAACTGTGAACATTTCAATGCATTTGAACTGAAAAAAAAAAATAATAATCTGAAAAAAAGGTTCAGAGCAGAGAAAAACACAACAAAAACAAAAACAAATCTGAAATCAGATTAAACTCTGAACTCTCACATCCCTGGTCTATGATCAAGAGCTGAAAAGAAAAAAAGAAAATAACATGTGGACCATGCCATGTTGATTACCAAAAAGAAAGAAAGAAAGAAAGAAGCGAAAAGAGAGAAAAAGATGATATTTTGGTTGAATACAACACTCCTTCCAACTCTTGAGGATTCAGTGGGTGCAAAGTGGGTCCTCCCTCTTACCCTCTTATCCCACAGTCTGATGTCTCCATCGTGGACCGTTGCTATGCAGTTGGCATCCTTCTTGTTCCATCTCACTTGGCCTGCTCCAGCTGTCAACAAAAAGAAGTAGAAGACAACAACAGCAACAACATCAAAATAAACACCATACATTCTCTTCAAACTATTCTGACCTCAATCACATGAATTCTAAAAGTACAAATATTTTACTATCTACAAATGACAATCGCTGCTTAGAACTTTTAAATATGGTGATATGATTCAAACAACCTCCTTTTGCTGCAGGCACTTTTAACTTTCACCTTTACATCAATTTTGCTGGAAAATGGCATTTGGAATGATAGGTGTGCACATATGTGTGTTTGTGTGTGTGTTTATTCTTGCTGATGGTATTTCTGCCTCAAATGTAGTAGTGAGAAATCCAGTGTGTTTAACCCATTCAGAATCTCCCTTTCAGTGACTACAATGAAAACCACATTTTCTGTTTTTTCAAACTACTGGACGGCATCCAGGAATTTGTCTTGTGACAGAAAGGTCTTCAAATTTAAGAGAATACTCCCGTTCTCTTTTCTAATATGCTTACTTTCTATCTCTTTTGTCATTCACTAATTTCAAGTTTGCAAACAAATGCTTTTATCCAGTTAAACACACACACACACACACACACAAACAAGTGAAAGAAGATAGGTATTGAGTGAGCAGACAACAGAGTTGATCCAAAGGGCACTGTGAACCTGGGAGGGTCTTAACCCATTGCAGACAAGTCCCGAATATACTCGGGCAAGTGTCTATGGGAAATGCGTGTTGTAACAAAATCAGCCCGTCCTCAATGGGTTAAAGAAGTGAATGTCATATATACAGTCAGCCTTTCTTGTAAGTCGACCTCGCATTAAATCGAATAATCACCTCAGTCGAAGGTCTTATCAAGTCCTCTTCTCTTTATATTCTGTTGATTATAATCCCTAATAAGTCGAATTTTCTCTACGTCAAAGCTATTTCTTCAGTCCAAATAGATTCGACTTAAGGTCAATTCCAGCGTAACGGACATACATTCAGACCACTTTTTTGTGATTCAAACCATCACACAGTGAAATTGGGAGTCTCCAAAAGATTCTAATTGAGTTTATCAGACACATTTAAGTATATGTAATGTACAAAGAAAATTTCATGGAAATTCATCGAGTGGTTGTTGAGAAATTGCATTTTTAGCGAGCGTAACGGACATGACACTAAATGGACAAGGCATTTTGATCTACTTACCATTATGAAAATTCCTGTGAATTTTTGGATAAGATGCAGCTGGTTTTGGTCTTGATTAAACCTTTAGGTCATGCTTTACTCATAAAGTCCTAATTTAAAGTAGTTTTACTGTTCATTCTTTTTTAATAGTTTAAAATATTGCGTAACGGACATGACACTTCGAGTGTAATGGACATGACAGTTTTGTCCACTTTTTGTAAGCTAAGAGAATTTTTTTATTACAAGGTATAGCACATACTCAATTGCTGGCATAGTAAGGTTAGAACATAGGGACACACATCATACTTGCAATCATGTAATATTTCTTATATTTATATCATTTAAGGGGGGTTAGTCTTTGTATATATTTACAAAACAAAGAAATATAAAACAAATTCGCTCCTGCACCAGTTAGCTACAATAAGTGACAAATTTCCAGTTACTACCACCCACCATAGCAGAATAGGACATATTACTATCTTATACTAGGGTTATTTTTTTCTTAGTGGCCTAATATTTGATACTTAGTATTATACACTAGCGTAACGGACATTACACCCTTGTAAGGTTAACCATATTTTCACTTCTTTGTTTCAAAATAAAAAGATTAGAATAACTGCACACTGCTAACTACATTATGTTGTTGACCAAAACATCAAAAAGTCCTTTTATTGCAGGTTTCAGTGATCTAACAGCTACTCTAAAGCACATGGAGTGCAATGCCCAGAGTACCACAATGGCATACATGTACAATACAGAAGACCATATGTCTCCATATCTGCAAATAGGCAAAGAAAACAGAATGAACCAGATCTGTATGAAATAAAAAGTTTGAATACAACATCATTAAAATGTACTCGAGATTGCATCAACTTTTATGCAATGAAACAGGACCACAAAACTGTTTGGTACCATCATCAAATTAGTGTTATCATCTGAAAGAAATAAGGTATGTAAATATCATTTCTGCAAAGTTCTGTCATTTGGCATTAATGTCATCCTTGGAGGAGAATCATCCTCTGTTATCCAATCTTGGATAGACTATTGTAAAAACTTCCACTGCTAGTACCAGTACTTTATTATTGTCAACAAATGCTTTCTTTTCTTGGCTAGAAGTGAATGACCAAGCCCCTTTTTTTCTGAGAATTTTCACAACATATAATCCATTTCCATTTAGAGTGGTCACCTGGGCAACAAAGTATTTCTTGTTTTCTTCACGGCAAATTCAACTTGTTCAAATTGTATAATCAACTTATTGCTTGCTTAGGCACTTCTTAAAGCTTGCCAGAGTGGTGTACTGGTTACATTATTCTCACCAGCTTGTGAGTAGGACATTTTGAAATACTGGATGCTTTCCCAGTTTCCATACCAACTGGTTGTAACTGATTATACAGTGTACCTTTCAGTGGATAAACATCTTCTCATCGCATCTCAAAATTGTGCTTTTTGTACAATGCTGTGTGCTGTTATATACACCGGATATCCCTTGGCATAGAGGTACATCTAGTTTAGTTGTATTGATGAAATGGATAGGCAGCATTCAGACCGACTTTCTCTGACGATAGAGCTACATGTACTGTCAACACGCTTAATAAAGCAAACAATTCCATTCTCAGCCCTCTTGGTAAGTGATATCTCATTAATGTGCCACTGAAGGTGTGGATTTATAGAGTCATAGAGATGAGAGAGGTATGTATGGATGCAGCACAAACTTTAAAAAAAAAAATATGAGGCAACACCATCATTGAAGACATTGATGCTGGTGACATTTGGATTCTGTGTTGTTGTATCATCAGTGATCATGTTCATTGGATGAACGAGGATCCATTTGTGCAGGAGTACCTGGCTGTTAAGTTGACTCCATGGCAGATACAAATGTGTTAAATGTGGTCTAAAATGTATTTATATGTAGAAAGTGCTCATTTTAAGTATAGAAGGGAAGGCCAACAGTGAAAACACCATTGTCTAATACTCCTTGGAATGACAGCTGCTGTTTATCAGTCAGGATTACAAGAGGTGGGAATGGATCAAACCGGTGTAACAGGGTAGCAAGATCATTTAAAATCAACAGTCTTCCAGTAGCAGAAAGCAAAGTCTGCTTGTTTTTGTTTTATTGAGTGATGTGCAGACTTAATTATTTACCCAAGTATAGAAATGTCCTACTATCCTCAAGCAATTAAAACTAATCACCACCCTGTTTCACTTGGCCACAGTGTTATTTCTGCCACTTGTCTGATATGAGGTGTCATGTCCGTTACGCAAAGTGTCATGTCCGTTACGCCATTTACAGGAAAACTAGAAGTGGTATAGAAAAGTGGTTTTCACACATGCAAGGGGATTCAATCCTAACATAGAAAATGAATTTGCAGCAACTTTACACTAATTTCCTCTTGGCTATGAAAACTTACAGTAAAAAACGTAACGGACATGACGCTTGAAATGTTATAGAAATCACACAACTTTGAGGATCAATAGGTCAAAAACTGATGAATGCTAAGGAATTTGGTTGTGATTTTCCGTTGATATATACACTGGACTATAATTTAAAATCTGAACAAGGCCTCTAGGACATATCTGGCCTTCTTTAGAGACAGGAACACTAAACTCTTAAAAAATTGCCACATTTTTGCATCATTGCAACACATCATGCAGTATTTTCATTGACTGAGAAAAATACAAAATTTTGCAATGACAAAGATGCGACTAGTGAAAAATGAAAATATATGTTACTTTCTTAGAATATTTGAGAACTTAAGTGAAACTCAAAACTTCATTTTTTCACCAAAGTGAACATTTCTCATGGAATTGCCCTTAAACAAGATTGACTGTATATCTCTTCCTCCTGAATATTTAATTATTAATTCTCCATTCCTTGAATAGTTATCCCAAATGATAAAAGCAGGTCAAGAATCAAGGCTGATAACAATTTTTATAGCTTTCGGGTTCCACTAATGGAATGAACAAGGGGGGGGGGGGGGGGCTACCAGTTTCCACTGCTCTGAGCACGTCTCATGGGCATTAAAATGGATGGCTCTTAAGTGGAACTCATATAAATGGGTCAAGCACTGCATTTCTAGCTGTCAGCACCCTTTAAGCTATAGGTGATTAAGTACTAAGGTTGCCAAGAAAATAACTGCAAACGACAGAATTAGATGGACTGGAATATTGATTATAAGACAACAGCCAGACAGATAGATAGATAGATAGACAGATATATAGACAAGAGATTAATAGATAGATAGATATATAGATAGATAGACAAACAGACAGACAGATAGATAGATAGATAGATAGATAGATAAATAGATAGATGTAGATAGACAGAAAGATAGACAGACAGACAGATAGACACTGAGATAAATAGATGAATAGATAGACAGACTGACTGACAGACATACAGACAGACAGATAGATACATTCTTAGATAAATAGATAAATAGATAAACTGAACTAGATGAAAAGAGAAAGCACTGAACTTACCAAATGTTGAAAATGACTGAGAAGGCTTCTTGGGTTCTCTACAAGACAGGAAATGAAAGTCACATAATATTCATCATTAGAATGTGCAACAACTACATCATTAAAAAAAAAACAACAAACAAACAAAGAAGAAAAATCTCCCTGCAGCTTAATTGAAAGCTCATGTGGTAATACCAGAGAAATGTTGAAAGAACTATATCTATCCTATATTTCCCTAATTACTTTAACCCAGATGTCATCTGCACAGGCGCTGACATGCTATTGACATTCAACTACTGCCAGTTCTGATACAAAATGCTATTTTCACAGAAACTGGAGAAAGGATTCTAGGATCCTAAAAGAGACTTCGAAGTGAGACAGTCTATTAAGATGCCACATTCTGTTCTTTTCATTCTACAAGTATTCCTTATTCCGACCACATCTCAATGATATTGATATCATCCTAAATATCGTGAAAGCTACACCATATGAAAGCAGTCTTCCAGCTGTTTAATCATTCTTTGGTAAACTCTTCTTCAATTTTCCCTGAAGAAAAAAAAAAGGCTGGCTCCAAACCTCAGACTCAGTTCATGATGCATCACTGCTAGACTTGCTTTTAATAATTGCTTGTAATCTGATCAGTTTGATGATGCTGACAGTCTATTGAAAGAAGTAGAGTGAGACAAACCTCACTAGCAGGCAGCAAATTATTAACCCTTCTGGAACCTCCATTCCAAAACACCACTGATACTGCACACAAAGAATTTGCTTGAAGAAAGTAAAGAGTTTAAAGCCAAAACATAGTTCTTGGATGGGTTCAAAATTTATTTTCCACCATTTTGGATCCTGCCTGCATTACATCATAAAAGGTCTATTACAAAAGTTACCTGGCTGATGCGATTTACTAGGATGATGAGTTGTTTCAGAGCATTTTGAGATCAAGTGTCGAATAATTTATAATAACACAACTTTTATTCCAGAAGGGCCCTCCCTGTTCAGCACTGTGGGGAGGTGCACTTGCAATTGTAACCTGTATACAATTCACACTAACTGGGAAGATCAACGAATATCGCTGCGGCATGATTTGTCAATTATTATTTAATTGATTATGAAAAATTATGTAGAACCACTATGAGGTAAGCTCTGAGATTGTGAACTTTTGGCCAATTTTGTTTGACTAATATTTAGCATTCTCACCCTTACACAACTGTAATCATGATATCAGTGTTATTTCACACATTTCTCATGCATATGTGTACATTCTTTTAGCAAGTAACCTATGGTTCTGCAGGCATACGAGAATTATGTTTTGGCTCTAAGTGAGGACATTTTTCCAGTCAAAGTACAAATGCATGCTGCAGTATGCTGCACTGTGAATTGTACACATTTCAATCACTGGAACTGCACACATTTGATGTAGAAACTTACCTTGTATCCCAGATGTGGATATAGGTGTCAACCGAACAGGTGGCCAGCAGGTTAGGGTCATACATAGCCCAGTTTAGATTGCTGCAGTAGAAAACAGACAGACAAACAAAGAGACAAACATATACTGTTACCAAAAGTCTCAGCATGACACAGTATACCCTGAAATTAGTTGAAGGATTTTTTAGTATTAAACTGGTAGAAAAAAGTGAAAAAAAAAAAGAAACGAAGACATATATCGCCTTCTATTGTCAAATAGAAAAAGAAGAAGAAGAAGAGCTAGGGGAGGGTGGGGCAGGTAGAAAACAGAGGTGTCATTTATTGTGCCATTCAAATATAATTAGATATTGTACTGACAACACATTCTTGTTCTACAAATATTCATGCAAATAAAATGTTTGTATTGCTCTTGTAATGTGTCATGTAGAGGGGAAGAAACACTAGGTCCAAAATTTCTCTTTCTACCACGTTTCTGCTAATGTCAAAAAGGGATGGGATAGTTTTGGGTGAGATGGTGCTTCAAGTTTCCATTTTTTTTTTTGCGTTAAACAAATACATACTGCTACGGAACGTTTTCGACGTGCACTCTTCGGAGTAGGAACCGCACGTATGAAACAGGAAGCGCGAACATAACATTTTTTTTTTTTTGAGATAATAAGGAGAAACGTCATACAAAATATGAAAGAGCACAATTATTATTCTAAAAGGAACTGAAATTTATTTGATGAAAATTGGTTTTGAAATGAGTGAGATATCCAAAACAAAGTGATCCTCAAAAAAGTTGGGATCCACCTTTTATTAGGATTGCTCTATTTTACTTTTTTTTTTGGATATCTCAGCCATTTTGAAGCCACTTTTCATCAAATAAACTTTGAATTCCTCTTAGAATTGTATCCTCTCTAGCATTTCACAGAGTGATTTCTAAGTATCTCAAAAAAGTTAAAAGCTGCATCCTCACCTCAACCAATACTACAGTATGTCCCCCCAAAAAAAAAATTACAACGGGGCCCTCCGCAATGATATCTTTAAAAATAGTGAATAATAATCAATCAATGAATCAATCTAAATACAAATTCAGGGTATGAAACTATAACTCATTGCCAATATCTTACAGGAAACCCCATTCGATATGCTTCAGTGGTCAAAGAAAAATGAGGAATTTTGTAGAGGATGTCGGGAATCTCTTCCGTCCAAATTCTGTCTATTATTCACACACAAGAGCATTGAATTGCTAAAATTGGAAGAATCAGACTCATGTCATGCTATACAACAATCCAAAAAATGTTATATTTTAAGACCCTGAAGTAGCATTAAAAAGAATTAAACATATTGGGTGTTATCAATGCGAAAATCTGATTGTAATTTTTTTGGGACATACTGCAGTAAGTCGCGTCAAAAATTACAATTAGATTTTTGAATTGATAACACCCATTATGATCGACCTGTCTATAAGTGCTACTTCAGGGTCTTAAAATATAACATCTTAGCTCTATTTTGCAGAAAACCCCATTCAATTTGGTTAAGCGGTCACAGAGATATGTGGATTGTTGTAAAGCATGTCATGAGTCTGATTCTTCCAATTTTAGCAATTCAATGCTCTTGTGTGTGAATAATAGACAGAATTTGGACGGAAGAGACTCCCAACATCCTCTACAAAATTCCTCATTTCTCTTTGACCACTGAAGCAAATCAAATGGGGTTTTCTGTAAGATGTGGGCAATGAGTTATAGTTTCATTCCCTGAAATTGTATTGAGATTGATTCACTATTTTAAAAGATATTATTGCGGAGGGCCCCGTTGCAATTTTTTGGGGGGACATACGGTATACCATCCCTTTAAGGTTCATAAATTTAACTCTCACTCCTTTTTTCCTCTATCTCTACCTTTCTCTTTCTCTCCCTTCCTTCTCTCTTTCTCTATGATTCATTCTATAATCTACATAAAATTTATACACTTTACATGCTATTATTTTCAGTAGTTTCTCATTTCCATCATCCTCTTTTCTTCTATCACACATGATTAGGTTTTCTCCATCCTACGTCTCTTGTGCACATACAGTGTAGTTTGTATCTGTCTCTTTCCACTTGTAGTAATTATGCTGCTGAAGAAATGCAGGAGAAATTGATATGGGCATGTGAAACTAAAATGTAAAACATGCACACACACAGGCACACACGCACACACACACACACACACACACACACACACACACACACACACACACACACACACAGAAAATGCTTGTATGATCATGCACCCGCACACAATCACATGCAAAGCCTACACACATATTCAGATAACAGTACTCACTAGTACACTTGAGACACATACGAATGACTCTCGTTATAACGAAGTCTTCGGGACCAGCAGTCGCCTTTTGTTATATTGAAATGTTGTTAATATAGCCAAACAGTCAAGTATATAAAGACATCAAAGTAGATGATAATTTTGGAACCTGAATTTTTACTTCATTGTATCGAGAATTTTGTTTTAACCATGTTAGTTATAATGGGAGACCACCGTATATTTGTATACACATACATTGTACATGTGTACACACAAACATGATACACACTAATATTTTTCTCTCTCTTCTCATCATCTTTTACATACGTATGTCCATCTTTCTTTCTGTTTATATTTTTAAAATTAAAACAGAGTGGCAGACGGAGACATCTAATCAGTTATGCAATCACTGAATCTCGACTTATCTACAAATTTGTCATTTCTCACTCGAGTTGAGATAACTTCTTCATATTGAAATAACAATTGCAATTTGATACTTGGCAAGGTGCATTCTCTTTATTTTAGCAATTCACAATCTCATATGAAAAACAAAAATATTATGAATTGTTGTATCAATACATGCAGAACAATAAATTTTCAAGCAACACATTGATATACCAATGTTTTCTTTAAACATATACAGCTGTATATTGATGATGGGGTGGTATTTTTTGACCAGGATTGAAAATAAATCAGCAAAAGGTAATGTGGCAAAATTCATTACAACATTTTTAATCTTAATATCATCATTGTCCATGCTCTAATGGAAACACAGTTTTTGTAATCATTTTAAAAAAAAAAAAAAATCTTCCCAGATCTTCCCCCCCCCTTCCTTCCTTCTGATATTCTGAGTAGCACCATGGGCAACAAATAGTAAGAACACTGTTCATGTATATGCCATGTATATTTTGCAAATTTGCAATTTTGCAACTTTGCAATTTCCAACATGAGAGATCAACAATTGCAAACAGCATGCTGTGTTCCAGGAGACAATATTTTTGTGAGATATTTGGTTTGCGAATATCCGTCAATTTGCAAAATTCATATTTTAAACATACTGCAAATTGTACAAGGTCCTGGCCTACAATAGTCAGTGAATATTTGAGCCAAGTAGCAGCTGAGATCTAGAAGGCATTCAGGGAAGGTTACCAAAACACATAAAGGAAGCTTCTAAAGTAATACAACCAATGAAAGTTTGACCACTCAATCAATGGGTATATATTTGAACATATCATTTTTCATCGTATATGCTCAGTGAATCAAAATGTTTGAAGCCACATTATCACAAAAACTTACTTTTCTAAGAATCAAAAGAGCACTGTGTGGACTTATAGTCTTTCTAAAACGGCACTGAGAGTAAAATTTGCAATGGGTGAAGAGAGTGCATACTTGACATAGAAATGAGAGATTTTTAAAATTCATTATATTTGCTCTATGCCACTCCACTACTACAGTACAGTGCAAATTGTTATACAGTTCATTTCTGGAGAGAGCAGCACATGGATTTAATCATTTCTTTTTATTCATGACTTTTAAAAAGGACTGCTCAATTTTCCTCACACTTTCACTGAGTGTTTCACAAATCTTTCCGCATTTACTAATCTACAGTTGGAATTCCAACTTCTCCTTTACCATTAAACAGTATAAGAAGCTGATACCCTACAAGCCCTCCACTGGCAAACTTTGAACAGACTGCTCAATAATGTAGAACTGGCAAATGGGAGGGGGGAGGGAGGTGTTGCACAAAATATACTGAAAACATGATGATTTATGAACAGGAACTATCAAAGCTACTTTCAGCTTAAAACATTGTACATTATTGTACAGCAATTACATTTCATCATGGCATCAAATATGGCATTACACTAAAACTGTATATGCAATATATTTCACATTTTTTTTTTTTTTTTACTTTGCAAAATTTTGCCTCCTCATTAATGGGACATGCAAGGATATATTTCTCTGTTCAATACTGTATATACTCCATGGATCAGAAATTCAACTACTCGCAAAATTGTTGGCAAGTCCTGATTTGCAAAAATCAAGACTCAGTAGTAGTACAATTGTATGGTGTATTACAAAAGTACAAGTCACATGACTGTGGCATCACTGGCAGGATACTTTTTACTGACTCCTAATATAAACATTTTAACAACTTCATAAAGTCCACATGAAAACATTTACTTTTCCATGTCTAACTCATAGCAGAATGGTTGACAAGTTAACAACCACATTCACTTCATGCATGAATCCTGGCTATGATCAGGTATAACATGCAAACAGTCGTACCCATCATCCATTTTCCACTTCCAGAAGAAATGTTTACAACTCACATTTTATCCAGAGCTGGCATTTTCCAACTCATATCTGTTACAAACAACATTTTTACCCCCTGAAGGCATAAATCTCAACCTCTGATATTCTGCTATCTGGCTTTTTTTTTTGTTGGTTTGTTTGAAACCCTGATATTGTCATACCAAACCAATATGCCATTTTACTTTGTTTTTGTTATCAGATTGTTTTATAACGTATTCATTTATAGAGCATTTACATGAAATATGCACCACATCACTTTTAAAGATGAGATCTACAATTCACATACAAATTTGAGCCTTCTATGACTTCACTGTGTATGGGCATCACAATTAAAAACATCATTTTTTTTTCTTCCTGCTTTTCACTCAAGATTACTATAAAAAAAGCAAATACTTGGAAATTATATAAAAAAAAAAACTTGTGAATCTGCAATCATACGGACAAAAAAGAAAGAAATGACTTTGTATCATAAACAAAGAATATAGCACAAAAAGCTGCTGAAAGCTGCTTATCTAATAGTGGCAATCTTCACAGAATATTTGTCATAGGCAAATGACTCCATTACAAACAATGAATACATTAATTTTTACGATCATGGCAATCCTTTACTTCTGCAATTAATGACTACTAAGTGAAATGGTTCCTCATATCAGCAAGGTATTGTTAGTATTAATCACACATAGAATTGTGCACAGCAGCAATGCTCAGCATACATTTTGCAAAGAACATACATGTTTGGTCTTGTGTGACACATCTTACCATATATGGCATCATATAAACTTCTGTTTTATCAATAAAATTTCAGACATCTCACATTTGTCTAACCAGCTCAAAATGCAAAAATTTGAATTTGAATTTGCAGAGTAGATGGCCTCATGGAGTGTTGTGTGATTTACTAGAAACTGGTGCAGCAAAAAAAAAAAAAAAATGGAATCAGCATATTAATCATCATAAATGAGATCAAAGAGCAAAACTATTAAAGTTTCCCATAAATTGCAATAACCCAAAGCCTGTACGCCTCATAAAACACTAATGCTATTTTTTCTCTTTCCAGCAGTGACAAGCATTGAGCTCAGCGTTCTCTGTCTGCTGGCGATAGTAGGAGCATAAACCGAAGCTCTTTTGAAGGGGATGTGAGCCCCCTTCCTACCTGCAGACAGAGAGGGCAGTTTATGCAGATCTTCGTCGGCAGGTAGAGTGCCAGAGTTCTCACGATAACTGTCAAAGAAGTGATCGACTCTAGAGGCACCATCATGAGGCAGTCCCCTGCGAGATGATGCAGTTGTCTTGGGGCGGGGCGTACTCCCATCTGCCTTCTGCTTCTGTTGGACCGAGCGACTGTTGCGATGGTACGATGAAATGGAAGATGAGCTTGGCTGTCGCAGGCTGCTGCTCCCGGCTGGTTGTCCAAAACCGTTCTCTGCAGTTTTGGGGAGCGAGGAGCTTGAGCTGATGAGGCTCTGACTGGTGCGGAGGGATCGCAGCTCACTGTGCATGCGCAGTGGATCCATGTCAGCCCAGAATGGAATGAAGACCGCTTTCTGACTGGACGATGAGTTCTTGGTAGACGATGATGCCACACCTTCTTGGACTGAATTCACCCTTGGAGACAAGGATGACAGTTTGTGTATGGAACGCAGTGAGTTTTCCCAGTTCGAGTTCACCCCGAGCGATGGACGAGCAGCGCTGTTTTCCTGCCAGTAGGAGGCAGTTTTCGGTCGAGGTTTTTCTGTCCTGACTGGCGTGGCTTTGATCCTTCCTGGGTCACTAACAGCAGAGTTACATGTGGGTCTCACTTTGTGTGGATGATTGGATATTACTACATGTACATCATCTCGTGTGTCTTTAAATTCTTCTTCATCTTCATCACTTTCTGACCCACTTTCAATTCGACTCAGCATCCCCTTAAAGATCTCATCTGCACTCCTGCAATCTTGTGGACCACTCGCCCGAGAGCCCAGAGTCCGCGCACGCAACTCTGCTGGCGACTTTGGCCGGCGCTCAAGGAAGAACCGCAGAAGTGCCATCCTCTTGCTGTACCTGCGCCGACTCTCCACCCTCTCGCCGTACATGAAGCATGGTGCAGTCTCCTCGGGGCTCGAGAAGACCTCACTGGAGACATTTCCACTGCAAAGGGCGATCTGATCCAAGAGGTCTCTGACGCGTCCGATTTTCATGTTCATCGCATGCTCGGCACTCTGCTTCCGCCTCGCGTAGTACTTCCTTTGCAGTTCGAGTCGCCTGCTCTCAGTCAGGTTTTGGCGCTCTGCTACCTGTTCCTTGCCAGTACTGTAGCTTTTCTGTAGCTCCTTTCCCAAACCGTTACGCTTTGGCATTCTCAGATGAGGTGGGGAAAAAAAGAAGTCCTCACACAAAGAGCTGACCGGAGTCCTATTTCCAATCTTTAGCCTGTTGGTTTACCTATATATCCACACTGAGGCAGTCTTGGCTCATGATTCTATCCTCCTGCTGATAACAATATTTTACTAAAAACAGGAGAAACACACAAATGATACTAAGCTGAGGTGGGTTTTTCAGTCACCTTTGACTTTCCAATGCCCATATAATGCACATCATTAACTAGCCTCTATCAGAGAAGACAAATGGTTCATTAATTTCCAGGAAAACTGACGCAAAGAAACGAGTCAAACACCTCCCTCTTTGTCTGTTCTCTTTGGCAAAGTACAGTGGCAACACTGAATGCTGAATACTGCCCACCACTTGACATGAAACATTCTAACTGACCAGCACTGGCCAACCTGTGAGAATTACACAAACTGTTGTCCCTCCTGTATCAGCCATTAATCAGTTGACATGGAAGACGTCACCTAATACCAGGCTCAAATGACCACTAAGTAAAGAGCCCTGCTTTGTTGATTTACATTTCCTGTCAGTTTAAGGGCTCAACTATCTCCCTCATTAGTCAAGTAAGTTTATTCAGCGGGGGTCAAATGCTGATGATAGCAGTCCATTTGTAACCATGACAACTGTTTGCCACTGCTTGCATTGGCAGCCTCGCATCAGATTTTCAGAAGACGCAACAACAAACCATTCATTGGACATCCTCATGGTCTTCAATGAGGTTCATTCACATCTCTTCAATATTATTAAGAATTATACTTTTTTTTTTTGATTGATTGAGGCCAATTTAGGCCATTTATTCGGCAAAATAAAACACAACAATATGTAATAATGGCGTTTACAATGAGAGCCAGGCAGCCTTGAAAGCATCTTGTGCTTGTGTTAGGTTGCCTACACATGAAAATGCAACTTTGCAATAGCAACATATATTACAACTGGTTCTGTGTGAAATCAAATAAATAAAAAAAAATCATCACATTAATACGTACATAGTATATACACACTCTCACACACACATACAACACACACACACACACATGCAGTTTACATACTACTCTACTACTCAGTCATGGCTAACTGTTCAAAGAAAGAACGCTTCAGTAAGCACTTAAATCTAGAAAGAGTTGTACTGCATTTCAAAGCAGTACTTATTGAATTCCATTCACTTACACCTGTGAACCTAATAGAGTGGGATCGTACAGTCAAACGAGTAAAGGGATACCGTAAATTACTCCGGGAACGAGTGGAATACATATGAAAATAAGAATTTGTTAGAAACATATTATCAAATACAGAAGGGAGCATACCTCTATGATATTTAAACATAAAGATAAGGATATTCAATCTGACAAGTTCATGCAATGGCAAAATCTGTAATTTAATAAACAATGGCAGACTGGGGCTATAATATGGGGCATTACTTATTAAACGTATTGTTCGTTTTTGAAGAAGAACAAGCTTATTAATATGTACATGATATGTTTTTCCCCAGATTTCATTACAGTAATTTATTGACTTATTGACTTTCAACTTACAAGACACATATAATTCAATATTGAGAGAGTACATGATACATAAAATGAATAGTCTATCTCCTCTGAAAACATCTAGCATCAGAGAGATATCGTTATCTCACACTTCACACCTTTCTGTTTGATTTGTTATGAGATGAAGGGGAGAAAAACACACTGCCACTTGCCATCAGTGGTGATTTGGTTGCT
The DNA here is from genome assembly GCA_033980235.1 of Diadema setosum. Classification (NCBI taxonomy): domain Eukaryota; kingdom Metazoa; phylum Echinodermata; class Echinoidea; order Diadematoida; family Diadematidae; genus Diadema; species Diadema setosum. Next base: position 30,338,817 of record CM067066.1, on the reverse strand, counting down.
GCAGGAATAAAAACTTAATACAGCTCTATATTCCTTATCATTTACACTACAGGTCAGTAGAAGGGCATGTCTTCATACAAAGACACAGAAGTACAATGCTGTTCACAGAGAATGCCTCTACACTTAATCTTCAAACAAAGTGGACAAAGATTGTAATCATGAACAAACTTTGTTAAGCTTTGTTTCATATCGCTTTATTTGTCTTACAGTGTATGCACCATTATGCTATTTCAAGTTTTCAAAGTTGTGACTTTTAGAATTATACTTAAATAGCTGAGTTTTAAGTTGTAACAAACTCTTTTGAGGGAATGGAATGATTGTAAGTGCTCTTCTCAGGCAGTGATAAAGAAAAGTCTTGTCACCACAATACTTGTAATGAAGATATGCAGACTGATCCAGCTGTTTTTATATGCATTAAAATTAGCACTTTCTTTCAGTCATGCTCATAGTGCTAAGCTGATGAAACAGGGTTATGTCACATCATGATGAACAGTGCTAGTGAAAACCAATCAACACGAAGACACCCAAGTTGAGAACCAGTTCCATGCACTTCACAGTCGATGCCTTCACAAGGCTGCCATCTTAAATTCGCAGCACGGCTCATTTAAAAAATTTCACAGTTGGTCTCAATGAGTCAATGTACTTCCAATTCACAGAGAGGCTACACACAAACAGTGATGTCCAGATGTATGCTGCTATCCACACATTAGTTCTCAAAGATTTTGGAGTTGAATAAATCCAAGCTCAAGGAACACCATGCACTGAGCATTTCAAGTCGGACCATTCTAATAGGAACCTACATCCAACATGTACATCACAATTACAGAGTTCAGTTAGATTTGCAGGGTAAGCCTTTGACAGGTCCATCAGAAACGAGTGATTACACAGCAATACGACTGATACTGAAAGGTTGACAACTTCACATCGAATTCCTGTAGCCACTTTCACTAGCATCAATGCACTCTGTCTCCCCTCATCTGGCTTAAACTTCTTCGAGAGTCCAGAGACGCTTATAAAATCCTCTGAAACAGATGACATGGTTTAGCCGAGTTCCCCTGAGATTTTGGTCCAATCACATCGATTTTCCTCCGTTCTGCATGAGTTCACTGGTGTCAAGATGTCAGAACACTGCCAGCAGTATCCCGGCAACCTGATGCCCGAGTGGTTGACCGGTGTATATTTCAGACACAGAAATACTCTCAAATGTCATTCCACAATTGGGATAATACCCTGGACAAATGAAATCTCCCACTTGTGACTATGGACACACTAGGTTGCATTCTTTCTTGCCGCTGTGATTTATGCGATAAGAATCATGGTAGTCTGGGAAAGGATCCCTGGCTAGTTTTCCCCAAGCAGGAGTTTTTGCTTTATGGCCCACATCCAGGGGTAGATGTTGGAAATTGAGAAGACATCAGTGGAAGAGGTCATGAGGGAGAATGTTTGGATTCCCATCATCTCCTCCAGTCGGGCATGAGAAAATTCATCTGTCTGGTACATGAATGCCAGCATGTCTCGGCAGCTTCAAAATCACACAAAACACAAGATCAAAGGCATGGCTTTGTTTTTCTGACGTTTCTCATCGATGACAAGTGTGACGGATTTCACAAATCGTTACTGGGACCGATCTTGTACAAACATCGGAGTAGACCAAAAGCCAAATGTCAAAAGATTTCCCTTTGCTTAGAGATGATCCGTGGATGGATATTGCAATGTTCATCTGATTGCAGCATGAGCATACATTTTCTGAGTATATCTCCCTTTTCTGTCTCTTGTTTTTTTATTGGGGGGGGGGGGGGGGGGGGGGCAAGGAGGCTGTAGTTGTTGTCTTAATCACCGAGGCCACTTCTGATGGATGGATAGAGGATCTCACTTCCCATCTTGGTGTCCGGATGAGGTATTCTAAAGAATTAATCAATCTTCAAGGCATCATTTTTTAACTGCTCCAAGGTCCCATTCCTCTCACACTCAAAATAACTCAGACAGTTTATACCATCAATGTCACCTGCGGCTATATATACCTGCCCTATTAAAACTCATCGCGGTAGTAATTCAGCCCAGGGCAGTAAATGTCAGTCCCCCACACATCAGTAAATGTATAAACTGCTGCACACATCCATTCAACATCTGACCCTCATGATGGCACTGGAACATAAATCTTTAGAAAAGCAAGATAGATATTGATCTTTAAAGGCGGTGAGCTGGCTGCATCACTGACATTTGTTCTACAGTCCTAAATGAACAGTCCAATTAAAGTCTGCTGCCATCAGTCAACTCTTCCAAGTACATCAGTTTCATTGATGCCATCACGCAGTAGTCTCCAACTGTGGTTCTCTCTTTGTCTAGACTCCGTGGTCGACATTCACAGTGCAGTAATGATTCAAATTTGTCTTTTCTTTCATTTTTGGGATTCCAAAATTTCAAATTCATCAACAGGTATGCAGGAGGGAATCCAGCATCAGTCAGAGCAGTGCAGGCAGAATGAAGCTGAGATTAATCACACTAATCTCTGCTCGTAGGCCATTCACGTTGGTCATCATTTCCCCTTTGTCAATCAGTCCAAACTCAAGTAGATAAATGAAATGTATTCCATCTCCATTCCAACAAATTTGTCATGTTTATTCAGACAATTTCAGGCAGAGTTGAAACGATGGACATCATGGCAGCTGGCATGCTCCAAGGTGTAAAAAAAATTCTCTGGACTTGACTTTCACTGCCTGTCAACTAACGGTGGAGTGTGTTTACCCTTTCAATCTGACACACTACAAGTACCTCTATCACTCAAGGACAGTATTTCCCTGTCCCCTGTCAGTGAAAGTGAGTCTAAAATCACCTGTGTACTCCATTCATTTTAAATTTCTGTACTGTTCGATGAACAATTAATGCGGAACACTTAATCAATATACCATGGGCTCCCCTTTTGGGCTGAAGAGTAATTAAATCTGGGCCTATTGTGAGGATTATGTAATGAGTCTCTCTCCGTGATTGCTAACTTGACTGAGGGGTTTATTGGGTGCATAGTTCAAGACTCTCTTTCATGGAGAGGGGCTAGTCTTTTGATTCCAAACAATCCATGGAAAAAAAAGTTTTGAAAAAAAATAGAGAGTAAGTTATATATACCCACTTTTGCCTTAGCATATTGCTCTTCATGATCATTACAGAAGAAGCCTATCATCAGGGCACAAGCATGATTAGAATAGAAAATGTAGGAATCCAAGATCAGAAGGTATTGTTTACATCATAATAGTAAAGCCTCAGGTCTGTATTTAGACTAATTATGGGTATTGGAAAGTGATAAAAAATTTATGCTGTCACTGACAGCTGGATTGGTACATGTATGTTGATTACTTATCTTTCATTTATGTTTTCTACAAGAGGCGTCTTGTGACAATAAACCTTATGAAAAAAAAATGAGGAAAAATTCTCAGATTTCTGGAGTATGATGTCAAGGACATCATCACTGCAAAGCTCGCTCAATAATCTTTTTGTTAAAAATTCAAATTCAAAGATTTGAGTGGCCTGAACAGACCATCAGAGAAAAAAAAAGTAGTGTCGAGCCCTGATATCTGAGCTCCAGGATATTATTTTTACAAGCATTGCTTTGAAACAGAAGGAAAGGCAAAATCACACCATGGTGAGGAGTACTTCTTTCAAGTATGATTCTTTCTGCTACCAGGATATTAAAAAAGAATGATAAAATTACACATCTGACCCAGCCTTCAGTGTTTCAGTTTCAATACAAGCTGGTCTGATTGCTGTTGTTTTCATTTTTATATCCCTCTCTCCCTACCCCTTCTCTCTCTCCTCGTCCCTTCTCATTCTATCTCTCTGTTATCTGTCTCTATCTTTCTCTCCATCTCTCCCTATCATTCTACATCTCTATCTATTCATCTATAATTGTACTTATAAAAAGATGAACACGCAGATTGCTGAATCTACATCACAGTGAGAATCTCTTTTCCTGTTTATTACCTCCACCAAGGGAGGAGGTTATGTTTTTATCGCTGTTGGTTTGTTTATTGGTTGCCTGGTTTGTCCATGTGAAAAATAAATCAAAAAGTTGTGAACAGATTTGGATAAAACTTACAGGAAGGGTTAAGCATGACACAAGGAACAGATGAAATTTTGGTAGTGATCTGGGAATTATTGTGGATCTTATGAAGGATTTGGCAGGTAGGGTCAATGAACTTGGGAGTTCAAGCTGTGCATTTTTTGAGGTTTGCATACATGCACTGAAGTGTGTGCTCTAGTTTCTGCTAGGGCAAGGTGCGCCATGCAGCTGGAAGTTGATGACATAACAAAAGGCTTCTATATTTGGAAATCAGGCTATTTTCAGCATGCATACGTATGGGTGGAAATCACTGATCTCTACGGAAGAACAAGATCAGTGGTGGAAATTAGCTGCTTGGTGGAGGTCTGTGCTCTCAGAGTGCTTTTCTAGTTCCCTATTCATGATATGCTCAACAACTTTGGAAGATTTGATCTTACAAAATCTCAATGATACCACTAATCTATCTCTCTACCCCTCATCCTCTTCTCTGTCCCCCTCCACCCCCCCCCCCCTCTCTCTCTCTCTCTCTCTCTCTCTCTCTCTCTCTCTCTCTCATCTCTCATGTTGCTTTTCATGATACAATGCTCTTATATTTTTAATCTGTTTTCCACATCCCTTTGTTTTGGGTTGACTGAGATCACTAGGAGACTGTGGCTCGGAGTCTATTGCACATCGATCACGCAGGTGTACCGAAATACCGATAGCCTTACCCTTCGTAGAGTAGCACACAGCAGACAATGGAACGATGATATGTTTGTGAAATGGATACTCTTTAGTGCTTGTAATGGCCTCCTATAGGGTCCTGCCAATAATATCACACCTGCATTGCCAAGTTTATATTCAATGATACTTTGGTAACGAAATGCATAATGTGGGAAACATTTTGTGTGTGAAAGCATGCGGTGGGTGAGATTTACACTTAAGATATCTTTTCAAAGAGTCTACTAACTGTAGATGTTGATATTTTCACATAATTATTTGTGTGCGTGTGTGTGTGTGTGTGTGATGAGTGGCTCAAAAAGATGTTTTGCAGGTTCTTGAATTCAGAGAAAGGTTGTGCTGTCCGATCCATTTGACTGTATGGCCTGCATAGACACTGCGACTGTTGCACACACACATGCACTCAAATGAATACTGTTAGGGCACACACACACACACACACTCGTACCAGGGAGACACCACTGACTATTAAAGAGATTTCAGTCGGATTTTCTAATATTCATGTTTCATCTCAAATTTTATGCAACAGGGCCCAGATATCAAACTATAACCTGCTAAAATTCTCACAAACCTGAAGAATTATGAATGACAACAATGACACATCCCACCAACCCCATCCCCCCCCCCCCAAAAAAAAAAAAAAAAAAATAGCCATATAAATTCTATACAACTCTGAAGTACAAGTATGTATACGACACTCTCCTTTGGTATACATTGAATTTTCTTTGTACTTAAGTTGTAGCAGCAGAAAGCACAGGGGCAGTTAAATTGAAATACTCAGCATGTTCAAAGGTCACCAAACACAATGCCAAGGAAATCATATCATTATTAAGAATGAAAGGAATCAAAGTAAAAGGACAAAGTGATTTGAAACAGAAGTTTCTGGATAAAGAGAAAAAAAAGACAACAATATAAACAAAATAGATAGAAAATTCCACAAAAAATTCACTTTCTAGCATTATGTAAGAGCACTTGACTAACCGCTTTCAGAAAGCAGGGGGATAACTGCTACCAATAACATATGTCAGTATCAAGTTGATGGAATGTGTAATCTTCATGAAAAATAATTTTTTGTGGAATTCTCTTAATGTTTTCTTTATATTGTTGTCCACTCATATATCATAATCTCTAGTAGTCTCCTCATCCAGCAGTTCCATCACCAAAACTTTAAAAATTCATAACTTTTGCATCGATTGTCTGATTTCCTCAAACTTTCACTGATATGTTCTACTAATGTTGCTGCTTTCACTCAATCCACATAAGGTAAAACTTTTTTGGGTTTGGGTTCCCTTTGATGCAGTAATATTGCAAAGTTAAATATTCAAATATATACACTTAAAGGGGATGGCTAGTAACTGATCAGTGGGAATCAGTGGGCATGCTGGGTAATGATTGTTCATTTAAGAGTACATTATTAATATATCTATTGTTGTGTGAAAATTATTTGCTTCAGATTGGTCTCATATTCAAGTAATGTGCAGTTCAATGTTTCCAGGTTAGCATGACTGTACAGTGTCAGGGCGATCGTTAACGGCCCAACACTGTACAGGCATGCTAACCTGGAAACACTGAACTGCACATTACTTGAATATGAGACCAATCTGAAGTAAACAATTTTCACACAACAATATAATGTACTCTTAAATGGATCCCACAAGGACTGGAACAATCATCCCCCAGCATTCCCACTGATTCCCACTGATCAGTTACTATCCATCCCCTTTACACATCACACGAGGCTTGTACTACTGTAAAAGCTTATTATTTTCGCAAAATTTGAGAATCACTGTTGGGCGGTAAATTGAACAGCACATGAAAACATCGCAAATGGACAGGTATTACTGCACTGACTCCAAGCCTCAGTGTTAAATCACTTAAACAACATCTCATGAAAATGTCTGTTACCTAATCTGTACACGGAAATAACCACTATTACAGTTATTGAAGGTTGGATATGCATTTGAAAGTGACAGATTAAGTACCAATGAAGCTAAACTTGCATGAACTTGCAGATGCTGTACTGTGTACTGAATAAAATTAGTAAAATCAAAGGCTAACTTTTTAACCTGCACGAGCACACAAAGCATTAAGGTCTCTTTCCTGCAGATGCATATAATACTTTACTTCTCAGTTCATCTACTTTCGACAGCAAATGATTTTACAGTAAATTTTGTGACCAGTCCCGGAAATATTTCATTAGTGCAGTCTCACTTTAGACTGACGTCTCGGAGAAGGTACAAAGTTCATTGAACACATTGTATGAGCAATTATATTAATGTAAATTTGTCTCAAGTGAACAACTAAGTGTACATGTGTTTTGCATACATATTACTAATAGTGTGTTTTGGTCCTTCAGTTAAAAAAAAAAAAAAAGGGAGAGAACTACAAAATACCCTTTTAACCCCAAAGCTGTTCTACCAGTCAAGTGAACTGCTTATTGTTAACAGTTTCCTTCCCCCTTACCTCACAAGACAATAACAAGTACTGGCATACACATAATACATCATTTATTATGTGATATTGAGTCCTTTGTAAATACTCTAATTTATATTTTGATCAGAATGCTGTCACTGATTTGACAAAATGATTTCATTTTTACTGAAGTGAACATATCAAACAAACTGAAACATCAGTTAAAAAAAAAAAAAAAAAAAAAAAAAAAAGTTTGGAAGGGTCATATTTTGTTGGGTGCAGTTCTGGGTCTAGACAAATGTGAGGCTGACAGTGGTCTCCTAGGTGACACCACAAACCTCCTTGGTGATGGCCCACCACTGAAGCCTCTCTTGTCATCAAGAAAGCTTACAGAACGCTTCCCAATGCACTGGAGAACCTTGTACGGGGACTGCATGTCATCAAAGGAGATTGCAGAGGGGCGGTTGGAAGACTGGTACGAGGAATGAGATGGGCGTGATGCACGCACATTCAATCTCCCATCAGATGGGTTGCCATGGATGTAGTTATTCATCATAGGCTGGTGGCCTGGAAGATGCTTACCCTGGTAACCGAAATCAACTGACATGCTTCTTGAATGACCAGCAGGCATTAGACCGCTGCTCTGAGTACCAGCATGGTTATCAGAGGTCCCATCAGTTCCGTTTTGTGCAGTTGATTTCGATTGGCACACTTCATCATGTTGAAAAGTCACACTTTTCCTCTCCCTTCTCTGGCTTGAGCTTTTCCCAGGGAGGGAGGCACTCCTCGACAAAGTCCTACCTCCATTACCATGGCGTAACATCCCTTGCCCATCTTCCAGGATGCCCCCTGCTCGCGCATCCCTCAAGGAGTGATTCAGCCCTTGCCTCCTCTCTGTGTAGTCTATGACGCTCAGATTTAGCTTCCCCGCCTTCTTCTTCAACTTCAGGATCTCTGTTTCATAGCTCTGCAGGCACTGCCTCTTCGCTGCATCGAGGTTGGTGAGGGTGCGTCGAAGTTCAACATTCTCCCGCTCGTTGAGGAGGCAGACCCGGTGGGAAAACTCTGCCACTGAGCCACGTCTCATGGCTGCACGCGTCCTTGTTTTTCACTCAGCAGTCCTCAAGTTGAAAGCAGGTTTTGTGGAATATCTGCCATGAGGCACTTTCAGTTATCAATGCATTCTATGAGTGATTGATGATGATAAGTTTAAAACAAACCACACATTACTGATGTTATCGAACATTCATGTTACTTCTGTGTAGTATTCTGCACACATACAAGTGTGGATGGCTTTAATAGCTTGCTCTATCTCACAGTTTATCACAGTACTTGTGCATTTCAGTCAAAATGCAACAGTCTTATCATCATATGGATATTTCAAGAGCTCAATGTTTGAAGTTCAAGTTGATCCGATAATAGGCTACTCTCAAGATGGACAACTGTCAAGCTGCAACACAAATAATAATCTCATGTGTGGTTCAATGTTCGGTCCATTTTCCCACTGAAAAAAAAAAAAAAAAAAAATCCTTGCTCTGTCTGTGCACATTATATTTTTTCAATCATCATTATTTTGTTTTCAGCCCATCAGCAGGATAGTTTTGTGTTCCTAATGCTATTAATAGACAGCATCTTGACTGTTTCTTAAAACAGCACAATTTGAATGACATTTCAAATACCAAGTCAGCCACTTCATGCATAATTTCAACTGCCAAAGAAGGCTGTGCCTATCATGACAGTAATGGAAATACCTATCCAGATATACAATTGTATTATGAATAATTCATTCTGGCTTACAAATTCTACAAGCATTGATGTGATGTAGTTAATATTTGGGGGCATACCACAAACATCGCATGAGTCAAAAGTGTTTTCATCACGCTTTGATTGGCACATTCATGCATGATCTTCCACAATTTGATGGCTCATTAGACAGGGCAGTCAAATCATCTGTCATTTATGTCGTGAAAATTTCCGCACACAAAGTGTCTCTTTCCCTGGAAAAGCTGGAAAATCTGATGAAACTCAGTTGCCTTCACTGTCAGGTACAAACTAGAAATTGATAGACAGGGATGTCAGCACTTGTCACCACAAGTCACAGTGTAAGTTAAGTCCCTTTTGTTTGATACATGCCCTGTAGTATTAAAGTGGCAAGTGGCATGTCAGAGTGGTCAGTCTGCTAAGCACCAGTTATCAGACATTGATTGACTTGAGACAGCTGGAGTAGATGTTGTGGCTCAGTGGATACAATGATGAGGTGTCAATCACATGTTCCCTGGTTTGAGTTCCATGGCTGGAGTGGATGTGCCCCTCAGCAAGGCACTTTATCCTCATTGCTCCATCCTTCAGAGGAGGTTGAAAATTATCAGTCCCATGGTGGCTTCCTCATAAGCAATCACTGTTTCCTTTCTGGTCACATACATTTGTACATGTCACATATCAATTCAATTCAATTCAATTCAATTCAATTCAATTCAATTCAATTCAATTCAATTCATTTCAATTCGGATACTGAAAAGCATTCCATCTCAATTCATGCACTCACTGAAGTTGTCAAATTTCTCAACACGGAGATGGCACAGTCTGTCACTGTCGATGAAGATGTTTTGCAGAATAGTGGGTAGGTACAATGTAGGGTTTGAGAGTCAAATGCTAATACACAATTAGAACTATCTTCACCTATAGTGTGAGTTATTGCAATCCATCACAATGATGATGTACAGCACATCCCAGTTCTTGTAATCAGAGGGATACCACACCCCACTCCAGCAGCAGAAGGCTTACTCCAGAACTTTGGTTTCAGCTTCTCAGGTCACAGTAACAATTTGCACCAATGACAAACACACACACCACTGCTGAAGTGCTTTAATATGGCCGGCAGGCACAGACTAAAGGTGAATCCTCCTTGAGATGCATACAGTTTGAAAGTACAACTTTGAATTTTGATGCTCAATAGTGGAACAAACGATGCATCATACTACAAAAACCACGTACAGACTTTAAGGGCAATGATTGACTCAATGTTTCTCATACGCTTGCAATTTGCATGTTCATGCAAATTTTCTGCAAAGTCTTGGCAATCTCTCCACACCTGGCCAACAGCAAAACAAACCTACATGACTACATGACGATTGAGTCTGCCTCAAACGAACAAAGTATCCATCTCATAATCAACGCTAGGCTGCTCATTTGATTCCACATTGTCATCTCATGCGGTACTCTGTTCACACAGTCTCTAAACGATAGCATGATGCACAAAGCTCGCATTGTGAAATATCCTGAAAGATACTTGGTTATGCCAAGATCTAAGAAAGAGATAGGAAATAATAGTCATGAGGAGAGTTGAGGGGACTAATTCCCTGCAAGACTACTTTTGCACGGAAACAAGAAAGTGCTGGGTATCTAAGCAGTCTTCAGTGTATGTGTACTGAAGTGTAGGACAGTGAGAGGAGTATGAATAGGGAGAGGTCTGATTCAGCTGTGATTAAGAGATTTTAAGTCTCTTGAGAGGAGATTTTCTTATAAAAAGATAGACAGATTGGGATAGAAGGACAGCGCTTGAAAAGAGATTTACTTGCATTGTTTGCAAACAGTTATATGGAGATCAGGGAATAGAGATGATCAAGTTTGCTGTGGTAACAGTCTCCTTGTGGTTAAGATTCCCCCCCCCCCCCAAAAAAAAAAAAAAAAAAAAAAAAAAAGAGGCAGAGGTGGCAATATTAGTAGGCTGTAAGAACTTTACCTCCATGCCTTAAAAACACGTCAATCTCATCAGCAGGATCAAACTACTCATGATGACAAAGAATTTTAAGTGTATTCATACAAATACACATCTCAAAATTCAACTTTTTATTTACTATATTGCACTATTTACTGTATAGAAGTTCATTTTGTCACAACCAGTTGCAATTTACCTGTTTGATGAGAATTTCGCCTACTGGATCTTTAGACTTCTTCAGATCGATTGCTAAAATACTGTGAGAGAGCTACGTCGGCTAGTGGGAAAACAACTCTCAAGCAGAAGCGATCTATCTGAAGAAGCCTACAGATCCAATATAGGTGAAAGTCTCATCAGACAGGTAAATTGCAACTGATTGTGACAAAATGAACTTCTATACAGTTGACACCCCAATCAGATTAATCTTTTCAGTGACACACTATTTACACTTAACACTGGGGATACCACTCTGTATATTTTTTTTATAATATAAACTGTAGGATCACTTTCAGGAAGAATCATTTTGAATATGGCTCCCAATTTTGTTTGCAGAAATGTCACTTCAATATCTCATCCCTATTTCACCAACTTCAAAATGAACACCCATCTCTTGAGGAAAGCCATATTTATATAAATGCTTCATAATCACTTAGTATATCACAAGGATGCCAAATTTACAAACAGCAATGGTTGAAAGGACACAATTTTGGTGGGGGAAAAATAGTACAAGGTATTTTTCCTTTCTTGCAACAGACATGTGTCAGAGTGCAATTCAGCAAAAATAGTATTTTCCATTAAACTTGCAGTAAAAATACTAAACAAGAGTAAAAGTTGGCATCTCTGTATATCAGGACCCAGATGAGCATCTTCCAATGAATCAAACTTTCTGTAAATTCCCTTATATTTACATACACCTGTCAGGTTCATCAAAATAGGGTTTGCCTGCTTGTTTGTTTGTTTGTTTGTTTGTTTTTTTTTTTGGGGGGGGGGGTTGTGTGTGTATGTGTGCATAATATAATATGATAATACAATATTCAAGCAAAGAGATGGCTGTGGAAGTCTGCAGATGACAGCAAACTCATTGTCTGATACATGCAGTATCGGCCAACCCTTGTGTCATTAAATTTTAATTTCCTGCTTTTTGATTCTTGATGATAATTATGTCAGTAAGTTCAGCATTTCATAAGTGTAGTGAGACCAAACAGTCCAGGAAAATTAGTCCCTTGACATTCAGAAACACACAAATCCACACTCAAGTTGTATAACATTTTCAAGATCACCTGAAAAAGACAGGGGACTAGTCATATGTGCAAGTGCATGATAGCTACACATCCTAGTTGAATGACGCCCTCTATTGGCCAGCTTTAAATAACCCATTTGATCAGTACAAGTCTATGCTCGTGAAGGCTGAATGAATTTATCTGGATATCACCTCAACAGATATTCCTTCTATGTTGCATGTTTTGCACTGGCATTTAATGACTGTTTATTCGTATCTATGAGTCATAATCTATATCTTGATATTCTGTGCTCCACTCTTTTGTTTACAAAAGAAGTGGTGGGAGTAAAGGTACAAAGTACAAGTACACCCCTCTTAAATACATACAGTGTAGGTGTAATTTCTTTTTCCAGTTTTAACACGTGGCCTTTTTTTTCAGCAACATCAATATACAATAAGCCGAATGCTGTCCATGAGCATGATTTGACAGTAATAAACAAGACACAGAAAGATGCACCCCAAACATGTTATCACCATCTGGGCATTACCAAAACATGCATGGATACTGACCTTATTGCTCTTGTGTGTGCCTTCAGTGACATTTCCTGAACGTAGTCTGACTCTCGCCGTGTGAAAACATCAGCTGTCTGGTTCGACTGGAATAGTACAAGGATATGATCAAGAAAATACTCTGTTTTGAGCCTGACACAGAGAAAAAAAAATACACACATATGTGACTGTGCATCACAAAACAAACAAAAAGTCGCACCCCTTGATTTAAGTGAGGACCCAAAACAGGTGAAATGGGTCAACTACGTCAATCTTGAGTTTTTCATATTTTCTAAAAAAGCTTTCTTTCTTCTACATTATTCTATAGTTTGGGATCATAACACGAACAGAAAAGTGTGTTTTCAGCAGCTTTTGTACAACCCTTTTGGGAGAAGAGTAGAATGATCAGGTTTGTAATAGAGGCCCCCTTTCATTTCTTTAAATCCTTTGTACACTCTTCTCTTTCAAGTCTCGAAGAACTTTAGACAGGATAATGCTACTGCTTTGAAAATTGGCAATAATCATGGACAGAATGCGTTAATAGAACACGGACAATTTCAGCTTGTTCTGATAATCTCTTCATTGTTGTTGCTCCTGTGGTTGACATCTTGTGTTTTGTCCCTTTCATCGCACAATTAGCGCAGCTTGGTGAAAGATTAAGCGCTTAAATAGACCCTGGCTATACTTCAGAGCCTCTTCTCTCAGTTCACACTTTTTCAGAGTGCGTGCTTTCTTTTCAGTATTTAGGTAAGTGAGGGGAGTCCCTTTGAATTGATACAACATTTTAAAGCTTAGAGTCTGCTTTTTCAGAATCTGTCCTTAACTAAAAATCCATGTCTGGCGACTTTTTGTTGGTTTTGTGGTGCAGGGTCACATATAACTGACAATGATAATATGACAGGGTGATTACCATGATTCTTTATCATCTTCATGCTGCTATTACTACAGTGTATCACCATTATTCAATGATCTTTCTCATCATCACTAGATTATACCAATAATGGACATCAAGTATGTTTTACACCAATGTAAATACCATTAACACTTTGTGCGTCATGTTTGAACAATGGATTCAGTTGATGGCTTGCAAACTTTACTCATTTCGCTCAATAATGCACAATAGTGCACAACCCGATCAATAAAACTCTCCACCTACCTCTTCCATGTCTTCTTCCATCACCCTCACTTTTGTGGCTCATTAACTTTATACTGTATCACTTTCCTCAGATTTGATGATTATTATCACTATTATTATCATTATCTATGCCAGTGTAGCATAATTGCATTCATTACTCTTACTACTTATAACTATCACTACCTTTACTTGTTCACTTTAGTCATGACTTAATCATTATCACCATACATTATGAGTTTTATTATCATGTTTGCTACCATGCGTATCCTGTTCTGATTTACAATATCAGCTCCATCAAGATTTTCCCTTGAAAATGACACAGAGCAACATGAATGAAATGGTGACACAGATTCTCTTGCTCACAGATTAACAAAAATATATATATCTCAAAGTCTGACATGAAGACTACTCACTGCAGTAACAAACTGATGCCTCTGCTGCTCGTGTGGATTCCACTCTGCAACAGTGATGTCCCATTTCATGACTGTCTTGTGTTTGACCCTCATCGGTCTACAGTGGGGCATGTCAGACAGTCTCACCACATCCAACCCTCTTCTCCTGTAACCATGGCAACATGTGATGGAAGGGGGGGAAAATGAACCAATATATTAGAGTTTATTGTTTTATCTTCACTGCAATTTTATCACATTTTTAATAGCTGCAAAACATGCACTTTCTGTCAAAAAACTTGCACACTGTTTGTGCAGTATGTGAGTTGAACCTTTTTCTTCAATTAGCGTAATATGTAGTAATGGTTTGTAAATTATAGGTAAACTATGAGACATGTTCTCATTTTGATGAGTAAGCATCAAAAGCTACCTCAAACCACATGAGTGCAGTATTATCATTACTCATATAAAACTCATTGAAAACCAAAAGGTTAAAATGATGGGCAACCCTTTCAACAACAACAACAACAAATGTAAACAAAGATGCTAGCTGTGACACACTCATTGCATCAAGTACTAGCATATTCAGATTTTTATCATTTTTTTTTTATTTTTTTTAGTTGTCTTGAAACAAGTATTGGTACTTTTTTTCCCACAGGTAAACGTGAGCTATCTGCATGTCTCACTTTTTGATATCCATTAACAACAAAAGATGCCAATCTCCATGTAATTTAGTTCAGGTAAATATCGATTATCATTTACAAAATCCACACAAAAAATGAACATGACATCATGGGCCTCCTGTAAATTTCATACCAATGTTGTCTTCTTTTAAACCAAATAAGTCATACTAACAATTCCATGCACCTAAAGTAAACAAAGAGGTTCTTCAACGAGTGTGTAACCTCTCTAGAAGAGTCACAATATTTGGAATCTATTGATATCTACAACCTATCTACCTTCATGCCATCCTTTGCAAGTTTTAGTCTGTGTTCATGTAATACACAGAAACTGAAGCGATTCAGCAGTACATTAAAGGGTCAATTCATGCTTTCATAAGCAGTTCAAAATTGCATAATATACCAGTACACTAACCATGTTCTTCTGCAAGTGTGGAAACACTACCACTGTGCAATTCGAATGCTAACAGCAGAACATAATATTGATATCCATGATTTTGTTTAGATGCCTTTATAAGATATGGCTTTCAATGTTTCAAAACGTTCCAAATATACAGTAATACCTCAGTATACAGAAAATGACATCAAAGTTACAAAAAAGACACCCAGATCCTTTATTCCTGCAAGCTATCTGTGAGGAAAATATTGTCTGTTGAGAATGAGAAGGGCTTTAAGTCTTCTCGAAAACTATGGGTTTTGTGGTCACTTAACGCCCTTATCATTCTCAACCGACAATATCGATAGAACAATAAGACTTGTTTCATACCCTGCCAGAAGTACATAATCTCCAGTAGAATCCAGGGTCATTGCAGTGGCCTGCAGCAAAAGACATGGAGCAATGACATCAAAACAATATCTTTTTGTTAATCAATTTCTTCACAAATACCACTTTTGGAATTTGTTTTATTGAGGTCTGCAGGTGTCTGAATACTATCAACTGCTCATGTCCAATTTCCCAAGAAGTCACAGCCTAGTGTAAAGAAAATTCTGTAAGAATAAGCAAGATAATTTCAGTTACATTTCATTGACATTACTCCCTCAGAAGGGAGTCAGAGTGCCAGCCATCAAGGTGTTCAATATCACCATTAGAGTTAACAAAATCTCTATGTAATGTCTTCATCAAATCATTTAACACATCTCCCTGTTACACAGGTAGTTACTGTGTGTTTGTGGTTAACTTTTTTGTTTTATCTTTAGTTGATTTATATCATCCAAGCATGCCATTGTATTTTGTATTCATGTGATGGTCCAAATTTTATGTGAGAAAGCGAAGTATCGTCTAAATTTCCATTTAAATTATTGTGTTTGAGGCTTACAATTACCATATATACACTGTAATATAAGTGAAGGAAAATGTTTCTCGCCATATTTTATGACTGTACACCACAAGCACATGGTGTCTACGAGAAATGAGCTAGTAATACAGAATGCGCCCCGGAGTTGGGTTACAACACTAACACTGAACAGCTCACACACAGTCACACAGTCACACTTATTACAAAATGATGCTTACATAATTTTCAACGTATGGGACTGTCAGGAGCATCGGCAAATTCCCCTTGAACTCATTATTCGTTGTGCACCCTAAATACATATATGAGACAATTAAAAGCAATCCGCAGAAATTCTTTGATAAAATATCAAACTACGCACGAACCTGACATTCTCTGAAGCTCTGACTCGAGCTATTTTCCGACGTCCAAGTCCACTGAACAGACATTTTGGCCGATTGTAGGAATCGATCATCTCAACATGTTGATCGATCTTGCTAGCTGCACAGCGCTGTGACAAAGATGTGAGATGCGAGCCCGAGACGATACGATTTTATGTCATCAGGATTTTTTAAACACATTTTGTAACACGAATTCTAACCACAGGCAAAGTTCATCTATTTTGATTTTGCTTATCTTTAGTAAGCCGTGTGCCAAAATCGCCACGAAATTCGCATTATCAGGTAACTCAAACAGTTAAAGTGATCGTATGGTTTTGGTTGAGACCTAATTTCAGGTTTCTATCACTTTTGGTGAGAAAATAAGAAACTTCGGAGGAAATATGAAAGAGCATGTAATTCCATGAGGAATTCATCGTTTATTTGATGAAAATTGGTTTTGAAATGGCCGAGATATCGAAAACAGAGCAAATCTAATAAAGTGTGTGACCCACATTTTATCATGATCGCTTTGTTTTACTTTGTTTTTGGATGTTTCAGTCATTTCAAGCCCGATTTTCATCAGATAAACTTTGAATTCGTCTTAAAGTGGTATGCTCTGTACTATCTCATAAGTATTTTCTTAATATCTCGCAAAATGTTAAAAGCCCAATTCTCATCTCCACCAATACTGTACCATGCCTTTAATGTGTTTGAATAGGTGAAATCAATATCTTGAATTCGTCATCTGACTAATTCTTTTATGAAGTTTCAATTTCAGTTTCAGGTTCAGTCTACTTCCACAAACATTCACATAGTTAACGATTACGCATAATATTCGTGGGAACACATACACATGTGTATATCTGATCAGGTAAGATTGCAATAGGCTTAAACACTGAATGTTGTAAAAGGATCTAACCAAAGCACAATTCGATGAACAACGTCCCAAGATATGAATTGTACTTTCTTTGTAAATGAATGAAAGCGATATATTTCAGAAGGTATATGAAAAAACCAAGTGGAAGATGGGTAAGGAAGAACGGATCGAGTACCCGCATCGGAGGTGACAGAGAGTCAAGTGAAAGTTAGAAAATCATCATGCAGTTTTATCAAGTTATTTATTCCTATTAAAAGTGATATTACATACTGATAACCCTACTGACGTTTGAATAATCTTTTTTGAAGACATAGGGCCTACAAGTCGATAGTTTCTTAAGCCGTAAATCTAATAACAAAGATGAATTTTATTATAATAATGTTTTTCTGCTCCTTAAAAATTAGGTCTTCAACCACAGGCACAGATTCTCTTGAACAGTCCTGGCCTTTATGTCATTTGTTTCTCTGTCTTGATATGAATTATGAATTGCTTGATATTCTGAAATGTAAATGAAGGAATGACCTTCAAAACAGCGTGGTATGAGCCATAGCATTATTGCCTGTAATATCATACGGAAGCAAAAGCATGTTTTTATGTAGATTAATAGCATTCCCTGCATGTTTATTCAACACATAGAGAACGGGGTTCTCCATCTTGGACACACTGTGGCAAGGTTGATACTCTTTATGGTTTCCTGCTATATGAGTTTGCTACAATGACCTGTGACGATGATGATGGTACATCATATTATAAACATTTTTAAGATTTTTTTCTGCTAAATGAAAAGGATGTTATATGAAGGGGTCAAATTTTAAATTGATTTCTATCGAGAAGCTTCGTCTGTTACCCTCCACACAATAATTACATCTTAAGTTAGTGTCAACTAAGATCATTTAAATTCTGATCGTCTTTAAAATTCGTTTTCCACATCACGTCAGACTTAGGAAATATTCGAGAACACAATGTCATCATCTTAGTTGAAGCTAACTTAAGATGTAATTTTCTCAAGAATAATTATTATTGTAGATTATATTTATGGTAGCTCGCATCTAAAAAACAAGAAGTTGTGAATTTCATTATCCGTGTTGCAGCAAATGCAATAGCTCCGACTTACCATTGCACACATAGTTCATAAAACTGCAAGCTAATTTCTCGAGAAGTACAACCAATACTAGTGAACGAGTTTGATCTTTATCATTATGTGATAATTGACTTTAGTCAACCGTGATATATTATCCTTAGCCAGTTTGTCAGTTACAAGTAGTTGATTCATTTGTTGTGTTGTGTTGAGTCTGTTAGTCATGCATATCTTCCTGTTCATGGTGTCTCCAAAGCTGTTCTGTAGTTTCCGACTGCCTAAATATTATGTTCTCAACCCATTTTGACCATTCCTGCGTGCTGCAAAGAGTGTGCTTACCTCTGGTGTGCCTTGCTTACCAAGTTGCAGAAAGCCGCCCTCTCTCGGCCATCAGCTGTCAGTCATTCCAACCCGGCTTCATCATGATGATTCTCTTGAAAGCATCTCGTCATCAGTGAGCTATCGATTCTCGGACTATTATTCATAGATATCTGTTATCAGCCTTCCAGTATTCACACGTAGAACTCTAGAGGTATATAACATGTTGTGTTTGTGTGCAATCAACTTTGAGCTGGACGAAAGCACTTCGCATCGCAATCCTGATCGTAAAATCAGTTTTGTATATTCCAGGAATCAATATTGGATTATTACTATCACAGCGAACGAATTGCCAGTTATGCATACACGCGTCCTATAAAAAAAAAAAAGGTTGAATGGATCTTCAAGTTGCTTCATTGTTTGCTGGAGTATTTCGTCCGTAATGGGTTGATGATTCCAATACATGATGTGAATTATGGTAGGCCTTCATTATAGACAGCAAAATTTATCTTGTATATAATATAACTTGTCTTGTTTGGAATCAACAAACACTTCAAACAATATCGGGTGAACGCTATCAGCAAAGTGAAGTAATGTTGCATATACACCACATTATTCAGACGCACACATCATGCAATATATTATTGCCATACCTAATCTATTAGGATACTGTACTTCAATTAAATTTGCTGTATCAGGGTAAAATAACTTTGATGCCATTAAAAAGAAATTATGTGGGAAGATCAGGAGAGATTAGCAACTGACATTTTTTTTTAGACGCACATACAGGGCGGCAAGGTGGTTCGTTGGTGTCGTATCTGCTTTCTTGAATGGTTCAGGTTCGGGCATGGGTTCGAATCTCAGTGAGCCTTAGTGAGTAATACATGTCGTCCCCTCTAGTGGAGGCAAATCACTCCGTCCCACGGATAGGACATGATGGCGGTCCTGACAGTGTGTGTGAGAGAATCAGGACACTGGCACTTAAAAGATCCCGCTTCATGCATTAACCGCAAAGGATGGGTCATCCCGCCCACGAATTCGACATTGAAAAAAAAAAAGTCCATGAGTCATCCAGGCCACAAATGATACAGCCATTGAGTTCGACATTTGGCAAATAAGGCCCATGAGTTCGCCACTATATAGGTAAAAACAGCCCACGAGTTCGACGTTACAACACGGAACTTAATGAATCGGTTTCGTCGTGGACCTTGTTTGCTTAGTGTCGAACTCATGCGATGGGATGCATGACTCTTGAGCTGTATGACTATTGGGCTGTATGACTCGTGGTTGTCGAACTCGTGACGTGCACCCGCAAAGAGCAGGGTGCATAACCCTGTGAAAAATAAAATACTAGTAGGCCTATATTATTATGTAGCTGGACCCAACGAGAGATCAGCCAGTGCAGCTGAATATGGGCTATACACCCACATGAAAACAAACAGCCACTGACTGCATCCTCCGAAGCCGATACGAGAAATTCCATGATTATATATGAAAAGACATCAGGCAATAACAAAAATGTCAAATCCAAACCAGAAGCACTTTCTGTACAATTCAAAAAATTTTATTGATACATGCAAAACTTATAGAAAATGCTTATTACATACACAGAACGGACGCTTTTTATAGATTGTACAGATACAGGGAACAGACATGTCAGCGAAGAAAGTTTAAACTTTCATAAAGAAGAAGCTATACATTGCAGCAGAAGAAAATCTTTTGCATTGGAAACATATAAATCATTTGTGGACTGATCGGCCACTGGCATTGACTATAGTATGTGTATCATATCATACTCAGTAATAGAAAACAGCGTACATTGTTTGGATTGGTAACACTTGATCTTTATTCATTGTTTTTGTCTGTTTGTTTGTTTGTCTATCTTGTTGTTGATCCTGCAGTTCTTGGTTGGGCACATCATTAAAACCATAAAATGCAGCACGTGGGATCCACAGGGAGTCCTAGGCCGAAAGTAATCGTTGTGTCGGGAATATACGATTACCTTCTTTGCTATGCAACAAATTTAATGATGCGCATGTGACTGCCATGCACTACTCTGGACTATACTACCTCCATGTGAATAGATAGCCCTCAAGCAATTCCATTTTCACCTCGGCCTTCAGCTTCAGTAAAATATCACTGCAACTGGACAATATTTTTCCGGGTGAACATACTCTTATAGTATAATGCATGATGGCTATGTTTTCTCCAGCGTATAGGCATGTCTCCATCATTTTCTTCTTCTTCTTCTTCTTCTTCTTTTTTTTAACTTAAGTCTTATTTCTTGACTATTTTTGTCTAAAAATTCTCTCGCGATGGATTTTTCTTGTCATATCAACCATAAGTCAAATACGAAACCACATCTTATATAATAAGTAAAATCAAAATTGACGAATGTTTGTGGCGATATAACCACACTACTTTGCATGTGAAGGTAAGCTCGAAAAAGAGCTAAGATTCAATGCTCTACAAATGGATAGGCTCGAAAAGACCATTACTCCGAAATACCAATAAGATTTTATGTAAGATGGTTGTAAGTGGCCGCGATAGATTTTTACTGAGTATGTGTATAATAATATCATTTAACAAACGTGTTAACATAATTGTGGTAAAGCAGAAGAATTAAGTATGCAAGACACAATGATGATGAACGTCTGTAGCTACAAAAATGAATAGAATTATCGCCCATCGCTTCAACATTTCAATGCACGAAAATCACTTGTTTTGTTATTTTCCTGCGTTTAGATTATTGTTGTGTTATGGTATGGTTTACTTTACTGATACGACATATAGGACATTTCAAGCAGTTAGTAAGCAGCAGCTGGCAATAAGAAATAAATACCCGTTTGCGATAAAAGAATGAGCATGTACTTACAATTTCTTCCCTGGGAAACATGCCAACAACAAAATTGCTATTTGAATACAGCATATCCACCCACCTCCGTACATCACCCAACTATCTAAGGCTACATAGGTAAACGTAGGGGAAATGCACGGTAATCGTCAGACCATCAAATTCAGCGTCATAAATTAAATCTGATTACAGTGTGATCACACATAAATTTATAATTTTTCTACATAGCAATTAAAAAAAAACAAAAGCAACACAATGTTGTATTTCCAACACAAACGACATATCAAGTTTCACAAGAATTCCTGAAAATATGCCTTTAAAAAGTTTATGTACAGATGGCATTGATATCATATTTTTAGTCACTTGCTAGGACACTTTTAAAAAACCTCAGAATCGAGTATCAAACGGAACTCATTCGTTTACACAAACGAAACATTTCTGGGTATATGCTATGCTATATTTCCTTCTAAAAGTTTCTGCTATAAGTTTGTTCACCTTTTCCAAGAAGAGGTGTCCACGGTTAACCAAAATTCAGAAACAAAATGGTCATGTTCGAGAAATCAAACGCAAAATCAAGATCACGTTTAAGAATTTCTGTGAGTAGGCTATTGTACTCCCGACACACTTTACATACTATTACACGCATAGTCTCATTTATTTACAACAAACGAGAATGTCTAGTACATCATCATAATATACTACAGTCACGCTACATACTTTGCATATCGACGGCATTTTCACCTTTTTATACAGATATGGTACTTTACAATCATTGGTATTCTACACCTACATTCCTAAACAAAAGCAGAAACAAAACAACATAAGTAATCCTGAAACCTCGTATGACGTCATGAAAAGACGGCGATCTTATCAATTTCACTTAAAAAACAAGCTTGAACAGAAACAGTAGTATCTAAATCGTAAAGAAGCAATGAAAATAGAAAGATATATGATGTTAGGGCATATGAATGTGAGTAGTATTTGATCCCTTCAATTCTACGTCGCCGATAATCTCCTTGTATCAAACGCTAACAATATCTTTTATACCTAAACATGCAGAACACGACGGCCGAATAAAGCCCTATAGGACTCGTGGTTACATACAAACGCAAGTGATTCAAGCACTGACGGTACAAAACATCCACGGGTATAACTATTTACGATGCGTAAAATACATAATATGTGTAAAGATTTGAATATCGACCAGAAACTCAAAATGACCTCACTTTATATCGATTTTTGGCAAACAATGACGAGTGAAAGATTGACGGACACTGTGTTCCGACTGAAGTGATTGGCACCGATGACATCATTGTGAAAACTCGTTCAGATGTGAATAATTATAAACACCTACCTTCAATCAACATCACTACAACATTCCTTAAAAAAAGAGGGACGACCAAACATCACAGTGTACTGAGTTAGAAACACATTGCATTTAATATCTTGTCATTTGTGGTGTGCAGTCACGTGAGTTGTATGATCAATATAAACGGAAATACCGCTAGGACAGTGATGTATCACGTGGGGGTATTATGACCAACTTACGTTTCCCAAACCACCTCTATAACTTTCCCCATCCCGACTTACCACGAACTTTCAAATTTACAAGTGAAACGAACGAAATTCAAATTACAGCATCGTGTCACGATAACATTCTCTGTACAATGACAATAAAATAATGCGAAACAGTAATGAGTAGTCATTGTATAGCAAGACTGCATCATATTGATGTAATATTCATTACAGCATCATGTTTCAACATAATATATCATCAAAAATATGGACAAGAATGATTAAAAAAAATACACAAACTGTAAACGCTTTCAGCCACACAACAGATTTCCCTCTGTTCTTTCATGCGAAATGTCGGATCTCCAATTATATGAGATAACATAATTACACCAGGCTATCGTACTTTCACTTCGTGCTAACATGAAGTAAAATAAACACAAAAACACATTACTATGCAGTCAGCTGGGGATGTGTCTGGGCGCACTGAGCGTGCAGACTATACTCCCTCAAATTCTGGAAATCGCATTAGCATATTCCGCTTTCTGGCAAATAATATCTATTTTGAAAGAGAAAGAGAGAGAGAGAGAGAGAGAAATGGGAAGAGAGACATACGACAGACAGAAAGAAAGAAATGTCAAAAACCTCGAATAGAAAAACGTTTGTGTCACTAAAACCTCGCCTATCATGAACGCGCCGTTGACGAATTCTGCCACTCGAAAACGTCACGACATGGACCACAATACCACTAATCACGCAGCATCACTTTAAACATGATACTCCTATACACATGAATTCAGCTGCGCGTGCTTAATGCAATAACGCGAAGTGAGAGAGCATTATCGAGAATAAAGTGCGACGCACTGTAAAAAAACGACATGATCTCAACGAGGTATGCACATAGGGAATGGTATGTCAGCAAAGTTTTGCTTTCTTTGAATATTCAGCTCTTTCCACCATGATTGAATTATTCATACACAAGAACGCTTCCCTTTTTCTTTCCAAATCAGAGCCTTTTACCAGTTTAGTTCAGTACTGATAGTATAATTGTATAGATGCTACTAAATGCATCGACAATCAACACTCTTCGTAAGCCTATTGAATCCGCGTGTATAAAGTTTTTAGTATGCCTTAATGGCATTTGTATTTGTGACGGACCTCCATAATTAATAAGGTCTAACTGCACTTTGCTTCTTGAAAGCTGATTTATGTTTCTCCGATTCTCCGGAGAACACAGAGAGTTGATTACATCGTGTCGATTTATAAAACCGTCTACTCCTAAAGTCGTGTTTCACTTCATGATCGCTCGTCATGCGTTGAGATACAAGTGTTGTATTTTTCTTCTGCCCGAGTGATGACTTTATATATCCTCATCGAAAGCCTACCTTGCACGGTGCGAATGACAGTCCACCTTAATACGAGAAAACCTCCCAAGGATATCAAACTCGGTGAAATTACACTAAGATCTATTACAGATCAGCAGCATCACAATCGAATACCGTAGTATTGACGGCAGTTTGAATGAACGTTATGAAGTCATTTAACACAGCGTTTTAGTTTCAGAGGCAGAGACGTTATTTGTGTTTCAAATTCTCATACTATATGTTCTGTACGTAAGAAAGCCAAAATATGACTTTTTTTATTGTTGTTTAATTTGAATACGACCCTTCTTATAAGTTGGAGAGAGTAGATACGTCAGAATGTAAAAGTTTCTAGGAAATATACAATTAATAACCATGCGTCCTGCAATGAAACCAAATGGAGCAAACGCCAACACATTTTGCTATTTAGTGAGCATGAGAACTGTTGATAGGTAAATAACATGACTCGCTGATACTGACTAAGTCATGACTCTTTTTGTTTCAACTTCTTCAACTTCTGCACACACAAAAAAAAAAAGGAAAAAAAGAGAGGATCATTTTCCTGATCGGGTTTGTACATAATTATTGATGTTGTTTTGTTGTTCTTCTTTTTGTTCGTTTTTGGATTTTACAGTGTGAATGGTCGAAACGGGAACTGCGAGAAGTGATGACAGACCTCACTCATTTAGTCTAAAATCTTGAGTGTGCTTAAAAAATATTAAGTCCACTTTCATGAATACGAGACATGTTCAGCACAACGACGATGAAACGTGAGTTACCGTTTTCTGATGTTTTCTCTTTTTCATTTTAGAATTTACTCTACCCAATGAACGAGATTTCCGTAATCCCCAGGTCTACCCTCTATAGGTGTGCATACTCAGATCATATCTGGCAATTGATTATCAATAATGAAAGGCGAAAATATATTAAGTTTTCGGATTTCTTCCTTTTTCATTATTTTGTCCGTATACTTCTTGGGATAAGATATCAGAGGAATGTACACTCATTATAAAAAAAAAAAAAAAGATCATACGTATTTGGTCACTCGGGAACAAACAGAACATGATAATGGTTGGGTCTTAATTCATAGTGATATTTTGGATCCTTTTGAATCAATAAAGAAGATTTTCTGTCAAAACATTGAATTTTTAGCCTACGAGTTTTATGTACAATGACAGGTTTTCTGTGTCAATAATTTCCTTTGAGGTACTAATATTGAAGATTTATATGCTATACAAGAAGTGTTTGAACACTGGCAGGCATAAATGTAGAGTTGGATACGTTTTAGTACCAAGTTTTTTAATAACATACAGAGAAAGATAGAGGGACAGAGAGAGAACAAAATTCACAAACTTTGAGGAACAGAACGTCTGAGAGACCGTCTTTCACATTCATATCATAATCTGGCATTTATGTCATTCCATGATGACTGCAACAGAAAGCTTTCTTTGGCAATATGTAGAATAATGATTTTTGAATTTGTATACAGACAAGCAGCTAACGCTGCATCAAACTTTGCAATATCGTTGCCAAGGCTACAGCGGCTGAGCATGCGCACTCTATATACAGTCCTTTCACAAACCTATTTCACTTTATCAACTACAAGTAGACCTAAAATCTACAGAGAAAAAAATATTCGTAATAGTAAAGTACCAGCACAGTGAATCTATACAAATAAATTGTAAAACGTCAGAAACATTAATCAATCCAACTTTACATCTTGAACGATTTTTTTTCCACGAGTGAATGAATGTATAAATAATAGAAAAGTGAGTGTTTCGATTTTTAGGTTACATGCACTGCAGTGCGAGAGTACATGAGGATATTACGCAACGCAACAATATTCACGACGAGGAGCGTCACCCCTAGACTTTTTGCGGGAATTCCATCCTCCCGTTCTCGTAGTTGTAGCCTACACTGTAGCCGCCGTTGTGGAACGGAGGGTACCCAGGCGGGAAGTTCGGGTAGGGCCTCCCCGCTGTGTTTGACGCGGACGACGAGTACGACGAATAGTTGGAATTGTGGGATGGATACGATCCGGGTCTCGGCGTTGGCGGCGCCCTATACTGAGCCTTCTGGTCGGGCGGGTTATTTCGCTTGGTGCAACAGCAGCAGCAGACAATACACAGTATTAGGAGACATAGTAGAATAAGCCCTGATCCTGCTCCGATCGCCACCATGACACCGATACCGAGCGTCTCGACACCCTTCTGGAAAATGTTGCTTGCTGCAAATTGTTCGGAAGAATGGGTGAAACAAACAAGATGCGACGATGATTAGTAATAATGCCTAAAGGACACCTATACATACATGTATTTCTGTAAATTACTTGGGTCCTTTAGTGGCTATGCATACTCATATGACTTGAGAACAACATAATTCTAAGATGTATGATTACATCAATTACAGTGCACATCAGTCAGGAAGAGCCAGTGTAATATATAATACATAGTAGTTTTACATTGACATCTTACGCCGACATTTCAGTGCTTACGTTTTCCCCTGAAACTTTCCACACATAGTAGCAGGTGAAGTATTTATATAGTCACTTCTTCAAGAAATCAACTTAACTTTCTCGACACCATCATCTCACAACGTGATAGGTATTATAAGCAAATAAACGTAGCCAGTGATGGATTGTGATAAAGAAATATGCACACGAGAATCCTTCATTCGAAAAGTACTCAGTGGAGTCCAGAAAACGAAACTTTCAAAACTTGACAGACTTGCTAAATCCATTGTAAACCTGTGTCAATTTGAACTGGGATGTTTAAGTCTGGTATAGGTAATATCTATGTCCTGGACCTCCTTGGTCCTGGGCCTCAGCGATACAGATGGTAAACTGTGGCACTTCGTGGTATGGATATTACGCCTATGTCCTTTACAAACACACATCAGAACGTTTTTCTATCGCATTCAACTTCAATAAATATTGATCTCTATAACACTTCCTCCACATTATACTATAACAACTTATGTAGAAACACCTCAAGAGAAACTGGTCAAGAAACTTGTGTCCCAACATTATCAAAATTAATGCACATTTTCCCCAAGCCAGGAGAACTTGTCCACGGGTTTTTTTTTTTTTTTTCGACAAAGCAACAACTGGTGCATGCAAACTGGATTCCAAGTTTAGAAATGTATTGGGTGTGCGTACGGGGCTGGAATAGCTATATTACAACGCCGTAAGACGTAAAAAATACCAATAAAGTCACATATAGGCCCTACATTAGGAAACATTAGGCCTATTGTAGGGCAGGTCGTGACTAGGTTTTGGCTTGGAAGGTAGGAAACAGAGAGAGAAGTATACCTAAATGTGAATACAGGTCATTAGTAAACTGGCATGGGATCGGTTGAGCAGTCCTGGGGGTGTTTCACAAAGATTTAAGTCGAACTTGACACTTCAAATTGACTAAAAATTGTGGTAAGCCACTGGTTTCCCTGTTCAATTTTATTAGTCGAATCACCATCCACTTCAAATTATCATTAATGTTTACGGAATAATTCCTTTGTTATTTATTTTATCTTGTTTTGCCAATGGCCACATGAAAAAAAAAGTCTCCAAAATCTACATTTTCATTAGAAAGTTGAGCAACATTGAAGACACACACATCATACCATAATTTTTTCGTCAATCTTAAATTTTAAGATCGACTTGGCTTCTTTGTGAAACAGGCCCCTGTGGTACACACTTACATTCTTGGCAGAGGCTCGCCTCCTCGTCGCTGTCATCATTGCAGTTGGGCATACCGTTACATGTAAGGTCCTTGTCTATACACATCGTGCCATCCGTACACATGAAACAGTCGGGCGTGCGCTCTGCAACAGACATGGGGGTAAAATGAAAAAGATGATTACAGCAGGGTGGTGGGTGATACCAGATGGGCGATAAGGCTTCATAATAGGGATGGTGAAAATGTCTTCTTTTCCACGCGGAAGATTGTGAGAAGGAGAAAAAGAAGAACAGTTGAAGATGACACAAAACCTAGACCCAAAGTTGGAAGTAACAATCATCGTGAAAAACTCAGGAAATAAAGAAGACAAGTTCTTTATGAACGGTACTGTGTGAGAAGAAAGAAAGGAGAGATCAAGCACGAAGCAGTTTAAAACTGACAAGAGGAAAAAAACGCAAAGCACGATCAAGGCATCATCGGTGGTCAACGTAAATCAGTACCACATGATCCCGCACATTCATGTAAGCCTGCAGTTTTTTTCGGAGTTACACAACTAAATCTGCCCATGTTTTGTTTTGCCACATCATGGCTGTTGCACTTTTGCAGACGACTCGCGGCTGCCGTCTGCAATAATGTTGCCCCTCCGTCATCCCCCGCCATAAAGCCTACCAACAGATTGTTTGCACTTTTCAGTTGGCCTACAAACACGTATAACAGCAGCATCAACAGTCCGGAGAAAATCAGTGCTTGTGACTGCATGATTTGCTCTACAGCCACTAACTTACTTCTCCTTTCTTTCCTTATGTAAGTTAAAGGGATGGCGCAGTTTCGGTTGAGATGGGGATTCAGGTTTCCAACTTTTTATGGTGACTTTTTAGATAATGGGAAACATCTTATAAAATATGGAAAAGCACGAAATTCTAAGAGGAATACAAAGTTTATTTGATGAAAATTGGTTTTGAAATGGCTGAGATACCCCAAACATAGCGATCCTAATAAAAGGTGGGAACTACCTTTCCTACCTTTATTTTACTTTGATTTTTTATATCTCAACAATTCAAAAACCGATTTTCGTCACATTAACTACGAATTCCTCTTAGAATTGTGTGCTCTGGAACATTACATAAAGTGGTTTCTCAGTATCTCACAAAAAGTTAACAGCTGAATCCTCACCTCAACCATGGAGCTACCAAAGCAGTTCTCTTTGGTAGCTCCATGCCTCAACCAATACTATACTCATTCCTTTAATGGGATCACTTCGCGTTCTGTTATAAATGACCCATGCATCGTAGAGCATTATACAATTGCAATTCTCTTTCTGAAACATAAACATCCCATGTACCTGTTGGCATTCCAGACGGTAAATTACATGTTTTTTGTTTTTTTTTTTACAATTCGGGCGAACTGGCAATAATTAATTCATCTCTTCCAGCAGTTCTAATTACATAAATCAATAAAGATTGACGACTCTGGTTCTGCCTATTATTACATGGTTCAGTTTATACACATCTCTGTTTAAAGGACTGTATAGTATGAGTGTTTTATAGTTGTGTGCTGAAACATAAATGGTTCCCTTTGTTTATACATTGCATTAAGAAACCATCCTTACACATTGTGTTTAATGTATTTTCATTAATAGAATTTACATTAAAAATAATAAATATTAAAGTTACGATGAATCAATGATCTCGGCGAAAATTACTTTTTTTTTATTCGTACAGCAAGAACAAAATCTTCTGGTTTATCATAATTGCACGAATTATGCAGAAGCATATCATGGGCACTAAATGCGAATTGGGTAAATTTCGAAATTGTGGCCCTAAGTATCCATAGTCGATTATGTCAGCATGTATTAACAGAAAAGAATGATAACCACCAAAGAGAGTGGAAATTTACTCGTGGAACAAAAAGAAGTATCTTTTAATGTGCACCAATGGCGCTTGTGTTCGTTAAAGGGATGGTTCAGTATCGGTGGAGATGAGGAATGGGCTTTTAACTTTTTGCGAGACTAAGAAACCTCTTTATGAAATAAACCAAAACATACCATTCTACGAGGAATTCAGAGTTTATTTGATGAAAATCAGTTTTGGAATGGCTGAGATGTACGAAAACAAAGTAAAACAAAGAGATCGTAATAAAAGGTGGGCTCCATCTTTTATTAGGATTGCTTCGTTTTGGATAACTCGGCCATTTTAAAACTAATTTTTATCAAAATGAACACGTTGAATTCCTCTTGGAATTACATGCTCTTTCTTATTTTATAAGAGGTTTCTCGTTATCTCACCAAAAATGTTATAAACCTGAAGTAAGGTCTCCACCAAAACTATACAACCCCTTCAACCCTGAAAAGACTGAGCTATTTTGGTAGCTCGAAAGACTTGGGGGGGGGGGGGGAGCCTAAAGGGCCCCCCCCCCCCCCCTTAAGATCTCGGCCGTGGATTGCACGATCGCCGCAGAAATTTGCACAATGGTAGTGTGCGATGTAATCTACAAGATCGTATATTTAAATTTTCCAAAAGAGTCTTCTTTTATTTTATTTTGATTAATTATGCTAATTTATGCGAGAAATCAGACTCTTTGATCTAAATCAGTAAATAAAGCTCCAAAAGTGGTCATTTTTGGTCTAATTATTCTTTGTGGCATTCTTAGCAAATGTACTTGAAAAAATTCGGTATCAAAATTAATTTCTTATATATTTTATTGTTTTATAAATTTCTTATGGATTTCCTTGTTTTTCCGACCTTTTGTTTTTGTTGTTTTTTTTAACAAAATTTGTGGCAGACACTTTTTGAAGCATAATACTCCTAAAACAAATTAATTTTAGCCATTGAGAGTAAAAATAAGCATAATAGTATATGAACCATGTGAAAAAAATCAATTTGCATTGACTTTGTACACAAAATCACATTTTTGAGCCATTTTTGGCCTCACGTGCAGGTACAAAAAATTATGGAACTTCAGAACCGTACCCCCGGGCGTCACAAATTTGGTGTCAAAATGTGCGGGAGACTCGAAAGAAAAAAGTCATAGAGCATCGCGGCGAGAGCATTGCGTGTTGCAGAATAATCGCGGGAAATGTCGAGGGAGGGGGGCCTTTTAGGCCCCCCCCCCCCCCAGTCTTTTTAGGGTTAAGAACAGAAATCAACAAGGTAAATGCAAACGTGATAAAGAACAAAACCTACGAACAACCTAAAAGTTAATGTATTGATAAACAACAACTCTTTCACACCTGCTGGGTTGTAGAAGGCCGTATACGTGAACTTGATACCGTTGTCCGGGCTGTGGTAATCGTCAGTGTAAAATCGGACAGTGACCACGTTGCTGACCGACTGGTAGTCGCTCGGGAACTTGCCCGTGCCGCCACACAGCTTGACCGCGGGTTCCAGGATGTTGCCCTTGATGAGGAAAATGTTGCCCGATTCGTAGATGGAAAGGTAGTCGCCCTCCATTCGACATCGCTTCTCCCGGATGTCATACGACGCAGCGAGGTCGAAGAAATCGAATCTGGATGGACGGTTAAATATCAACACGGTATGTTGAGAATGTATATACCGATGCGGTCGTGCGGATGAATGTTTCGATCGGAAAGCGAGAGGAAGCGAAGCAAACGAGTCGGAAATGATATTTCACTTCAAAAATAACCAAACGCTTGTATTTTGACAACGGATATGAAGGACCTCCATTTTATGAGTAACAATTGGATAGACATCAGCTCATGATAAGCACTTTCTTTTCACAATGTGATGTGGGAGATTTTAATGATAAACAATACAGGACACTTGGTGTAAATTTGACAAGTATTTTGCTTGATATTACTGTTTTTGTTTAGTTTTAGATTCGGTTTTGATTTGTATTTTTTGTTTTGTTTTGTTTTGTTTTTGGTCGGGGACTGAGTTTTAGCTACGCCCTATCTTAAATCTCAAAACAGCTTGTGTACGTCACACAAGTCAATTAGACTTTGTCTTGAATTTTGCGATTTTTGTTAAAAAAATAAAAGGTGGAGAACAGCTGACACCTACCTGAAACAAAGCTATTCTCACGGGAGATAAGAATACAGTCCATACTCAAAAAAAAAAAAAAAAAATCGCCCGTGGTCACACCAAGCTATACTGCTGACCATGCGCACTCGTCTATCTCATTAAAACCCGTCCTGACATCGCCTATCTCATCCTGACGAACCTGACCACACCAATTATCATCTCGACCACGTCCAATTGTCATTACACCATGACGCCCATTTCATGCAACAACTCTATGTACATGCAAATAATTTGAACCACTTTACACGTGTCCTGCTAGAAACTACATGTTATGCGTACATCTATCCTATCTTATCTCGCTCATCTTTACTTTTAATTAATCATATCGCATTATGTGAAGATCGAACTCCAATTAAAGAAGACTTACCTGATATTGATGAATTGTCCCGGCTTTGCATTCATGGTAAACGTGCAGTCCATACTGTCTGCGTACGGTTCGTGCTCAACCTCGTGATGCGAAGCCACGCGGCCCGCCGTGTCACTCACGTTTTTCGGCATGCATAGCAGAGAGCGAACCCGGTCTTGGATATACGCTGAAATGATATAAAGAAAAAAAGGGAAATTGAAATAATTCATGATATTCTTCCCTTGCTTAAGCAACAATTAAAAAAATCCAAAATACGCAAAAACATCACGAAACATCTAAGAGACCATGGTGAGAAGCTTTTGTGTGTGAATTTTTCTTCAAAACGCATGCTTTGATAATGAGAGTAATTCCGTTATTCAATACTTGTCTTACAACAGTCTTAATCTTGCACAATTCATTGCTTTTGCTATTTGATAGCATGTAGGCGGCATATTTCCTATACCACATTAATTCCAACACTGTCTCACAAACCGTAGTACTCATAGTAGTGAAAGGTTGTTGCGACCTCCTGTGAAGGAGGCCATCTACGATGAATGGGGACACATGCGGAAGCAATTTAGCTGTGTCATATGAACATTTTGACTTGGTATTTATCATGAAAATTCAGATTTAATACAATGATGATGTCCAAACTCTCAGGCGAAAGAAATAAACAGAAAACAGCCTCGATCACGCCTGGGCATGAGAATACGACTATTAGACATTACTAATTCCGTTAATCGTGCAATGGGAGGCGCTGTACAGCAAATGGGGAGGAAGCGCCATATGCATCGATGGAAATGGACTCGCGCAGACGATGATTCTGCGCGCCATTTCCGCCGCCAGAAATTCAATCACTTCTTGCTCGATCGTCTTGGCATAATATCATATCCGACAACGGATATGAAACGTGTTTAGTCAGGCTCCTGGCGCTGGTAGTTATTCTTTTAAACTAATAACATTACGCTTTCCCCTTATCCCCACGCATCAGTATTCGTGTTGGGATTCGATGAATTATTCATCACGCGCTGAGTGTTTTCCAAGGTACTTGAGAGTTCAGGTGACAACATGCTATGACAAGTAAGCTGGAACTAGCGAGTCTATACAGTATTGGAAAACTGTGTCACGATATCTACTCTGAATTCATGTCGCATGTATTTGGGTTGCGTGTGCATTCTCGAGCGGTTCATGTGTCTAATATTTGTGCATTCCCATCTCTCCAAGAGTCATATCAATGTACATTCATGTTGCTATAATTTCAGCAAATCGACTTTCTCACCTTACAATTTCCTCTCATACGCAAGAGTGCCGTGATGCACAGTATCTGCAATATTGCCATGTCATAATTTGACATATTCATGCCTTGCAAGAAAATGTGTATTTCTGCTATATATTCATACTTATTCATATACACCTGTTTATACTTCAGATCGCTGTGTTTGACTGTGAATGACCAATATCTATTCATATACATTTGTTTATATACTTCAGATCGCTGTATTAGATGACCACAATATTTCAAGCGTGGTGATTTCATTTCACAGCGACTTATAGGGATATTAGCGTACAGTCAAAATATGCACAGACGTTCGGACTTTCGCTGAAATGTTTCTCGGCTTCTGTCCCAGTGTGAGAAAACAGTACAATAATTATTATATAATAATAAACAGATGGGTCATGATTCTACATTTGACTTGTGTTTTACTAAGGGATGGGTGCCGTTTCGTCATGAAGGAGCTTATATCTGGACGGGGCAGCGCATTTATAAAGCTTTTAACCAAACATACTAGATTACCGAAGTAAAAATAAAGATTATTATTTTAAAGGGTGTGTACAGTTTTGGTCGAGGTGAGGATTTAGCTTTTAACGTTTTGCGAGATATTCAGAAACCACTCTATGAGATGTCAAAGAGCATGCAGTTCTAAGGGGTATCAAAAGTTTATTTGATGAAATTCGGTTTCGAAATGGCTGAGATATCCCAAAACAAGGTGAAACAAAGAGATCCTAATAAAGTTGTGGCATGTCGCCTTTTATTATTAGCACTTTTTTGGATATCTCAGCCATTTGAAAACCAATTTTCATCAAATAAACGTTGAATCCTTCTTAAAATTACATGCTCTTTCATATTTCACAAGAGGCTTTTCATTATCTCACTTAGGAATGTTCAAAACATGAATCCCCACCTCAACCAGTACTGTACAGTCCCTTTAAATTCAACATCGCAATTTATCCACAAACTAACTACTAAGAGCTTATGAGAACGATTTGTTTTCGAGATCCTGTGATAATTTAATCTTTCACCTCACGGAAACAAAGAAAGAAAACGCTGGCCCTATACCAGCTAAATGAGCTTCATGAAGTTTCATCTTCCCGAAGTAAAAAGAAAGATGAATTCATTGAAGATTGATGAGATCCTTATTCATTTTTTTTTTTCGGTATGGAGGATCAAATTACCTAACGATAAAACCCAGTGGACTGACCGAGATATGAAAGAACGTTGAATTAGCATCTAAACATTCACGATGCTCTCCATGGTGCTGTATAGAGCTTCGTGTGCCAGTTAGACAAAGGACGGATGCTGATGAAGGGAGACAGAATCCACTAGAGAGAAGAAAGACGAGATGCAATCCAGAAAAAAGAACATAAAAAATGTGTGACCCTTTCCCTGCAGAAGCCTCTACGGTATTTGCTTTATCTAGAACGCGACCAGTTTTTCCCCGTCATCTTCGAGAGGTCGCCTGCCCTAACTGCTCCCCGAGTCCATTCTCATCAATGTACATAACGCTTCCCCGTTATCCCAACAAGTTCGGAGGAATATGCGTCCCAACTGGAACTGTGTCCGCATTCCGCCGATTTGTAATCAAGATAAGGCAGCATGCTTCAGATGCTGGGAGTTGGTACTCTGTAAGACATAAAACTGGATTTCATTTGCACCGTTGCCAATTTGCAACAGCTCCATACCGCTCCGTGCTAATATGTACCTTCACTTCCTAAAAAGAGATTATCCTTCCCCACCCCCGTCTCTCTTTCTTGGTAATTGTGTGTGCTGCTTTTCCACAACATCAGCCATCACCATTAGAGCACTCAATCACCCATAGAAATATGCGGAACCAACTGGCAGGGCCACACAAGCTGACCGATATACACATTCAGTAAGTGCGCATGTTTAACAGTAGAGTAGGCACACAAGGTATTCGTTGTCTTACTTTCCTTGTGCAATCAACAGAGTAGGCACACAAGGCATTCGTAGTCTTACTTTCCTTGTGCAATCAATTTCGTTGCTGATACTGATGATAAATCCATACCTGCCAACATTTCAAGATGAAATATCTTACTCGTGGATTGCAAAAATCTTATTTTATATGCAAACTGAAGTTAAAAATCTTACTTTCGGTCAAATCTTCAGAAAATACACATGAAAGGTATATCTAAATATTTTTAAAAATCTGATTTCTCTGACAGAAAATCTGATTTTGTTATTTTTAACGTAAAAAATCTTACTGAATCTGATAAAATCTTACTAGTTGGCAAGTATGTAAATCCCCTACTCCGCACAGAATCCCACGAAAGGCAGGACTTGAAATCTGTCATTAAGCGATACAAAACCTATAAGCTGACCATGGCTATGCCGTGATAAATTTGAAGCTACGGCGGACATTAAGGAACTCATTCCTAATTCAGAAGGAGACGGACTACCTTTTAAAGGGGAGACTGCCTTGAGAGCGACACGGTTCTTAGTGAGTCATAAACGGAACTCTATGGCCACTAGAGAGACCCATAACAATGCATGGAAAACGTCCGTGCGGAGCGCAAAGCTCCCTTGTGTACGACACTTGCGAGTAGATTCACGTCTACTGCCGACGTGCGCGGCGGCAGAGCGCGCGAGCCGACAAGAGAATCGAGGTTATGGAAATATTATTCCGTATTGTGCCGCTGTTCCAAAGTAGGCTGATTAATTGTCCGTTTATGATATGTACGGGCATTGACAGCTCTGACACACTCACAAAGACCACGTCGCCATTCATTCGGATTCCCTTTCATCACGAGGGATTTTTTGTGCACTTTTCTTTCGTTCGTGGCATTGTTGCCATCAGCGTGCTGCCAAATAGCAAATACCGCAAAATATGACCCGCCTCCTGTAGAAGGTCAGGCAACAGAAGGACAGGGTCTACATGATCGTCCGTTTTTGTTTGCGTTAAAATTCACATGATAACATAGGGATGATATTATCAGCACCCATCTACCTAGTGCAGCCTCTTCCATACATCTACATAATCTTCAATGTACACATCTTTACATGAGGACAGTACGATTCACACAAACCTTCTTTTTTTATGTCACATCCCTCAACATTCATGCCAACCTAATTTAAATCTTCTGGGTGGTATGAGAACAACGAATATGAACGATAATTCGTTCTCACAGTTTTTTTTTTTTTTTTTTTTTTTTTTTTTTTAATAACACAAATGTCACATCATGTACGCCTTTGGCATGCATTCTAATCACAATCACATCAACATCATGAGATCATTTTACTGCTGCGTAAGAAATGGGCACACTGTACAATTCCTCTAATATTAAATCAGTAGCATTCACGTGAAATGCACAACTAGCAATGGGCAATATACATGTTCGGTATTTCAGACCAAGTACGTGTCGTCATCATAGCATCAAATCAAAGTTAGTCTTATTTTCCCAGACTTTTGACAAATTTATAGTATACCACCACAAAGTATTTCGTAAGAATATCATCATTATAGTAAGGTGAATTCTCCTTGACGAGAAAAATGAAATTATGTTTGCACTGAACCTATGAAAATAAACAAAAACATACCACACCGCTCAGTGTGCTGTCATATTTATATGAGATGACAGTGTAAAGGAGGTTTAGATCACTAGCAGACTACGCATGCTACTTGCATACGTTCAAATCGTATGACGCATAGGCGAAGTAGCTTAGCTAAGAAATTGATGACTACGAAACTCAGTGGACAACGTAATTGGGATGAAATTGAATGGAGCTAACAGACAAGCACAGACTAGAGTTCGAGAGGCCAAACACAGTTCACCAACTGTACACGTAAAGGCATCTCAATCTCTCTTCTTTATTCTATACCCTTTCTTCTTCTGGATATATTAATGTGTTCTATCTATCTTTTATCTTATATTTTCTTTTGGAGGCGGAAAGATTATTTTCATATACTCTGCTGTTTAAATTATTTCCCCGTATATTCTCATGTAATAACAAAATAAAATCATACTTGTGTTTCCGTACGTTATGTACAATCATTTTCCTAGGTACATGTACATCGAAAAAAGTGCCAAGATAGCCAAAATGTGGACAGAAATTATTGTAACATTTCAGCTCGAAATATTGTGCAGTCAGACTGTATAGTATTGGACGTCACTACAAACATCTTCATCTTATTTGCTTTTGGTCGACGACATATGTGTGTGTGTGTCTGTGTGTGTCTGTGTGCTATATGCTCCGTTTTTATATATTCTTATTATAATATTACCAATATATTACCTTATATTCTCCGACATTATTGTCAACACCACAATTGTCATATCGGACCACTTATGCTATACCTGCAGATATAGCAAAATGAGGGTTGTCGTGCACTTTATCAAATTATATGCTCATTACACGTTCTTGACACTTCGGCCTTCAATTTCTACCATCACTTTTAATGGCTCGATCAACTATATTTCTGTATCATGGAGTCTGTCTTTTTGTTTACACTCTGCGTTAGACTCTCTTTGTTATCGATGTGATGTTTAACTATCTCATTTGACCCTCAGAACTCAACAACGTCACCTTTTTGATCGGCGACTATTTCGTCCTCTCAATGTCCTCTTTATACTCCACAACTCCAATGTTTTATTACCACCTCGTTTGTTGATTACACTAAGTATTTGAACATAACATTTTATGATACATGTAGTCCGTGTTGAGGTCTGTTGCACATGACTCTTATCATAAATCTTCTCCACTCCTATCATATTCCCTCCAGGTCTCGACTTTAGCGGTGGCCCGACGGCCCAGGGCCGCTAAAAATTGATGTCGGGCCACCAAATTTCGAGAAAAAAAAAATCATCTTTCGGTGGCCAGATCGAGCAGCTAGAATTCAAAATACGATTTTATATTGCCTTTTATCTCGGGCCGCTATGTCTCTATTTCGGGCAACCAACATTTGAACTTCAAAGATTTTAATAGTCCGAATGGGCCGCCAGAGAAAAACATTTATGTCAAGCCTTGCTCTCTGTCCTCCCCTAACATTTTAATTTCTCTCTCCCTCCCTCTCTCATCTCGACCTTCCATCTCTCTCTCTCCCTCTCCTCTTTCTATCGCCCTCTTTCATTTTCTCCATCTATCTATCTCTCACCCGTTCGCTCTTTCTCTCTATCTGTCGCTATAATTCTTCCCCACTTCATCAATGTTCATGGGAGCTTTCACAGCTCTTCCATCTATTCATTACAACTGATAATGCGTGGCGACACAGCGCTAGGGATCATAATCTGTATGAATATATCTTGCTGATTTTATATACATGTATCAAATGGTGCGGGCAATACAGAGAACGATACGGGAGGAGAGAGAGAGAGAAAGAGATATAGATAGAGAGAGGGGAGGGGAGAGATGACGGAATAGAGGGGAGGGGGGGGGGAAGGGTGATGGGGGAAGCACAGGCGACTCCGTAGAATACGTGATCAGAATAGAACACAATGCAATGTAGGGCTGGGTGATGGATTAAAGGGAGACCGTCACTCCGCCGCATAATTTATTAGCTCATTACAATATAAAAAGGGTGGTCTTTTAACGATAACAAGACTGCATGCACATTAATTTCCATTCCCCATATCTGTGTATGTATGTGAGTTTGAATGCAAAGCATAAAACTCGTTTCTATCAATTTGACATATTTGAGACAAAAGCTGTTGAAAAACAAAGAAGCATACAAATATGTAACAATATTACTTATCTTCGATAACATGACTTGCTATACAAAGAGTGCACGATCATTAAAAAAAAAAAAGATAATTTCCTCTATTTGATATATCTGTTTTTGTATTCAAACTCTTCATATCTATCTTCATATCTCTCTCTTTATCTCTCTCTCCTTCTCTCTCTCTCTCTCTCTCTCTCTCTCTCTCTCTCTCTCTATATATATATATATATATATATATATATATATATATATATATATATATATTTATAATCCATATGTGTGTGTGTGTGTGGATGAATAGACAGATAATCAAATTAATACATTTATGATCTATTGAAGTGAATATTAGGCTGCATTTGAGCACACGCTCTTTCATTTTTGACAGAGCGCTTTCAGCTCAGTGACATTATATAATATCATATGCACGTGTGTGCGTGTGCGTGGTCTCGGAAAGAAAAGACCCCGTTCTGTTATTATCATCTTTTAATTTGCCACTTTGTAAATATGGCCTTTTATTTGTATCCTGAAATCCCGAGACACAGTGTTCTTGAAAAAAAAAATCAGAAATAAACAAAAAGGTTACGCCAAAGTTCACGCACAAGAAAAATATATTTTGATATAGATAGATAGATAGATATCCACTCTAGATCGCGATATAGGCCCTACTATATCTATATAGCTGTTGGGGCGCTGTGGCATAAGCGTGGATAAAACTCCCAACCATAGGGCCCGAATTAAAGTCCCGCCCAGTACTTAAAATACGCCCTTCTTTGGACAATTATGTTTTTACCCACCGCACATCCCTCACAACCAGGTGTATAAATGGGTACCTGGCAATACATAAATTAATTAATTAACAAAATAAATACATATAGACAAGGAGTGCTTTCCGGGAAGAAGACAATGGCTAATCGCGCAAGGAACTGAAATCATGAAATCCCGATATACAGCGTTCTTGGACAACACTTCAAAATGTACAAAGCAGAACAGCATTCGTAGATAGATATCTACTCTAGATCGCTAGCAAGCTAGATACACACATAGATAGATATAGTAGATAAATAAATAAATAAACAAAATGAATATTATACATCAACAAACGGTGATTCCGGGGATGAAAATAATACCTTAGATAATCACGCAAAGGAACTGCTCTGAATTCTTTTCAAAGAAAGTTGTAGAGATTATCGGATGCATGCTCTTTGATGTCATTTTGATTAGCCGAGAAGATTAAGAAAAAAAAAACTCACAATCACATGAGATTAGCTCGCTAGTTGAGTACCAGCCGTGTACCGCAGGCAAACATCAACATTTCCATGTATCATCGGTCCCAACATGAGGAAGACAACGAAGAGAATAAGGGATATCCAGTAAGCCAGACGATAACTACCTTCGCGCGAAGGCAATCTCGTCTGGAGGCCATTGATACGTACGTATAGCATTATATACCACATGCATCTGGTCTGAACCTGCGGGCCATTGTTAACGCCGTCATCAAAGTGAAACATACATTTCGTTTCACTGAATGTGCAAACGATGGATTAATTTCTTCACTTTTCATCAATCTCCCCTCAGTGTATATTCATTAATCGCTTTGTTTTCACCAGTCAGCTAGGGTGCGTTCACAGTGCATTAAGGACTTTTTAACCACGTCTCATTTTTGTCCCCCCCTCTCTCTCTTCTCTTTTACCCACAAAGTTGCTGACTGATCGATGACGTGTTCATCAATTCTCGACTCAGCAAACTACCGTGATCGCTTCCATCGACGACAAACACACGGTTCACTTCTCACCTCGCCTCCAAACACACCATTCATCTATCATCTTTCGATGAAAAAGGAATTAAAAGACGAAGAAGAAGAAGTAGTAGAAGAAAAAGAAGAAGTACAGAAAATCAATGAATAAACAGTAAATTGTTTTCTCAACTAGCTCGCCAAAAAATAAAAGAAAAGAAAGAAATTGAAAGAAAAAAATCCTGGCTCCGGCTGACTGCCGGAACACAGGCCGCGGTAGAAATCATGTATCCAGCCTACGGGCTCACTTCACTGCGCCAAAACGACCTCAGGTATCACTAATAATCATACCACTATAGTATATATAGACTGCCATAAAATCTAATTCATCATGAAACCGTCAGTCTGGGCTCCGTATAGATTTCCGCATCTTGAACGAAATATCCAATCCTACCCGAATAATTATGACTCACAGTGTACTGTCTAAATAACTGTTCATGAATCAACAGAATATAAAGCTCGAGCCCGAGCCAATCTCGTCCAACGTCACTCCATCGTCCCCCCCACACACACACAAATTTACAAACACCCACACCAACACACGCACACACACACACACACACACACACACACACACACACACACACACCTACCTTCGTGCTGTTATCTAAGTCAACAATCGTGCAACCTACTTGGCATTGGTTACATGCGTCTGTTACGGTTCATTTCAAGAAAGACCCACATACTTAGTTCCATGCTGGCGAATGCAAATCGTGCTGAAATGTGATGACAGTAAAAACGATGTGTCAACGTCTTGGTCAATTTTCCTTTCTTCAAGGAAGACTAGGAAAAGAAGTGAAAGGATCCTTTTTAATCAGAAGCCCAAGGATGAGACACTAATGTGGGATTGCAAGTCACTAGTACAAATCCTTTTCCCGTACGGAAAACAACTGACTGATTTATTAGACAAAATATGACATATCGAAATACAGTATGTACTGACATAATTCAGTAAAGCCCTTTGAAGTTTATACTATTCAAGGCAAAGTTCATTAGCACCCTTTAACAGTACATTACAAAACAAGTTTTATCCATCGTTTTCTTCGCACATTTGTGTGGAGAAATGAATGATTTAGCACTCCTAACAAATCATACAATCTAAAACAACACACAATAACCACACGGTCATAACTTTTTGTTTGAGAGCAGTTGCGCCGATGTCATACGCCCTACGTGATTCTCAAGCTATTTCCCATTGCCTTATCCACACGGGGATTTCAATAATGCAAACAGTTTGTCCATTTCGTGGATAACGACCCCTTAATATTTAATTTGAACGTACGTATCACTTCAAGAGAGTGGACATTTGCCCTTTGGCCTAGGGGGCAAAACACCGCCTCACGCGTCATCCCTCGCCATGGACGTTCCGATCTAGTAAAGGGTTCACCTGCTGCATGCCATCTTCACATCTTCCCCCGAAAGGAGGCGGAGAGGCGGATGAGGCGGGGTGTTGTTGCAGCGCCCAATTTTCGGCGCGTTGTATTCCGATCGTGACACATTGGGAGGGTGACTGTTGGTTTTTCGACAAGCCTCCCACCCCACCCCCTCTTTAACCTCCGAATATGATGGACGGGAAATGAAAATGTTTATATTGCTGGATGAAATTTATGGTCCTCTGTCACCCATAACGCTCGATTATGGAGATTCTGTCCACAGGATGACAGGCAGGCGGATTAATGGATAGTTAAAGACGCGGGGAACCTGACA
Organism: Diadema setosum; assembly: GCA_033980235.1. Taxonomy (NCBI): domain Eukaryota; kingdom Metazoa; phylum Echinodermata; class Echinoidea; order Diadematoida; family Diadematidae; genus Diadema; species Diadema setosum. Next base: position 30,295,781 of record CM067066.1, on the reverse strand, counting down.
TAATATAAGACCCCTTCGAGCTTTTAGCCCTAGGCGAGGTCATTGCTCCAAGTGAGGAAGTTTGTCGTTACTCGCCTAAGGTTTCTATTTTCTTCTCTTGTCAGGAAATTCCACACACACTCTCTATCTATCTCTTTCTCACCATCTCTTTCTCTCTATCCCTTTATTTTATTTACATCGCAAAAGCGCGCGCACACGCCCACGCAACCATGCAGACACTTTCAATCAAATTAATATAAGGGATATCGGTTGAGACGAGGATTGAGCTTTTAACTTTTTACGAGATACTGGGAAACCACTTACGAAATGTTACAGAGCATATATACAATTTGAAGAGGAATTCAAATTTTATTTGATGAAAATCGGTTTTGAAATGGCCGAGATATCCAAAATCAAAGTAAAGAAAGCGATCTTCATAAAAGGTGGGTCCCATCTTTTATTAAGATTTATCTGTTTTGGATATCTCAGCCATTTTAAAACCAATTTTCATCAAATAAACTTTGAATCCATAAGAGGTTTCTCATCATCTCACCAAAAAAAAGTTGAAAACCTGAAGCCCCATCTCAACCAAAACCATACCATCCCTTTAATAAAGTTGAAGATCCAGACATTCAAAACCAAATACAACTGAATATGCCATCCAGAACGGTGAAAGGTTACGCAACACCATCATGTACATTCATATCAGCTTTGCACATCTGAAGGCTTTTGCTTAATTTCCTGGGTTCGCTTTGTGAGTGAAATGAATTTGGTGCAGATCCTCCCTTGATCCACGGCACGTTATACCTTTCGGGAATAGTCAGCGCACGGATCCCTCGGAGAGTCATGGGTTGTAAACACAACAAAGGACTGACTTATCGTAGATAATATGATATCCACTGTCATGCATGTAAAGACGACTTCGACGTGCATGTCAGTTGAAAGGTGTGTCGCTCTAAAGTATAACAGCTCTCCCGAGAGCGCATAACAGATGTATCTTCAGCGTACACTATCCACCACGCCATGGGATACAAGTCTGTTGAGCGAAGCATAGCTGTAAGCATGCAGTACATACCGTCACGCGCAATTTGACGTGATGATATAATGATATCACCCGTATCACCTTTGATTCCTGCAGGGACATTTGCATAGCTCTTACAAAACGAGAGGAGAGAGAGTCGGGCCTCACATTTGATGCAGCCACAAAATAAGGCTGGGGGCCCCCTCATTTCTAATTCAATATGTGCGACAAGCCACCATGTGTATCGATCAAACTCGACAGTCTAACATCGCTGATCAGACGTAAGGAGACGCATCAGACGGAAAAACAAAAAGTGAGAGAACAGAAAGAAAGCAAGAAGCAACCTTCTACCACGGACAACCAAACAAACCTGAAGACCCGGACCTGTCAAAACAGCTCACCGCGTATCACGCGGGATGGGATTTGGCGTTCCGTAGTCAGTTGCACGATTTGCGAGACGGAGCGCCCGTAGCGCGTTAATTTCTAAAATTCATGTGGGTGTTGTTGCTTCACGCATCATTACCATTTTGGGCAGTGGAGCGATTCAAGGGAAGAGCTGAAACCCTTCATATCACTTCGCCTTCTTCCTCGTCTACGACCGCCCCAACTTCACATTTAGGAAAGTGAAATTCCTACTGACATGTTGTAGCTGAACATACAGCCTGAAGTCGATGCGATGGAAGGATTGATTGAATGGAAATAGGCAAGGGAGAAACGAGAAGACTGTGGCTACGCCCACGCTCATATTTATTTTCTGATGATTAGAGGTAGTTAATGGAACATGACATATTCTATATCTAACGGACTAAAACATATATGTATATATATCTATACATACATATTATATTTCATGACAGAGAAGAAAAACGTTAAAAAGACAGGAGCCTTTCTGCATACACTGCATATACAGGAGTGTCTTGTGCATTTTTTCCCCAATAAGGCATGAAACGCGTCCACTCACATACCGCACAACTTTAATAGCAAGCTGTGATATTGGGATACATATTTCTTATTCTTTACTATTTCTATTTCTTAACTGTTTTTTGTATGCGAAAAATAACTTGTAGCCATATTAACGCCATCCAGCATAATGTATATTGTTTCCTGTGTATCCCACGAACGTACAGTATATAAGAACGGACAGATTCATGCGCGCGCATACACACATTTACACACAAACACACACAAACACAGAAAATATATATATATATATATACAACACGCACGCACGCACGCACAGACTGTTCATCGTGCTCCCTTGTTACAACCATGGACCTAAAACGTAGGTCCGTGTTACATTTAAAACCATGCACTACCGTGAGTAGACAACGCGGAACTCTTCTCTTTGGTGACTTCTAAAATGGACCATCAACGTAGTCTACATTCCTCATACAGTAACCTATTAGGACTACTACACCTCTTAAATACATCACATTTCATTAGAAGAACACCACACGTAACGTTTCAACACATGCAAATTACAATTACTTGGTGACAACAATCCCCCCCCCCCAAAAAAAAAAGAGAGATAATTTAAGGATTAGTGGCACATTGCTATAATTTTAAGGGAAAAAAAAAACAGCTGATACGAATGTTTTGTCTTTCATTTAAGGATAATTTAGTGATCATATTTCATTTCTCAAATTAAAACTGAGTTTTACTAAGTGACTCTCATAGTGTATGTTGAATCTCCTTCTAAAAGAAGAATACTGACACGCCAAATTATGCATTCTATATGTACATCTGTCGAGAATTTCTTCTAATTTTCAAAATCCTCGTTGTTTTGACCATATTTTTTGTTTATCCAGGATTGAAAAAAAAACGACTAGCTTTGGTAAATGTCGTTTTTTTTTTTTTTTTTTTTTTAGTCGGTCTGATTTTGAGTAGACTACATTACCGTCGCACCTAACAACCGCGGCGTTTTGGGACCGCGGAGTAAGCGACTTACAGGGTCATGGGTTAATCGCTTCTCGGCGTGAAGTTCAAGTCCACGAATTCACCAACTTGCCTCATTAATAGTGCAAAAAAATTATCGTATGCGAATGCACGGGTGCTTAGTCAACAACGCGCCTGTCGTGCCACGTCTTAGTAACTCCCAAGACATTCCGTTCCCCATCGGATCTGCGCCGTAAGACAGTGTCATTCAAACCAGTTAATGAGTGTATTGACAAAACGAGAAGGAGAACTGAGAGTAACCATGCTGCAGAAGAATCGAGTACATTAGGTAAAATACGAACGTTATAGACAGCTGGCGGGACAGTTTATTCTGAGCATCATTGCTCAAGTATATCGGTCATGAAAGTATCTTCTTTTTCCCGTGGTACATTGTATTGAAACATGCTCAAATGGGCGTTCATGCGTTGTTTTAATTTGCTTTCCAATGGCAGTTATTTTTCGTCACTTTGTTATTCTTTCGGATGGTTCTAAAATGAAAGCGAAACTTCGCACTGTTTTCCCCCATTATGTAAAGGGCAAAAGCCAGCATGCACCCGTGCTAAATTTTGTAATGTGGTTCCGAGGGTGCGATGTAACTCGATCGCGTGATCGTGCATTGTGCATTCACCTCCGTTCCGCCCCACCTTTCTCGCGTTAGGCGCGGAAAGGAACGACTTAGTATGGTAGTGGGTGCTTGCACCTCCGAACCGAAATTCCCAGACGATAATAATGAAAAACAGGGGGCCGGAGAAATTGGGCGAGTATCGTTTCCACAGCTGGGAAAGCAAAGTGCCGAGTATCGGAACGAAAACGAGACTCGGCAGAGCCGCCATCTTCGAATTGGTAAGGCGATCTGTCTTCCCGACTTCGATTTTATTGGACGGAGGAATTGCGTTTCCCAACAAATCTCAGCGTGTGATGGCGTTAGTTAACGGAATCTTAAAGGGCGTGGGTTGTATCAGGAAGATGAAAGTCCCACCTCCCTGTTTATATAGTCCTCCTTTGTGATAGGTGCAAGCTGTGTATTTCATAGTTCCATATCTGTCTCGCATAAAAACCAATTTTCACGACTGAGAGGGTAATTCTCGTCAGGAAGTGAAGTATAGGGAAGGTTTTCGGAAGGTGGTGTGGTCGTTGTTGCAGTTGGACTGCACTTGATTTGTTTGCACTTTGCCTGCATGCTTCTTCTCTCGGCAACGTCACAAAACAGCAAAAGGTGACGAAACCAGAAGATGATGAGGTTGCCGGAAGTCAAGCAGGAAACCTCGGCAATTTCGTCTTGGGCGTCTCGGATATGCAGTCGGCTCGACAAAACGCGGACAACCGTCACATCACCACTTGCTTCCGCAGTACGCTTGCGTGAAATTGCCGATATCAATTTCGATGCGCATGGCATTTCCATCTTTACGTGAGTACATTTGTTTTTCCCGATGTGCGGGCAAAAAGTAGCATACAAACTGTAATGCCTCCGTGGTAAAAGAACGTGTAACTTAGGTCTGTGGAAAACCGGCAGAGTATGCATATTTCAAGACCGTTGTTCGTGAGGTCAATCATCGCGATGTGGGTAAGACACCATTTAGGAGGTTACCTGAAGGAAAAACAACAGTGAAGCTGACTTTGCATCACCTTTAACGCGCAGTCTTTAATCACACCAGACGCTCTAATGACACTGTTTAACGTTGGGGTAGCTCAATTCTTTAAACGGCAAACTTCGCGGACCGAGCAATATAATGATATTCAATGAGAAGGAACATGAGAGCAAGCAGTAATTACGAAAAGTATGCTGTTGCTATCAAGATATAAATCATGGGAAGCATGAAACATCACCACACTAGAGACCGTTTTCAAAATGATGATTCTAACTGGATAGCTCAATGTTCTATAACACTACTGTCTATAGGGAGACGGGATACAGTAAATCTGATCACTCTTCAGTTTTCCAGTTTTGAGGCATTTGACACTCATTTCAATGGCAATGTTTAAATGCTTCATTGTTATACAAGATTAGAAACACTGATGGCAGCATACTCTAGGACCATGTCAGCCAGTTTTGGTTTGGTCTTTTTCCACACTGGAAGCATTGTGACCCAATGCCTCTACAGGTTCCTTATCCCTTTAACTTGGCAACCAAGGAATAACCTGGGGAGACCGCTTCCCCCTTTTTCCTGCAGCGGTAAGAAAGGTGGAATATAGGGCAGGCAGGCACGGTGCACGCAACCTATCGATGGAATTTCCTCCACCAACATTGATTTGACCTCTCCCTCATTCCGACACCAATTCAAGCGACAACCGACTCATCAAGTTGTGACGAGGTCCGGGAATGAACACAGGTCCCCGCCCTATCGCCGTCCCAAACGCGGGAAATTGCCAGGTAATGACAGAATCTTCCCGAAAAAATAACGTCAAAGCAGCAATCGATTTCTTTTTAACACGAAGTTCACGGGTGAAGGGATGACATACCGAACATCAGATTGAAGTGAAGACATTGAGAGGAAACAAAATGATGTTGCACATTGTTTGAAAGCTGTGATGAGCATCACGTAGGAAGGGGATCGTTTTATCATGATGTAATCTTAAGTGCTGGAAGGAAACTCCGGATGTTGTGTTGGAAGACATCACAGCGAGGGGTGAAACAGAATGTATAGCAGATGAGGTTTAGCTCAGGATGAGGGCGAGTAATCCAGAATTGCGCAAAACATGATCACGTGAGTCATAGCATTACAGAGATAGATAACGAGGGAGGGAGACATATAAAGAGGGAGAGAGGGAAACTGACATGACCCGTATGTGGTATAAGAGTCATTATTCCTTGCTATCACTTCGATCTACATAACCAAAACGTTATGTAATAGTGATCAGTGCCCCTCCAAATTACTATCGGGTTTTAAAACTTTCCCCTCAACTACAGATGCATTAGAATTACAAAATGAATACCATGCATATATATATATATATATATATATATATATATATATATATATATATATATATATATATATATATATATATGTATAAGTATTCTAAATCCCAAACAGAGCCTTCATTTAAAGAATTACATGCAAAGTGCAGATGGAAAAAGTACGTCAGTTATTAAGGATAGAAGCTAAGAAATTCATTAATATCTACCGGTCTACGATAGCTTACCAAAATTTTGAGAACTTTTCTCTTGTGTATAACGCCGCCGTCGTATTGCTTGTGGCAAAGGGTTTTCTACTTTGGAATGACACATGACGATTGATGGCTCACACTAAACTTTCATTAACGAAATATGGGGAAAATATTCATGTTAAATTTGCTCAGGCAAGCCACATCTTGCATGAAATGAAGGTAAAAAAAAAAGGAATAAAAATGAGATATTTCCCTATCAACGAGGTATGACCGCAACAAATGTACATACCACATAAATCTTGAATGTTTTTCATCTCAGTAATTTTGATGAATGCGAAATGGTAGGAGAAAGTCGATGTCACTCTTCGGGATAAACGGAAGGATGACAAAATGTTTTTGGCCTCGTAGAAAGAAACGCAAAACGCAGTGCCACGAAAAATACTCATTTCAAATTTCTAAACTATAATCATCACTGACGCTTGGAAATTTGAGAGAAATGGAGAATGAAAATAAGCTCTCTTCACCGCAATCATCAAAACACGGCGGCGCAGCGCTCGCATCTCGCCCGGCGTACCATTGAACCAACAACAAAAATGTACGAGGGAGACTATATACACCACACTTAATAACTCACCAATATTGTCTACATGCGCCTTTTCATAAATTTTAGATCTCGACGGGAAAACAAGTCAGCTGAAATCGGAGTACACAACGACGTCAGCATGGCGCACGCGCGCGTGCTAAAGTGACAGACTGGAAGAGCAGCAGCCATGCAAACGCCCTGGCAAAAAAAAAGGGGGGGGGGGAAACGAAACACATTCGTCCATTTTCTCATTTACCCTGATTGATTAGCTTTCCCAACTGATGTAAAGGACGGCTACTATTTCTTCTGGAGAGGCGGAAAGCGTGACGTGGGCACGGAATATGTTGAATCCTGCGCAAATTTTCTGATTTCAGATCCGATGCAACAAGGATACGAAGAATGGAGTAAATGAAAAAAAAAAGAAAAAGAAAAGAAATCAGACGAGTTCAAAGAAATACACATCCTCGCGCCTTCCATTTCCAACGTAATGGACAAATGAAAAGTATGGAATATTATTGTCCACACATTATGATATGATTACAATAACACTTTTTTATAGATTCCGCTTCCTACTCAGTATGAAATGTAATATATATTACATATACATACATATATACTTATAGATATACAAATATATGTATATAATGTACTATCAAAATGCTTTCACTGAACCTCCTGCGAAGCGAAAAACGTAAATGATGAAATGCTGCGAAGCAGGAGTCAGATCCACTTCGTCGAAAGCGTCCCCGTTTCTCAACGAAGCGGGGGCAAAACGTCGAGATTACGAGAGCTTCCACTAGCCCTAATGGGGATAATATACATGCACTTGACCCCCCGACCAGCCCCCGACTCGCTCAGGCAGTAGACGCCGGAAGATAAATGGCTGGTTATTAATGGAATGGACACGATTTACTTTCTTTCGCTTCTCCTCAGCGTTACGACTCTCCCGGAAATAGACTCGTCGACTTGCACAGAAGTCATGACTGCAACGAATAGGAACGAAATCTATGAAAAGCGAACAGTTCTTTAGGCAATTCTGGCTGGTCTGACTACAAAGGGAAAAATGTACGAAAAAGAAAAAGAAACAATATAAAACAAAGAAGCGGAAGAATGTCTAAACCTTACTTCGAACGTCTCTTACTGCTCTTTGGTGCTTATGTCCATTACTTTGTACGCATGATTCGCATTTGGTACAAATTTTGGATTTCGTGGCGACTAAATAAAAGCGGCACATCTGAAGCATATACAAGCTCCCCACTCGTCGCTTTATTTCGATATATTACCATTACAAATACTGCATGACCGTCATCATTTAATATTCCATATTTGTATGATAACGTTTGAGGAAGTACCTCCCTCCGTTTCTCTCAACAGTATCCTGAGCGATTGTATAAAGAAAGTAATATATTACACTTCAATTACTGTAATTGAATTACAGTAATGGCAACCGTGTCCTTCACAACTTGTCAAACTAATATGATATTGTTTATGTTCGTGCACACAGCAGAAGCAACCAGTGCAGGGCAGGCTAATTGAGCTGAGGAGTTTTTTGCATTTCCTAGTTGTTGTTGCTGCTGATGTTCGTGTTTTATATTGTTTTGGTATTGTATAAATATCAACTTAAATAGCTTCTCGTTTACAAAAAGATTCATGTTGAAGATACTAGTAAACGTTGCCAATTTAGAGTAGCATTCTAATTGCGTTGATATCAATTATTCACTAGAGCTCTCTCCATTTTCGGCATTTTGTTTTTCCAAATACTATGAAAACTCTGATGACGATACGTAATTGAATGCATTATTCCTCTCCTATAAGAAGATAATAGATTATTTATGGTAACTACCGTACACATTAAAATTGGACTTTCACAGTATATATCTGGACGAGCCTTCCTGTACATTGGTCTTGTATATTTTGAGGCTCAGGCGGAGGGTATGACCATGGCCTAGCTGCGAGACAGTTGATACAGTATTCCTATAATTCGTGAGACCATGCTCAAATACCCTTGAATTAAGGTCATTGCAATCGTGTCCTTGTTACCATATAGCCAGAACTAGCTCTCGAGATTACACATCCGCATTAACTCTATTAATGTCACTGCCAAGTTGTTTGCATACAATGAGAACATCAACCCTACCATCGCGAGTGTAAGAGGGTTAAGTATATCCCATTATACAGTTTTAACTATAGCTGGCTCTACAGGCACGCAATTTGCCTATCCATCAATTACCACAGCAGTTTTGTACTTTAAAGCTGGCGGGTAATTTTGTGATGGCGGAAATGACTGCTGATAAATTTGAGGCCTCAAAGGCAAATGACATTTTACATTCCAAATCTATTTACTCTAGGGGAACTAAAAAGGGATCATCCGCGTATGCTGAGTGATGCCAACTTCACACGGAGTCCGATTGAATATGTGACAAAAATTTTCTTATTAATCAAGTTAATGTTCTCTACCTCTAAAACAAGTTTACATTTTCTTGCCCCTGGCACGCTCTTATTTGTGTCAAAATCTATACTTTTCCACTTCCGCTGGTTTCTGTTTTAATATCTAATTTCGTTTCTTTGTTATGCTGAATAGAAAATGCTTTGTGCGTAATGATAATACTATAAAGAAAGTATCTGTAAAATGAGCTCATAGCGCACCCGTCTTATTGTTTAAGCGGAAACACATCATTTCATTGTACTTTTGTATCTCCTTGCTTCATATCTACAGCTGAAGTATTCATGGTTTATGGCTGACAGTGTGCAAGTATGCAAGTGTGCAAGTTTGTACCAATAATACGTATAAGACTTTATAGGAGGATCTCGAAAAAAAAATAATTAAATGATGCCTATAAAGGTCAATAAAAGACCAGTTTTATTGTTAGAAAGAAGTTGTTTTCTCAGTGTTTGTGTGTGCTTGTGTGGGTTTGTATGTCTTTGCATGTCTCTATTTACGATTTGTCTACCTGTGTGTGCATGTTATTTGGGAGTGGTTCAGACAAGACACACACACACACACACACATACATCTGCACAAATACTGCAATATTCCCTTTCGCGGGAAAAAGGCAGAGAAGGACAAAGATGTATAGATTGATACTGATTTAACATGACCTATTTACATCAACTGCATATAACTCTGCATCACGTCTCAATCTTTATTTTCCATAAAAATAAATCCCACGATAGGATTCCGAATTTTGGATGGGGGTAAAGGTCTTGCCAAAACTGCGAGAGAAGTCAATTAACGTTATCCCAGGGTTTTACAAATCGATAAGAATTGCTACGACAGTTATACAACCACTCAATGCTATACTGAGAAAGGCTGTAGGATCCACAAATTAATTACCCGCGCTCGTTTTGCTGCTCATCAGGCTAATTATGCTAATGAGGCTGCGGCAATCAACCAATTAAATGACTCATCATCTATTGGGGGCAGGCAGATTGGGACTGGCAATTGTTAAGATCGCACGCCCGTATCGATGTCAACATCTGTTTTTTCCAAGTTTTTTTCTTTTTCTTTTAAGACTATGACTTGACATTTATCTTCAGTCAAGTCTGATTTACCTGGTTCCATGATGATTACCTTATACTTCATCAAAACTGACGAGGAATAAATATATGACCTTGAAGTTTGACCTTTGATGGTTCCACTTTTATTTTTGCTCTTCTCTTTTCTGTTTTTCATTTATCACAATAATGTGTATATAATATGCATATTTTTCTGCTTTTAATGCGTAAGTAATTTTATGGAACTATTTCAGTATAAATGGTAGTATTTTTTTTTAACGTGGCGTTGATTTTACCGTGTATGATAATTGTTCGTTTCGATTTCTTATGTTATGTATACTAATTATAAAATGTTGTATTATGTTACTTTGATTTGTTTTTACCACTTCACGGACTCACTGAAGAACAGCCTTTGACTGAAGTGAGTGACCGTGTCGAAATAAATAAACTGAAACTAAAACTGAGCTGAACTGAAGTTTAGCACACATATTTCTCATCATATATAAAATCCTAGTAATGGTTAAACTACTAAAAGTCTTAGTTCGTATAGGAACCCGACGGGGATGGCACAGAAATCCCGCACAGAAATACGTTTGTCCAGATTTTCCTGCTTTTGTTACCCCTGCATTTCACAGGGAAGTGTGAAGGCCTCGAAAATCCTAACATTAAAAACTAGTTACGTGTGAATCACGCCTGTCGTAAGTGGCGGACACCTGAATCCAAGTTATAAAACACACAGGCACGAAGTTGATACAGACTGTGCGCCGAAATACCCACTGATGCTCTGATTTAGTGACGCGACAGGGTCTGTTTTTGACACCGCTGAAAATCCCCCTATCCAGATCCACTACCGACGGGACAAAAACCAGCCGCGCTCGCACCTGCACACCTTGGGCGGTCGCCTGCCGCACATCTTTCCCTTCTCTCATGGCGCGAAGTGGAAACCAAGAGGCAAGTATCGAAGAACACACAGAAACAGATTTCGGTAAATCAGAGGCAGGATGTTCCCATGGATATCTCGGGCGATTTGAACTGGCTGCCCTGAGCGCCGGGGGATAAAGTAACGCGAATTACATATTTTGGCGTGTTGCACCCGATCGAATTACCGAAGCTTTCACGTAACAAAAGGTAAATCCCGCAAAATGAATTTCCGTGAAAATCCCGACGCAGACGACGATATTAGATGGCACCAGTCCATCGACCGAGCCTGGTGACTCAAAGATTTTTCGAATAAGCCCACTAAACGTTAGAGGTGTTCATGACAAATAAAAATTCATTCTGCACTTGAAGTCATATTGTGGGTGCAAGGTGTTCGTTACAGCCATTCGTCAATATGAACACGTGGGACCACGCTATGGCAATGCATGCAAACGCTGGTACTTGCCGCCCGGCAGTCCCCTTGACCTACCACTCACCTTTCACACAGAGCAGGTGGGAGAATCAATTCTCCATGACTAATGTCGGAGGCGTGAATCTCAAGAAGCATTTAATCATCGTTGAATTTTCAATTAATCGCTGACTGAGATTTGTCTCCCCTGATGGCTCCGCAACTAACTTCTCGAGTCGGATCGGATGAACGTAACAGAAATATGCTTTGGGGAAAGTCACGATTCTTTGATTTCACAGATTGGTAGGATATCTTACAAAATATTTGCATAAAGGGGCGCTCCATATTGCTGATTCATTTTAAGATGAAAAGGCAAGACCAAGAAAAGGAGACATAATCTCTTCCAGAAAAAGAAGGGAAAAAACTCCCCATAGACGTTGAAACCACACTGACAAAATAACATCATCTTGTTTTCAACTCCCAGTGAAGTGTAACACAGGAGTGACATGGAGGCAATTTACAAGAATCCGTCATAAGCAGTCATGCCATACAAAGATGTGGAAGCGGATCGTCACAGGTAAGTGACATTTAGGGGGATTTTTTTTTCTTCATGCCAGCTCACTGCTATTCTTCTCCTCCTCCTCCTCCTTCTTCTTCTTCTTTTTATTTTTATTCTTATCCAACAGGTCTTTGTTTTACCATTTTATCATGGCTTTGCGTTGGGGGCAAGACCAAATAAAAAAAAGCGAGAGGAAGCGGCTAAGTAAACCGTCGAACGCATTAGCTTCAGTTTATGATCCATGCGTAGGCGAAAGAAAAAGATTGAATTACCAGTTTATTGAGTAGACTGACGGGCGTGAGTGTTGTGTCTTCTACCAACGACACGGGCTTTTCCATGCCCGTGCCTCCGAGAATCGTGACATTTCCAGAGCCAAAATCTGGCAGGCGTGAATCCTCGGTTTACCGGCAATCGACGGTAATTGTACCCCACCGCGTCTGTCATGTCTACATTCAGCAGAGTTCCACCTACAATTCTGCGTTGCCGCCTTTTCGATTCCTCGTCCATAAATGCATGCCCGGAATTGTTCCAACGACAGGGATGTAGGCGATTGATGATTATATTATATGGAATGTTGTCTACAAAATGCGGCGGATTGCAACAATGATTGATATAACAGTCGTGTGTATTACATGCATTACATTCTAGATCGATAGTTCGTCGTTAAAAGATTGAAACGACGCGTATATTAATACCCACTGAGTAATGAACTTGTTTTTGGCGCAAGGAGGCGTATGACCACTCGTGAGTTTCAGGCCCTACTTTTAGAACCAATCACAGGCTCATAGCGTCACATGGCACATCAAGTCTGGAGTGGAATCCGCGAACACAGTCATTAAAAAGCATACACGTGTCGAATATCAGACTGATGTCTGGCAAAAAGACGCTATTCACCTGTGCACCTAATCGATTCCCACTTTCGACGAGCTGACTCCCCCATTTTCAGACTGCCGTAGGAGTAAAGCATTTCAACAATTTTCGAATTCTCATGGGCATGATCGCCATAATGATATCAATGCCCCTTAATGGTCCATGCCATTTATGACTATGGATGTACGTCAGCGCGTGAAAGAGGCTCATGAAAGAGGACTGCCTTTCTCTCGACATCACCAGTGACCGAAACAATACTGAGGGACCGGGAGCGTCAGAATATTCTTCGAGACCGGCGATTATATCATTTTCGCGACAGAGATGGTACGCCATGAGGATGCCTGGAACAGAATGGGTGATGCCAGAGCGATGCCTTTAATACCAGTGAGAATTGTCGCGTGCCCATGTCTGAGAAAAAGGGGGTAATGAACGCCCATCTCAGTGCAGCCGTCACACCATGGGTTGTGAGACAGGTGGTTGAAATTCGAACTGGGCATTAGATAGAGCTGACCGCTTCGGGATTTTTCAGCGATGCTCAAATCGGCGTCACTGGAAACATTATGATCGAACGCATCACGGTCCACTTGTCTCATTGAGAAAATGTTTGATTTCCTCTCTAGAGGTATTCATTTTCTCAGCTTGTCATATTATTTAACCAAATAGAATATTCGGGGCATCTACCGCCTTAACGCCCCGCCCACAACGCCGTATACGCCAAACTGCCAATGCTACTGATGTTTGTCCATAAATAGACCAACCTTCTCTAATGCCCTTTACAATGAACTCGCAAGCAGAAATATTATTTTGTTATTCAGTAAGCTCTTCATGAAAACAGGGGCCCATTTCATACAGAGATGTAATTGATCTTAAGCTTGATTTTTCAAGCGTAACTCGGTGAATCAAACGTAAGATGAATATTATTTGTGTTATTTCATAAAGATACCTACGCTCGATTTCAAGGACATGTTTTTATATTACATTGAGTTTTACTTTTCTGAACTGCATTAATCTTCCGATCAATCTTTATGAAACAGGCACCAGAAATTAAATATACAAAACGTACTTTCACCTCAAACATAAATACTGAAAATAAAACTACAAAAAAGAAGAAAATGACCTAGAAATTTTGAACACCGATGTTGACAGGAAGTATAGTCACAGTCAGAAAATGCGGAGGTCTTCGGGTGGAGAGGGCTATATCACAGCAGGCGAGGATGGTGCAATGCTCCTTTTTTAGATGGGTTTAAAATAAAACAAACTAAAACTAACCAGAACAAAACTTTTTTTCCGTCATCCGCTCTTTCTGACAAGAGGTACTTCGGGTAAATGGGGTTTTCAGAGGCAAACCAGATCTACAACTGCTAAACCCGGTAACAGGCAGGAGAAATTGGAGGCAACTTCCCTCGAATTTACGCCATCTGGTGCAAAATGAATCGAATGAGGGGGCCCTGGGATCGCGGGTCATTGAACTTGTGAAACTGATGACGTGAAGCATACGGCGCTGTGGAAGAAGAAGGGGTAGAAGAAGGGGGGAAAACGGTGCGCATTGCCTTTGAGTTGCCTGCCTGTTCCGACTTAACTTCATTCAAAACGAATCAAATAAAACGTAGCCATCGTTCCTCGATTTAGGATAGAGTTTCTTCCTGAACCAATAATTGGATTTAGAACGCCCTGAGCCACGATCTTGTGGCCAAGTGTTCCCCTCAAATCGGCCGTCGATAAACTGCATTTGCTAGCGGAAGCTTCGGTCACCCTTTTCTTTCCCCTGGTCTGTCAAACTCACCCCTAACTAACACGAAATCCTTTGCATAAGCGGATACATCACAGCACCCCTTCCCTTTCCGTCTCTCCTCTTTCTCAAAAAAAAAAAAAAAAAAAAAAAGTTGAGTTCCGATTGAAGTGATTGGTAGGGAATTGGGGTTGAGAAGCTGAAAACAAATGAAAAGCCAGAGACATTTCTCGGCTGGATGTACAAACTCGAGCACTCGTAGAATAGAGTGGAGTGAAAAGCGAACTCTGTGGTCGCCGTCTTTTGAATTGACGCGCGGACAGACAACTTGCCGTGATTGCATTTGGACTTCTACCCGGGGTTGAATTAGCCGGGAAAGCTGGTATAGCACAGTGTCGCTACCTCTATAAGCTAGAGTTAGATTGGATTAGGCCTATATGACGATCGAAAAGACTACGCGAGCCGTGTGTAACAACATGAAGTGTAACCCATGGTAAACAATAATGGTGATGATTGTAACATAATAATAATAAAAAAGAATAAGCGAAAACAGCATTACCTGTACTTTAAACAATAACAATCTTGATGATGATTATGATAATGACGGAAATAATATTGCAATAATGATATAAAAAAGAAGAATACGAAGAAGAAACAAATAGAACACAAAAAAGCAAGGGAAATACACGACAAAGCTTGGTTTGATTATGACGAATATTGTGTTAGTCTGTGCCACATTTTTAGCTTTCCTATCAGTTTGTGGACGCCATTTGACATTCCAATCGTACATGGGAAGTTATAGAATCCCAGCACAATATCATATTCACTGCAAGTAAATATCCAGAAGTGTGGATTAGTGTACTGCGCTTCACAAACGTTTCACAACAGATGTGCACGTGTGTCAATACATGTAGAAGCAAGAACACGGATATTCTGTACCGTCGCGATAGTTACAGAATGGGCCATGCTCTCGGAAGAGAATGTCATAAAAATGATTTGCGCTGATATCATGGGACATATGGGAAACAATAAAGTATATCACAAGAGAAATTGCTTCTTTTCATTATTGTCAAATGCCCTGAGTCGGAGAGGGAGAGAGAGAAGCCCGCGTTGCGAACTTGGGGTGAGACTTACTTAATATTGTCGGCAAGGCATCGAAACATCAAAGCAACGCGTCTGTAGGAAAGCTGAGGTGAGAAAAACCGCTTGGCTATAATCTCCCTGGCATTTAACCACTGCCCTCCGCGAGACAGGAAATGTGATACAACCCTCACAGCGATTAACTGATTAGTTTCTTGCAGCGCCAAAGTGGGTTAGGCATTCAGCGTCATGTGGCATGTTTTTCACACATTTGAAATGAGATATAAAATATTTTACGCAGAGCGCGAGAAGAAAAATGCACTGGTGCTGGTTGGCTCCAAGGCGCGTTCACACCATCGCAAATATCATTTCCACGCACTAAACGGAATACAATCCATGCTGGAAAACAACCAGAAACCCAATACTCTTCACACACATCATGCCAGCCTTTGTGTACATGCCTGCGCGGTTCGTTCCCTTCGTGCAATCAGTGGGGAAGATGCCACTAGCTCATCCCTGGGTGTGTGATGGGGGTAAAGCCGAAATTACTATACGCGCCATCGAGATTTATCTGCGATTTTCAAGTGCAATGTTAATTCATATGTTTGCCTTTATACAGAAAGCGCTGAATGTATAGGTCACGGGTTTATTCCATTTACACAAGCTTCATCAGCAGTATCGGCATCAGGGGAGAGAGAAAGAGAGAGAAAGAGCTGGGGTCGTGTTATGGTTACAATGACGCTGCCTTAAGGATTGAATAAGATATGCTAAATTCAGCAAAATATATATTTTCTTTTGTCTTTTCTTATATTTTAGGAGGAGATCTACGTGGCACGTGCATATCTTGCGTAGATTAAGACATAGGGAGGGGGCGGTGTACGCCTGAACCAACGTTTGATTAACATGATGATGTCCATGTGCCCATTTTACTTGTTTTACTTCAAACTTGAATCTTTAAAGGTCTTACTTACTAGCGAACACCACATGACATGAGCACATAATATGACGGGTGCAATGTTATCGCCTCCTTAACCCTGACACAACCTCAACGCCCTGTCTCACCAATGAATCCAGCTATTCCAAGTGATATTAGTCACTATCATGACCCATCCCTATCACCGTGTCGCAGAAAAATAAACTACCACATCCATAACTTTTTGGTCCGATTCTCATGACACCTTCACTTTTCTGTTGGACTGATTTCGAACATGGTGTCGAGTTTCCTCTTCTACCGGGCAATGAGGCAGTTGACTGGTCGAAATGAAATGGTACTAGATGTCATATGAGGATGTTGGTGGAGGGAATTGGGGGGGGGGGGGGTAGGCCATCAGTATGTTTGAGTAGCTCAGGAGCTATGCACGCGGCTATCCCACATTCACCACACACTGGCCTGCAGGTTGATACACACACCGACCACGATGTATCCATCTATTACATCGGGCGTAATATATCTATATCTATCACACGCGGGTTTTTTGGCGACGTGTTTCATGAAAATATAGTGGGCCACGTGATCAGTCTCGAACGCCTGGATTTCATTTCTACTTCTCACTCTTTTTTTTTTCTCTCGCCTTCCTTTCTCTAGAAAGGCACCTGCAATAACTCTCTACAGGTCTTCTTTTATTCTCTCGTTAAAGCACTGGAGAAAATCATCGCTGCGATTCAAATGCCAGACTCTCTCATGGGGGCAGAAATCTTCAGTAGTTCTGCTGTCTATTACACGATATATCCGTTTCTGAGCACGTTTTCACGCAAAATCCTACTCACGCAGCCCAGATGCGATATTAAAGCATGGAACTACAACACAATTCATGCATGGTTAAAGGAAGACATGGGTGAATCACGACATCATATTTGACTACATACCCCCAACGACACAAGCAAAGAGATGTAAATGAATGCTGACACGTGGCTCTCAGTTAAAGCTGTCGCATTTATCAAAACCCAGCGCGGGCGCATTATGACGTTAATGAATAAAAAAAAAAGAAACCTATTACAGCTGTCTATTCTAGCAGTCACAATTCAACGTCACAATTCATCTTGATCTCTTCAATATTATTCATCTTTTATTTTACTTTTTTCTTCAAAGAACTCCCCATCTGCTCCTGGTGCATGATGACCAAATCGAATGACTCATTGTTCTTTATCATCTCTCCCTCTCTTTTCCAGCATCTCTTCCGAGATGATCGCCACGACGCCACTTCCTGCCGTCATTAACCCCATCATATGCATTTATATGTTACCAGAGACACGGACACACTATAAAGAGGACGAAGGGAATTACCGACGGGGATGGAGACGACTCGGGGCAAACACTGCGAAAAGGAATGGAAGAGTCGCCTCGAAAAAAAAATAAAAATACCTTTCTCGCAATGTTCCATCTCTTCTTCTGGCGTTGTCCCTCTTAGCACCAGCAAGGATTTTCCCATTATACCACGAGCTAGTCTGGTAAACGAGAGTACAGTCTATCTGGTGTTACATACATGGGAGCTTGTCTGTTGTGTGAGATTATGTGGTCTCCGGTGATTGGGGGGGGGGGGGGGGAGGGAGTTGCCGTTTATGGGGTTATTGCCCCAGCTTCTAACGGTAAGGGAGATGTTACTCTTTGAGCACGGATAAGCAAGCATCATGCATATTAGTATGGTGTCTTCAAATTTGTACACTAAGTTTATCGGGTATATCCAAAGCAATAGTATATGGATATTATTCATCACTTTGCTATCCTTTCGCATGATGATATGAAAGAAGTAATTATAAAAACACACTTGCTAGAACCGATCTAGGAACACGAGAAATCGTTATGTCTGTGTTCACGAAAATGTGACATGACAATTGATGGAATATGTATGAAATTGTCGTAAGCGAAATATAGCCTACTATCTGAATACAGACCTTGTCCTTGATCTGGACAACCAACATCAATGTCCACCCATAGCAGGGTCTACATCAGTGAATGTTCAAAGAAATATACCCATTTACAAGCAATCTTTTGTCTCTTTATTATCAACTACTCTTGGCTCTCACACTTATCTTATCACTCTTTCTTGTTTCCTCTTTAGTTAGACTTCATCCACCATCGATGTCGCGTGTCACACCATCCTCTCCTCACGGTTTCGTGCATGTTACTGACGCAAGATCTTTCTAAAGTAAACTATAGTATATTTCATGAGAAAGCCATTCATTCAAAAGACATGTTTTCCTTCACTCTGTATATCTTCCTGTCTGGCAGTCTGCCCTTATGACTCTGTTCATAGATTTTGGTCCCCAGTCAAATATCCTTTCCTTTTTATCAGCTAATGAATTCAGATTCTCTCAGTTTCCAGTGTCCCCAAATACATTTCAGTATGCTCTTCTTCTTTTCATCTTGCTCGATTCCTCCTCCTCCTCGTCAACCATCCTCATCCTCTTTCTCCTCCCTGCAGCCATTCGTGATCTGTCTTCATTTTTGGTGTCTCGACATGGTTCTCCCCTCCATCCAATCCTCTCCTCCTCCTCCTACACCCCCTCTCCATCAGCTCTCCCCCATCTTCCAGCCATTTTCTCCCCCTTTGGTGGTCACTTTCCATTCACTCTCACCAGACGTTGTTAACAAGTCCCCCGCGGGTCTCGCACACTTAACAAAATATCGCTTTCGGCGAACACACCTCGACAAGAAATGATCACTCATGGATTTGAATCTAAAGCCCTCTCGCGTTCCGACCATTTTTCATCGTGAGCTCTTGCAAATTGTATGCAGAGTACGACTGGTTCCTTCGCCTCAGGTCCCCCCCTAGAAAAAAGAAATAAAAATAAAATGAGGGAATCGAAACTCTTGCCTGAAATGTCACCCAGATATTCCCGTCATATAACGCGTCATCATAATCGTAATGACGCCAAACTTTTTCTTCTCGACATGATAATGTAAGGAACGTGCTCAGATGCTTGTTGCGTCCAGAGTGACACAAACAAATCATCGGAGATACAGAATTGGGCGTGTACACTTCGGACGAGAGTGTCTCCATGTGAGTCCCCCTCTCCCTCTCATCTTTGCGGTCGATTAATTCCTGGGTCCCAGTTGGCATGGCATTTAAAACCAAATGACTACGGTCTCCCACAAATGAAAGAAAGTTGAGAAAGTTGAGCATTTTCAAGACACGAGACGTATATGTGTGCATTATGAAATCAATAACCAACCGTCCGAGGGATATGAAAGGTCCCTTTGAGACAAACAATAACAAACTGAATTAAAAAAAAAAAAAACTTAAGAATTATATACGATGTACATGTATCTGTTTGTGTTAATATAACGTAACCATAATCATCATCATTCTCATCATTATGATAATGATGATTATAATGATCATAAAAATCATGATAAATATGGCTTGACGTCACGGGAACAAAAATAAACAGGGAAATATTTCTACTAGGGCCCCTGGGGAGCTGATGAGTTGAAATGAGGACGAATGAATCGAAATGATGACAAACCAAAAAATATATATATTAATAATGAACTCGCAAACTCCTTTATAATGGGAAACGTGTGAAAGTGACAGACACCGCGGTTCGACCCATTTGCCTGGATGAAAAGATGAAAATTCAAGCACATCCTCATCAGGGAATAAATCAAACTTATTGGAGGAGCTCTTGGGGTTTGGGTTTTGAGGAGGATGACACGGTGCTCGAGATACTTCTCCAATCCCACTGGCAGGATATAAATCATACAGTTTGACAGCATTTCTGTCACAGCCGAAACGCAGGGTGATGATATATTGTTCGCCGTTGAGGGTGGCGGAATCGCGGGGCAATTTCATAACGTCACTTTGTTACTTGTAGTATGAGTAAGTTTAAGATGATAAATGGATATAAAACTAAATCTCTCCACGTCATTCTCGGGAATGCGTCACACACGCACGCACGCACGCACACACCCACACCCACACACACACACACACACACACACACACACACACCTCTTTTTTTCACGCGGAGACATTTTGGATAGAGCGTTTGCATACTTTCTTCAAACATACAGCACACACAAATTCACAGAGAATAACTGAACAATCCACCCCGACGTTGCAAAACGAATCTTTTTTTATACACGCTCCATTAGTAACACGATATCGGAAGTCTAAAGGGCTTTCCCTTGATATAAAGCGACTCGTTATATTGTTTTCGCCAGTCTCGGTAGAAAATTGTACTGTTCAAAGAATGAGTTAGAGAGCTAAGTCTTGGTAAAACGGGTTTCTATACTAATGAAAAACACACGCTGCAATACGCTTTTAAGAGCACAAGCTCAGAGTTCATGTACAGGGGAGAGAATAAAGAAAAAAAATCTGACAATACTGAAAGCAACCTTTAATGAGAAATTTTGTGTGATGACGCGTGTAGGTCTAGGCAGCGCATTCTAATTCCCGATCACGAGCAAACTCATGGTGACGATGCTGATAAGTCTGGATCAACTTTACAGCTATATCAACAAAATCATTAAGCTGTTATAAATACGAGGGGAAGACATCGTTCAAGACGTTGCACACGATTTGAACAGATAAAGTTAGATTGATAAAATCCATGATTAGGAATTAAAGAGAGAAATCAATCAATCAATGAAAGGACTTCAAAGACCGACGCAAACAATAGACTCTGTATTGTACTGAGAGGAAGGAAAAGCACACAAAATAAGGCAGATGAGCCTGATGTGGGAACTCTCCACAAGGCACTAACATCCCATCAAACCAGGATATAAAACTCCCGGCATGTGATATAGAGGATGAGGCCCCGGACCCGAACATCGAAGGTCCTGCGTTCGAATCTTGCCCGGAGCGTAATACCCTTGGACAAAGTGTTTTACCCAGTTTGCCCCTCCCTTACCTAGGTGAATCGACGGGTAGCTGGCAAATACAGGACTACTAGTAATGACAGGCCTTTCTTGGAGACAAGAGCTTAAACTTGAAGAGGCTTTCCTGACTGATTATACCATGAACATCAAGCTCGCTTTTGAGATTGGTACCCCCTTCCCATTCAAGCATCCCTCTCCGCTGGCTGAGATGCCATGTTCGATGTCAACACCGCCAACGCGGCCGCCGCAAACGAGCTATTGATCTGGAGAAGGTCGAAAATGGATCGCTATGTTGAAAGAGATTAACTAAATGTTTGAAGCATTGCCCACGATTGGATGTCTGTATCTCATCACCAAGGAGCCGACGAGGAGGGTAAGCCGAGCACGAGAGCGTCTCGTAGCGGACACCTGCTCGAACCCTGCAAGATAAACGTTTCCGCATCGTCTCGTGTCGTTACTTTATCCGTACACAAATAGATTCTATACCAGTCGGCGCGAGTTACTGCCAAAAAAAAGAAGAAAAAAAGAAAAAGAAGTTCGTCGGATGAATAGGAGGTGTGGAAAGGGAGGTCCATGCATCCTTAACGTCTACTTTGCTTAACTACGGTATGTCAACTTCTCGAGACAATATATCGCTACTGGGCCTCAACTATTCACAAGATTACGGTAAGAGAAGGCCTACTTTCTCCTCTGGCTTCTTTTTGTCTCCTTTTGAGGACAATCATACTGGGTCTCATGGAAACTAACTTGTAATCGAGAAAGACTGCAACATTGATGAAAAGGGGTGTGCAGCTTCACCAGGTAATCACATTTGTAGCTAAAAGCCTATCGCCTTCTTTGATTTCTTTCGGCGGCGTGATTCAATGAATCAAACAAGAAAGGACTTTAACTAACCTCATCAATGATGTCTTGCGTTTCGGGCCTCTTTCACAACCCTGGTGTGTCTACTTCCACCGGCCTTATTGAGATTAGACTTGTGGTTCTCCCCCTTCCATTGTCAAGTCCAATCACTGTCTGCTCTTTCTCCACCATTTTCTAATCGACTCGTCGGTGCATTTGATTCATTTCCTCTGCAACAAATACCTGATAAATCTTCTCGCTTACAATTCGGCATCAATGTGGAGTAGTGCTGCGTTCGCCCATTCTCTCGTTCATCACCATCAGTGCCAATAGCCACGCCAAAGTGGCTGCCCCTTGGTAATGGCATCCATTCTCCCTGAAACATCCCTCTCCGATCACGAAGCGCATGTATAGTCTCACATGCAGGACTTACTGCTAGATGGTTTTAACGGTTGAATGAACATGCTGTTTGGCTTCTTAAGTTATGAAAGCGTTTCAAGTCTTGACTTCACAATATCCATTCGATTAGCCGACTGCTAACTGATTTTAAAAAAATAATCACGTATGCCAGCAAATACGCACACTTCATAGCATATCATGGTTAAATAGAATTATGAGTTGAAGTGCAGCAATTCTGTAGAGAATAAAGGACTACGCATACAGACTTATATTAGCGCGGTGAATAAAGCTTTGGTGGGGTTTTTTCTTTTTGACTCTGCAAAGAAAAAAATATGGACACTGCTTTTAAAGTGCAAACTGGAGTAGTTGTTAGCTAAAGAATATCATTCGAATTTTTAAAGTGACAGAGACCATCCGTTGTAATGCTTTAAAGAACGTTTCTTTGTTGTTGTAGTAGTTTTTTCTCTCTTTTGTGATTACGAGGGCCCATTGGAGACGAAACCTGTGAGCTAAGAAAAATAAGATTGCCATGAGAGAATAACGTGGGAAATCTGTACACGAAACGGATGGTAATTGAGACTACATTGTACTTGATCATCTAGATAGTTCGACACCCAACGGCGATCGCCCTTGTAAATGCAGTGGGGGATGACCGTCAGGTATGAGTACAGATCAAACTTGACCGTGTCTACAAGAAACAAGTGCTTAGTGCCACGAGTAACACTACACTTCCCCTATCCTCGGGTAAAACGATACGACGGACGAACCAGGTAGCCCTCGGACCGTGTACGCCGAGTAAATGGTGTTCGAGTGCGATGTTGCTCAATATGACCTTGTGATGTGACGTTTGTAGTTGAAGTTTCTGTGTCAAGGCCCGCCGTCGGAGAAGTTTTGTTGCGCTGATTCCAAACGGGAATAAAGATCATGGACAGGCGCGATGTAGATATTATCTGGCCCCTTCAAGTTGTATTTTGAATGAAATGACCTTCTTTGACTTTTATGAAATTTGGACACATTTCCCCAACGCTGATACAAAGGAGGAAGTTTTTAGGTCTGGAAGCAGACACACTTACACAAGTTAAGTGGCCGAACGGGATGTATAACAGACCTACCAACTGAGATATACGATGTACAAGCACACCGGATTATTAATTCTCAGCATCTGCATACTTTGGATTTTTTCCCATTCTTCTTTCACCTTGTAACATTTCAGCTTCACATATTATAAGGCGACGCTGTTGTCACGCGTTTCTTTTATCATCTCCATTTCCAGTTCATCATCATAACTATCAGCAGCGGCAGCGCAATCACAAAAATCACCTCCCATTTTGTTCACAATTCCCTTCTTCCGTCAGAGAGGAATCCACTATATCTTCGGAGTCTCAATTTGGCGACAAGGAATCATCCTATCGGCTTTCGAGGATGCGGAACGTAAGTAATATCATTATTTCTCCAGTTCATGCGATAGGGTCTTTCGACTTGTGATGTGAGCTTACTGTGTTTAGCAGGCTATCATTCTGTCATTAGCAAACTTATTCTGAAGTCTCGTACTTCACGCCGAGCACAACTCACACAAAAAGAAGGTGAAGAAATAGGAAAGTCCTTTAAATCGCCCGTGTGAGGTATCTAATCGCCATGTTTGCTCTGGACTTCACGGGTGGAGGGTGTTGAACGTCGAAACAAGGCTCAAACAGAGTACCTTTCCTGCTTATTCATTCAGCACTTGAAAAATTACAAAGAACATTTGAGATCTCTTGAAACCTAATCGGGGCACACGCTGTTCCGTCAGTGATTGCGACTGACTTAACTCGGTGCAAAGCGAAGATGAAAATCCAACACGAGAACAAATACATGTACATCGTATTAACAGGGATGCAGTGCGGGACAACGAAACTTTTATGCAAATGAATCAAGAAGTTTTGATAATAATCTATCATGTAAATGACATCAGAGCAACAGTTTGATGAGATGAGGATTTTACTCACACAAAGTTTGGAATGATGTTGGATTATTCTTGCAATGCATACAAACATGACCATGGCGGCATCAGTCTCCACGAGAGTTGCTTTTACTGCGCACAGAGTCTAATATACAATAGGATCTGTGTTGCTGCGTCACGTCTAGGTCAACTGAAAACCAATCTTGATTCGATGTTACGAATATGTTTCATATCTCAAAACCAGGTTGGTGGAGGACCCTCCTCGGGCCTGTTGCATTATTATACACCCCCGACAATTCTAATCATTTCTATCGTGCTTAGATAAACTAAAAGAAGACATTGCGAGAGTGGAAAAGTGACACCAGTTTTTTACACTGTCCAAACTCTCATCAAATATTGAACAGTGTAGCATGTCGCAATAAAAGGGGAGAGACCGTGATACCCAGGGGGCAACACTCTTCAACTCCCCGTCTCTTCAAACAAAACAAGTTTCGCGCAACAGTGTGTACCTCATCGCGCTGGCCTTGTGGAGTAAGCAAAACTCCTGGTTGCGGAGACTATTATCGGTTTCTGATTTTGATAGTGTCATGAAATAAAAAGGGAGATAAAAGAACCACAGGTTATCATACCATCGGAGATGAAGTATATGTATATGCCTTAGGCTCGTTAATGCACTCCAATGTGACGAGAAACTGTGCCGAACACGCAAAGGCTGAACCCTCTTCAATGGAGATCTGCGGTTATTGGTGTAAAGGTGATGACGATGGTTATCCAGTAAAACTGTTGGTTCCAGTATTCAGGCAGGCCTTTTATTAAACTGTTGCGTTTTGTGACTTATATTTTTTTTTTCATGTCAGCAGTCATTACTCTTTCTGTCATTACATATGTATTCGCATGGATTTTCACTCGTTTTCGTGCGCGAAATTGTTGCATACTTCAAAAATTCTTGACAGTTCGCAGCATGATTGCACAAATTTGTTACACCTTCAACTACTTTATACAGAACAGACTAATATTCCCAATGCCACTGATAACTCGCGAGACCTACGAACTGTCAATAACCTCCGTGGGTATTGCTCCGAACAGAGCCGGTCTTCATGTAATCACGGGCAGAGAGGCAGAGAGGTCTGGGGGTCCAGTTTCGGCGATACGATATTTTACGATGGTAATAGTCGCGGGCACCTGGTAAGTCTGTTCATATCCAACACTGACGTGAACGTACCACTCTCGGCAGCGTCAAATCGAGGGTGATCGCTCCCACAGAGGATTCTCGATTCCGCTGTAATCCTGGGACGTTATACAGGTGATTGGGTGGATTGCGGTCCTCAAGGAATGGGCGAGGATTAAAGAGATTAGCCAAAGGCTCACAGAGGGACACTTCCTCTTCTGCCCGAGAGTGTCTCGGCTCTGGATAAGGTGCACTTTTTGCCAAGCTTCGGCTGGGAATCGATCGAACGTCCTGGCCACACTATTTGAAATTCTAACCACGGGGCCCCTAAAGTGAGTGCACGCCAGTTCTTGTGAATGAAAATGGTGCCATTGCAATTTCTCTCTCTTGGAGCGAATATAAGTCACACGCTTCCTTAACACTCTTCACTCACGCAGAGGAGGGCTTCTGTACTTTGGCGATCTGAGAGAAAATCTCGACTGGTGTATCATTTCCTTGTACCTTTCAACAGACGGACTGAAATAGGTTACGGCGAAAATGTGAATCAATGCGCCTGTTCTACGCTCGAATATTATGAATTTTATATGACAAACATGCACGACTACTGTAATTCATTTCAGCGTGTTGGTTTGAGTGAAAGTTTGTTGTTCTTGCTGTTGCTGTTGCTATTGCTGTTGATTCTGGACGGCAACAATTTGGCATGCTACATCTTCTAATTTCTTGCCATCGACAACATTGTGGGAATTATTCAGCATGACAATTAATCTTCTCCTTTACGTTTTCTTTGAGCAAAAAAAAAAACAAACAAACACTAAGTTTATTCAAGAGAAGAGAGAGCAAATTTAGCTGTACAATAGCAGTATAAAGATATTGACTTGTGTGGGTTTTTTCTTTTTTTGGGGGGGGGGGGGTGGGGGGGGTTAAGGAGGAGATTTAACATGAACACAGTAAATATTGACTAGTACTTGTCAAGGTCTACCCCATCTTGTCTCCGCAACTTTGAAAAGTGAGACATTCCTGGAATTGTTTGCATTGAGCGCTTAGAACCTTTCAGTTTTCTTAGTAAGCTACACATGAAACCTGTCTAAATTTTAAAATGACGATGATAATGATGATGACAATAATAATACGTGTAAAAATAAAAATATCTTATTTACCCAGGGTAACCTATTTAATATCAGCATTGCTCTTCCAGAGGACTCTACCATTATTATCCCAGCATTGTCAGGTACCCATTTTGACACCTGCTGGTCGAGAGGGACATCATGAGTTGAAGACATCTTTTCTTGGCAGGATTCGAACCCAGGACCTCCGTTTCAGCGTCAAGAGTCTTATCCACTATACCACAGGGCCGCTACCAGTGATGATCAGGACTCGGAACACCACGGTGTCACGTTCGCTGGTGGCTCGTCGCTGTAAGCCACAGCATGATTGTTACGACCCCAAGATGACTAATTTCCACAAGGGGGCAACCACCTTCCAAATCAACTTAGGAATCCACCGTATGAGGCGTTTGTCTTCTCCAGTACGTGCATCAAGGGAATAGGTTAATCTACGAAATTAGCTTAGATGATCTTAATCAGGCGTGGTTCTGTTTGTTCTTTTTGCATATCTTAAAAATCTTCTTTACTCTACTGTATACATTTCTTCATCCCACTAATCTGCCAAGCTCATATAGGAGATCGAAAATCATCACTCCCGCGCTCTGTAGATGGGGCAGGTGTCATTACTTCCGCCAGATAATTTCAAATCATCTCTGACTCATCTCCCGTCTTGTTGTTCTTTTCCCTCGCACCAGCGACATTCCACAAACTTGGCCATCGTCGGAGGGCAAACATCGGGCTTCCGCGCCGTTCCACCACAAGAAAGGAGTATCCAAGGGGGCGGCGAAGATGAATTTTAGTGATTTCATTACGGGAGAGAGGAAGGCTGCGAAGATCATTATATTTTCCCGCCCCAGGCATAATCAAATTCCAATATTTTCTGACTTTATTCCTTCGTGGAGGGTCCACCATAGAGAACATTGATAGTAATAATGCATTTTAGCAGCCTGCACATGATGGAGTCTTTTTTTTTTTGTGCATCTTTTCTACCTCATGGAAAAGAAGGAAAATTAATGAGCAACCGAATTCCGATATACTCATCCGAGCGAATGCGATGTGAAGTATGGAGAGGACTCTATTTTTTGTGGACCTTTCTTTCCCCGCAGGGGCGAGAGGGCACTACACTTTGGGAGGAGCTTCTGTTTGGGGCATGAGGCAAGGCTTTGGTGAGGAAAAGAGCTCCAGGCAACCGTCGTGATTGGAGGCAATTCTCAAAGATACGTGCCTTTAAAAACAAAGGCTTAAAAATAACATAGACCCTAGCTGGTAAATGCGTGTTTGAAGTTAAGTTTGAGTTTAGGGGTATATTCGTGGACGTAAATGAAGTGTCACTAAATGCTTATATGGGCACGCGGCCACGGTAAACAGATGATTCTAAGTCTCCCTCCGAAAGAGCAGGGAGGTGGGAAGAGACCTCCCTGGAAAGAGTAGGCAATGGGGTTTAAGTGCCTTGCGCTAAAAGGACACTACCGCTACTACCGATGGATTCGACCTAATCACCTCGCGATTTAGGTCAGTTACTATCCACTGATGATCGGTGGTAGAAAATAGAGAGAATTATCAGGAAGAGTGATCGGGATGCACCTCACCCATCAATCCATTGGGTGTAACTATGGTAACTATGGTCTTGTTTCCACTGAATTGTTCATTGAATTGGTATTGATTAATTTAAAAATCAGATGAAAAAGATGTAATTCAGTAAATCTTCACAAAAACTCAGAGTTTTGAAAAAAAAATCACAAAATTGGCTAATTTGTGACGGAAGATTAATATTCTTATCAATCTACAATGTGTTGCCAATTTACGGATCAATTACAAATTTAGCGATTTAGGGGCATTTGACGATTCTGAAACCAAAATGCACAGTGTTGCTAATACTATGATCAAAGCAGGATCCAAAGGAAAGATTTTTTTTTTATTTTTTTTTTTTTGCATTGCATACCTAATGAAATACCAACAATGAATTGTAAAAAACATAATAAATGGATTCAGTATAAAAACAGCAAAAAAAAAAAAAATGTAGTTTCGTGAAATCGATGGGCTAAAGTGTATGAAATTAGGTCTGCTCTCAACATTCATAACGGATTGCAGTATCTGAAAAAAAAGAGTACTCTGTTGTCCAGGGCGGGCAAACGAGCAATGGAAGAAAAATATATCCACATTTTCGGGCAAAAGATGATGGGCAAACAGCGCAGATTACAGCTGCGCAAATATGTAACGTGATATGGCTGCGCATTTATTAGTTAGCAGCACGTTGGTGGAAGGACAGCTACATCATTGTTTTCACATAATGTGTTCAGACGTTTTCACGTCTACACCCTAAAATGTTTAAAACTCTCCCTCCTCCTCCCCAACCCACCCCCTCCCCTCCTCCTCCTCTCTCTCTCTCTCTCTCTCTCTCTCTCTCTCTCTCTCTCTCGATCTATCTCTTCTCTATCTATCTCTCACAACCAGTTACCTACCCCTCTCTCCATCTCTTTATTCCAAAATTCATTCTTACGTTGTGAATCATTATATGAAAATCAATCGACTGAAGATCCCACCAAACAAAGAGTTTTGAGGTGCTGCGTCTAGCTGCTACGCTCGTTCAGAGCCCGTGAAATTGCCATCTCTTGGTGGAGAACGTGAGATTTGTTCGCGGCATCGTTGTTGGCATTTCGGATTTATGCTCCGCCTAAAAGTACCCATGCGTTACTCGACCGAATTTTGCTTCCTGCTCATATTTCATTTTACAATATACGAACGATGTGCAAAAATCATAATCTCACGCGCGGATTTTGCGCTGCGGCTGGTCCGTGCCTGCTTAGGCATTCCGTGCGCGCTGTTGGTAATCGAACCCGCGGAACGACTGTGGGACCATTCGTCAATCATTTTGATGGATTCGGCTTCTTCAAAACGGTGACAGGCAGGGGGAAAACACTGTTTTCAGTACTCCTTTCAAAATTATCAAACGGAAATCAAGCAGTATAGGAATCAAAGGCGCGCTTTAATAATCTTTGTGAAGATATACAAAACAGGGTAATATACAGGTTAAGAACCAGTACTTCCTTGGGCCACTACGCTGTTCTAATGTTTATTCCGAGTCACACATCGCCATAACACTTGTTAACATGTATGCATGACATGCATGGTAGACAAACGCTCCAGCCTTCTCGCTTTATTCACACTTGAAGAAGCTCATATACAAACAGTCACCACATCATACCATCTTAAATTCAGCATCACATCCGGATTATCCTTTATTTATGGTGATACTTGCAATGCGTGCATTTTTTTTGTATATCTATATCTTTTTAAAGGTCATAAAGGTTCCTTATACTTCTTCCGTCAAGTAAAGTACAATCACTCATATTTCACGTTGTCTATTTTATTCTAGTATATAAAATCTATGACCCTAATATCCCTATACGTCTGACTGACTAGTATTTCCCAGTGCTCAGAAAGAAATTAAAAAAAAAAAATCTTAACATTTGATTTCCCGATTTTCAGACAAGGCAGTGGCGATGGAATGGCGTGGTGTAACGGAATGGAGGTGATGTAATGAAGGGAGGGGGAGTAAAATTATCGCCACAGCCGCCTCCATACCTTAATGATGACAGCAAAACTTGTATAGTTTGAAGATTGTTCATCATGCGCTGTGGCAAATGAGCACAATGGTGCAATATCCCTCATTCATCTGTTCAGATAATGGGCCCATGCATCTACCCCTTCTAAAATCTCCACAACGAAGTCCACTGGCTGTACTCTGCGACGTGTTAGTCCATGATTAACACCGTGCGTGTTAGCCCATGATTAACACCGTACGTGTTAGCTCATGATTAGCAGGGTACGGTCCTGTGAACACTTCAGCGACACGTTGCACGCGTCACTTAGCAAGGTCTACAAGATTTTGGCAATTTCAATTTCGCGGAAAAACAGAAAAGCAAACATTCCCCACTCAGCTTAATTTGAACCGACCCAGGAAGTTTGAACACTTTTGTTGCGAGTGAACGATCAGCTCCTCTCTTCAGGGGATTACCTGATGACTAATATATAACACAAAATGCATGCCAGAGATTTCAGGTGTATTCCTTAAAATGAGGAGAAAAGTGTTTCTCACCATCGTAAAAATCGGACAGTTGCCTGTAAGCGAGATTTTTGTGAGGACCATACGCCTCGTCGTTAGCACTTGGCGTATCAAGTGAAAGTTGCGCCACGAGCGCTTCCGCTCGGGAGCTCTCAAGAAGCTGTAACTAATTAATCACATGACACACCTCAAGTTTTTCTGGTGAAGTTCGGTATGAGTAAGTGCCTCCGAGACACTTTTCCCTACAAACATTCGGAAGATGCAATAATTCAGCAGAGAGAAGCTGGGATTTGTTACAAACTGGGTCGCATTTCGTGTCAAACGATTGACGAGGAGAGCGGGCGATCTTCGCACACAGGATGTGGAGAAATGCTTTGCGAGAATTCCGGAAATCGCCAACAGACCTCTGCCAGACAGTCCACACCAACGCCTTGAGAAAGAATCCCCAACGTAAACATTCTGTGCTTTCACTATTAATTACGATAATCGATTGTACCAAACCAAAAATAAAAAGTCACTAGAAGCCATTCCCTTGGTGTGTCTGGTAGACTGGCGTTTAGTTATCATGAGCAGAACAAATAATTATCCTTATACATTCTTTTTTTTTAAACCCGGAATATCGATTCAAACGCAAGGACCAGGACGCTTCTCCCACAAGATTTCTGTCCCAACTGCCTCAACTCAACTCGGGTCTCAGTACGGGACAGCTGAACTATCATACCTATCATAAATGTCTTGTCAGGGATTCTAATCAAGAAATGAAGCGTGTGAGAGAGAGGACGAATGAAAGCAAGGAAGAGAGAATGGGTGAGAGCGAGAAGAGAACACATTTTAAGCACGCCATACCAAAAACCATGGCCAAAGTTAACAAGAATCGATAGCGTTCAAGAAAAGTAACCACCACAGCGAATGATGGACAGGCGAGAAGCAGGCTGGCAGTCGTGTCCATGCAACATATCTTCGTAGCGGGAAAAGGGGGGAACATGGCGGACTGGGACTCCTGGTGCTCCGGGGGTGAATCAGTTCGCTGACATTTCATTAATTACGTCGCACACTGATGTATTAATGGCCCCTGGTATTCATGTTAACAGCTGCGTGTCCCCGTTGAAACCCAACACCAGCTATTCGATAATTCAATATCAATTTAACGAGTGAGGGAAGCGGTGGAATAGCTGTGACAATCGAGATACACTCGACGATGCTCAAGTTACTTTGTTGAAGATGAAGAAGACGGATGAGTTGACGTGTATCGTGGAGGAGTAACTGGGCTGAGATGGGCTGGGCGTTACCCTCACTGGAGTGTAAGGTGAGGTTCCTAAATGACAATATTGTTTAACAAGCTATTACTATCAGTAGGCGTGATGGAGAACTTCTCAACTCATATATATTTTTCTTACCAGCCACAACATTTCTCTCTCTCTGGATTTATCTGATGTTGAAGACAAAAGGACTCTACTTACCAAAAAATCCCCTCCCATGCATTCATCTTCCTCCCACAACTTTTATGAAAGTGATCCCTTATAACTCCCTTGAGAGGTATACAACTTAACTGTCATCCCCTTTTCGGACGAATTGTGTCTGGGGATTACTGCGTTACACCGCAAGCTTCCAATAAAACGAATAAACACGCGATTGGATAAGCAGGCGGAGGAAAACACGAGGTGCAAATTTCAATTTTGAGATGAAGGACTGAGTGAAGTGGGCTTGGGAGACATGGGAGATTGCATTCGTTTTGTCATCGGGGAGATGCTAGGACGGATTCCCCTTCCCTAGATCGCATGAGCCATCCCTTATAGTCATGACAACCCCTCCTGGATGCGGTCAGCGCGGTTTGGATGCCACCTCCGCCGACTATACGGTTTGAGAGGCC
This sequence comes from Diadema setosum, assembly GCA_033980235.1. Lineage (NCBI taxonomy): Eukaryota > Metazoa > Echinodermata > Echinoidea > Diadematoida > Diadematidae > Diadema > Diadema setosum. The sequence goes on along the minus strand of CM067066.1, from coordinate 30,262,889 downwards.
ATTTAACAATGATTCACGTTTAAATTAATGAATGTCGGAAGGATTTTCTTCTCAGTTGTATTGCCGCTGCAGCCATTTACAGTCATTCACCTCCAAATGTGATTCTCTATAATACATTGAAGCTGTTTGAAACCCACAGCTTTCGAAAATGATTAATGCACATGTACGTCTCTCTCGCAATCTCTTAATACCTCCATCACTTTATTTTTTTTTTTCTCTCCTGTGAACTGGCGAATTGGTTTCTCTCTTTTTTTCTACTACACATTCAGATGGTATACCTAATTCAAAACTTGTGATTGTTCTTTTATGTTGTTTGTCAAGACTGCAACGATGACATGGTGTATTTTGTTTTAGATAGAGACTCGCTCATTTTTGGTATTCCTTCAGTTTTGTCATTCCTGATTCAGCCAATTTATTACGACAGAAGAAACTTCATGTCTAGATCCTTTGTCCATGCGAGAATAATACCCTGTAATAAGGGTGAACGTGTCATGTGTTTCGAACCATCGTACATGATGGCTTACACAATCGATAACGCACAGAAAAAAATAATAGATAAATAGCAATTGCTACAAAGCCCAATTTTGGACCCAACGATATCACGGGTGGTGCTCGTGCCTCCAATATTGTCAATCATACGCCAGGTAGGTCATGCCTTCTTAGAAATCCGATCTGCCCATATCTGAGCAATTTTAACAAAATTCGTTATCTTCATGTTCTCTCTATTACGCATACTCGGCTAAAAACATACCACACCGCAGCACACACGGCAAATCATAATCAATCATTTACTCGAAGCGTACATTATGATGATCTGCGTGTGATGTGAGCATTGCTTTATCATGCACAAAAGATCTTCAATTCTTCGACTCTCGAGGCTAGATCTTATCTATACCTCTCAGCTAGTGTGATACCTTCCTCGACCTCTCCACGATTCAACCCTCTACCTCCTAAATCTTCGTTCCATCGCCCGACGGTTTATTTCGACTGGAAGAAAAAGAGACCTGTTCGCGATCTTTTACAGCTGCGCTTTTGATTTTTAACACTCGTCTACTATTACGGTATGATAAAGTACAGCGCGGCAGTCACGGACTTGACATCCAGTGAGCAAAGGGGAAAGGATCTCAGTATTTGAAACTATATGACTCACCCTCCGAAACTCGACTGTTCCTTCGAGATGCAGGCAGTCTCATGAATTAGGGATCAAGATGAGGGAGGGTGGGGTCGGGTGGGGTGGAGAAGGAGAAAGGAACAAGGGAAAAACGGAGAGGACAGGAGAAAGACTCACAGCCACACACGTTTTCCCCTTGCCATTTTTCTTCTTTTCACAAGTACAGATATCTAGTGCTGATTTCAGTTTCAAATCGGCAGCCTTGCTTTTAGACTTTTTTATGGGGGGGGGGGGGTACCTATAACAGACGAGTTGATTCCTCATGGCTGTTACTGTTACTGATCTCTGGTGTTAACAGTAACATCAGAGGAACTGCAAAATAAAACATAACCCAGCCATCGGTGTCACCAATTAGCAGCATCTTACCTATACCTCCATATCGCCTTGCAGAAAGGATCAGATGGGGAAGAGAACCATGACTTTTATTTCAGAGAGTATAACCCTTCACTCGGGCAACTTTACACGGTTTCATCTCAATCGCTAGTAATTCATTCTCAACGTATTCTTTACCCCGAAAAAGATGCAACGCAATCCCGTGAAATTCGGCGTTTCCGGCAAAATCATATGCAAAATGGTGTAAGGCGACGCCTTCTGCGCTCCTTCGGAAGTGCGAGGGCTTACGTTGAGAGGTCCAGAGAAGACGGTGTTAAAGACGTAACATTTTTTGGCGTCATGTTCCGTACATCAAGATCAGAAGTTAGCTCCTTTTTTGGCTCAATACTCGCTGTCCATCATTTCGTGCACACGACACTCTGCCCCGGAGGTTTACTCAGTATATATGCGCGATCGCCTCCGACAGAACGTCGAACCTCGATTCCTATATTTATGACACCACACATCTATTTGAACAAAATGTCTGAGAGTGTGAACGCCATGGTAGAGTGACGTCCATGTGGCAAGAGCACCTACCGTCAAAGATCATAGTACGTACTGCAAGAGGCAATCACATTAATATTTTTCCATGAAAAAGGGGCAATTGTTAATGTTGCAACTAATTAGAGAAACTACTCGCACAAAGTAATGTCCAGACAATATTTGAAACAGCAGCCTAAAAGGTAAAATGAAAATGAGCATGAACATTCTTCTTGGGCTATAAGAGACGCATATGCATAATATGAGACAAAGAGACAGCATAGAGGAAATAGCAAAAGCGAAAACGAGAAGAGCGCTTGACATTGAGGATGACCATGATGCAAACTTCACACACTATAGGTGTCATAAATAGATTATTGTTACGTCACGCACTTCACCTTGCCATTACGGAGACATCTGGAGAACACAATATAACCTCACTTTAGGGATTGCATGTTGGAAAGCCTCCAAGAGAGCGTCGACAAAGTTTACGCATCCTTCAACCACGAATTATTGCACTTTAAGGTGGCTTCCGACGCCTAACACATCCACACAATTCTGTTTCGTTCACTTTGCTTTAATTATGTTTACTTTCACCCTGTTTTATCATTATCTTATTCTCGTCAATCCAGAATGATGAAATGAAACACTCTTTCGGAACTTTTCTACAAGAGGAGCTGTAGACATACAGCAAAGCACCCGTATTTACGCGAACTGTTGCAACACATTAAAAAAAGAGGTACGTATAAATGCTTACCACGTCGGCTGGTTGACCCAGAAGTAAATGACCAATTGAACACAACAGAAGGATTGCGCCTCTTTACCAACTCTTATGCGAAAACGTAAGCAGGAGAAGGGGAAAGAGGGATAAATCTATAAGTGGGGGTCTCAACATGGCTGTCACGAAGTAGGAAAGCACACGGTGAGTGGTAAAAACACCGCTCGAAAAGAGATAGATTTTCCTTCGGTTTGTCAGTCAAGGCAAAGGCGAATTCCTCAATGACAGCCTCCTCATGCCTTATTCATTGACTTCCGACCGCTTGCTTGGGACTGACAGAAGAAGCAGTAGAGATGTAGGAGGAAGGGCACACGAGGTGTGAGGAAACGGTGTTTTGTTTGGACAAGGAAGTGTGCACCTTGTTTCGATTTGCACATTTTATAATGATTGCACAAATTGATTCGGATGTTTGCATGAATGTCATCCCCTCATTCCTCTCTCTCTCTCTCTCTCTCAAACACACACACACACACACACACACACACACACACAACATACAATTTTCGAAGGGTATAGTTATTCATTAATCGAATGTGAATACAATAAAGATCAACAATTTATGATCACACACATAACACACAAACACACACATATATACACACACAAGCACACACACACACACACATATATGGGCTGAGCATGAGAGAGATAGATAGCGAGGATGGAGAAAGGAAACAAGAAAGCAAAGACAAAATACAACATCAAAAGGTCACTTGGTCGAGCTATAATGACACGCTTTACATTCTCCCCACACGTAGGATGACAAGAGCTTTTCGCTTCGTATTCAATTTTATGGGAGAATCCCGAACTGTTTGGCCTTCCCGTTGTACGGCTAGCATGTAATTGTGATTAATAAATCATCCTTTCAACCCTTTCGAAAATAATGGTGAGAAATGTTGATCAATTCCCTCCTGAATGGCACCGCTGCCTCAACGCCTTCACGTGACGCGACTCCAGATGCGTGACTTCTACCTGAGGGGAAGCAGAGTCGTGCATTTGTGAGTGTTTTTAAGCATCCCTTTCTCGGCTATAGTATCCCTTTTCCCAGTTTTTGAATTAAAAATGCACACAGTTATCCTCTGGCCCTTCTCTCTATTGAGGTTCCCTCATTAAATGGTGCATACGATTCCTTTAAAACCCCATCAGAATGACCCCTGTGTCTGTTGTAATAGATACTGCCTAGTAATACTGTATTCTTTATATTTACCTATCCTCTTTCTTTCCGTTCTGCTATGATAGTTCCTGTTGAAATTCTGATGCGGGCTGTTTCTTTCAGGGTGAGCATTTATCACATATTCGAAAATCGTCTCTATCTCACCCAGTCCCCTATGGCTATGTTACATTATGATCTCTCCATATCTCCCCTCCCCCTCTCTCTCTCTTTATAGATATCTATCTATTGCCAGCTCTCTACTTGTTCTTTATAGATCTGTCTGTCTGTGTGTGTCTCAACAAAGTCATTCCTCTCTCTCTCTCTCTCTCCTTATGTCTTTTAGGTTTTTTTTTTACTCTCTCTCTCTCTCTCTCTCTCTTCATCCCTGTGTCTATTCTCTTCTCTGCCATGCTGCATATTCCCAACCTTGATTTATTGCTGAAACTTGACATTGAACTAGCCCGTCGAGAAATCAAGAAATCAGACTCCATTAGGTTCTGGAACGACCGTCCTGAAATTGGAGTTTCCTTGGGGTCACGGGCGCGGATTCAATTTTTGTTCTTTCGATCCGGTGCTTTTTTCTTTTCTTTTCAATGTCATGCCGCCTGCCACAATTTTCAATTCCTCATCTCCGTGTCTGAAACTCAGGTCAAACGGACCCCTTGTTCCAGTTTGTGGCTGCGCGATGAAATATGACCATAATCAAGAGGTAGAGAGCAGCCCCGTTGTAATTTTCTGCAATGGGGCCACAGGTATACCTTCTCGGTGGAGACTCCATCCCCACAGAAATTCATCATCAGCCAAACAGACTATACTCGGCACTCCATTTGAACAACTCGCCCCTCACGCATGACATTTGCGTCGATTCACGCTGCGTACTGCCGATGGGAAAGGAAGTCATAAAAATTGTAGCCATATTAGAGACATATTTACCGGACATTATAATGTCGTGTATTTACACACACATGGAGACAGACAGACTGACAAAATTCTGGAACTGCCGCAGATAATGATTACGAATCTCGCCTCGCGGCACTTTGTTTCACTTCGATTTTACGAAGGTGCCTACACGTGATAGCACTACATAGAAAGCCAAAATATAAAATCATATGTCAGTGATAAAAATAACGGGTAGGCTGCACAAGAGCTACAATTACAATGGCAAGAGAAAGGTACCAAGTTTATCTAGATCCGACGTCTCCATCAGCTCACAATATAGGCCTACATGTATCTCTTATGCTTAGTAAACATATAAAGCGAAAACGATGCATAATCATTGCGTGTGGATAAGAATAAATCGTGACAATAATCAACATTTACAATCTACGAGTCAGCGGCATATACCGTATTTCTATCCCACAAAACACACACATGCACTTTATACAAAGCTGCAGCTATTTAGAAAAAACGCTCGCCATTCCATAGCATTCATCTCACGCACACCATTAAAAAGTGCTTCAAACAGGCCCTTCTCCTGTCTTATGAAAGCTATCTGTGGATTCTTCAATAGTGCAATCTGATCTTTCCTCCAAAAGGATATTGCACAGGGCTGACCTGAAAGCTTACCCAAGATGCTCCAATAAATCTATCCACTTTTGCGATTAAACAGACAGCAAAACCTGTCTTTGCGTTCCACCGCTCTTTTCTTTCTCCATGCTTTATGGCACCCCGAGCCTCTCCGCTTCCGCGCAGACACACTTTCGTTTCCTACATACACTAATGGAATTATGCAGAAGATATTTTCCACAGCGTTTACCTCGTTCGTACACGCTATTTATAGAACAGATTGTAAGTGTACTCTTCTTTTCGACATACACACTTATAGCGAAATAAATAACCCCAGAAAACGCAAAACAAAAAACACTTTAACTTAATTACATTATTATGTGTTAATGTTTACATGGTAAGCATATACATTCCGATAATACTCTGTTGTGTTCCATAATACAATGTTTTCGCTACTTAAATAGTTCTCGTACAGCAGTATGACGTAGTCTTCAATGAGGATGAAAATGACTGAATCGCACTGAACTACCTTTTGAGTAAGGTTTGATTAGAAGTAGGCCTACTTGGCAGACAGCAAGTAGTTTTTGTTGTTAGCTGTTTTTTGCAGCCATTCAGGTACGCGCGAAATCAGCACGAACTATTATTCTCTGTGTTCCTCCGCCCGCTGCGCACGGAGGCTCTCGTATACTCATCACGGACTAACGCCTTCTTCTCATTATCGGCATTGCTCTTTGCTTCGACGACAACCCAATCATTTTGCCAATAATCAGAGCCCTACAGTTATTGACCCCCTCCATTGAAAAGCGCCAGAATGGGACAGTGCTCGCCTATTTACAAAATGACAAAAGCGGGTAAATAAGGGAGTAAAAAAGGCATAATAGTTGATCGTAACATGGGAACCCCCCCCGCCCCCACCCATACATACACACACAGCAGCAACCCGCCTGGAGGTGGGATGGTTCTATCTCAAAGGATGAAAGATCCTCTAGTGCGAGGCTTTGATGTCTCACTAAATAGACATTGAATCCCTCATTTGCGAGGAGTGGGGTAGGGGGCGGTCGATCAAAACCGGGTTAATTGCAGCTATGAAGGTTGTAGACCCTGTCGTGCAAACCCGTCCAAACTTCACCACGATTGATCGGGAGATGAAAATGCACGCTGGAATAACATGCCTCAAACAGAAGCTCCAACTTTCAACCTGACCGATACAGAATGTATGGATTGGCGTTTTCGTCTGGGCTTAATTCAAAATGATCACCTCTGCAGGCAATGCATACCGCAAGCAATAATACTGTATTTATTATGTTTATGTCAACGGGTAATGGTACAAGGTTTACTGATATTCACGCCGGAAAATTGCAAAATTTTCAAATTTTAATGTTACTTTTCTAGCTACAGATGGAATGTTCTGTGTCTGTGGCGTGTTTAACTCATGAGTCATCAATTACGACTTCGATTAGTCAATAACTGCTCGTGACCACAAGGTGTTTTGGGGGAATGAGGGTTACGATCCGACACGACCACGTGATGATACAGCTAGGGGGTAAAACGTACTGTATTTCTCCGCCACCAGCAGTGAACTAACCGTCAATCAATCACACCTGGGACACAAGGGGTGGGGAGTAGAGAGGCGTCTCACTATTATGCCATATGAATGATATGACTTATAGCGACCTCTCCCTTCCGCTGTACCAGTATGCTTTTGCCAGGTTTTTAACCATAATTGTCATTAATCATAATCATATCATTAATATTGTGCGTCAGTCCGTAAACACTGGCATAGTATAGACTAAATAGAAAGCAATATTTGAATTATAGAGTAGTGACAGTGGTTTAAATTAAGCCCTTTCTAACTTTAGGAGACTGAAAGATGTTGTAAATACTGTAACTATATTCAGTACAGAATATGTTTAGGAAATCGTTAATTATCTCTCTCTCATTTTTTTTACTGCCGTTTTTTTTTCACTTGATTGAACACATTAATCTCCTTCTGCTCTGAGACATGATAGATTAATACTACATGCGCTTACCATCTACCAATGATAAAGGATGGACACTAAAACAGAACTCGCATAGGAAATGAGAGAAGAATGAGATTTCTCTGCCGTGCAACTCTGAGAGTTGTGCGGCAGAGAAATAGATTTCTTCTACACATCTTCGAGGTGTATCATGTCAGGAATCGAACACCTTATCCACGAGTGAGTTTTACTTACCTATCCATTTTAGCATTCTGACTAGCATCAGAATGGGAAATGTTAAATGGATAGGTAAGTAAAGCGAAATGAAGTAAATGAGTTGACACTTGAGTAAGGGGTGAAAACACAGCGGTGTCAGAAATTATGTTAAGAAGAGGTCAAGAAATCCGTGATTACACATCATGTCCACTGGCAATACTGCACTGTGGTCAGTCAGTCTTGGTGACAAACATGCAAGTATGTTGTTCAAGAATATCTGCGGCTGATGATACTATTTATTTTGTGAGAGTTGACGGGATATGGAGGATGTTTCCTGCTTTGATTTGTCTAGACTGCAAGCTTGACGAATTACACTTCCTAAAGGGTTTAAAGCTGGTTGAATACACTAATGTTGACGATGTACTGCCCATGGAGTCTCAGAATATTTAGCAACATATTGTTTTCTGTAAGAAACAGAACTGATGGCACGACAAAGAGACACCACTAAGTACCGAAGCTTGCCCCGGGAATGAATGCCATTCTGTTGATGTCTGTCAGACCCTGTTTACGGGATTTTGAGTCTTCTTCATATTGAATTTACCACATACGACGAAACATGCGACAAGTCCCCTGCGCTTTATTTCTCCTCTTCGGGACACCGAGAACTCATTCTCAGAATGAAGTAGCATTTTCCATAACACCAATATCATATACGTCCACATGTTTGTATCTGAGAGATGCGTATATTACTCCATCCATATTGCTGACATGGAGTGTGATTATAACATATAGCGTTATGGAGTGTTTCGATTATGATGCCTGACGGTAGAATTCAGTGAATACATGTAAAAATGTGGCAGTGTAATTTATTTCAATGAAGCTTAGCTTCTCTACACTACTCATTCATTACCATTTGTTTCTCTCTTTATATCGAAACGTTTTGAATTCTTAACCTTCTCCAAGTTATTTTCCTTTTCTTGGGTGACTTTACATTGCTCAATTGCTCGATAAATATAATTTTGTCCTCCCTTGGTGAAAAAATACTTTCGTCGAACTTGAAGTAGGCCTAGCATCGAAGTTTAGATGTTTATATTGTCATCACATCCTTTCAATGTCTGTATGTCCTTTACGTCAAGATTTTATGGATTCTGATGGGCTTGGCTTTTATAACAAATCAGTTCACCACATTAAGGCGACATGAACTTCCCACGGGGGTCACCCGTTTCATTGCGTAAGCTTCTTTACAAAAGCGATACTTTTTGACCAGCCGAAGGGATTTGTCGCATTTCCGTGCACTTGGCAGTAAAAGCCTTTCAAAGCTGATTGGGAATTCTCCAGACGCTCGGTACAAGGAGAGAATAACGGACGCCTAATGTGATGGATCAAAGAAGAAAACTCGAGCTTCTCCCGTAATGAAAAGATTGACGTTTCGTTCGACGAGTTCTATCGTGAAATATTCAACCGTCGACGTTCAACGTATGGGAGGACCGTCGAAGCGAAGCCAAATCGCTGCATGCATATATGCAAATGAACAAATCCAAAACCTGCTCCGTCGCCCAAATTCCAATGCGAAAAAGCTGAAAGACAAGATAGGGAGAGCGTCAGAAAAGAAGATTGAATTCTGTAATAAGCTGCTCAGTGGCTTATCCCCCGAGCGTTTCAGAGGTTCGATGCTGTCAGATTAGGGCGTCGAGATTTATCAGGGATTCCATCCCCCGTCGAAATCGATTACCCTCCTCCTCTTCAATTTTGCAAGGAAAACAGTTCCCGCGACTGACACAGGTATGAATCCTAGCCTCGTCTCCGGGCAGTATTTCTTGTGAACGACACCAAACCTTTTGCTTGTCAGATATACATTCACACACATGATAACTAGCAGGCCTAGGCTGTTTCGCTGTGTATTCTGTAATTCCGCATCAAAATTAAACATTCCTTAGGTCAGGAAACGACGAACATTTCAGGACAGAACGACTAGAAGAGAAACTAACTGCGTTTAGTACTGTCACCACTAACACTGATTTGCACATCTCTTTTCGCGTTCATGCAGCTCCGATGCCACACCAAATCGATATGACAAAAGCATGGTAAAGATTCTCATGGGAACGGAAACTGAACACGCCAACAGCTTCGGATTTGGATCCGTTATACCGAAAGAAAATCCCTCGCCTACGATTCAGACGCACCGTGTCTTCTACGCGCTGTAAATTTCATTAGCTGTGCCCTTCGAAGTCAACATCACCTGAGATAACATTTAAAACAGATCCATGCATGTAGCTGCTCGAAAGCACTACAGATGTAGAGGTGTAAAACGTGCTGAATGCATTTCCCCGACGTCTCGATCGTAGGTCAGAGAACTTCCGGTGCATAGTTCACACACGGAGGCGTGAGTCTCTCTCTCTCTCTCTCTCTCTCTCTCTCTCTCTCTCTCTCTCTCTCTCACCTCGGGTCACTCCATAGTCGTCACGCACCAAGACTGAACAGTAAAGCCCATGAGGAATTAAGGATAATTGTGTCATGTGTCTTGTCATGTAACTTTTCGTGTGTATATGGCCAACGGAAAAGAAAAACGCGGATTTTTCTTTTAAAGTTTGAATGACTATGACTGTCTGAACGCGACGATTAATAGGTTAAGTCACACTCGCCCGTCGAGTATCCGCCACAGCCTCCAGTCTCCGCCAAGGCGGCGACCACCCGAGTGCATTCTGGGAAGAGTTTGAATCCATTCCAACGGAATATGGTGTACATGTTTGATGACCGCACTATGTAATTATCATACAGCGAGAATAGCCTTGACAAAGACGCCAGATGAAAAGATGGAACTCTGGTAGATTTGCTGAGAGGGTTTCTCTCCACTCACGTTTGTCGGTCAGACGACCGAAAATGATGACCCCAACTTGTGTGGACCCCATCCATCTCTCCCTCTATCTCTCCCACACACACACACACACACACACACACACACACACACACACACACACACACACACAGGCTTTAATCATATATCACCTCCAACTCAATGCGCCTATCACAGAAATGTTCAGACACAAACTTATATGCCCCTTTCAGTGATCATATCAAATTCTGGGTAACTTATTATCATCTGCGGCTGCTTCCACTGGAAAATAACATAGTTGTTATTGCGCGTGTCTTTCAGACCCGTGACATGTAAGAGCCGAAGAAACAATGCACGCGTAGCCCTGAACAATATGAATACCATTCCTGTGAACTGTACCCCGATGATTTGAATTCACATCGACGGGTTCCCATCCACTCTTTCTTCTCCAAAGACAACATAGTTGTCTATTCACAATGCTAATAACATTATACAGAATGCTATGGTCCGGAGCGGGTTAACAGATTTAATGATTTGAATTCACATGGGCAGCTTCCTTCCCGTTTCATCCTCTTGGCTCTAGTCTTTTCTTCTTGTTATTCCCTTCCCCTTGATTTTCTCTCTTCTCATTTTTTCTCTCTTTTTTTTTTGGGGGGGGGGGGTAGGGTTAGAAAATGAGAGAGCTTCACCAATCCCTGAAGGAGTCGGATATTTTCCTTCGAGTAATCACGAATGGCGGGGAAGAAGAATCTTCCCTTCCTTGTGGCACACACCGATGCGACGTAGCGATCATTCTTTCGGAGTTCTCTTTCTGGTATTTACGAGTTTATTAGCACGCACCCGAAAGATGAAGGTAATGATCGAGTCTTGTGTCATTGCTTTGCAGTCTTGCGTAATGCAGAATATGACAAATCACGAGAAGAATCTAACCCCGATTTAAAAATCAGGAAATGCGTAAACAGATAAATGTCGTTCGTCGTCAGAAGGAAGATTGCGAGGTAGTGAGATGCATCGAGTCATCAAAATATACCCCATCGTAAGAAATCTATAGCCGAAACAACGTAACACAACGTCACGTTTAATTGGAGTGTATTAAACATCATAATTTATAGGTGTGCGTCATTATGTGAAGTTGACACCACCACAGAATGCTGCCATTGAAGCAAATGGCGCACCCTAACAAATTAACTGGTGACGGACAAATCTCCAAACTCACGATGCGCCACTCGCGGGTAGCAAACTATCGGCGATATAACCGCAGATCATCCTGTATAACCGAACATTATGTGACGTTTTGTTCGTTAAGCGGCGTTCCCACTATCACGATTGGCGCCACGATTGAAATCGTGGTCTTTATCGTGAAGCAATCGTGGTGATCTTATAAGATCGTATCAGATTGTGTCAGATCTTGAGGTCAATCGTAGCAATCGCGTTAATCGTAGAAAATTTTTGAACTATTCAAAAATTGTCTACGATTAACACGATTCATTTTTGATCGTGATCATCGCATCAGATTGTCTTAGATCGTATCAAAACGCAGCAAATCTTAACTTATCGTGCTTCTTAATCGTGTTAATCGGGATCGACTTTTTCACTTTCCTTGTGCTAATTTCTTTTTTCACATTTATTTTGCCCTTATTTTACCTGCAAATTGTATATATTTTGTATTCCGCGAGGTTGAATAAGGGAGGGCTGGCACAATGAAATATAGAATAACAACATCACTGAAACTTGGCACCAGAAGTAGTGTTTCATATACCCCACAAAGTAACTTTTGTGACTTTTGAAAAGTGACCATTGTCGTGGATGTTAGGTCACTCGTGCATGACTATAAAGATCACTGTCATTATTTCTCACAAAGAAGTTAGTCAATAAGTGTAGCAATACCCCTGCGAAATAATTTTGCTTTTTAAAATTATTATAGGGGAGTTACCTTTCTGTTATGTGTGTATATCGGTTTTGTTAAACACTGTTAAGTATAAAAACAACAAATCAAACAAAACCAACCAAACTTTCAATACCCCATGAGATAACGACATTTTGAAATAAAATTGCATATGATGCGAATATGAAATCAAACACACAAGCAATACTATCAGTTCAGCCAACTTTCTTATATTTAGCGTATATAACACATATGTTATATCATATTCAAAGGAAGGTGAAAACATTTCGTCTTGATCTTTTTTTTTTTCTGAGGAAGGAGGGGGGGGAATGATCTGATCTTGTGGATTCGGGCATTTTTTTTTGGGGGGGGGGGAGGGGGGAGGTGGAGGGGAAGAGTGAGCAGGTCGATTCAATAATTTATTTCTTTAGGTTGAATTACTGGAGGGACTATCTGAGGTTTTGACTGGCCTAGGTGATGCTTTCTCTCTGATGATAACGTAATTGTCATTCTCAATACTGCAAAGGTCATGTGCTGTCATCATTTTCAACCTGTCAACCCTTGCCATCATCAATGGATGTGGATAGTAGGCCTAATCAGTGGGCCTAATCACTCTGCAGAAGTTAAGGAAACGATGAAATACATTGTCAGCCGGACTATAATTTCCCGTTCGGGTCCAATCGCATCTTAAATGAGGGTCGCTTTAGATCCCGATCGTGAAAGATATCGTATCTTATCTCAACAGCCCTCATTGGTTCGCGGTATTCATATTGGAACGTATCAGAACGTATCTACACGCACCAAATCGGGGATCCCGATCGTAGTAGATCGGAACCAATCATGGACTCAATCGGGACAGTCCTATCGGATCGTATTTGAACAGGAGACCAGATCGTGACAGATCGTATTGCTTGAAATCGACCAATCGTGACCATATCGCATCTAAGCGAACCAATACGTATTGACTCCCATAACCTCGTATCCAAACGTGAAATTCCAAACGAGTTCAACGAATCTTCCACGATCAGTTATGATTGTCCAATCGTGGCGTTCGTAATAGATCGCACGATAGTGGGAACCCCGCTAAAACAAGCGTACAGCTAACTCGAGACAGCATATCCATCGTGATGGCCGCGAAAGTACGTTAGCAATGCAAAGTTCCATCACCAAATTTACGATCATTTACCGGACGGGAAATGGGTGCACAAGTTTGCCGACGCACTCTGTGGAACGACAGAGATATCGTCTGATGTTGGAAAATGATAGGACGGATGCCATTAGGAATTTTGCTTGTTACAGATCACTCCGGCTACAAGGACGACATAATAAACAATTAAGGGAAAGCTTTCATTGCCATATAATGCCAGCTACATTTGTACCTTGATGATAAAAGGATCCAGACAAAGTCTGCGGAGAGTATGTAGAAAATTATGCTGGAAACCAAAACTTTGAGCAACATTTCAACTTCATTCAACTTCACCGTGAACCCAAGCAATAAATCTAATCAGTAGAAATCAGACAAAACATCATAAAATCACTTGTGGATACGTTTTCAGAATCTTTCACTTCGTCATAGTCCCAATAATAACTATCATTTTTGACAAGAAGCGTGAACACTTTCAAATGATGCCACATTGACATTGTAATGGGATTTATTATTCAACTTGAACGTTCACCCCTCACATCAGAAAAAGAAAGCAGGAAAATAAAACTCGAAAGATAGGTCATGTCGTCAAACACACACACACACACACACACACACACCCAACAACAACGACAAACACAAAACAAACACCACAAAATGTAGCAACAGTGTTCTGTTGATGTAATGCAGCCAACGGGAAGCGCTAAGGATGGAGACGGCACGACAGAGGGATCTGACTTCCATCGTTCAGTGGGTAATAAATTCCCTCGCTTTTCTGCATCTGAATAAGGGCGATCGTTCTTGCTGTAGGAGCTCCTCGCGTATTAAAGGCGTTTTTATGCCTGACGTGACGCCATTATTGCTTAAATCATAAACCCTGCGTAATTACGGAGAAGCATACGGAGGGAACGACTCTCAGACACGTCTCGGTAGCTTGGATTGCGCACTGTTTGGTGCCGATTTCTGCGTGGCATTTTGATATAAATGACTTCTGATGTAAAAGCAAGAGCCGTAGAAAAAATGAGAAGCCTAGAATGCCATCTCTGCCCCCCTCCCCCCCCCCCCCCGTGTGTGTGTGTGTGTGTGTGTGTGGATGGAAACGGGCGAGGGTGATCAAGTACTAGATAACTAAACAGATGACTTTTGATAATCATAAGGCATCGTCGCCTTCATTGAATAGCGTAAATTTGTCAACAATTTGCAACAAACGTTCATACCACTGAGGTCGTAATATGCTCATCATAATAGAAGACATCGTTGGCTTGTACAACTCGAACAAAGAAAAAAAAGCAATCCAACTTTCCCTGTGCAATTGAAGGCTCCCGAATGGTTTTTGAAGCAAATGAAGCAACACCAAGAATCCCACAGAATATAAGAATAAAGGGGGAGGCGGGAGAACTTCGGTATTACTATAAATACGCACATCTCTTCGTAGACGCCTGACGGCCGAACACAGTCATCATCGCGTTATTTGGGCGGGAAATTCGATCGTCCGACTTGGAAAGCACTTCACAGCAACAAGAGCACATAGATAAGAAAGGGCTTCACAGCCTCGGTCACTGCAGAGACCGGCTCCGGTAGTCTGTTTGCCGGAAGACGATACGGGGTGGCATTAAAGATCCAAATCCAGACAAATTGTGGTACTGTCCCGCTCTTGAGGAGTACTCCATCTCCCGACCAACCGACACGAGTAAGTCAGCAAACCAGGAAGTCTACAGGAGCAAGTTTCCGGGATATCAGACACGCACTGTTTCGATCACGCTGCCAAGTTTTTCATGTATACATTTTACAAGGATATCTATACCAGACGTACATACTTGCTGGCCAATTTACAAGCATTAATCATGTATAAATATCAAGTGACCAAATCCAAAAGATGCCAATGTCGAAGGCAAGCTGGTAAATGAGTCTCAAGATGGCTCCTGCCAGCTGAACTGCATGAGCGTGCCAGAGAGAACAGCTTTCATTCACCTCCGGTTTCCACGTAGTCTTATAAAACATGATATCAAACAAAGCCATCGTTGCTGTATTATTGATAATGCTGCTACATAAAGGTGAAAATGTCATGACAATGTCACAAATGTCATGAAAGGCTACTGATAGAAGCACGTGATTTGTGTTAAAAATTTCAGTTGTGTTCAAATCGATTCACTTCCTATATAAGTGACAAAAAAACCGAAGGAAAACAATTGTAAACGGGGACCTGTCACGAGAGCAAAGAATTAGATCACCATCAAAGACAACATTTTAGATTCTTAAGATGCGTGTATTAGACTGGATAAGGTAGATGAATTTAATACATTTAAAAGATGTGGACTGAAAGTCAAATCAAGAAAATGAGAACGCAGAGCGCACAGAGAATGAGAAAATGATTTACACAAGGTCACATAACGGATTGGCCTAGTTGTTCGGTTAATCAGACCTTGTGCAAGTAAGTTGAACGCAAATTTTACACTTCACATCTTCAAGAAAAATACATCTCATGTCAGAGTAGTGACATCATAGTCGTACCCTGTTCTGACTTTTCTTTTTTTAACAAAGTCATGGCAACATAACGAATCCACTGAAGTGAGATCACGCCCTATGGCAAAGAAAAGGAAATCGAGAGCCAAGATCGGTCCACGTGTCAACTAGTGTCACTTATCCCTTCATGGTATCGATAACCGCGATATCTGCTCGATTCCCGCCCTCGTCCATCTTCTGCTAATTCGCGCGCGAAACGCGATCTCTTATTATGAATATACAAAATATTAGCGGCGACATCCGAGAGCCTACCCCGGCTCCAATATGCGATACACCCTCTAGTGCTAGTCATTTTGGCATGATATCGCGCAAAAGGAATTAAAAGCTGCAGCAATCTGCCACAGCAGCAATCTCTGTCTGAAATTATTATGTGTTGGAGGGGGGGGGGGGGGGGGGGGAGGAAAAGGAACTGTATCCCTTTTCAAATGTATCCTGATACCTCATAACACGTGTGTGAAGTTTCCTGGATCCATATACTTTGATAAAGGGTATATGAGGTACACGCAAATGGGTATCACGCCCAGTGTGAACTATCGTCGTCTTCACGTTCCTTGGCTATGACACACCAAGCTACAAACTAAAACGAAATCCCGTTGTCGCTTGACCCAATTACCGTTCCCCGATCACATGACCCGATTAGCACGGCACCGCCCGACAGCCGAAAACTATATGACTTTAAATAAAATCACCCATACCGTCATCTTTCCCTCCTTGACTGGCTCTGGGAATTATTTGGCCGAGATAGTGCGAGCTTGTGCCAGAAAACCAATTTTTGTCCGATGGGTGTAAGAAAAGGTCCCAAAGTGCCTTTTTTTTTGGGGGGGGGGGGAGGAGGGGACGGGGGGGGGGGCGACGGAGAGGATACGTTAAGTTAACCTAAGACAACGCAGACACATTAAAGAATTGTGACTCTCATTGGTCGTGTCAATTCTAAGAAATCTGTGTGATTCTTCATTACCTCACATCTTCCTTTCAAAATGATGCCAGCTTTTTTATGGCATCCCATCTCGAAGAAACACATTGACATTTACGGAAACAAAACAAAAAGAGTGAAAAAAAAATCTTCTCATTCAGACATTTCTCAGACTAAAACTGACATAATTTTTTTCTCTATCGCAGAGTCACAAACTACACGAGCACATCGTCACAATAGTAGGAATACACAATGATGTTCATGGCACCTTCATTTCCATACAGGATGTGGACCATGTTGTGGTAAGATCTCGCAAGCTGCTTATGACAGCGAGAATTGAAGTGCAACATAATAAATTTCACAAGTGGCTGTCAAAATCCAATTACTTGGATCCCCATGCCTCTCAAAACTGTCATTCGTTCGTTTTTACTGTTTGAAGTTTTCCTCTGAATTATCTCTTTATCATCAAGACTGCCGACTGCTCTATATTACATTATTTTTTTTTCTTCCATCAGCTGAACAGCAAGGGAAAATGACAGACGTGATGTGTCGGGAAGATGAGTAGCGGAGATCTGAATTAAAAGACCGAAGAAGAGAACAATAATACATGAAAAACTCACGTCTGTAACTTCCTGTATAAAAAGGAAATTAATGATCGTTATTAACAAATTTGATGGACAGGCGGCGAAAACGGAAACTGATAATTGAAGTGACAATTTCAAATCGAGTGTCGGTATTTTCAGATTAAAATCTAGTTCAAGGCATAATACGCAAGGAGCTCGCGAAACTCGAGACATGTGGTCAAGTAGCATCTCGCACGACCGTCGAGGATGTCAGTCTCAAGAAAAGAAAAAAAAAATCGACAGCAAACAGACGCCCTCTGTGGGCAAAAAAAAAAATGAAGCTTGCCTTCGTCTTTTGCATGCAGAAATTTTACATTTATTACCGTCTTTGTGCACAATTTCTTTGATCACTACTGTAAAGGAATACAGAGGAAGGATTGTCGTGACTTTTAAAAAAGGACAGACATTCAAAAATTTCTGCCATAACTCGTAAAAAGGAAGGACGAAATCTCTACCAAAACATCTAACTAGATGTGCGTACGTTTGGGTTACGGGACATTATAGGACTTACTATCTTCCTATGTTTGGGACACACGAAAAACTACAGCCCTCCCTTGGCAATTTATACACTGTAATTGTCATTCATCAGTACAGCATATACTCTGGAATTTTACTAAAATGACAACAACCGACAAAAAAAAAAGAAACATGAACATCTGACCCGGGTGGGAGACTATTACTATCATGACTAAGTTCACATCTTGGTATGACTACAGTAAACTAGTATTACAGGAAGTGTATAGGCAGCAGCATTACACTGATGCAAATCTATGCATTTTGACGTAGGGCTGTCGTTATCTTACATTAAAGTTTCATTTTTTCATTGCTCTTCACAATACATAGGATACATACGTTATACGTACAAATTGTACGTACACGTAGGGCCTGTATTATGTATAATATCAAGAGAGAATCAAGAGAATGTTTATAGCGCTGCATATATTTGAAAATATCTACTGTTTTCAGTGAAAAAAGGGGGATGGGTACCAATGCTTTTAAAGGGATATTCCTCAACAGTTTTATGGATATCACATCTCTCTTGAAGAAGAGAAATAAAAAATGGCCGTCAGAACGAGAACAATTTCGTAGCGTGACAATGCATTATGGTACTCAGATTAATAAAAGAGTCAGAATTTTGCTAATTTTGCGAACGTCAGGGTATGTGAAAATGCGTTTCTGTAGTAAACTGAACATAAAATAGATTTGGCATAATATTTGTACATACAAGACGGTTAGTGTGTCACTACTAACTTCATATAATGTATACCACGGAGAGCTTTTCTTGAAATGAAATCCATCCTTTTCTTCAGAACTAAATAACACAGCGCGGCTTTTTTTTTTTCATCTTCAGTATTCTCATCATTGTGAAATTCTCAAAGGTATCCGTCTTTTTTTTTTTCTTTGTCTTATCTCGCGTTCATATTTATTCAACAAGAGAGACAGGAGAGAGAGGAGGAAAATCCGAAAAATCCGATAATTTCCCAGGGACAGGAGAAAGTAAAAAATAAAAGTAGAAGCTAGGAAGACGTGAGCTCGATATTGATTTGTTTTATCTCGAGCAGGGCAGTAAACATCTGCGCACCGTCTGCGTAACGAAAATTAGCATGTTTGGGGAATGCAGATATAGCATTATGCAATGGCAAGGTAGAGAAAGGGCGCAGGCCAGATGGAAAGGGAAGCGGATGAGACTTTACGGGGATAGTGATTATCAAAACGAACAGGATCGAATAAAAATGTTACCCGTGTTTTTCATGACAATGCTTGACGTAGACGATTATGCCACGATATCTGCCTAATTTCAGATGATTAGGCTGACAAAAAATGAAATATTTCACACACAGCCAAAAGTGATTAAAAAACAGGATATTGTAACTACTTCCTGCCCCCATCATATTTTTTCCCTTCATATTCTAAGAATGTTTGAATTCGGGACTTTACTGCTTTTCATGACGTATACAATGGTGTTTTGAGTTGACATGATAATGAAGCTTTTGCACTTCTGACTGCGTCTAAATTTGAAAAATGACCTTTTTTTCCAAACTTTTTTTTCGTATACAATGGCCGACCATTTTACAGTTATACATCGGAAAATTCATGGAAGGAAAAGTGGGACAAGGTGCATTCTTATGTGAGCAAGAATAAACTTCCGCACCTAAGGAAAGTAACCACAGGTCTACTCGGAGACCTCCAAAACAGGATAGACTTGCTATGCTTCGTGAAGTCTCGAAAATTGGAACACATTCACTCTTGTTATGCCGCACTGCTGTGGCCCGTCTCATTACAATTTTTGTAGTCACGGTTGATTGCAATGATTGCAATCTCTGCTAGAGCGCGATTAATTGCAATTGCTTCTCCAACAATTCAATTCCACGCAACGTGATTGGTAGTTTTCTCTAGCTGCTGTCATAGCAACTCCAAATATTGCAACTTACTCGAGGATTGCAAACCTTTACATAACACAGGCTAATGGTCATATGCAGCAGGAGATTTCTACAAATTTTACAAGTTAGTGCAAATATGACGATTCATGCGGTTAATCCCTTTCAATGTTTCTGCACAACCAGTGCAGAGCAGATGATTGAATTTCGTCTTTGATCAAAGGTGCAATGTAAAAATCAACTTCGTCCGACGCTCCTTGAGTTACATGTACACGTGTATGTGCTCTCGTATACCAGATATACATCCATACTCCATAATTAACGCTTGAACGATCGACCGGGCAACAACATCTTTCCAAATATGCACAGAGAAAGTGTGAAATTTGCAGATAAGCTTGAAATTCTCTTGACCAAACAAAAATGCATGCTCGTGCTAGCACACGCCACTTGTCAGCCCCCCTTTTCTCCAATATCAAAATCATCGAACGCTGGCGTTAACCGCGGCTCGGACCTCACATAAGTATGCGAAGAATGCGAGCCCCACGAACACACGTTTACACGCTAAGAGATGGATGAAGGGCCGAAAGAAGATTGACCCGAAGAAAATCGTGCCCGCACATATCCAGTGACTGGACGCCATGTTGACCTCTTCTGGTTGAGTCATACTATCCTCTTCCTTTCACATTCTTCTTTACCTCTTTCTCTGAGAGGGAGGGGGATGAGTTGAAGATGGGATATGCTTGAGGAGGAGATAGAGTGGGGGGGGGGGAGGTTTCTCAATGAAACACGCTGAAATTACTCTCTCCCTCTCTATTTCTCCGTGACCGCCGTTTCTTCATTCTAATAAAGGCCGTATCGGCTGTTCTGCCTCTCCTGGAATCTCATAAATCGGTGGGGGGGGGGGGGGGGGGGGGGGTGAGGAAAGACAGTGCTCTTTCGGGATTAGGTACAGAAGAAGAAAAATAAAGAAAACAGGAAAACGAATCAAAATCTTACGTTTCTCTGTGTCGTTTGTCTGTTTGGAAGCTCCGATCAGCATAATTTAATTGTGCACAAGTGATATCACACAGACACACAAAGACACACACACACATACACACACACACACACACACACACACACACACACACACACACACACACACACACACACACACACACACACACACACACACACACACACACACACACATATATATATATATATACACAAACACACAAACTGCTGTGGTGTACAAGTTTCGATCTTGAAAGTCACAATTTTATTGTTCTAACCGTGACCTGAGCCAGTGTTCGCTTTACTCTATTATAGACCAATAGAACTGTAATAACCAGTGTTCTGGCAGTTAGATAAACTAAGCGCCGAGTTTGCTGCCTCTTACATTTATCCTTTCACGATTCCAGACGATGCATCAGTATCTATTCCAAATCTGTTAAGTCGTCACGACGAATAGTACTCTCCAAAGATACACACAGCTGACATAAATGAGAGAAATTCTATGACGGGGGACAACACTGCAGGTTATCTTCTGCGAAAAAAAAAAAAAGAATTTACAGATACAATGCATTCAATAATATCGCGCTATAAAAAAAAGTGAGGGCAAACGTTTATTCATAGCCACAGATTATTGAACTCCACATATTCAAAGCGGTGTATTCAAAAGTTTGCTAACTGTCGGTCGTCTGTCATCTTGCCCTTGCTTTCAACAAAGCGGTTATAGAAAATTCAAATAAGATTTGATCAAGGGTATTTTATGAAATTCAGTGGGATATTCAACCCCTACCCCCCCCCCCCCCCATCGGCCCTGAATAGTGTTGTGAGCGTGTGATGGAATCGTGCCAATTTTTCATGATCACGAACGAGATAATGATCTTCACTTTGTCGCTCCGCGGATAAGAGCTAAACAAATACATCACGAAAAATACTTTGGACCTAGTGATTAACATGACGTATATAGTATATAGTACGGCAGTATATTATGTTCCCATATCATAACCCCCGCTGGAGTTGAACGATAACGATAGTGTCACACCCGAAGCACACGTACACCTATCTGAGAATTATAGCGAAGTCGTACACAATCTTCGGCAAAGCAACCACAGAATGGTTCCATTTAAAAGCAATGCAAATTGTAATTCGTATACGGCAATTTTTAATGCTCATGAAATGACGATCATACTGCATAACACACACGGAATACCAATGCCTTCATTTCATACGAATTCCGCGACCACCGGATCGTATACAGCCAAATATGAAAAATCTCAAGCAAGACACAAGTCAAAAATTTACAGTGCAATATAGTAATAAAGATGAAACTTCACCGAACGATGGAAATAAACTACCTGATTTTAGTTCGTTTGGCCTTACGGACATAAACAATAATACGGGTTACCCCTGCGCCAAGATACTGGCTTTACAAAACTTCAAAAGAGAAAAAAAAAATTGTCAGGATAAAAGCAGACCAGCAAAAATGAGAATTGACGAGCGAGAAATCAAAGCTACATGTGCCCAGTACCTCCCTCAAAAGCGCATGGAAAAGAGAAAGGAGGAGGTGGAAGGGGGGGGGGGGGTTAAGGTGGGAGACTCGTCGAGATGAAAATGTCGTGTTCGATCAACTTTCTGCGACGTTTTTCCAAACTCCGGGATCAATTCACCTCGCGTGTAGAACATTTCAACATCTACCCCTGACGAGCACACGGGCCGAATCCAATCCCGCGCTCCCTTTCTTCTCCTTTTTCCCGTCTTCTTCTTCACCCCTCCCCCCCCCCCCCCCCCGCCCCGTTTTCCAGGGCATTTATTTCGCCCCCTTCATCTGACTTGATATCAGGAGCGGAAACGATGCACGAGGGATCAAACCATGACAAGGAGAAAGAGGGGGAAATAAGAATCCAAGTTTGAATACCAAGTAACATATTGTTCCCCATACTCTCATATTTTCTACTTTATTGTAATACATACAGAGAGAAATATATAGAGAGGGAGAGAGAGGGAGGGGTGGGCAAAGAGGGCACTAGAGAAAGATCCAAATCAAACCCACAAAGTTCTTGCCCTGCTGTTGCAGTAAAAGTGCAGTCATCTTGGTAAGCTATATACAAGCAGCATGATTGAAAAGAATTCAGCGTCCATTTCTATATCAATCTTTATGCTCTGGGGATTTGCTGAGAAATAAATGCCTCCGAAGGGATACATTGTGATGGAATAGATGCCTTGTCATTAAAATACATATATAACATGTACATGTAAGATAGATATCTTATATATATATATATATATATATATATATATATATATACATATCTATATTATATATCGTATATTGTACAACTGGTGTTATCATGGGAGATTGCATAAAAGCAGCAACAGTGGCGGATTTCTGCTTCACGTGTCACTTTCATTCTCTTGAATACTGGACATTTTTACTGATGACAAATTTATATACATTTTCAAACAATCCAAATACACGACGTGTCTTTGTCTACCCACACACACACACACACACTCACACACACACACTATATATATATATATATATATATATATATATATATATATATATATATATATATACATTTTCAAACAATCCAAATACACGACGTGTCTTTGTCTACCCACACACACACACACACACTCACACACACACACTATATATATATATATATATATATATATATATATATATATATATATATATATATATATATATAATATTGTGCACAGAAAGACAAGACAAAAAAAAAATCACCTAAAGCGCTAGTATTTTTCAAGATAAATCAAGTGGAGACCGGTACGTCTATAACGGAAAGAGATTGAACTCTGCTACCAGCTACATAGTTCCAAAAAAAGGGCCAATACCGACAAGATTTTCGGACATTCGATGAGAATTACCCCCGAAAAAAAAATTGCATGTATCCACAAGTAAATCCGGATTATACGCGCGGCAAAAAGTACGACAATTTTGGCAATGCCATGCAGTCCGTTCAATCATCTAACGTGAACGACGGGACTTGGTTGAGTTGGCTGTGTCTCATCTTCTTACATTGTATTACAGAACCATCCACTACTGTCCCCACCCCCCCCCCCACCCCGGAAAAAGGGGGTGGGAGAAGGGAGAGAAGTCTTACTCTGACCATGGGACTATATTGTAATCCCATGCTCTGACAACATAATCTATGCCTAACGTGCCGAATCGTACTCCGTAACGGATGATTACGAGCACACAAGTCTCCGATAATCGCACGGCGTTTCTCATGTGTATACCGGATAATCCCCATTTTTCACACTCCATGGTTTTTCCGTCATTTGGGGGGGGGGGGGGCATCACCCACTATCTCTGTCGAACAACGAGGATTGTTCGTGCTCGTCAGCTCATTCCTACAGCGGATGATCGCGAGTGTCTTTCACAACAGAGCTATAAAAAAAAAATGTCGTTTCGTCTGTGATGTTAAAGGTAGGGGATACCTTTTACAGACCTCCCAAAATGCAGCAAAACATTAAATATGAACCTCAGGGGACTTGTTTAGGCCACTGCTTAGAAATTTGGAAGTCAACAGTTATCTACAATTTGAATAATGCACAAAACTCTTAAGTACTCAGTAGTTCTGTGTGTCAGCCACACTTAAGCCTTTTTGTTGCAGTCTTCTGTATTTTTTATCTATAAACACAAATCTAAAACTATAAGAGCTGCTGTAATAACATTTTGTGTGGCAAGAATGTATATAGAAATTAATGTTTGTAAGTTTTGATTAACTTTCTTCACAAAATATGATGGACACACATGCAGTGCATGGGTCTGCAAAGGTAGCCTAGTAATGTACTGGAATTTACGGTGAGCCCGACCAAAATTCAATTCAAAATCTAACGGTCAATTAAAATGTACTAAATGTTACCTTCCACTTTCAATACTTTATGGGAGTTTCTAAAATGATACTCTCTTCAACATACCACTGTATTTATACAACTCTTCATTTAAGGCATGCTAATGGGATTCCCTACCTTTAATTGCGGTCCAAAGACTCATGCACGTAACACTTGATATTACTTACGGATTATGTTGCTGCTACTTGCCGGTCGGAAAAGAATCGACGCAACGTTTGCAAATGGGTGTAGGCTTCTATGGGAAAGGTTTGAGGGTAGGATGTCGTCTGTTTTGTTCTCATATTACATTGTACATTCTCCTCTGTAGTCTGAGGGTAGAACTGAATTTTGAGAACAGATTTCTAAAATGTATACAGCCAGACGATATCTTCTCCCGAAAAAAAAATAAACAAACAAACAATCATGACACTAAATAAGTCGAAGAACCAAGGCGTATAGGAGGGCAGCATGGTGCAAGCATTAGAGAACTTACTGCAATATCAAAACAACAAGATTTTGCTATGGAAATTGGTGCTCAGTGTCTCAGTGAGTATTTTGACTCCTCACTATGAGTCTATAGTCTCTCGTTATAGTTTCGTCATAACATTATGGCATTTGTCCACTGGCATTACGCCCATTTTACGTGCGCGGGAGTGGGTTTGCATGTAATACCATTATTGGAATAAGCAGCAACAACTACAAATTGTAATTGTAGCGCAAAAAGGGAGGAAATACCCCACATTTTGTGTTATATGGCATTGTCACTTTAGTATAGAGGTGTTTGCAGCTGACCGACGCATGCACTCCTTCCCTTTTATTCTCGTATCCACCGACCAGGAGCGCGACGCGCGATTTCACTGATGACTAAGTGCGTTACCATAGCAACAGAATGGTTACTCCGTAATGATGCAGTTGGTGATGTGGAGGCGGGTGCCGTGCGAGCTGCAAGGAGCGTTCTGTCGGATCGAGAGCCGAAGAAGACTGTGCGGATCAGGAACTTAACGTTGATTGAGGTTGATGGGAGTGGGGTTTTGTTGCAGAGATGGACAATGGATTAAGCGGAATATGATTGCTTTTCTTCTTGCGATTATCAATTCTCTCTCACTCTCTTTCATCTTCTCCCTTCTCCTCTTCCCCCTCCTGTCAATGAGGGTATTGCCCGGAGCTTACATTGTTATTCATGCTTGTCTACCTTGCTCGTGATCTGCGTCTCAGCGAGCAGGTTGCCTGCAGGGCTTGCTTAATTCACATCTATATCATGCCCTCTCCACCAGCCAATGACATAACTACTGGGGTTTTCTTTGTCCGGGCTGTTCATTTTTTTTTTCCTGTGAGTGTTATAAGCATGCACACAAGCAAGATGCCGATTATTTGCATAATCTTGAAGAGTAGTAACAAACATGTCTTGCTGTCGTAGAAATTGAACGGACAGGTGTCCCATACTCGAGAAAGCAAATACACTCCTCGGCGTTCAAAATTTGGTGGTCTGACACTGTTCTGCTCTCAAGAAGTTTCTGAAGTCCATGGATATCGACACCTATAGCCCCAATATCCCGAGATATTATTTTCGTATGCTTTTTTTTTTTTTTTTTTTTTTTTTGGTAACACTAGCAGTACAAACTTGCGAGATGTCCATTCAAATTCAAGTTTTCACTGTGTAATCTGCACAATAATAAGAGCTCTGTATGACAAAGGCTGGGGTGTGATAAGTGAGAATGGTATACTATTCGATTTTTTTCCTCTACTCTCAAGTCACATACATTGTGTGTACGCTAATGTCATCAACAAAGTAATCATGTTTTTTTTTTCTCCAGAACAGCTCTAAATTGGCACAGCTTCATGACCTTACAAAGATCCGTAAATAAAATATTCGATAGAAGACTTCTCATAAACGTATAAATTATATTCCAGAAATAGCTTTTTATAAAAGTCCAATGGTAGCGAAACGTTTGCATATTCCCTGTGATGGTAATTTTCTTAAACGTACATAAGTGTACCTGCACGGTACCGTTTTCCTGATGTGAAGAAATGAGTGAGAAAACAACTAAAAATATGCGCATAAACCAGTTCGACGAAAATTACACCCGAGTTCACATTCGTGGTGAGACTGCCAATTTCGCGATTACTAGTATCTGCATGAGGACGTTAAACTCTCTCACTGATATCCAATCATGGATATGAATAGCCTAATAAGTAGTCCTCCATAAATAGACCAACACGATAAAACCCGTATTAGAAGAGTCATGACGAGGTTAATCACGTGGTCATTATAAAAAAATAAGCAAAGAGAAAGAAAGGGGACTGCAGGACATCAGAAAAAAAGTCTAGACAAGCAATCTTTCACTTGTTTCTTCTTGTATGTGTGAGTGTGTAAGGATGCTGTTCGATTAAAAAAAAAGACACAAAAACAAAACTGAATTAATACAATATCACTTACAATATTATCTACTACTTCTTTAGAGGTTGACAACCGGTCTTTATTTTGCGCGATTGTGCGCTTGGTTCATCATAAATGTCTATATTTATCATTTGCCTTCTTCCACGATGACATTTGAGTGGTATGATATCAAGTATAGGATAGTAACATGGAAGAGCGCAAACGAGTGAGAAGGGTGAACGAACGAAATATGCCTGAAAATAATTTGCGCTTGGGGAGCTATATAAAATGTTATGACCCTCGTCTAAAGACGAAGAAAATCTGAGATGACAATCTCTGCGATGACTGCCGTCGGTTCCTTTGCAAAGGCGCCGAAAAGCATAATGTATACAGTACGGATAGCTCTCACACTATCGGGAAAAACACACGTCTGGGACTACACCAGATACTCCGCCGGCAGACTCCGAACATTCATCTTGATTCGATCAGTCACATACTGATTGTAAAGAAGCAGTTTTCATGATGCATTTCTCGTCACAGTGAAACTGCAGCTGACAACTGTGCTCAAAGTGTGATAGCTCTGGCTTCTGGTCATTACATGTACCAACATTACTCATCATAACCAGGGTCTGAAGCCTACACTAACACCAAATGTCGTCCTGCATGAGAAGAGGCTGTCCGGATAGTCGGATAATCCGATTAGATTTCAGGGCCTCGGGTATAAAGACGTACAAACTTTACATTTGTCGACATTTAGCAAGGCAGCGTAGGAATGTACACTGTACCTTCGTAGGCTCATTTGCTTGCTATTCATCGGAATTCGTCCTAATGTTTTGCCATCAAAATTACAACCTTCGCGTCAACGAACCCAATATTTTGGTGTTCAAGCGCGCCGGAACACTTCTGGTTTTTTTTTGTTTTTTGTTTTTTTGTTTTTTATTTTGTTTTGTTTTTTTTTTTTTTTTTTTTTTGGGGGGGGGGGGGCAAAATCTCAACGGGGGCACATTATGTGACGATGTGAGATCCTCGGCGCGGTAGCGAAGCGAGTGAGCGGGGGGGGGGGGGGGGGTGGAAAGGGGGATACCCCCCCCCCCCTCCACTGTAGGGAGCTTTTGTAAAACAGGGTACAAAAGTCGCGTTTATATACCATTTAAAAGCAAATTTCTAAGGAATTAAACATAGTGAAAAATAATCAGTGCGAAGGACTATGATTATTACATACGGCCGAGTACATAATAATGTGATTGTGTGAGATCCTCGGCGAGGGAGCGAAGCGACCGAGCGGGGGGAGGGTGTGGGAGGGGGATACCCCCTCCCACGGTAGGGACTTTTTGTAAAAACAGAGTATAAAAGTCGCGTTTATATATAATTTAAAACAAATTCTAGGGAATTAACATATTGAAAAAATCAGTTGGAAGGACTATGATCATAACATACGGGAGTACATTAAAATTGTGATGGTGCGAGATCCTCGGCGAGGGAGCGAAGCGACCGAGCGGGGGGAGGATGTGGGAGGGGGATACCCCCTCCCACGGTAGGGACTTTTTGTAAAAACAGAGTATAAAAGTCGCGTTTATAGAACATTTAAAAGCAAATTTCTAGGGAATTAACATTATATTGAAAAAATCAGTTGGAAGGACTATGATCTTACGGGGATATATTATGTGATGGTGTGAGATCCTCGTCGAGGGAGCGAAGCGACCGAGCGGGGGAGGGTGTGGGAGGGGGATACCCCCTCCCACGGTAGGGACTTTTTGTAAACACAGAGTATAAAAGTCGCGTTTATAGAACATTTAAAAGCAAATTTCTAGGGGATTAACATATTGAAAAAATCAGTTGGAAGGACTATGATCTTACCATACGGGGGTATATTATGTGATGGAATGAGATCCTCGTCGAGGGAGCGAAGCGACCGAGCGGGGGAGGGTGTGGGAGGGGGATACCCCCTCCCATGGTAGGGACTTTTTGTAAAACAGAGTATAAAAGTCGCTTTTATAGAGCATTTTAAAATAATTTCTGAGGAATTAAACATAGTAAAAGAAATCACTGCGAAGGACTATGATCATAACTTATGAAAACTTTTCATTTTACTATAAGTACGGGCAGAACGAGCGAGCCACTTTTACTTTGCAATATATCTGAAATGTACTCATTAAAAGCTTAAACGTGATCGCATCGTTCGAACAATAAAAAATATTCTTATACTGCTAGAAAGCAAAGAAGAAAATGAAATGTGTAAGGTTTACTAAAAGTATGTTTCAGCGGGCACACTCGAGGACACGAGGGCAAAAACTCGTTTTGCCCCCCCCCCCCCAACATTTTGTTTGGGGGGGGGGGGGGGGCAAGTGCCACCCCTGCCCCCCCCCCCCCCCCCCCCCCCCCCCCCGCTTCCGGCGCCCTAGTTGGTGTTCATTGAAGTTGGCAGAACATAATGATGTAATTGCAACTAGTCGTTTGGTAAGGACTGCTAACCTATCCGACAGCTTGCGTTCCACTTTTTTTTTTTTGCTGTTACAGAGACAGAGATGACCGATTGACGGACAATGGTCTTCCATGATAACAGGAGTTCAATATTGTTTTATCATGCTTGAAGACAATGCCAATATTTTCTGGTAGTAGAGTAATCACGAAATTTGGAGTCAGCTGCGGACAGAATGGTACCTAAATTCCACTAATACGATATCATTTTTTGTTTGTTTGATTTGTTGTTGTTGTTGTTGTTGTTGTTGTTGTTGTTGTTGTTGTTGTTGTTGTTGATGATGATGATGATGATGATTTCATCCTATAATTTCAAAGGTAAAACCTGTCAAGCATACTTCGACCTGCTAAACCTTTGTTCCTTGCACTTACTTGACTCAACATATTGTATGTTTCCCTTTTCTTCAAGTTGAGTTGAGATGATTGCTTGCACTATTTCTACGTAAACTCTAATTGACAAACTTCTATTCACTATAATACAACACGCACTCAAATTAAATAGACGTAATGTTAAAAGTTACGTTACTATGTAAAGGGAAAATAAAGTATCTTGAGAGAGCATCTATTTCTCCTGTGAATACTTTCGATCTAAAAATCGGCAGACCTAAGAGCAGTCACAATAAGTCATGTAATCTATCACCTTTGACCTGGCATAGCATCTCCTGTCCTCACTGAGACGCAAAGTAGATTGACTTGTAACGCATGGAATCACTTCATGACGCTCTCAAAATTAGATGTGTTTGTGCTCCTCTTTAGAAACCATTTGACGAACTTATAGGCCTACAGCGTGAGCAAACTAAGGTATGAAGGGAGGTTAAACCACGGAGCTACATAGATTCATGGCGTAACTACGATTCCGCCACCCGCTTATACATGGGCACAGAAAGTTTGCGTGTGAAATATTACAGTATATGCGATACGCTCCCCTGTACATCTCGCGTCTATAATCAAATTATGTCTATCGCGTTTACATTGTCACCACTAGCTAAAAATTACTCGTAAGCTTGCCCTACGGTTGCGACGAGCTTATTGCAAATATCACGGGCGCGCAAAATTGAATTACACTTCCTCATTTTGTCACGTTGCTTACCGCTACGAACAGGATATTGCAGCTTCTCCTACAAGTTCCTACATCTTACACGGTAAAGATGCACATAAGGGCCTCAGATAAGTGCCAAGTGCGCACTGTAGATCACGAGGCATATCTTGTATCGGTATCTCAGGTATTCCCTACAGGTATAATGAAATGGTTGGTCATTCTATTGGAAGTCCACGGAAGCTACTATAATACTCGAAGGCGGGACGGTGCTTTGAGTCGAAAAGAGTGGTTAGCACTCCAAATTCACTCCTTGATCACAGCGTGTTTACTTCTGTCCTGCATTTTTCTTGATGGTGTCTCATAGAGTCTGACTCACAGAATTAACCCCAAAAAAGCCTATTATTATGCATAATACATACAACCGCAATAAACAATAGATCGCGAAATCAAACGGAACCCGAAAATGACGACTTACTGATAATGACTAAACACTTGCATTTTCTTATCATAACATATAGGACTATAGTGACTATTGAGAGCAAATATAGCGTTACTATTTCTCTCACTATTTAGCACTGCGCTAAGTTAGCTGCAATAATATTTAGACTCATCAACAGTGTACTGGAATATAGAGAGAAAGAGGTTGGATAACGGACAATTATTTCAAATATATTTGTGTACATACAGCAACGCACTGTAGTCGGCAACCTAAGTGTATTATAACAGCGAACCCTCATTACGCTGTGGATATCATCGTGCGGGGTCACGTATAGTAGTCAAGAGTTCACGTTTCCTACTCGGCAAGTATATCCAAACACGCGCCTGTCTTCCACCCCTGCAGAGTTTCTCCGATTGGAGTCCATCTGGACTTTCTGGCAGCCTTGAGCCCTACAGCGAAAGGTCACATGCTCCATCCTTCACCTCATTTGACCTCTGTCCCTCACACCTCACGGGCTCCGCTCATCACCGTGCCCAAGAGGCTCGAAACTACAACACCCTGGAAAACTGCTACGATCGGCGGTGCGGATAAGCCGCGGTGTTGGATTATCAACCTTGTGCATATATATACATCTATTTCTTCTCATGTCGAATACTATCCCCGTAAAATGAGTGGGACGAGATGCCAGGTATCTTACTTGAGATTCTGTATACCTTCTTTCCATACCATGAAAATGAGCGATTAGGCCTGTCCTTACAATGGCGGGAGAGGAGGAATTCTGTATGCGCATCCAGTTATCACGGATGCGGGAGAAAAAATATATATATAAGAGCAGGGCTGTCACTACATGATAATGTTCGTCGTAGGCCTACGCAGAATAAAAAGATTGGTCGATTATCTTCATTTTTACGGCAGCGGCACGCTGTCAATAATGAGCGATGGTCGAGTAGTGCGTGGCCGAAAATAATCAGGCCAAAAGAATTACTCACTATGGTGGCTTCAAGAAAGGGTCATCATGTATGGTCTCTTTTTTTTTCGGGCGTCTTTTCGTTGATCACCTCCTTGAGTGATCGACACAAATGAGATCGGCGGGACTGGGCGAAGAAAAGAAAGCTGAATGATATAGTTGCAAACACCGCCTGACAGCCGGGCTCAGGCTGAAGTACTACGGGGGGAAAGAGTGAATGGGACCCACGACGTGGAATGAATACTACATAGTCGTGTGGTGTATAGTACTACGACAGGGGTCAAAGTACCATCAACGCGATATGTTATAAAATAATAAGATGTGAGGAGAAAATGGCGGAGGGTATACCACGCTGTCGCTACAAAATCGTCCCATTTGATGTTGCATCAGTAGTGACTGCCTCTCTTGATTATCACGGGAAAACAGTTCTTTTCTTAATGAAGTATGGGATATAAATGATCGAAAGGCGAATCAATGCAACAGTGAGTGTGACACGTGATACTCATCACACCATTATCACACACTTCCATCAATACAAAATCTTGCTAAGGCATAATCGCTTCACTTCATGGTTGACCTAGGTATATAATATGCTATCTTTTACATAATTTTGAGATGAACAACAAGTTTTGATTTCGTGAACTTCAAGATTTCGGGTACTCGTATTTGAACCTATCTCCTGTTGAGAATGACATATAGTTCTTACAATTAAGGCAAAGATCTAAAAAAGAAAGAGGTTTACACAGTCTATCCACAGTCCCAATGTATAACGAAACAAAAATAAACGCGAAATGATTTTTAGAAAGTTTTTTCTTAAATTTTTGATAGTGTGTTTAGTATTGAGCCCCAATCTCAAATAAAATTACGTCACTTTCTTTGAAGATGTAAATGCACATTAAATCATATACGTGTAGGCTCCCTTCCATTTACACTGCATTATGATGTATGCAATTTCGATCGTGTGCTCACTAAACTGAGTCGATGTGATATCTATACTATCCATTGTATGTTGTTTTTACGTCTGCTTCTTAAAGTTAATGTTTTTATTATCAGTCAGCATAGTGTGCTAACAATATATTGCCAGATGAAAACGGGCCGAGGATACTTCTCGCTGGTAATCATTGTACATGCTTCATTCAGGAAATTTTACATCTATTGCAACTCACTCTATAATCAACATACCATCTGAAATTGATCATGTCCAGAATGAACTGTGCCGAATTATTCACGCCAAACCTCACACATAAAAAGACTACAATAACCGAAGGCTCAATCGTGAATGCAGTGGAGCAGAAGATGTTTACTGGGAGATACCAGTGACGAGGAAACATTTTATTAATCTCTGGGAATGAGAGAAACACGCGTGATGTCATTACGCCTGCTAATGTGTCACGCAGGTGAAGTGGGATGCGGCTAAAAGAGATCAACGGGGGGAGCAATGAGAGCATGGAATTGAGATGAACTTTCAAGATTTGACTGATAAAGAGATGTACATGTACCATCATTTTTCCCCTATCCCTCGTCTCTCTCCACCCATCGCTCAGCACGTCCCCTTACTCCGCCTGAACTCCAGACTCAAGCAAGGCTGTGCTTCAAACCTGCATACATTGTACATTAATTATGCGGGCAAGTGCTGCGCGGCACATCAGCAAGCCACAAGGAGCCTCGACTACTGTACCTATGGTCACTGTGCCGAGCGATGTCACAGCTTCGATGTCACTGCTACGGACAAGGATGCAGACTGGACCTTTCCAAGTCTTGACCAATTGTGCATAAGTCCTATTTAGGAGGTCAATATTCCAAATGTCCAATAGCGCCAATCACATGCCTTCTGGAGTTTTGTTTTGTGTTGTTTTGTTCTGCGTTGTTGTTGTTGTTTTTAGAGGGTCAATGTAGACCATGCAAATTCTCACTGTATTGGTGCGTGTACATTGTATTTGACATTTTCGCATTTCTGAAAGAACCTAGTCATGTGCGATATTATCCATGTTATGCGTATTGTGAAATCAATTAATAGTATGCTCAGTACGACTACGCGAATCTTTCAAATGCATGGATACGCAAGCGGCCCCTGTCTACAGTATTTGAGGGCATGGTGCAGCTACGTGTACGCACTGCGATATACAGTACATGTACTTCTGTCACCTGTCGTCAAAACATGCCGATTTATTATTGTGTCGGGTATCGTTGCACAATTACTCCGCAGAACAAAATAGGTACAATGTACTACAGTCATAGTGGATACAACTGTAATATTACTATAGAATACACGAGGACATGAGGATGGGTCATCTGTTGACATTGGTTCTGTACCTTGATGCTTACACTACGTAGTGTTATCCGTCCGTATGACAACATTGGCATCGAAATACAGAAGGGATGGAACAAAACAGCATAAGATTATTTTGACTTTCCTTGTTTTGAGATTATCCATGATACCGATACACATACACACACACACACACAACACGCACGTACATAATATTACATCAGTGTATACCTT
Source organism: Diadema setosum (assembly GCA_033980235.1). Classification (NCBI taxonomy): domain Eukaryota; kingdom Metazoa; phylum Echinodermata; class Echinoidea; order Diadematoida; family Diadematidae; genus Diadema; species Diadema setosum. Next base: position 30,228,296 of record CM067066.1, on the reverse strand, counting down.
CGCGACTTGAATGAACCAGCTCTCAATGATGATTGCTTGAAAAAAAATAATAAAATTGGCAGACAACGAAAACCAAATGCAACGAAATGAAATACAGATGAAAGCATGATGCCAGCAAGCCAATCTGATAAGAAAGTTTCTCAGTTTCCATGGTTACACTTCCTTCACTAGCATTATCAGAGTGAATAGGGTCTACAATGTTTTCAGTTTGTGTTCGAGGCAATTCCGGTGATGATTCCAAACTAGTGGCAGTAAAGATGAAGATGATACGAATAATATTCATAAATGAAAATGAATAGATATCATGGAAGATATGAAGATGATGATGATGATGACAATGTTAATAAAAATTATTATCATAGGCCTAATCATCATCATAATCATAATACTAATTCTACACGGAGAATGTCCTATCCTCATTTTAAACATTGATTATCATTATGGATTATCACGAACAAACTCCTTATTCCCAAAGGCTATGTGCACGTAAGGTAATGGGCAGAAAAACCTTGTTCAAAAGGGGTTATTTAAAAAACAAACAAACATGCATACCAGCCGACGTCGTATCGATATCGTCACCTATCAAATTTATTCATTATATATACCTTAGCACATTGACTTTGGCGCTTTCGCGAACGTTTACTATAAATTGTGTTTACAGCTGACGAGAGATGCTAATGATAACCATAGCATGGACCAGTACCAAGGCCCCTGACCTGGTCAAAATATTGAATGTCCTTTTTGTGTCTACTCATCTCATGTACACAATCCATTCGGTGACACAGCATTCGTCACGTTGTGACCGCAGTTGACCACATACATTAAATTTGTACAAGGTTAGAAAGGCGTGGATTGTATGTTTCCCCTATCTATACAGCTGTTCGCATGCAGGTACATGATTATGTTTTATGAAGAAGATATACACTGTATGGGGGAAATAATCTTAATCCCTCCTGAATACTATTTTTGGGGGATGTGTGTAGAAAATAGAATACGATGTCTAAGTTTTAATGTTGCATAAGAAAAACAAAATACACACGTACACATGCAAATTGAAAAAAAAAAACGACAACTACAACGACAATGAAAATATAAGAATGCTCGTTTTGCATGCACATGTGGAACATACACAAACCAGTTGATTCGTCAGGCATCCTACTTACCGGTTTCTACATTCTGGTTGGTGGAGAAGGTGCCAGATACGAATAATAATGTCACCAGCAGTTGAGTCAATACCGAATGACCCATTTTTGCTGTGTCTTTCGATCCCGTGTGTCTTGTCGTCTGAAAGAAATCCACGCTTCTGACGTGTCCCTAAATGGAGGATGCTGTATTACCCGCGATGCGAAAAAACACGTTCGCCTCCCCCAAGTATCAGCTGCGGGTGAGGAGAGAGAGGTTCTCCAGACACACAAACGACATGGAAGGAGGGATGAGATATGAAATATATCATATATATCTCTCTCAAACGGTGCTGCCACAATGTCTCATACAGTCGTTTGCTGCTCGTTCTCCATTCTCATCTGTGGAACCATTTCACTGCTGTCGTCTCCTGCGAGTATTTCAACCGTCAGGGGAACATTATCCAAATTTTAATCCCGATGGAAGTGAACTACTGGCTACTCAGAGAAATTTCTGCCCAAGAGAGCTGTATGATGTGTGTGAGTGTGTGTGTGGTTGGAGAAGATTTGGCCAAATCACTGCCACAGAGGTAAATGGCGCACACGCTCGATGTGGTGTAGCGATTGTACGCTAGGAAGCCCAGCGTGTACGGAGCCTCGTTCGCTTGCCCCGATCCACACTGCTCTGCAACACACCAGCAGCATGCAGTGTACACACGTCTGTCAAAAGTTACTCCCAACTTCTCAGCTCCGCTCCGAGCAGCTGCGCGTTCTCGCTTCAACGAAACCTTCGTAAATTGCGAAGAATTTGATGAAACCTTCCCCGAGACAAACTGCAGAAAAGATGAAGCTTCCAAAATGCGAATGTCAGCAAGAGAAATAACGTTGTCTTGCGTCTTTTCAGCACATTACGAGACCGCTGTCAGATTAGCAGTCCCGCAAAATTCCGACAATAGTGACAACAACAGACGGTCGTTTCAGCTCAACGGCCGTGCAGGTCCGTGCATTCGCCCCGTGCATTTAGCACCGTACAATGGAACGCTCCATCCATATGCATACAGAGCGTGAGTCCATTGATGCGGCTTGTCATATAAAACACCAGCGGCGTGTGATGCAGGCCCGCTTTACTCGAAGCAGCGGCGTGCATGGGGGGCCACATAGAGTCGAGCAGTGTACACAAACCTTCCCTCATGCATTTGTTTACCTTCGCCTCTCCGATGAATTCCACGCTGGAGTGTGTGTGCCGGTGTCTGTGTGTTGTGAGTGAATAGTGAATGAATGGGGGGGGGGGGGGGGAGAGAGAGAAGAGGTAGCTTTGTGATTCAAAACCAAAGTTATCCTTCCACCTTGGTTAATGGCCTACAAAACGGTAAAAACCCGGAGAATACAAAGAAAGAGGTGTGTTAGCAGGGAGAGACATTGATGTTGCGCTTGTTTTCTCATATTTTGGTTTATGTATAACATTGACCTGTTGTTGTTCTTGTTCTTCTTGTTGTTCTTCTTGTTACCCGTTTGACATCTTTCGCCAATTGATCCTTAGCTTTAATTCTGCACTGGGTGAGGTAGGTCCATGACTGCCAATTAATGGAATGGGGTGCGTATGTTACCCCCTTCTCCTATACCTAATTAGCCTTTGCAAATCGACTCGGGTGCGACCTTTGACTCCAAGACGTGTCACTCACACATGCCACTCAGGCTTATCACACCGATCACCGCCCTCTCGGCAGGCGAATGAGATTCGTTTGCAGGTGCTGCCATGGTCCTTTATTTCCAAGTCTTCGTTGGGGGTCTCGAAGAGAAAATCGCTCCTCTAAAATCAAAACTCATGATAGTAGTATGTAGACACGTGGTAACAGTTGCTTCCATTGTCCCATTGTGATGATTGTATCGTGGACAAAATCGACATGCAGGTTATCCTGGCGCGACATGAATTCTCCATTTTCAGAGATATAGAAAGAGAGGTAAAAGAGAGAAGGATCGTGTGTATATGTGTATCAAAGAGCCTCCACTGACATGCCCACAACGCCATTTTCCTCGTTTATTTTCCTTTCTAAAGTGCAGACTTCTTGATTGAGGTAACTTCCTATATAAATCTTTTGTTTCGCAGTTGAACTCTGTACAGCACAAAATGAAATAAAGCTCCTCCGATTCCAAACTCCAAAGTCTAGTTTCTGCTAATGTCTGTACAAAAAGTAACGAAATGAAAGTGTAATTGTGAATAATAGATACGTAAATCTTGTTATATTCTTGTTTTCTGGAGTAATGATGGCAGGCCTGTGGGCCATAAGGAGTGTTTTGATTTGTTTGTTTGTTTGTTTGTTTGTTTTTTTGTTTGTTGTTGTTTTTTTGTGTGGGGTATTTTGCGCAGGATGGACGGCTGCATTGTTTGTTTTTACTTTGTTTCTTGGCGGGGTGTCAGAAACAATCAATCTGATTGACTCTTGTTTGTGGTCAACAATGACTGTATACCTTGTAACTCTTTGAGGATGGAAGACCAAATCAAGCATGGTCCTACAACACATTATAGACGGAGGTCTTTCTTTGATCCCATCATCACCGCCGCCGCCTGATTATGCGCATCTTGATGTATGATGAGCACATTCAGATGCTTGGACAATGACAATTGTCACTGACAAGAGAAGCGTTTCCCTCATTTCGGTCTTGTTTGGCTGAGGTGTCTTTTCAAACTCAACTGGCTTTGAATTCATACCAATAATAGGGAGCAGCAAACCTCACATTAAAAAAAAAAAAAATGGCTGTTCCATAAAGTTACTGAAGTTGACACGCATGAAATGAACGTTGCTTAATGGTAAGTCATACATTGATTGTCACCTACCGTTACTGTCCATGTTTGTTCTGAAACAATGTGCGAAAATGGGAAAAATTAGATTGCAAATCACAATCGATCTGCCAAAATATTAGCTAATATTTACTGTTCTCGAGTAAAGTACGTGTATTTCGCACATGGAATTAGCTGAACAATGATTTTCCAATATACACTATATAACTGCACATGCATTTTTGTTTTTATTTGAGTGGGTTATTATCTTTTGCGCAATGGTTTTAAGATTTCTCAAAGCGCCGTCTTGTTTTATCCCGGCTAGCTGTCGGTGGTCATGATGAGATCAAAGCAGGAAGGCATGTTTGAAACGCTTTTGTGACGCTTTCACATGACTATTGTGTAGTATAGGTCCATGCTGTAATCAGTCAGTCATCTTCAGTGTTACCACTGCTCTACCAGAGGGCCCTGCCATTATTATTACCCTAGCGTTGCCAGGTACCATTTTGTACACCCGGGTCGAGAGGGACAATGGTAGGTCAAAGCAGCTTGTCCAAGGACGTAAGTACTGTGGGCGGGATTCGAACTCGGGTCCTCCGATCAGAAGTCGGGAGTCTCATCCACTATATGCCACAGCGCCCCCTGTAAGTGCTGTAAGTGTCTACAATGGAGAATGCACGTAATGCCATGGCTTGGTAGGTCCTTCTTGCTTGTTTAATTCCTTGTGTATTTACCAGTTTGGCATAAGATGCTCCTTCTTTTGCATGGGGTTTGCTTCGCAGACGATATATTTTTTTTTTTCTGTATCTGGGCAATTATCCCCCGAGAGCAATAATATTATCCCAGCTAAATACTGTTTTGTGATAAGGTTAGAGTAAAGATTAGGGTTAGGATTAGATTTAAGGTATAGAGTTTGGGTTAGGGTTAGGATTAAGATTAGGATTAGGGTTAGGTTCAGGGGAAGGGTCCGGGGTAATTGCCCAGGGGGTAATTGCCCTAGACCCGTCTTTTTCAATCGCATATACAGATGCTATCTATAAACACATTAACACAATGTACACATCTAAAAACGCACATGCACAGCACACGCACATCTAAACACGCATATGTGGTGCGGTTGTCACATTTTATTAGAAAGACTGGTCTTTTCCTCTGATCGCTTAAAATCGTGCAGAAAATCACCTATTGATATAATATCAGTGCCAAGATCCAGTGTGGTTCCTGTCCTCTCCGCGTCGTGGCTGCAAACGCAAGATGGCGCTATGCAACAAATGCCCACCGATGAAGTGCATTTTAGTAATACATATAGGGTGTATGTCAAATACAGAACAACTAGACTGTGTTATACCTCGCTTTCTTGTGTCTTTTTCTGTCCCCATGTTTTTCTAAAGGACACTGATAAATGACTGGTTAACCCTTTGCGTACTTTGAGTGCTGATTGGCACAGAAAATCCGATGACGTTGTATACACTGCAGTCCAAAGTCCCTGGCACAGAAAAGGTTGATAAAAGATCTATTATATCACGGAGAGTTGCTACTGGTTGCAATGTTTTTAAATACCCGCGGTAGATTTTAAGAAACGATTGCACAGGTCTTGCAGACAAATTGCTGCATCGCAGTATACTATAGACTCATATAATAATTAATAAACAGTGATATATATATATATATATATATATATATATATATATATATATATATAATTATATTGTAGCAAACAACGGGGCCTTGGCACTTATGCAGACCGAGCAGACCGTCCGTTTGATCGAAATATACGATCACTCTATGAAGAGGATAAAACCTTAAGTTTCCCACCACTTGTACGTCACCAGTCTACACCTTGCACTTCACACCATCTGATTCAACGGCACATTCTCACTCTCATATCTAATTCACCCAACACACTGACAAGTGAATTTTCACTCTCACTCCCGACGTCGTTTCTAGAGTACGTCGTCCTCCGACGTTCGCCCTGGAAGTACGTCGTTTGTACTTTTCATTTCGTTCTCCGACGTCAGTTCTGGAAGTACGTCGGACGCGTACTTGTTCCTTCCAAAGTTCTGAACTTCGTTCTCCGACGTCTGTTCTGGAAGTACGTCGGACGTACTTGTTCCTTCCAAAGATCTGAACTTCGTTCTCCGACGTCAGTTCTGGAAGTACGTCGGACGCGTACTTGTTCCTTCCAAAGTTCTGAACTTCGTTCTCCGACGTCTGTTCTGGAAGTACGTCGGACGTACTTGTTCCTTCCAAAGATCTGAACTTCGTTCTCCGACGTCCGTCCAGATACTCAGTTATCCCATGGTGCAGCAAAGCCCGCTCGAGAATGCTCGCAAAGGCTGCTGGACGAGTTGTCTTCTGCTGCAGAACCACCGGTTGCCATCCTACTCCCTCCAGCATTCATTCCGACCAGTACTTATGTTATACTTGAACACGAATGCATCACAATTTCAGAGGCGATGTACCGGAACACTAACTTGTTTATTTACAGGTATAGTGCGTACATACTCACGTTCACAACTCCTACCGAACACAAGACAGAAAAGAAAGACAGTGCTATCCCGAGGATCAGCCTCTCTTCTTCACTGCCGAGCACTGAGGATATGAGTAGAGTAGCGTGCAAGTGTAATACCAGCACATCCTCTATGGAGAAAAATGAGGTAGCTAATAGTACCTGTGCTGAATTATTATAGGCATGGTTATCAATTTCTCCTAAAATTTCCTTTATTCTTACTTTATTTTACACAGAGTTAAGCTATCCCTTTAAACTCTTCACAGTTTGATTGAAATCATTTTAATCAAACATCAACACCATATTCAGTCCCATAACTGATCATGTTTACTAATTAATCGACGTTAATTGTCTAAAATGTGTCATATGGCCAACCTGTATACACACGTATACACACACACAATGCTAAATGTATGTATCAAACCTCTGTAACACAACTTTGAACTAACTGTAGGAATTATCGCTGCACTTATCATCCACATTTTTTATCACTATCTGAATCTCCACAAAAACCACTAATTGACAAATAATCATCAATACAGAAGACTGACTTAAAGGAACAATTCAAACACTCTTTTAGAACGCATAGCTTGTCACATGTATAAATCAGCACAAAGTAACCACGACTACATTGTGTTACTGAATATCTATGAACAAATTTCGCCTTAAAAGTGGTTTCGCACAAATTTCGCCTCAAAAGTGGTTTCGCACAAATTCCAAAGGAAATGCACTTCAATCTACACAAAATAGATATCATTTTGTTACAATATATATAGTATACACGCACGTATACAGATTGAAGTGGGGGGGGGAGAGAAATACTCCCCAGCAAACAAACACACGCAAAAAGCCCCCAAATGATATACCAACTCTGTGACCAAAATATTTTACATTTAGCAAGTGATGAACAAAAAGGTACAGAATTCAGTACGTCCACTACACCACATTGACCTTCAAACCACCCACCAACCCCAAATAGTAACCCCTATTTTTTTTATTCCTACGTTTCACGCACGAGCAAAATTATCGTCCATCTTAAACTTATAGATTTAAGAGTAAGAGAGCGAGGTGATAGTTTATACTGTTACGCTTTTAGAAGTCAGTTTCTATATCATTTTTCAGTCACGCCATAGCCTGTCGAAGGAGACAGCAGCGTACACACTGATCAGTAATCAATCAGTGTAAATAGGCATAGTATAATATTACACTGCAACATTGAGGTGCATTTCCATGACGCATGTTATTACAAGTCAGTTATCTTGAAGGCTGAACGGCTATTCACAAGCCCTGTACAACGTTTTAAATAATAACAGCTCTCTATAGTAAGTATAATAACATGTTTATATTAGCTCCCCTGGAAATCATCCAGTCCTCACGACGAATATCTCAATCATCCCCACCGTTAAACTAACAAGCATTCCCTCTTTTTCTAACCACGTCTTCAAAACCCATAGGGCAAATCTATCATGATTATAGCTTTGATACCTATTTTTTTTTTATTGCCCAGAACACTTGAAAACCTTTTTGATGATTGAAATGAAAATCGTTGTGATGTTCACGAAAAAAAAAAAAGAATATATTTTCACAAAGTTACTCTCACATTCCCTTCCCCCAAAACAGGCAGCACACACACAAGCACACACGTAAACAAACAAACAAAAAATGAATAAATAAGCAAACAAGCAGAAACTCGCTTAGTTATTTTCGGTCTCTTTCAACCATGTCTTCGAACCCGTCGGTCAAGTAAGAATGATAAACTTGCCGGTACTTCTACTTTCTGTGGATAGTGACATAATCTCCAATATCACAGAGTTATCCCTCTCTGGCAAATAAAGAAACAAAGAAACAAACTGAGCAATAAGTACGACTGTCTACAGACCTATCGAGTGCACAAACCCACCCGACATGTCACGTTGATCGAACATCCAAATCCATGATATCTGATGCTACTTCTACTCTCATTGATAATATATTCGTTAATATCTATATGATGTTACTTCTGGTATTGTAGTTTCTGATATCACTGATCATTTCCCGATATATGCGCTTGTACCTCAGTTTTCTACTAGGAAAATGCCAACCCTTAATTCAGGTTTTCGTGATATGTCTGAATGTAATCTTGATAGACTTAGGGAGGGATTGAGGTCAGTTGATTTGTCCTCTGTTTATAATCAAAGAAATAAAATGTAAATTCGTCCTTTGATGTTTTTATGAACATCCTTGTGAGTACTTGTAATGTTTATATACCTTTATGAAGACGATCCAGATCGAATTATAAGAAAGTACCAAAACAACCATGGATTTCAAAGCCCCTACTTAGGTCTATCAATAATAGGGAGAATAAACTGTTTTGCAAATACCGAAGATCTCCAAATGATGTAACAAAATCCCGTTATATTCGTTACCGCAATACTTACTTCTTCGTTACGCTTAGCCAAGCAACTGTATTTTGCTAATCAGTTTGAAAAAATGTGAGTTTGACATTAAGAGTATGTGGAGGGTGATAAACACAGCTTTGAAATCCACCACTGTTACAAATTCCCCTACTCATATTTTGATTGACGGTCGTCAAGTTGATGAGCCACAGGAAATGGCCGATGTATTTATTGACCTTGCCAGCAAAATACCAAATACCCAGACAACTTTTCATTCTTTTTTAAAAGACAGGAATTCACAAACCATGTTTTTCATTCCTATTGTTGAAGAAGAAATCAAAGAAATTGTTGATAACCTAAATATTAAGAAAAGTATAGGCAATGATGCTATTTCAGCTTTTCTTTTGAAGAACATAATAAATGAAATAATTTCTCCACTTACTTATATTTTCAATCAATCTTTGTCTAGTGGCAAAGTCCCAGATAAAATGAAAATCGCTCGAGTTGTTCCCATATACAAAAAGGGTCCAAAAGAATTTGTGAATAATTACCGCCCGATATCTCTTTTAACCTCAGTTTCGAAAATTCTGGAAAGGCTTGTTTATAAACGAACTCTTAGATTTCTTGTTATTTGCAATATTCTTTCCAATTTCCAATTTCCAATTTGGATTCAGAAAACAACATAGCACAACTCACGCATTATTAGCCTTCATTGATAAAGTAGCTCATGCTTTAGATGATGCCTTCCACACCATTGGTGTTTTTCTCGATTTTTCGAAGGCTTTTGATACCATTGACCATTACATTTTGCTTTATAAGTTAAGCCATTACGGTATCCGTGGGAGGGCTTTAGAGTGGTTTAAAGACTATCTCACAAACAGAAAACAATTTGTTTACATAAATGGTTATGAGTCAATTAAGTATGACGTCAATTTCTTGCGGTGTCCCTCAGGGTTCTCTTCTTGGCCCACTTTTATTCATCCTGTACATCAACGATCTCCAAAATTCGTCACAGATTCTTTCTTTTATTTGTTTCGCTGATGATACAAATTCATTTCTGTCTCACCGTAATCCCACTACCCTTGTAAGTATAATGAATAATGAATTGAAATCTGTTCAGTCTTGGCTTTACGCTAACAAGTTATCATTAAATGTTGATAAAACACATTATGTTATTTAGCAATTTTCTGCAAGTTATTCCTGATGATGTTAAGATTAATGATGTTAATCTAACCCGAGTAGATAGTACCAAGTTTTTAGGACTTTACATCGATAGCGACCTCTCCTGGAAAACTCATTTTAATTTTTAAAGCAAAATATTGTCACGAAACACAGGAATCCTAAACAAACTAAAACATTTTTTGCCCAACCATATTTTGCAAATTGTATATTCAACCATGATTTCCCCATATCGTAACTATGGAATTCTTGCGTGGGGTAACGCATCCAAATACTTGCCGGATTCGCTTTTTCTTCTTCAAAAGCGAGCGATCAGAACTATTAATCATGCTGGGTATTTATCTCACACAAACGCCTTATTTCTGAAAAATAAGATTTTAAAATTTATAGACTTGTTTGATTATAACTTAGGTATTTTTATGTATAAATTTTCCTCAAAAGATCTTCCTGATGTTTGTTTGTTTTTTTTACAGATGTTCATAAGAAACAATTCTGTCCACCACTATCCAACTCGCCAGAGTGACGCTTATCACCTTCCACGTACTCGAACAATTTTCGCCAAAAACACAATTATGTATACAGGTCCAAAATATTGGAATCTCCCAACAGAAGTTAAAAGCTGTTTGTCATTATCATCCTTTAAGCGTAAACTCAGACAGCATGATTGTATTGAATAGCTACAACACACAAGTGCACTAACATTCCTTTTTATTATGCTCATGGCTGTTCTGTTATACTACTCGGTTGTTGCCATGTGAACAGACTCATGCATATACATTTAGTTACATGCTCTCTCAAATTCCTGCCCATCGGTGTTTTTCCTTCCACTTCTAGTAAGACCTTCGGTCGCGTCGCATAGCGTCCATAGTTTCCCCTTCTTTCTTTCTTTCCTTTTTTTTTTTTCATGCGGCATTGCAGCTGGCTGGTATATCACATGTAGGAATTGCAATTGTTCATGTTTTCCATTTTTCGAATCTTTCCCCGTGTCCACGGAAGCCGGAATGTTTAAACCCTAACATTATGTCGTATTCACAATATCACTCCCATGTCAAAATTGCTATTAGAGCAACTGCTATAGTGTGCAGCATGTGGTTACTTGTTCTCATTTTATTTTTATCACACACATACATATATTAAATATAAGTGAGAAGAATCTTCTGTACCCCCGAATATTAATAGTCATTCTCTTTTGTTTATCCTTACTTTTGGTCTTTAATTTTTCCCGTGCTCCTCATCCTGTACCCCACATTTACTAGGCTTTTGTTGGGACCTACACTCAACAAGCTTTGCTTTTTAGTAGGTTCCATCGTATTTCTCTTTGCATCCTTTACTTTGATTGAAAATGACACATCGACCGCTATGTATTATGTTTGTATTCCTATTTCTTTATGCATGTATCCAAGCTGGACATTCTGTATTATCATATTTTGTTATATCATGCATTCTTCATCGAGAAATACGAAAATAAAATTGAAATTGAAATTGAAATTGAAATGATCGTTTTGATTTTTCCCCCGAAACTCAAGACCCTCGCCCCCGGCCCCCCCCCCCCCCCCCCAAAAAAAAAAGAAAGAAAAGAAAGAAAAACAAAAGCAGATAATCAAGCACAGTGTAGATACCTGTCTTCCAACTTTGCTAAGAAAGCATTAGACCAATCGATTTTCACTTATTAAAATTTATCAACATTTTCCTCTGAGTATACGATTTGCTGGCCGATATTCAGGTAACGGTAGGCCTATGGTGCAATGCATTCATGATAACTGACTTTGATTAGTAAATTGGCCCAGATGTTTGCCAGGGTTTGACCAGGAACTTTGGAAACTCTATCGTTTTTTTTGTTTTTTTTTTTCAGATCAACTAATAACCTGATAATAGCCTACAATGAGACAAATTCAAATATAGGATCGGCATACGATCGTCAAGCCATTGTGACAGTGCAACTCGAGTATGAACTGGGGCGCCTCTACAAAATTAAAGGGGGCGCACGCCCCCCCCCCCCTTTTTTTTCTCTTTATTTATTCTGTTTAAAAAAAATGAAGAGGGGCGCGTTACTGTTATTACCTTGTTTAAAGGTACTAGCCCACATTTGCAAACCCACGAAAATCAAAACTGCATAAAACAGGTCCAATATGACTTCAAGTACAAGTTATAACAGTAACATACCTCACCTGTCGCTCTTTGTCTATACCATTCGATAAAAGAGAGAAAATCATCGTTTTAAAATCAATTTTCAAACCGGGTCAACCCGACCCAAAATCGAATTACGAGCGCGGGCTATAGCTACGTACATTGTACATGTAACACGTACGTGGACCGGAGCTAGCGAGCGTTATACGCATGCATACGGATTACGGTGCATTTTCATTTATTTCTATGAAAATAATGGACTAATTGGAACAAAATTTTGCACAGGTGTTACTGCAATCATACCCAAACTCCATGCTAACTATGAGACCAATTGCGGCAGGTTTACAAAGTGGGCTAGTACCTTTAAACCATTAGCAAGCTCAGCCGTTTAGACCTACCAATAAGAATGTTCCGCACTGCGAATTATCACTCGTTTCGTCAAACAGGGCCGGTATTGGCGAAGCGTTTTCAAAACTGAGGAGGAGGGGGGTGGGGGCACTTCCGGGTTTCATAAGCTAACAAGTTTCTTCAGCTGACAAGCAAAAAAAGAAGAAGAAAAAAAAAGGTCGTCAGCGGAAAAACATAACATTACCGCTCTCGCACTTCAAGATCTCTATCTATTTCTTTTTAGTGCCACTAACGTACTTTCGGGTAAACAAAAAAAAAGAAAAAAGAGAAAAAAAAGAAAGAAATGGGGGGGGGGGGGGCGGCAAAGTGATCACACCTTATAATATTCCTTTGTACTCTCTCAATAAAAAAAAATCGAGTGAAAATATTCACTCTTCAAGGAGTGAATACAAAAAAGGAGTGAATTTAGAGTGAAATTGGAGTGAATTTTGAGTGAAAACGTTCATTTCACTCATTTTGGAGTGACCTCAGGGATCACTCGAAGATTTTGGAGTGATCCCTGAGGTCACTCTAAAAAGAGTGAAAATGAACATTTTCACTCACAATTCTCTCCAATTTCACTCTACATTCACTCTTTTTTGTATCCACTCCTTCAAGAATGAATATTTTCACTAGATTTTTTTAGAGAGTATGGTGCACAAAAAGTGTGTATGTGTGTGTGTGTGGGGGGGGGGGGTCCGAGCTCCCCTGCGGCTCCCCCCCCCCCCCCCCCCCGGTTCCGCCGGCCATATCAATAACAACAACAACAACGACGACGACGACGACAATAACAACAACAATAACAACTATTTACAATGATACAATGTAATACCAATAACGACAGCAACATAATACGTCAAGGATGGTAATAAAAGATAAAAATAATAAGAAGCATTAATTTCATTTTAATTTTAGCGATGATTCTTCGTAATGAGCAACTTGCTACGACGAGGAACATCTCACGATTTGAGGTTATCTCATAAGATTGTTGTTTGTTTGTTTTTTGGTTATCTCTTGTCTCATAAAATTGTAATTGTGTTCACCGGTTGATTCCATCTAGCATGCATACTCCGTTGCACTAAACTGGAGCTCGGTACAAACTTCTTTCTTACCTACCATGGCATGAATGTTCTCGGTAAAGAAACAAACCAAATAGCATTCTGTCAAAGAACACGGCAGAAGTTACGTATTTTCGAGAGCATTCAGAACAAAATGATATTGCTTCCATTATTACTACCTGTAGTCTAGTATGCTATAATATTGTTCAATCATATCTCGCGAACGTAGTGGTTCCGTCAGAAATCAAGGACCTTAATAGCGCCATCTGCCGTCAGTAACTAGCGAACGCCCAGTTCTCGAATCTGATTCCAGAGAGGTGTGTCAAAAATGACTCAACTAAAACATGTGAACGCCCAGTTTCGTGGGAAAACTACCAATAACACGCAGTGATTGTAGGGAATATGTGCAACTCACTGTTGAGAAATAATGTGAATATCCTCGAATACTGCCATGAGGAGAAAACTTAATTTACCGGTAGTTGTTTTATTAAATTCAGTGCAGGCCTACAGGACAATTTCTGGTTGAAAGTGGAACGACAATAATAGAATACCAATGTTGTTGATAACTTTTTACTTAATTTAAACTCATAGAAACACAACATGTGGAGCCCTTAACTGTGAAAGATATATCAGAATCAAACCCTCTCCCTCTCTTACACAAAATTATTTTGTAAATTTCTCTCATGATGGAATGAGCTGAATTTGTCAGACTGAATCAAAAAGTTGCCACTGGAATAAAATTGAGCGTGCTGTATGCATGCAATAACATAGACATGTACGTGAAAGGTTAGTTACACCCACTGGGACAGTACTGCGTACGCGTACGTAGTGCTCGTTTCCCTCTGATCTTACGCCACATAACAGCACATACACACACACCGCGCGCGTCGCGGTTTTGGTTGGTTTTGGAAAAACGTAGGGATCGGATTGAGCGCACTGGTCGTGTGATCGGAGTATTCATTACAACGGCCTGCCCAAAATCTGCCCTCAGAATTCAGAAATTTGTGGACTTATAATTTCCCGCAACAAATGCGGGACTCGGTGGGCATGATGGCAAAAAATGGATCTACGGCAATGCTCAATGGGAGCAACAGATGGGCCAAAGGTTTGAAAGAAATCAAGAGCAAGGTGAGTTGCCTAACCTAGTACGTAAACTTGTGCTGTAGTTACGCGAATTACGGGCTCGTGTGTTTTGTACTGGTTTCACGTCACGTTTAGTGCAGGTGCAGCTGCCAGTAGCAGTGGTATGACAGTTAGCCGTATATCCTAGTATCGCAGTAGCACACTGTATAAACTACATGCTAGCCATAGCATAACATAGCGGTGTCGACCGGCCTGAAGTTAGTTACTTATTCCTCGTTCGATATTCGCCACCTGAAGTTAGTTACTTATTCCTCGTTCGATATTCGCCACCTGAAGTTAGTTACTTATTCCTCGTTCGATATTCGCTACAGTGCAGACCCTATCTGAAGTTAGTTACTTATTCGTGCATGTTACCATACGCAGCTGCCGCTGTCGCATGGGGACGCACGGCGAATCACTGCGTCTGTTTTCTCGTTTGATATTCGCCATCTGGGGGGGGGGGGGGGGGGGTGGTGGGGTTCATCAACGTTTGTCAGCGCTGACAACTTGAGTCACCATAGTAACAGTCAGTGACCAGACCATCTCAGCCAATCAAAACCAAGGATTTTGCTGAAATTGTCAGCGCTGACAAACGTTGATGAAACACCCCCAGCCCTGTCGCTGTCGCACAGGGACACCTCTTCGCACGGCGTCTGATCTGGCTACTTAGGGGCCTATTCCTCATTCGACAGTCGCAACTTGAAGTTGGTTTCTTGGACCCAAATTGTAGAAACGCCCACTAAAAAAGTAGAACAAGATGGCAACAACATTGCCCACAAGAGGGGGGGGGGGGGGGGCTCTCCCCACTTTTTTTTTTCATAACAGGTTGGGCTAAGACCTTTTTCTTTTTCTTTTTCTTTCTTTTTTTGCTTGTCAGCTGAAGAAACCATGAAGTGCCCCCACTTTTGAAAGCGTAGAGCCAACCATAAAACATGTACCTCCCCCAACACACACACGCACACACACACACAAACACACAATAATCACATTTTACCCTGGACGTGGCATCATATTCTATTGTTTGTTTTTTGTTTTTTGTTTTCTTTCGTTTCGTTTGTTTCTTGTTTTCCCCCTTTTTTTTCCTTGTCAGCAGCAGAAAGTGGAAGCGGCACTAGCAATGGGGGGGGGGGGATGTTTGGTTGTTTACTTGTTTACTTGCATTTTTGTTTTTTATTTTTGCTTAGCTTGCTTTGTTTTGTTTTTTCCTTACTTTTTACTTTCTTGCTCGCTTGTCAGCAGATCACCAAAACCCGAAAGTGGTACCTGAAATAAAAACTAAATGAAACCGATATGATTTAAATTGATGAATATCCTAAAATACTGGACATACTATAGACTCATAGCCGAATTTTCTTGACATTGAGCTAGCAGAACCCCATGGGCCGCCCTAAGCTAAATTGCCCTGCATTCCATATATACAGTTTGTCAAGATAGGACAAGTGATTGTCTGGTCCATGCCGTCATGAGGCCCGTCAGGGCAACTACCACGCGTAAGATAAATGAATATGCTAATATACATATAAAATCATTGGGGTGTTTTGTCGAGTTTGACTTACGAAAACCCCATGGGCCACCCCAAACTAACTTGTCCTGCTTTCCCTCAATGCAGTTTGTCAAGAAAGGATAAGTATTTTCCTGGCCCATGGCATCAGAAGCCTGTCAGGGCAAGTAAATATAACAGAAATGATTAACTAGATTATTGAATATGCTGAAATACATACAAATCTAGTACGGTACGGGTATTTTGGCGAGTTTGACCTACGAGAACCCCATGGGCCACCCCAAACTATAGACTTGCCCTGAATTTCCTATATACAGTTTGTCAAGATAGCACAAGTGATTACCTGTCCCACCGTCAGAGGCCCGTTAAGGGTAAGTAAATGTAACATGAATGAGTATGATGAATCAATCGTGCTAAAATACAAAAATAATCATAGGCGTATTTTGGTGAGTTTAAACTATGAACCCCAAGGGCCACCCCAAAATAACTTGCCCTCCATTTTCTACATACAGTTTGTAAAGAAAGGACAAGCAGTTGCCTGGTCCATTGTGTTAGAGGCTGTCAGGGCAAGGAAATGTAAAAGAAATAATTAAGATAAATGAATATACTAATGCTATTAAAATGAATATATAATCATTGGGGTATTTGTCGAATTTGACCTACTAGAACCCCATGGGCCACCCCAAACTAACTTGCTCTGCATTCCCTACATACAATGTGTCAAGAAAGGATAAGTGGTTTCCTGGCCATGGCGTCAGAGGCCTGTCAGGGCAAGTAAACGTATAACAGGAATGATATGAAATTATTGAATATCCTGATATACATACAATAATTATGATTTTAGGGGTATTTTGGCGAGTTTCACCTGCGAGAACACCATGGGCCAGCCCCAAACTAACCTGCCCTGCTTTCCCTATATAAAGTTGGTCAAGATAGGGCAAGTGATTGTCTGGCCATGCCGTCAGAGACCCGTCCGGGCAACTAAATGTAACAGGTAGGGGAAAGATAAATGAATAATAATGCTAAAATACATGTATAATCGTAGGGGTATTTTGTCGAATTTGACCTACTAAAACCCCATGGGCCACCCCAAACTAACTTGCCCCTGCATTCCCTACATACAGTTTGTCAAGAAAGGATAAGTGGTTTCTTGGCCCATGGCATCACAGGGCTGTCAGGGCAAGTATGTAACAGGAATGATATAAGATTATTGAATATGCTGAAATACATACAATAAATATGATCTTAGGGGTATTTTGGCGAGTTTCACCTACGAGAACCCCATTGGCCACCCCAAAATAACTTGACCTGCTTTCCCTATATACAGTTTGTCAAGATAGGACAAGTGATTGTCTGGCCCATGCCGTCAGAGGCCCGTCAGGGCAAGTAAATGTAACAGAAATGATTACAATTATTGAATTTGCTAATGTACATAATCATAGGGGTGTTTTGTCGAATTTTGACATACTAGAACCCCATGGGCCACCCTAAACTAAATTGCCCTCCGTTCCCTAGATACAGTTTGTCAAGAAAGAATAAGTGGTTTCATAGCCTATGGCGTCAGAGGCCTGTCAGGGCAAGTAAACGTATAACATGAATGATTAAGATTATTGAATATCCTGAAATACATACAATAATTATGATCTTACGGGTATTGTGGCGACTTTGACCTACGAAAACCCCATGGGCCACCCCAAACTAACTTGCCCTGCTTTCCCTATACACAGTTTGTCAAGATACGACAAGCGATTGTCTGGCCAATGCCGTCAGAGGCGCGTTAGGGCAACTAAACTGTAACAGGTACGGATGAAATAAATGCTGAAATGCTAAAATACATATATAATCGTAGGGGTATTTTGTCGAATTTGACCTATTAGAACCCCATGGGCCACCCCAAACTAACTTGCCCCGCAATCCCAACATACAGTTTGTCAAGAAAGAATAAGTGGTTTCCTGGCCCATGGCGTCACAGGGCTGTCAGGGCAAGTAAATGTAACAGGAATGATATAAGATTATTGAATATCCTGAAATACATACAATAATTATGATCTTAGGGGTATTTTGGCGAGTTTTACTTAAAATAACCCCATGGGCCACCAGAAACTAACTTGCCCTGCTTTCCCTATATACAGTTTGTCAATATAGGACAAGTGATTGTCTGGCCCATGCCGTCAGAGGCCGTTCAGGGCAACTAAATGTAACATATTGCACGGGAATTAAGATAAATGAATTTGCTAATATACATACATAATCATAGGGGTATTTTGTCGAATTTGACCTACTAAAACCCAATGGGCCACCCCAAACTAACTTGCCCTGCATACAGTTTGTAAAGATAGGACAAGTGATTGTCTGGTCCATGCCTTCAGACACCCGTCCGGGCAACTAAATGTAACAGGTACGGGTAAGATAAATGAATATGCTAAAATACATATATAATAGTAGGGGTATTTTGTCGAATTTGACCTACTAAAACCCCATGGGCCACCCCAAACTATGGGGTATTTTGGCGAGTTTTACCTACAAGAACCCTATGGGCCGCCCAAAACTATCTTGCCCTGCTTTCCCTATATACAGTTTGTCAAGACAGGACAAGTGATTGTCTGGCCCATACCGTCCGAGGCCCGTCAGGGCAACTAAAATGTAAAAGGTACGGGTAAGATAAATGAATATGCTAAAATAGACATATAATCGTAGGGGTATTTTGTCGAATTTGACCTACTAGAACCCCATGGGCCACCCCAAACTAACTTGCTCTGCATTCCCTACATTCAGTTTGTCAAGAAAAGATAAGTGGTTTCCTGGTCCATGGCGTCACAGGGCTGTCACGGCAAATAAATGTCACAGGAATGATATAAGATTATTGAATATCCTGAAATACACACAATAATTATGATTTTAGGGGTATTTTGGCGAGTTTCACCTACGAGAACCCCATGGGCCACCCCAAACTAACTTGCCCTGCTTTCCCTATATACAGTTTGTAAAGATAGGACAAGTGATTGTCTGACCCATGCCGTCAGAGACCCGTCCGGGCAACTAAATGTAACAGGTACGGGTAAGATAAATAAATATATGCTAAAATACATATATAATCGTAGGGGTATTTTGTCGAATTTGACCTACTAAAACCCCATGGGCCACCCCAAACTAACTTGCCCTCCGTTCCCTACATACATTTTGTCAAGAAAGGATAAGTGGTTTCCTGGCCCATGGCGTCACAGGGCAGTCAGGGCAAGTAAATGTAACAGGAATGATATAAGATTATTCAATATCCTGAAATACATACAATAATTGTGACTTTAGGGGTATTGTGGCGACTTTGACCTACGAGAACCCCATGGGCCACCCCAAACTAACTTGCCCTGCTTTCCCTATATACAGTTTGTCAAGTCAGGACAAGTGATTGTCTGGCCCATGCCGTCAGAGGCCCGTCAGGGCAACTGAAATGTAACAGGTACGGGTAAGATAAATGAATATGCTAATATACATACATAATCATAGGGGTATTTTGTCAAATTTTACCTACTAAAACCCCATGGGCCACCCCAAACTAACTTGCCCTGCATTCCCTACATACAGTTTGTCAAGAAAGGATAAGTGGTTTCCTGGCCCATGGCGTCACAGGGCTGTCAGGGCAAGTAAATGTACCAGGAATGATATAAGATTATTCAATAATATGCTGAAATACATACAATAATTATGATCTTAGGGGTATTTTGGCGAGTTTTACCTACAAGAACCCCATGGGCCGCCCAAAACTAACTTGCCCTGCTTTCCCTATATACAGTTTGTCAATATAGGACAAGTGATTGTCTGGCCCATGCCGTCAGAGAACGGGCAGGGCAACTAAATGTAACATATTGTACGGGTAAGATAAATGAATATGCTAATATACATTCATAATCATAGCGGTATTTTGTCGAATTTGACCGACTAGAACCCCAATGGCCACCCCAAACTGACTTGCCCTGCATTCCCTACATTCAGTTTGTCAAGAAAAGATAAGTGGTTTCCTGGCCCATGGCGTCACAGGGCTGTCAGGGCAAATAAATGTCACGGGAATGATATAAGATTATTCAATATCCTGAAATACACACAATAAGTATGATTTTATGGGTATTTTGGCGAGTTTCACCTACGAGAACCCCATGGGCCACCCCAAACTAACTTGCCCTGCTTTCCCTATATACTGTTTGTAAAGATAGGATAAGTGATTGTCTGACCCATGCCGTTAGAGACCCGTCCGGGCAACTAAATGTAACAGGTACAGGTAAGATAAATGAATATGCTAAAATACATAATCGTAGGGGTATTTTGTCGAATTTGACCTACAAAAACCCCATGGGCCACCCCAAACTAACTTGCCCTCCGTTCCCTACATACATTTTGTCAAGAAAGGATAAGTGGTTTCCTGGAACATGGCGTCAGAGGGCAGTCAGGGCAAGTAAATGTAACAGGAATGATATAAGATTATTCAATATGCTGAAATTCATACAATAATTGTGACTTTAGGGGTATTGTGGCGACTTTGACCTACGAGAACCCCATGGGCCACCCTAAACTAACTTGCCCTGCTTTCCCTATATACAGTTTGTCAAGACAGGACAAGTGATTGTCTGGCCCATGCCGTCAGAGGCCCGTCAGAGCAACTGAAATGTAACAGGTACGGGTAAGATAAATGAATATGCTAATATACATACATAATCATAGGGGTATTTTGTCAAATTTGACCTACTAAAACCCCATGGGCCACCCCAAACTAACTTGCCCTGCATTCCCTACATAGAGTTTGTCAAGAAAGGATAAGTGGTTTCCTGGCCCATGGCGTCACAGGGCTGTCAGGGCAAGTAAAACTCAATAATGTAACAGGAATGATATAAGATTTTTCAATATCCTGAAATACATACAATAATTATGATCTTAGGGGTAATTTGGCGAGTTTTACCTACAAGAACCCCATGGGCCGCCCAAAACTAACTTGCCCTGCTTTCCCTATATACAGTTTGTCAAGATAGGACAAGTGATTGTCTGGCCCATGCCGTCAGAGGCGGGGCAGGGCAACTAAATGTAACATATTGTACGGGTAAGATAAATGAATATACTAATATACGTACATAATCATAGGGGTATTTTGTCGAATTTGACCTACTAAAACCCCATGGGCCACCCCAAAATAAATTGCCCTGCATTCCCTACATTCAGTTTGTCAAGAAAAGATAAGTGGTTTCCTGGCCCATTGTGTCACAGCGCTGTCAGGGCAAATAAATATCACAGGAATGATATAAGGTTATTGAATATACTAAAATACACACAATGATTATGGTTTTTAGGGGTATTTTGGCGAGTTCCACCTACGAGAACACCATGGGCCACCCTAAACTAACTTGCCCTGCTTTCCCTATATACAGTTTGTCAAGATATCACAAGTGATTGTCTGGCCCATGCCGTCAAAGGGCCGTCAGGGCAAGTAAATGTAATAGAAATGATTCCAACTATTGAATTTGCTAATGTACATACTTATAGGGGTGTTTTGTCGAATGTTGACATACTAGAACCCCATGGGCCACCCTAAACTAACTTGCACTCCGTTCCCTAGGTACAGTTTGTCAAGAAAGGATAAGTGGTTTCATAGCCTATGGCGTCATAGGCCTGTCAGGGCAGGTAAACGTATAACATGAATGAATAAGATTATTGAATATCCTGAAATACATACAATAATTATGATCTTAGGGGTATTGTGGCGACTTTGACCTACGAAAACCCCATGGGCCATCCCAAAATAACTTGCTCTGCATTCCCTACATACAGTTTGTCAAGAAAGAATAAGTGGTTTCCTGGCCAATGCCGTCAGAGGCCCGTTAGGGCAACTAAAATGTAACAGGTACGGGTAAAATAAATGCTGAAATGCTAAAATACATATATAATCGTGGGGGATTTTTTCGAATTTGACCTACTAGAACCCCATGGGCCACCCCAAACTAACTTGCCCCGCATTCCCTACATACAGTTTGTCAAGAAAGAATAAGTGGTTTCCTGGCCCATGGCGTCACAGGGCTGTCAGGGCAAGTAAATGTTACAGGAATGATATAAGATTATTGAATATCCTGAAATACATACAATAATTAAGATCTTAGGGGTATTTTGGCGAGTTTTACCTACAAGAACCCCATGGGCCACCAGAAACTAACTTGCCCTGCTTTCCCTATATACAGTTTGTCAATATAGGACAAGTGATTGTGTGGCCCATGCCATCAGAATCCGGGCAGGGCAACTAAATGTAACATATTGTACGGGTAAGATAAATGAATATGCTAATATACATACATAATCATATCGGTATTTTGTCGAATTTGACCGACTAAAACCCCATGGGCCACCCCAAACTAACTTGCCCTGCATTCCCTACATTCAGTTTGTCAAGAAAAGATAAGTGTTTTCCTGGCCCATGGCGTCACAGGGTTGTCAGGTGAAATAAATGTCACAGGAATGATATAAGATTATTGAATATCCTGAAATACACACAATAATTATGATCTTAGGGGTATTTTGGCGAGTTTCACCTACGAGAACCGCATGGGCCACCCCAAACTAACTTGCCCTGCATTCCCTACATTCAGTTTGTCAAGAAAGGATAAGTGGTTTCCTTGCCCATGGCGTCACAGGGCAGTCAGGGCAAGAAAATGTAACAGGAATGATATAAGATTATTGAATATCCTGAAATACACACAATAATTATGATCTTAGTGGTATTTTGGCGAGTTTCACCTACGAGAACCCCATGGGCCACCCCAAACTAACTTGCCCTGCTTTCCCTATATACAGTTTGTCAAGACAGGACAAGTGATTGCCTGGCCCATGCCGTCAGAGGCCCGTCAGGGCAATTAAAATGTAACTGATACGAGTAAGATAAATGAATATGCTAAAATAGACATATAATCGTAGGGGTATTTTGTCGAATTTGACCTATTAGAACCCCATGGGCCACCGGAAACTAACTTGCTCTGCATTCCCTACATACAGTTTGTCAAGAAAAGATAAGTGGTTTCCTGGCCCATGGCGTCACAGGGCTGTCAGGTCAAATAAATGTCACAGGAATGATATAAGATTATTGAATATCCTGAAATACACACAATAATTATGATCTTAGGGGTATTTTGGCGAGTTTCACCTACGAGAACCCCATGGGCCACCCCAAACTAACTTGCCCTGCTTTCCCTACATACATTTTGTCAAGAAAGGATAAGTGGTTTCCTGGCCCATGGCGTCACAGGGCAGTCAGGGCAAGTAAACGTATAACATGAATGATTAAGGTTACTGAATATCCTGAAATACACACAATAATTATGATCTTAGTGGTATTTTGGCGAGTTTCACCTACGAGAACCCAATGGGCCGCCCAAAACTAACTTGCCCTGCTTTCCCTATATACAGTTTGTCAACATAGGACAAGTGATTGTCTGGCCCATGCCGTCAGAGAACGGGCAGGGCAACTAAATGTAACATATTGTACGGGTAAGATAAATGAATATGCTAATATACATACATAATCATAGCGGTATTTTGTCGAATTTGACCGACCAGAACCCCATGGGCCACCCCAAACTAACTTGCCCTGCATTCCCTACATTCAGTTTGTCAAGAAAAGATAAGTGGTTTCCTGGCCCATGGCGTCACAGGGCTGTCAGGGCATATAAATGTCACAGGAATGATATAAGATTATTGAATATCCTGAAATACACACAATAATTATGTTTTTATGGGTATTTTGGCGAGTTTCACCTACGAGAACCCCATGGGCCACCCCAAACTAACTTGCCCTGCTTTCCCTATATACAGTTTGTAAAGATAGGACAAGTAATTGTCTGACCCATGCCGTCAGAGACCCGTCCGGGCAACTAAATGTAACAGGTACGGGTAAGATAAATGAATATGCTAAAATACATATATAATCGTAGGGGTATTTTGTCGAATTTGACCTACAAAAACCCCATGGGCCACCCCAAACTAACTTGCCCTCCGTTCCCTACATACATTTTGTCAAGAAAGGATAAGTGGTTTCCTGGCCCATGGCGTCACAGGGCAGTCAGGGCAAGTAAATGTAACAAGAATGATATAAGATTATTCAATATGCTGAAATACATACAATAATTGTGACTTTAGGGGTATTGTGGCGACTTTGACCTACGAGAACCCCATGGGCCACCCTAAACTAACTTGCACTGCTTTCCCTATATACAGTTTGTCAAGACAGGACAAGTGATTGTCTGGCCCATGCCGTCAGAGGCCCGTCAGGGCAACTGAAATGTAACAGGTACGGGTAAGATAAATGAATATGCTAATATACATACATAATCATAGGGGTATTTAGTCAAATTTGACCTACTAAAACCCCATGGGCCACCCCAAACTAACTTGCCCTGCATTCCCTACATACAGTTTGTCAAGAAAGGATAAGTGGTTTCCTGGCCCATGGCGTCACAGGGTTGTCAGGGCAAGTAAATGTAACAGGAATGATATAAGATTATTGAATATCCTGAAATACATACAATAATTATGACTTTAGGGGTATTCCGGCAACTTTGACCTGCGAGAACCCCATGGGCCACCCCAAACTAACTTGCCCTGCTTTCCCTATATACAGTTTGTCAAGACAGGACAAGTGATTGTCTGGCCCATGCCGTCAGAGGCCCGTCAGGCCAATTAAAATGTAACTGGTACTGGTAAGATAAATGAATATGCTAAAATAGACATATAATCGTAGGGGTATTTTGTCGAATTTGACCTACGAGAACCCCATGGGCCATCCCAAACTAAATTGCTCTGCATTTCCTACATACAGTTTGTCAAGAAAAGATAAGTGGTTTCCTGGCCCATGGCGTCACAGGGCTGTCAGGTCAAATAAATGTCACAGGAATGATATAAGATTATTGAATATCCTGAAATACATACAATAATTATGACTTTAGGGGTATTCCGGCAACTTTGACCTACGAGAACCCCATGGGCCACCCCAAACTAACTCGCCCTGCTTTCCCTATATACAGTTTGTTAAGATGGGACAAGTGATTGTCTGGCCCATGCCGTCAGAGGCCTGTCAGGGTAACTAAAATGTAACAGGTATACGGGTAAGATACAAATATACATATATAATCGTAGGGGTATTTTGTCGAATTTGATCTACTAGAACCCCATGGGCCACCAAAAACTAACTTGTTCTGCATTCCCTACATACAGTTTGTCAAGAAAGAATAAGTGGTTTCCTGGCCCATGGCGTCACAGGGCTGACAGGGCAAATAAATGTAACAGGAATGATACAAGATTATTGAATATCCTGAAATTCATACAATAATTATGATCTTAGGGGTATTTTGGCGAGTTTTACCTACAAGAACCCCATGGGCCGCCCCAAACTAACTTGCCCTGCTTTCCCAATATACAGTTTGTCAATATAGGACAAGTGATTGTCTTGCCCTTGCCGTCAGAGGCCGGGCGGGGTAACTAAATGTAACATATTTTACGGATAAGATAAATGAATATGCTAATATACATACATAATCATAATGGTATTTTGTCAGATTTTACCTACGAGAACCCCATGGGCCACCCCACACTAACTTGCCCTGCTTTCCCTATATACAGTTTGTCAAGACAGGACAAGTGATTGTCTGGCCCATGGCGTCAGAGGCCCGTCAGGGCAACTAAAATGTAACAGGTACGGGTAAGATAAATGAATATGCTAAAATAGATATATCATCGTAGGGGTATTTTGTCGAATTTGACCTACTAGAACCCCATGGGCCACCCCAAACTACCTTGCCCTGCATTCCCTACATACAGTTTGTCAAGAAAGAATAAGTGGTTTCCTGGCCCATGGCGTCACAGGGCTGTCAGGGCAAGTAAATGTAACAGGAATGATATAATATTATTGAATATCCTGAAATACATACAATAATTACGATCTTAGGAGTATTTTGGCGAATTTTACCTACAAGAACCCCATGGGCCGCCCAAAACTATCTTGCCCTGCTTTCCCTATATACAGTTTGTCAATATAGTACAAGTGATTGTCTGGCCCATGCCGTCAGAGGCCCGTCAGGGCAACTAAAATGTAACAGGTACGGGTGAGATAAAAGAATATGCTAAAATAGATATATAATCGCAGGGGTATTTTGTCGAATTTGACCTACTAAAACCCCATGGGCAACCCCATACTAACTTGCCCTGCATTCCTTACATACAGTTTGTCAAGAAAGAATAAGTGGTTTCCTGGCCCATGGCGTCACAGGGCTGTCAGGGCAAATAAATGTAGCAGGAATGATATAAGATTTTTGAATATCCTGAAATACATACAATAATTATGATCTTAGGGGTATTTTGGCGAGTTTTACCTACAAGAACCCCATGGGCCGCCCCAAACTAACTTACCTTACTTTCCCTATAAACAGTTTGTCAAGATAGGACAAGTGATTGTCTGGCCCTTGCTGTCAGAGGCCGGGCAGGGCAACTAAACGTAACATATTGTACGGGTAAGATAAATGAATATGCTAATATACATACATAATCATAGGGGTATTTTGTCAAATTTTACCTACTAAAACCCAATTGGCCACCCCAAACTAACTTGCCCTGCATTTCCTACATTCAGTTTGTCAAGAAAAGATAAGTGGTTTCATAGCCCATGGCGTCAGAGGCCTGTCAGGGCAAGTAAACGTATAAAATGAATGATTAAGATTATTGAATATGCTCAAAATACATACAATATGATCTTAGGGGTATTGTGGGGATTTTGACCTACGAGAACCCCATGGGCTACCCCAAACTAACTTGCCCTGCTTTCCCTATATACAGTTTGTCAAGATAGGACAAGTGATTGTCTGGCCCATGCCGTCAGAGGCCCGTCAGGGCAATTAAATGTAACAGGTACGTGTAAGATAAATATGCTAAAATACATATATAATCGTAGGGGTATTTTGTCGAATTTGACCTATATAGAACCCCATGGGCCACCCCCAAACTTGTTTGCCCTGCATTCCCTACATACAGTTTGTCAAGAAAGAATAAGTGGTTTCATAGCCTATGGCGTCAGAGGCCTGTCAGGGCAAGTAAACGTATAACATGAATGATTAAGATTATTGAATATCCTGAAATACATACAATAATTATGATCTTACGGGTATTGTGGCGACTTTGACCTACGAAAACCCCATGGGCCACCCCAAACTAACTTGCCCTGCTTTCCCTATACACAGTTTGTCAAGATACGACAAGCGATTGTCTGGCCAATGCCGTCAGAGGCGCGTTAGGGCAACTAAACTGTAACAGGTACGGGTAAGATAAATGAATATGCTAAAATACATATATAATCGTAGGGGTATTTTGTCGAATTTGGCCTATTAAAACCCTATGGGCCACCCCAAACTAACTTGCTCTGCATTCCCTACATACAGTTTGTCAAGAAAGGATAAGTGGTTTCCTGGCCCATGGCGTCACAGGGCTGTTAGGGGAAGTAAATGTAACAGAAATGATTAAAATCATCGAATATGTTAATATACATAGAACATAGGAGTATTTTGTCAAATTTGACAGACTAGAATCCCATGGGCCACCCCAAACTAACTTGCTTTATATTTCTTACATGGCGTTTGTCAAGAAAGGATAAGTAGTTTCCTGGCCCAGGGCTTCAGAGGCCTGTCAGGGCAAGTAAATGTAATGGGAATGACTAAGATTATCGAATATGCTGAAATATATAGGGGTATTTTGGCATGTTTGACCTACGAAAACTCCATGGGCCACCGCAAACTACTTGCCCTGTATTCCCAATATACAATTTGACAAGATAGGACAAGTGATTGTCTGGCCCATACCGTCAGAGGCCTGTAAGGTCAAGTAAATTTAACAGAAATGATTAAAATCATCGAATATGTTAATATACATAGAATCATAGGGGTATTATGTCGAATTTGACCTACTAAAACCCCGAGGGCCACCGCAAACTAAGTTGCCATGCATTTACTACATACAGTTTGTCAATTCAGAAAGGATAAGTGGTTTCCTGGCTCATGACTTCAGAGGCCTGTCGGGGCAAGTAAATGTAACAGGAATGACTAAGATTATCGAATATGCTGAAATATAGATCTTAGGGGTATTTTGACGAGTTTGCCCTACGAAGACCCCATGGGCCACCCCAAAGTAACTTGCCCTGCATTCTCAATATACAGTTTGTCAAGATGGGACAAGTGATTCTCTGGCCCATGCCGTCAGAGGCCAGTCAGGGCAAGTAAATGTAACAGAAACAATTCATATTGAATATGTTAATATATTACGTAGAATCATAGGGGTATTTTATCGAATTTGACCTATTAGAATCCCATGGGCCACCCAAAACTTACTTGCCCTGCATTAACAATATACAGGTTGTCAAGATAGGGCAAGTGATTGTCTGGCCCATGCCGTCAGGGCAAGCAAATGTGACAGAAATGATTAAGATTATTGAATATGTTAATATAAGTAGAATCATAGGGTTTTTGTCGAATTTGACCTACTAGAACCCCATCAGCCACTCCAAGATAACTTGCCCTGCATTTCCAATATACAGTTTGTCAAGATAGGACAAGTGAATGTCTGGCCCATGCCGTCAGAGGCCCGTAAGGGCAAGTAAATTTAAAAGAAAAATTTCATATTGAATATGTTAATATATTACGTATAATCATAGGGGTATTTTATTGAATTTGACCTACTAGAACCCCATAGGCCACCCCAAACTAACTTGTCCTGCATTTCCTGCATACAGTTTGACAGGAAGGGATAACTGGTTTCCTGGCCCATGACTTCAGCAGCCTGTTAGGGGAAGTAAATGTAACAGGAATGACTAAGATTATCAAATATGGTGAAATATGTATTATCTTAGGGGTATTCTGACGAGTTTGACCTCCGAAGACCCCACGGGCCACCCCAAAGCAACTAGCCCTGCATTCCTAATATACAGTTTGTCAAGATAGGACAAGTGATTGTCTGGCCCATACCGTCAGAGGCCCGTCAGGGCAAGTAAATGTAACAGAAATGATTAAAGTCATCGAATATGTTAATATACGTAGAATCATAGGGGTATTGTCAAATTTGACCTACTAGAACCCCGTGGGCCACCTCAAACTACCTTGCCCTGCATTCCCTTGATACATATTGTCAAAAAAGGTTAAGAGATTTCCTTGTCATTTTAGTGAGAAATTGGCGGGTGCTGCCAATTTTGAGGCTGATCTGCACATATTGTTCACATGAGTCTGCAAAGACAGATTGTGGTCAAATATGACACCCTAGTTCTTTGCATCATTGTACAGGAGTACAATGGAAACGTACTAATTGGACTTGAAATCCTGTGTCTGCTTGTGAAGTGAAAACATTCTGTTTTGCTTTCATTTCAGTTTTGCTTTCCAGAAAATGGAGAATATTTACTGAAGTGACAACATTTTACCTAACCTCAAACAAGGGTTGTCATAAAAGATTCAAATTGTGTTGCAATACATAAAACCTTAAGAAGATACATGTACCTTCCTGCACTGAACAGACACTGGAAAATTGTGACATTTTACAATCTAAACTTGACCAGTGACCTTGACCCTTAACCTTTGGTATCTGCGACCATGATAGATGGCTACCTCATTGGGTTACATTATCATAATGTACAGTCTGTATTAGCTGCTATTTTTGCATGCAGACCTTAAATCAATTTTATTTTATTTATTTGTTTATTTTTTTTTTGCGAATGAGGAGGTCATGGACATTTTTCAAGAGACAATAGCTGTTTTTGTGCATCGACACCAAGGCTGTCATACAGTAAGAGCACTTTTACCCTGGTGTATGGCGATGTTCTCACATGTTGTCTAATATCATGTTTACTACTACTTTGACTTAATTGCCTACAGTATGTGTCTCTCTACATAATGAGTGAGTGTGTGTGTGTGTATGTGTATGTGTGCATCAGTAGAAACATTACAATTATCCAAATGTTTAGAACTTTCAAACTGCACATGAAAGGATTGACTCTTCCTATAGCATGAAAAGATTACATAAAGACAAAAGCAGTGAATCCACCGCTTGACTTTATTAAATGAAAATGTCAATGACAAACTGGTAAGAACATGAGAACAGTTAAAATCATATTTGTAGAACACAAGAAGCAGTGAATAAATGCAACATCAGTAATAAGATGGACTGACTTGTCCACGACATCTGCAAAAAAAGTGCGCTACCATTCAAAAAATTACATTTTCCACAAGTCAAAGTGCATATCTTCATTATGTCCCTCTCTTGCATTAGGCTGTTTACAAACCCATAGGGAAATGGCCTCATACATACATAATAAAATCCGAACTAACTCTCCTGCGTATTTCAAGTATGTGTGTTCAACGATTCACACATTGTATTGGACACTAAACGATATTGACACAATCCTCTGTCAATGAAATTACACAAATACAACATAGATTTCGGATGATGCAATAATCATCACTTGTGTTATTCACATCATCTTTGGTTGGACAAATTGTGGACCCCAAATTCTGCAGAAAATAATACATAAAAAAATCAATATAATGATATTTTAAAAAAAAATCTGGCATGGAAAGAGTGCAAGAGTCCTTTGCACATTATAACAAAAGTAATGTAGACAAGCATCCAAATAAGTCTTACTGAAAAATATGACATTACAGTGTCACACAAACAATGTATAGCACACCATCATGTCGACATTCAATATTATGGCCAGCACATGTATGTATCATTTCTATAATCTTTTAGAAATGGTAATGCTACAGATGTTAAAATTCCTGTGGAGGTAGACTTTATAAGTTCAGCATTAACAGTCTGTCTTAATGTTGAAAAACCCAGCAATTACTGAACACACTGCTACTTCCCTGAATCAAATCACCATTGGTTTTTGAAAGCCCTATAGATGTAAGAATTGTTAATTAATGCACTCGAACACCAACAAAAATAGGTAAGCACAGTCAAAGATACGATATTTATATCCAGATATTGAGATACTGATCATACAACATAAATTATACATAATTACCAGAATTGTATTGCTACATGTACATGTACTTCTTTTAGCAATTGTAGCACTTTTTGTTTTGCATCACAATACCAGATAAAATATATTGAAACATATATCTGTACAACTGTTATGTTTTCACCCGGTTTTCCAAGGCTTGATATTTGCGTATGATCTTTCAACAGGTAGGTGAAAAGTGATTCATCAGATCTGCAGTGTGCCACATCATTCTGAGACAGGAGCAAAGTAATGCTTTGGGAAAATATTCTTACTTTTCATATCTATGTAACTTATTATATATATATATATATATTTTTTTTTTTTGTTACCCTCGACCTGTAATGAGCCAAGTGGTAGAGAAACTGTCAAGCTAAATCATTCTGCATACAAGAGAGCGACAGAAACTTAGAATTTACCAGTAAATCCACTAGCGAATACCACTTGATAACTAGAGCACTTGCAATCGAGCACATGTATCCCTCGAACCCGTCTCCCATACCCCATCGCGATTACTTTTTAGGCCAGAATGTTGTATAATACGGCAACTGTCGCAGGACCCAATAAAATCCGACGAGAAATGAGGATAGTATATAGCACATACAAGGAATATGACATGTCAACCTAGAAATGTTCGAACAATAAGAGCGCTGGCAATGAAAACTTTCGTTACCTGGAATAACTCCCCATAAACCTCAATAGCGATTTCGAATAAAATCCGACAAGAAATGTGCCTGATAGAATATGCCCAAGAAATGTGACTGGCATCCAAGCACTGAAGGCACCACCACCACAAACTGTTGTGTCCTACATGTACATGTAAAATGTTGATCTGTTCACCTATCCTTAGCAAGTCTGAATAAATTCCCATGAGAAATGAGGTTACATGTAGCATAGCAGCACATAAACAAAAATATGACATGGCATCCTTAAAAGTTGGAACAATGAGGACGCTGTCAATGCAAACTTATGCTACCTAGAATAACCCCCCACAAACCTCTACAGCAAATTTGAATAAAATCCGACAAGAAACGTGGCTTATAGAGCATACAGTCTGTATACAAGAAATGTGAATGGCCTCAAGTTGGAACACTGAGGGAGCTGTCACGACAAACTGTTGTGTCCTTCATGTAGAATGACCACCCATACATCTCCTAAGCAAGTCTGAGTAAAATCCAGTAAACAATCAAGACATTGCCTAGATAAGCATGCATTTTTGCAAATTTTGACATGATCAGGGTGACCTTGACCCTGTAAAAGGTGGAACACTGAGGACAACATTATCAATAGGTGTAGGTGTATAGATTTGACTATGATACATTAACATACCAAATTTGACAAAAAAAGAAGAAGAAATGGTTGAGAAACAAGGCCAGCGTCTCACACACAAGCAGGCCCTGTTAGAGTTACCTTTTCATGTATATATAAAGACGGAACAGGCAAAGGCGCCACCACCAAAAACAATATAGGAATCTTCATTTCATTATAATCCACCTTTTTTGCCAAATTTGAAGAAAATCTGATAAGAAATGTGGCTGATACAGCACACACAAGAAATGTGCATGGGCATGCAAGTCGGAACACCGAGGGCGCCATCACCACAAACTGTTGTGTCCTTCACGTAGAATGACCACCCATTCATTTCCTCAAGTCTGAATAAAATCCATTGAGTAACAATCAAGTTAATGCATAAATAAGCACTTCTGCCAATTTTGACATGATCAGGGTGACCTTTGACCTTGTAAAAGGTGGAACAGTGAGGGCAGCATTATCAATAGGTATAGGTGTATAGATTTGACTATGATACATTTACATGCAAAATTTGAAGAAAAAAAAAATCGGTCAAGAAACAAGGCCAGTGTGCACACACAAGCAAACTAATATGAAAGGCATATAAACATAAGTCATCCAAACTACAAGGTACCATCTTGTGTGAGTTGTACTAAATAAAGTATCAAGGCACCAATATCACAGTCTTACATACTGTACACATTTGTCAAAACATTTTGAAACACTTCTGTATCAAAACAATTAAATTGTATGGCAAGTGGCTTAACATTGGCAAGTTAGGTTGCATATCTTCATTTGGTATGCTTCTATATTGCGCATATAAAAATAGCATGATTGTTGACTGATTAGGACAAATAAGATAGTACTTTGCAGGTGAATATCAACATCTTGTAGTTTATGTACACATAACAAATACACACATTTTATACACTAATAAATGTGCAGCAGCAAACTGTAGCACCTGTAGCACAGGGTGTCTTAGCTCTTGCTGAGGTAGTAATGAGAACTAGAAATGTCGCTATGGCGACTGATGCCTCCGCCATAATGCATGATTCTCCCAATAGGCGTATAGTACAATGTCTTCACATGTGTGATCCATGACAGTTTCACATAACTGGCAAAATATTGATATGACAGGTTTGTCAGAAATGACTTGAATATTCACTTTCCTTGAACTGGGTTTGCTATAATTGTCGAAGAGTGCAGGTGCACATATTTGGGGAATTGAGAATTTTTACTTGAATTCTGACAGACCCTTTTATAAGTTTATGCATTGAGTAATTTCCAAGGTATGAAGAAAGAGTTAATTACAGTACAAAATAGATTTTTTTTTTTTTTTTTTGGGGGGGACGCATGGAAACCTGGCCTTTGACCCTTAACCTCTGACCTTTGACATTCTGGCTGGAAATTTCCTGGAGAATCTCCATTAGGTAATGCATGTATATATTAAGTTTGAAAACTAATAATGCAAGCATTTCATATATTAGTGTATGAGGGAAACAGTAAAATATTGAGGAGTTGACCTTGACCTTTGACCCCATGACTATTGACCTACGACCCCTAAATTCCCTAGATAATCTCTGCCAGTCAGTACATGTGTATGTACCAAGTTCAATGAAGATACATTGAACCATTTGTGAGAAAAGTGATATTACAACATTTTCACCTAACCTTTGACCTTTTGACCTTTGACCTTATGACATGAAACTCTCTCTGGAGAATCTATATGCAGCAGTACATGTCTGCACCAAGTTTCAAGAAAATACCTTAGGGCATTGCTTAGATATTGGGGAAATAGCAACATTTTTAGCATTTGACCTTGACCTTTTGACCTTTGACCTCTTGCCAATGTCACTAAAATCTACTCAACTAATTGTCCCATCATACATCATCCTTGGACCAAGTTTGGTGAAAGCTGCTTCATCCAGTTTTGAGTTATCACGTACAGTAAACAGATAAATTTCAGGATTTGACCTTGATCTTTGACCTTTGACCTCAGTCCGATTTCACTAAAAAACTAATCAAGTAATTGTCCAATCATACATCATCCTCTGACAAAGTTTGGTGAAATTTGCTCGATCCAGTCTTGAGTTATCACGTAAACAGATACAATTTTATGATTTGACCTTGACCTTTGACCTTTGGTGGATTTCACCCAAAATCTAATCAACTAATTGCCCCATCATACTTTTTACTTGGACCAAGTTTGGTAGAATTCAAGTCAATATTACTCAAGTTATCGCGTAAACGAAAGCGGACGGACGTACGGACGTACGTACGTACGGACGGACAACCCGAAAACATAATGCCTCCGGCACCACTTCGTGGCGGAGGCATAAAAATAAAAAAGAAGAAATACAAGTATTACAAATAACATGAGTTACGAGTACAGTTCTGGAAGTAACATTTCACGCATTTTGATGTGAGAATAGTACTGAAGAGAAAAAGTTTTGTGTACTTGCACTGTGTATTTCCAAGAAGCATCTACTTGTCTCAAAATGCAAAGAATCTTTTGAAACAGTCAATGCTTCGAGCCTAACAACTATTCAGTATTGTTGATACAATGATAAACACCTCTGAAAACATATGTCATGGATGACAATTTCGACATGTTATCACGTTGGGCCTCATAATGCACAAGATTTGCATTGCTGTTTTGTATTAAGCTGGTGTTGCAAGTATGTGTTGCAAGAATAGAGATGATTCTGATATCTGTAGAAAGTTTGGAAGACTTGCATTAGAATGGAATGCACACTATAATCATATACTGCATTAAATCCACGATACATACAAGACTCTTTCTACACGGCACCATATGAAAGAAAAAAAAAATATCTAGAGGTTATGCAGTACATAAAGTAAGTATATACACATGATGAATATGATGCAGTCATTATCTAGAAAATCATTGTAATTTACCATTACGAAGAGGTTCATGAAAATATGGCAAGTAACTAATAACAGTATATATACATATACATACATATAGGCCATAAATTCCCTTACAGTTATCTATTAACCGATTCCTGCAGATGCTTGATTTTTAACTTCCTGTCTTGCAGATATAGTTACTTCTGCATCTAGCACTGGTGATATGATTGGCATATACTAGTACATTAACTGCGCATGGTAAAATTTAACAATGTGATGTCATGCAATGAGTGTAAACAATGACCATACATTACAGACCGAAGAATCAGAAAACATGTTCAATACTCCGTAGCAAAGGTTAAGACAACCATATATATAATGGCACATTTCACAACTTTTAAGTCATTGAATCAAATATAACTTCTTTGATGTTGATAATCACCACTCACTTTATCTGGTATTGCAATAAATTGGACTCCCACAAACATCAAAAAACAAAACAAACAAAAAATTGTTCAGATACACATGCCTTAAAAGTACAATGTTTACATAATATGCATATCACACCTACTTTATATTCATAATTTTTTTTCAGGTTGCACTTGAAACAATGGCACTTTCAACATATACAGATACAGCATGTCATATCCTCAATATCATGCTGCAAAAATTGTACCAAATCCTCTTTTTTTTTCTTTTTTTGTTGTTGCAAATCTGAAAATACTATGTGCATTATTAAAGGAAAGCATCATAATAATGTTATGCGTAACATGCATAACTGAATAAATATGTTCAGCACTATTATAGAATATCCTCCTACCATTACATACCAATGCAATCACTATGTAAGTGAAATATTGCTTCATAAAACACTACCTGAAGTACAAAATGTTCAATGAGTTGAAACTATTTTACACACTTTCAAGTTTGATACATTAAATGATCCTACGTGTTAGCTCACAAGCTATGTCAGCTGCTGCATCTATATATTTTTCCTGAGAAGAAAAATGCATGATCTACACAAATGCTCATTGTAAGTCATGATAATTTTAACAAAAATGCAAGACAACTCTCCCTACCCCCCCCCCAAAAAAAAAAATAATTGTAACAAATCCTTGTTCCATTTTTTCTTTTTCTTTGTTGCAAATCTGCAAATACTATGCAATATATTACAGGAAAGTATCGTAAAAATGTAATACGTAACATGCATAACTGAATGAATATGTTCAGTACGATAAAAAATCCTCTCATTAATGCAATCACAAAGTAACTGAAATACCGCTTCATACAGCACTATTTGAAGTACAAAATGTTTAATGAGTTGAAACTATTTCACACACTTTCAAGTTTGACACATTAAATGTGCCTACGTGTTAGCTCATGAGCTATGTCAGCTGCTGCATCTATATATTTTTCCTGAGAAGAAAAATGCATGATCTACACATGATAATTTTAACCAAATGGAAGACAACTCTCCCATCCCCCCAAAAAGAAACAATAGGCCTGAGACACATCAAGGAGACACTAACATTCATCCAAGAATCCCAGGCATGACTCTTGTAGCTGAAAGACCTCATGAAAAGTGTGGGAGTGCCATTTTCACCTGCAGCGGAATAAGTATTGACAAATCCACAGTGTCATATCTCAACAACATGGAAGTGATGAACATCCAGCTCATGGGAATTTCTAAGACTTCTGTTTATAAGCCACCTAAAGAGAAATTTGCCTTCCCAGCGATATTCACTGACAACACAGTGACTGTAGTTATAGGGGATTTCAACAGTCACAATGTACTATATGGGGATACTCCGAAACAAACAAAGATGGAAAACTACAGTCTGTAGTTGAGAGTTGGTCTGATGCAAATGAGCTTTCCCTCATCCATGATTCCAAACTACCAAGCTCCTTCAACAGTGGCAGATGGAGGCGTGGCTATAACCCTGACTTGGTGTTCACTTCAAACAGCATTGCTAACCAGTGTGAGAAAATTGTCCTCGACCCAATCCCTCACTCTTAACACCGTCCCATCGGGATTAAAGTCAATGCAGTCATAGCTCCTCGTCCTGTCCCCTTCAGACGCCGCTTCAACTTGAAGAAGGTAAATTGGGAAATATTCTCTGAAGAACTGGACATTGCAATCAGTGACCTTCCAGCAACACCAGCCAACTATGATATATCTGTGTAGAAAAGGTGAAAAAGTCCTCTAGAAACAACTTCCCTAGAGGATGCCGGAAAAGCTACATTTCGGCTTATCAACTGAAGCAAAGCAACTCTACAAGGAGTACATTAATCTCTTCCAGGCAAACCCCTTTGGAGATGATACTTTGGCAGTTGGGGAAAGTTTTATCGATGCAGTGTCGTCAGAGAGACAAAGGAGATGGCAAGAATTGATTGAGTCTACCAATATGACTCACAGTAGCAGGAAAGCCAGGAAGACAATAAGGAAGCTGGGGAATGACTACACGAAAGCCCAACCACGGTCTGAAGTCACAGCAGACCAAGTTGCTCATCAACTCCTTTTAAAGAGCCGGGGAAACCCAAACCATCATCCTCGAAGAGCTAAACTACCAAAGCCATCTGAAGACGACAAGGAATGTTCTGACCTCACCAGAGCCTTCACAATGAACGAGCTCATTCTTGGCATCAAAACAATGAAGAAAAACAAAGCAGCTGGTCTTGATGACATCCTGTGTGAACAAGTTAAACACCTAGGACCAGTGGCTCTCAAGTGGCTTCTATACCTGTTCAACAGCTGTCTGAAAACCAACAAGCTACCGAAGATATGGAGGGGGGCAAAGATTGTGGTTATCCTGAAGCCTGGCAAAGATCCTGCCATCCCGAAGAACTTCCGACCCATCTCCCTGCTCTGTCATACATACAAGCTGTTTGAGAGACTACTCCTGAATCACATGGGGCCCATTATTGATCAGCAGCTGATTCCTGAGCAAACGGGTTTCAGACCTGGAAAGTCCTGCACAAGCTAACTTCTTAACCTAACTCAATTTATTAAGGATGGTTATGAGAAGGGATTCACAACTGGTGCTGCTTTTGTTGGCTTTATCTGCAGCGTACGATACAGTCAACCCCAGAGTACTTGTGCGGAAGCTGTACGAGATTACACATGACGCCAGCCTGACTTCTTTGATCCAAAACATGCTGGAGAACAGACGCTTCTTTGTTGACCTCAGTGGAGATCGAAGCAGATGGTGCAGACAGAAAAATGGGCTTCCGCAAGGCAGCGTTCTTGCTCCACTGCTGTTCAATATCTACACAAACGATCAACCCATCCATCAGAACACCAGGAGCTTCTTGTATGCAGACAAACTGTGTGCATAGCCTCCCAGTTCCAATCATTTGCAGATCTTGAAAGAACTGTACACTAAGTGAAGCACTAGAGGGCCTGACCACCTACTATGCTGAAAATCATCTTCGGGCAAATCCAGATAAGACTTAAGTCAGTGCTTTCCATCTCAAGGGTCGTGATGCAAACAGCAAACTGAATGTCCACTGGTATGGCAAGAGACTAGAATACACAGACAAACAGGTGTATCTAGGAGTCACTCTAGACCGCACTCTCAGTTTCAAGGACCATCTCAGCAAGACCAAGGCAAAGGTGGGAGCCAGGAATAACATCTTCAGAAAGCTGGCAAACTCCAAGTGAGGAACAGACCCAGGAACCATTCGCAGCACTGCCCTTGCCCTGTGTTACTTAGCAGCCGAATATGCATGTCCTGTCTGTATGGGGACATTCCTCAAATGCAAGAAGCTGGACCCTGTTCTAAATACAGCATGCAGGGCCATCTCTGGTTGTCTCAATTACCCGAATTGATGACCTCTACCTGCTGTGTGGAATTGCCGCTCCTGCCTACAGTCAGAAGAGAAGTGTCTTCAAGAGTGGAACGCACCAAACAGGAAGATGACAGTTGCCATCCACTTTTCAAGCATGTCCCTCCACCAAAATGGCTAAAATCCAGGAAGAGTTTTCTACACACAGTACAACCCCTAGATGTCAATCCCTAGAGCTGCAGGATAGTTCTTCTTCATGTGATGTTCACATCTATGCCATGTTTCATAGCTATACACCATGGGGTTTTCGTGATATTTCATGTAATGATTTCATTTATGCTTGATGTTCACATCTAGGTCATAAAGAAATGCAACTTAAGAGTCTCAATATGTTTTCGGTTAACACTTCATTCACTCTTGATGTTC
Source organism: Diadema setosum (assembly GCA_033980235.1). NCBI lineage: Eukaryota > Metazoa > Echinodermata > Echinoidea > Diadematoida > Diadematidae > Diadema > Diadema setosum. The sequence continues at coordinate 30,188,716 of CM067066.1, read as the reverse complement.
ACATTTAGGTAATGCTTCAGACAAATATGCGTTAAGATTCTCAAGATTCAAAATGTATAAAGCATGATTTGGGATGCATGGGAAGGTTGAAAGGATGGTATTGCACCATTCAACCTTTTGAAATGTTCTTATTTTATGCTATCTCAACATCAATGCGTGGCATAGTGCTATTTGACAAACCTGATCTAACACCTACATATATTGTAACAATGGGGTGTACATTGTGCTTGTAGATACATCTACATGTATGAAGTAACCATCACCTAAAAACTGGATTCCCCTTTTTTACGGAGTAAAAAGAGGGCCGTAATGCTCAACAAGAAAGCTTGTTGGTACATTTATACCACTACGTAGTCAGGCTCTGTAGTACATAAACAAGGTAACCTGGTTGTTGACCCTTTCTGAGGGTGGCAGAAGGGCTCCTGTCAAACAAGTTCCTCTGCAATCCATCATAGGAAACCCACTTATTACCATCTTTCATCCTGCACGTGAAATGCCCTGCCTCATGAGCAGTGAGGGCCTGAAGTACGTACCTGCATGAAAAAAAAAATAATAATATTTTCCAGATTGAGTATTATCATTATCTTTGTATATATCTATAAATTGCTTTAAATTCATAAATTTAATGATATTGTCTCACATACACACAAAATGGGTTCATCTGGTCAATTCTGATTCCCTTTCTCAATTAACTAGAAATGTCTCTATGGCGACTGGTATGCCTCCGCCATAATGTATGATTCTCCTAATATGTAGTTCTATAGTATGTCTTGACAATGTGTGATGACAGTTTCATCTAAATAGTAAAATATCAAGTTTGTGTGTTATAATGTGTTGAATGTTCACTTTCCTTGAACTAGGCCTAAAGGGGATGGCTAGCAACTGATTGATGGGAATCAGTGAGAATGATTGGGGATGATTATTGCAATCTTCGTGGATTCATTTAAGGCTGCGTTCATGCAAATTTCATAGCCAGAATCACAAACATGAATCATGATTCAAAACGGCGTTTGAAATTATGATCTCCATGGAAGAGCGTTCATGCGGGCTTTCGCAACGCTGATTCTGGCTCAGCTCATCCATTGCCACTGCGCAGCGCACGGCGCAGTTTGACCTTGTCTCTTCTGCAACTTGAGCCTGACCTCCTGTTAAATCATTCTGCCAACTGATCAAGTCAGTTTATTGTACATGCCTTTCCATTTAATTGTGGTGAATACCTTCCAATAAGCTGTGGCATTCAGGCTCTGCCCACAGATTGAGGAAAAATCTTAATTCTTCGTCTCTCCAATTGTTTTCCTTGGTAGACACAGCTGCATCCATTACCATTATCGACTCAATCGGAGAGTAATTACATGTATTATTATGTATTATTATAATAGATAGCTAGCTAGATACTACAGCATAGAATCGGTGTATGGCGTGGATGTAAACAAACTAGTGCAGGTATGTTACCGATACACACGATTCACAAGACGTACACAGAACCAGAAGCTGTGGGATACCCGATGAGACACGCATGCGCACAGCGCAGAATGACATCATAGAATCATGATTGAAATCACGGTTGCATTCATTTGGTTTCTGCGATTGTGATTCTGGCAGAATCATGATTCAAAACGCCCTTTTTTCCGCGTTTCAGATCGGCGTTTTGAAACGCATTTAAATGTGACCCTGCACCTTAAAACAAACAAAAAGTTGTCAAACATGAATTTTTAGTTAAGACCATATTCTGAAAAAGCAGACTTTAAGCTTTAAAATGATGTACAACTCAAATCAAATGGACTCTCCTATTAACCTATCTAAATATTGGAAAGAAAGCACAAACTCAGGAAAAGTGTGAACTGAGAAAAGAGGCTCTGAAGTTCAGTGTCTATTCAAGCGCTTAATCTTTACCAAACCGTGCTGGCTGTGCGATGAATGGGACAAAAAACAGGAATGCAACCACCAGAGTAACAACAATGAAGGGATTATCATAAACTGAAATTAAGCATGCCTCATTAACACATTCTGTCCATAATTAATGCCAACTTTCAAAGCAGTAGCACTATCCTTTCAAAAGTTATTAAGAGTTGAAAGTGATGAGTGTGGACCAGGTTTTTCAGAAATGACCAGAAATGTCGCTATGGCGACTGGTATGCCTCCGCCATAATGCATGATTCTCCTAATAGGTTTATAGTACATGTGGACAATGTGTGATTCAATTTTCACAAAATTGGCAAAATATCAAAATGACATGTTTGTCACAAATGTATCAAATGTTCACCTTCCTTGACCTACATTATGTTTAATTGGATGAATAGGAGAGCATGAATTTGGGGATTTAAGAACTTAAACTTCGACTTTGACCCTTTAAGTTTCATATGTTTATGCACTTTTTCAAGGTAATTTTCAAGGTATGGAGAAAAAGTGCAATTTCTGTATTGAACAGTAAATTGTTATCATTCTTATCTGGCCTTTGATTCATAAGAGAATCACTGTCAGGCGGAACACACATAAATATGTACTAAGTTTAAAGATAATTTGAGCCACTTACGAGATATAGAGAAAGAAGTAAGTTCAGCACTTTCACTTTATCTTCGACCTTTTGACCTTTGACCTTCTTGGCAAAAAAAAATAAAATCCCAGAGAATCTCTAGTGTGAAATACATGCATACATCAAGTTTAAAAAAAAATAATCCTGCTGGCATTGCTTAAATATAAGGAAAATAGTAAAATTTTGAAGTATTGCCCTTGACCTTCAACCCCATGAACCCCAATTCCCTAGATAACCACTGCCAGTCAGTACATGCATATATACTTTGTTCCATAAAGATACCTTGAACAATTTCCAAGATACAGAGAAAAAAGTGAAATTCTAAAATTTTACTTGACCTTTTGACCTTTGACCTTTTGACCTCATGACCCCAAACTTTCACCAGAGAATCCTAATTGGGTAATACATGTATACACTCAGTTTCAAGAAAATATCTTTAGGCATTGCATAGATATGGGGGAAATAGTGAAATTTTAAGCATTTGACCTTTACCTTTTGACCTTTGACCTAGAGCACGCGCACCCAAAAGTTGATAGGCACAACTTCACCCCCTAATACACACACATGCCAAGTTTCATTAGGATACCTCAAAAGGTTTTGATAGTTACCCTGTCCACAAAATTCATTACAGACGGACGGAAGGACGGAAGCAAAAAACATAATGCCTCTGGCACCACTTCGTGCCGGAGGCACAAAAAAGGGATTCTAAAGACACACCTAATCACACTATTCTACCAAAAATGTTCAAGATAAATTGCTAAAAGAACACATTTTCCTGCCGTTTTATGATAACAAATTCTAGCATAATGTAAAAGAAGACCCGCTCTTTCAGAAAATATGGAAAAGTCAAGTTCCGCTAGGTTGACCCATTTCACTTATTTTCAGTCCTCACGCAAAATCAGTGTGTGCGACTTTATGATCGTTTTGAGGTGCACGGTCACAAATGGAAAAATCGCATGAACACAACACAACTAAACACGCTTAGCGACTAAACGCATTTAGAAACGCAATTCTAGTTTCGCATGAACGCAGCCTTTGACCTTGCGCATCTGCGCTCAAAAGTTGAGAGGCACAACTTCACTCCCTCATACATACGTGTATACCTGCCAAGTTTCATTATGATACCTCAAATGGTTTTCTTACTTGTGCTGTCCACAAAATTGATTACGGAGGGACGGAAGGATGGACGGATGGACGGATGGACGGACGGACGGACGGACAGTCAAAAGGACGGAAGGACGGACAACCCAAAAACATAATGCCTCCGGCGGAGGCATAAAAAAATAGAGCAATAGAGTTAACAATATCTTGCCTTCATCTGAAACAGTACATTCAAACTGAGGTATACATTCCAGTTTTCCTATTTCCCAAACAAAATTTGTGATGGGCATTTCCTAAAGTCATTAGAAACATCAAAATTATTTTACCGGTTTGTAATAAATGTAACTAGTCTAGTCTTTATTTTGTATTAAAGAAAAAATCCAGTCTGAATATAAGTTAGTCTGATTAAAAAAGAGTAAAATCTTCCGAGTTCAATGGTAAGAAATTAGTGAAATTGATTGAAAAAAAAACGAATTTCTGACATTTTGAAAGCTTTGCTTATTTCTGCACAACAGCTCTTGTAATATGGATATGAATATGCAATTGAGTTAGCTAACTATGTCATAACCTCACAATTTTTCATGGATCATGGGCAAAAAGAATAACAAAAATTCAATATTTCTGTCACTAAAGTCTGAAACATGACATTATTCCTGGTTGTATAACTTCAGAATAGTTATCAACAAAAATAAAGGGAAGATCAGATGGACTCTTCACAACCCATGGTTAAACATCTGTGTATCAAATTATGCTGAGACTGACATGCCAAGAAGGTAGCTGTGGGAAAATGATTTTTGAGAATTGGGCTTTTAATTTTTTTGCGAGATAACAAAAATACCAAGAGACCGGGGGTCACGCGCTCACCAGAGTATCGCAAGTTCACCTTCCATGCATTCTTGCAGACTCTTACCTGAGAAAATTGGAAACTAATGGTGGAGGTAGCTTTGAGAATGGGGGCATGGTGTCCATTTACATATATATTCCATCACACTGGTGAAAAAAATCCTGCCAAGTACACTGTACTTTACAGAATGTTGGATTATGCAGTTTGGGAAAAAAGACTTAAAGCCCTATCACTTTTGATTAGAACTAGAGAAAAGTATTATTAGATATTAATTAATTTAGGAGGTTTGGACCCCCTGGGGCCAACAAGGAAATCATGGAGCCCATTCAAACACTTTGAGATCTCATCCCTATGGGAATGCTACTTGACAAGTTTGGTGAAAATCCATTACCGTATATTGTTTTCAGAAAGAAGATGAAAATTTAGGCCCGCATTTGGACCCCCCTTATCCCATCCCGCTTCTTTGGGTCCCAATTAGGTGGTGGGGGCACCCCTGATTCTCCCATGAACAAACTTGAAACAACAGTCCTCAATATACTGACTCATTGTATTGACTTAGCTCAATCACTTCTGGTTCTAGAGAAAATCTGTAAAGATTCCTTACGGGGGGGGGGGGGGGGGGGGGGGGGAACATGGTGCCCATTTGATGGAACTGAGATTCTATCCCCCAAGGGATGCTACCTGCCAAGTTTGGTGAAAATTAGTGATAGGGTTTTCAAGAAAAAGATGAAAATTTACAATTTTGGTCCAAATTTTGGTCCAGGGGGCCCCCCAGGTGGGGCACAGTGCCCATTTCATGGGAATGAGATTCCTGCCCCCTAGGGATGCTACCGACAAACTTTAGTGAAAATTCATAATGGCATTTTCAAGAAAAAGATGAAAATGTACAATTTGGGTCCCATTAGGAGCCCTCCCCACCCCCCCCCCTCCCCTGGGTCACAGGGGGGGGGGGGGGGGGGCACCCCTGATTCCGCCATGAACAAACTTGAAACTACAGTCATCAATGTACTAATTCATAGTATAAACCCGTTCCTTCCGCAATTCTCTGAGTGCCTTAAATGCCCCCAAACGAGATTCTTTTCGCCCGTCGACAGAGAGGTACACAGGTTGGTAATCCAGCTGTGTGAAGGCAGTCAAGCGGTTCATTGTGTCCCCCTTTCTACGGTCAACTACATGTGCCCGTGAACAATGGAAATATCGATCGGGTGCGAGGTATGAATAGAGCGTGCGCTGATGAGCTCTCAGAATCTTTTGTTCTACACAAACCAGGTACCTGAATGAGGTGACTGGGGTCAGCAAACCCGCATTTCTAACTGATCTCAGCCTTGATCATTATGTACATATTCATACAAGTTTACAGCAGAACAAGCAAAAAACTAAATCAGGAAAAGGTACATAATACTGTAAAACCCCCTTTTTTCAAACAGCAGGAGAACAAATCGTGATAGAATAAACTCTGATCTTTTTATCAAACCCACTTTTCTGAGCATTTCAACACAAAGAAACATGAATTTAGGCCACTGAAGCAGGCACCCTTGTCTTCATTTTGGGAACCTGGTAAACCAGGTTCCCGTATATCAGTTGCTCCCATGGGAACCTGGTAAACCAGATTCCCGTAAGGAATGGGTTAACTTAGCTCTATCATTTCTGGTTCTGGAGAAGAAGATTTTTTAAGATTCCTTAATTTTGGTGGGTTTGGGCCCCTCTGGGGGCCCCCAGGTGGGGTATGGTGCCCATTTGAACAAATTGAGATCCTATCCCCTAGGAATGCTACCTGCCAAGTTTGGTGAAAATCGGTAAAGGTTTCTCAAGAAGAAGATGAAAATGTAAAAGTTAACGCACGACAGACGACGGATGACGCACGACAGACGATGCAGGAAGGACGATGAGCGGTCGCAATAGCTCACTTGAGCCTTCGGCTCAGGTGAGCTAAAAAACACTAATCAAATAGTACAGAGCATACCCTTTTAAAAGGAATTCAAAGTATATTTGATGAAAATCAGGTTTTGAAAGACTGAAACATCCAAAAACACAGTAAAACAAAGCTATTGTAATAAAGTGTGGGTTCTACATTTATTAGAATTTGCGCTGTTTTGGATATCCCAGCCATTTCAAAACCAATTTTCATCAAATAAACATTGAATTCCTTATCGAATTACATGCTCTTTCATATTTTGTCAGGTTTCTCATTATCTCACCAAAAAATGTTAGAAACCTGAAAGTACGTTTCAACCAAAACTATACAATTCCTTTAAGTCAAATTAAAATGCTCAGACTATTAACTCATTCTATCCTACGCCACTACATTATTTTCCCATCAATAAGTGTGTGTGTGAAGTTTGAGCAAATTAAACTCATTCCCTAGAGGAGGGTTACAGACATCTGAAAATAATAACATTTTGATAATTCTTGTTACAGTGGACTCCCTTTATAAACAAAGTCCTCCCGTGGTAGTTTTCTTTCGTTATATTAAAATTTCATTATAACAAAACAAATAAACAATAAAAACCAGCACCGAGTGGATAATGCTGCAGCATGAATTTTTACTTTGTTGTAACAGGAATTCTGTTACAACCATGTTCGTTATAACAGGAGTACACTGTATTGCAAATAAATAATTGCTTGATATAATTTCAATTTCATTTTAACCACATCACTTTGTACTGACGTTTTTGTGCACTGTTCATCTAACAGCAGCTTCCTGTTTTTGTTGGTTTTTTGCTGATCCAATGCTCTTTGTTTGTTTGTTTGTTTGTTTTTTGCTTTATTAAGTCTATTCTAACATATCCAGCACTTACCTGTGCATCTTCACAGTTATCACTTCTTGGTAGAACAATGAGACAGTCTTTCCTCGCTTGGACTTGGAAGAACATGTGTGTACCAATGGACTGATGACAAGAATAGGAGGTACCTTGAAATTGACGAACTCACGAGGACTCCAATGTCTCCTTCCATTGCATCTACTGCAATGTAAATATATATGTATATACATGCATATTTATACAAACTCCTTTAAAAAAAGTTCTGCAAGTCCAATTTGATGTATCATATTTCTCTATTTCTAACTCCTTCAGCTTTTGAGTATATGTTATGACATTTTGCACATGATGGTTATGATATATAGTTGTATAAACTTCAATGTTGAGGTGGGGATTCATGTTCTGAACATTCCTTAGTGAGATAATGAGAAACCTCTTATGAAATATGAAAGAGCATGTAATTTTAAGAAGGATTCAACATTTATTTGATGAAAATTGGTTTTCAAATGGCTGAGATATCAAAAAAGTGATAATAATAAAAGGCGACAGGCCACACCTTCTATTAGGATCACTTTGTTTCACCTTGTTTTTGGATATCTCAGCCATTTCAAAATCGATTTTCATCAAATAAACTTTTGATACCCCTTAGAATTGCATGCTCTTTGACATCTCATAGAATGGTTTCTGAATATCTCACAAAACATTAAAAACAAAATCCTCATCTCAACCAGAACTGTGTACACACAGTGACAGTTCTAGTTTAACTTGCCAGTTGATGCTTATGAAAATTCACAAGAGCATGTTGTATGATCTGTCTAAGCATAGAAAACTACTTTTCAAAAATCATCAGTACTGTAATTCTACACATAGCAGAATGTGTTTAGTGCCATTTATTTTTTTAATCCAAACTGTACCTTTATATTTTCTGGCAATCTATTTGGGTGGCTCTGAAAGTGTGGGCTCTTATAAAGCAGAGTTACTTGTCAAATCAAACATAGCATTTAGGAAACGAAGGTGATAACATACAAGTATATAATATTTCAAAGAATAAAAAGATAAACTATTAAAGGTCTTAAGCCTTGGTTTTAGGTTCAATAAAAACTTCCAATGTGGCATTCTACATTTATTCCATATATATATTTTTTTTCAATTTAAAAATTTCTTTACATTAAATTAAATGGTTCAAGGGCTTACCACAGTTGTTTTGTCTTGTGTGAATGGAAAATGTAAACACAGAGGGTGGGCCCTAATAATGAGTTTGCTTGTATACAGTGCAGTACAAACTTTGTAATGCCAATGGGGTGAACTTCTCTGAAAGAAATTTGTTCTACACTCTGCAATTTATATATATATAATTAACACATTGAGGATGAGCTGATTAGCTATAACATGCATTTCCAATAGACACCTGCCAGGGTATACTCGGGACTTGTCCTCAACATAATATGTTAGACCGATGCAAGTGCAATGCTATGACAAGACAACACTTTTTCTTTTCTCATTCTAGAATAACAATGCCATTTTGTTCTTAAATCTTGTCTCCACTTTTGTTTCATTCATCATATCACTGCACAGGACACAATATACAATTCATACATGTCTTGATTTGTTTCCATATGCAATACACACCTGCCAGATGATACATGGAAACCACACTGTGATGTTTGAGTTGGGTTTACCCACAGGTCCAAGGCCTCTTGAACAGTCCCAATCTCTCTTTCTTGTGATAAGCTGTTAGAATGAAAGAAAAAAAATAAAAAAAAGTAATGAAATTCACATACAAGGTACCTATTATGTTAACCATGTTTTGATAAAGGAATGTAGTCTATTGCATGAAGGAAGAATTAAGCATCCAACATTATGATTGATATTCTTTTTTATACCTGCTACTTGATGTCATCACAGATGCTTAAACTGTCAAATATATCACTAGCTGAATTCTTTATTTTTTTTCTTTTCATGTGATCCAGGCTTCCTTATACTTTTTTTTTCCCCTTTTCAGTACAGTACATCATTCTCTCATTGCCGTACTGTTTTTTTGTCACCATTACAAGTACACCTTGCATTCATTCATTCATAGATTTTGTATTACTCTTCATGATTTATATGTATTCCAAATTGATTATAGTATCAAGTGTACACTTTGTACTTGAATTACTTTCATTTGTTATATGAATTGAAAACAATTCAAACATTTAGCTATTTACTAATTTATATACATACCCCAATTCAACTGTTTTGCTGGAGACTTTCCTCTTTCTGGTGAGGCACTCAGCATTGCTGCATGTTGTTATTTGCGTGTTAGATTGAAACATTTCCATGTGGCGCACGAATAAATTGTGTTCTGATCCGAACGCATTGACTGATTGCTGTCTGTCTGTTGTTAGGTGTACATGATGAATATCCCGCAACCACTTCAATTTGGCAATTGCCCATTTCCCATTATTGCAGAGTTGAAGGATTTTTAGAAACAGCTGGCATGTGGCATTGCCATGCTGGCGGATGAAGTCTGCCACCTTCACATGCGAATGCACCAGGCGTGAGATGATAAGCAGCATGTTGTCGATGGTGCATGTATTTTGGAGGTGGTAGAGCTTTCCCTTGTACTTTACTCGCCCACCCCATCTGGGAATAGTCTGTGGTTTCATTTGTGACTTGTCCAGTTTCTTTTTTGTTTTAGGGACATGTGACTTCCTCTTGTTTTTGTTTTTGCTCTTGTCATTTCTTGGTTTGCGGTTTTTTCCCTTGTCCATTCTGTGGGCTGTGTGCTGTTTGGAAGTTTTTTTAGTTTCTTTTTCCCCGTTTCTCCTTCGTTTCTGCCAGTTTTCTGTTGGGTTCTCACTGATGTCCTCGTGTTTTCTCTTCCTTGAGTCCAAGTTGGGTTTTTTTGGCTTGGCATGATGTCTCTCCTTTACCCCGGGTCTCTTCTTTGGTGTAGGAATTTTTTTCGGCGGTGAGAAGTACCGGCTCTTCTTGATTTTCCTCTTCTTTGGTTTGTTACCTTTGCTGTGCGGTTTCATTCTCAGCTCTTTGACTCTTCCTACGACATTGATGTATGCTTTGCGGATAAATTGTCCGGCACGGAGACGTTGACGATTTCCATGAAGGAAGTCTTTCTTTAAGCTCCCAAACCAGTTCTCCACAAGGGCATTGCTGGCCCTGTTGATGGTTGGTGCTGTGTTGGTAGATGCAGATGTGCTTCCCTTGCTGTATCTATCCAAATCCCCCAGAAACATTGCACTCCACAACGGATATATGTGCAAAAACTGATCAAGAAGGACTTTGGTCAGTCCTGGGATGCAATATTGATTTGGAGATCTTGCACTGGTGGCAGCACATTCCTCATTGTCAAGTTCCTCCTGGACAATGTCAAACTCCTGTCTGAATCTGTGGTACCATGGTGAAGACTGTCGAATTGATTTTGACCTTGCCGTTTCAACAGACTCCTCAACATCGTCGCTCCTGTCCCTAGTACTGTCTCTTCCTGCCACATCATCGCTGTTGACTCTTCGGCTGATGACATCATTTAGGAACTGGATTGAGGCATCAACCCTTTCTGTGAAGGCAGCCGAGTCAAATGCAGAGCACATATGTCTGAATATTCTGCTTGCTCCTTCCAGAGAGTGCTCTGTTTGCAGTGCTGCAAAACAAAATAGGGCAAACTGTCTCTTCTCGTTGTCTCTCTCCAGGGACTTTATTCTCCGAGATACATCGTGAATGATGTGTGCAGCACAGATGTGAGGATAAGTGTATCCTCTAATTTCATGAGTGTACATTTCCTGATGTGCAATGCCCCAGGTCCGCTTCAGATATCTTTTGCAATCCTCTGAGTTGCATGCACGAAGAACTGCCTGTAGCATCGCCCATGAGTAGTCAACCTCGATGCGTCGTGGGACGACAGACGCAATAGATCTTGTCTGTGTGACAGCATTCAAAAATCTTGTCAGGAAATGCTGTATTTCAGAGCTGTGCTGGTCACTAGATAACATTTCAGATACAGGGATAGCCGTACGACCTGGGATAGGATTTTGCATAACTAATGCATAGTACAGGATTTCTTTCTCCTGTCCTGGTATCTTCTTCACTAAAGACCCTGTTGCATCAAGGTGGATGACCACGGGGCCTTTCCTCACTGCATCCAAGTACAATTCTGCTTGCTCCTCAATCATCAGATGAGTTTTGAAAGGATAAACAGACAGATATTGCACAAAACCCTTGCCGGTGTGTGCGCATGCAGGGTGAACATCTTGATATACCTGTCTTAGAATTTCTACTTCTTGAAGTACATCACCATGCAGGTAGGTGTTATTTCTCCTCTCTGACAGAATCTTTAATAGCACTTCTTGTGTGGAGCACTTGGTTAAGTTTCCAGCATCATGCTCTACCTGCGACATACTGCCTACTGTACTGTAGAACCATGTTGGCACTCCAGACTTTTCCATTTCTTTTCCCATGGCCATTCTTCTTTCCCCTTTGACGTGCCTTTTTTCCCCCTTATCACCTCTGTGACATATCTTCCCAACTCGCAACACATTCATCTTGACTCTTCTTTTCTTCTTGGGACGCTTGGCAAGGGTGAAAGAGTACTTTGCACAGTTGCTGAATTTGCAAACACCAGTTACTTTTAGCCAAGGACCAACTCGCTTGCGACTGTTTGCCTTTTTGGTTCTATTATATTTGAAGACTAACACACAGCAGGGTACCACTTTGTTGAACTTGGTGTATAACAGATCAGTCCAATCATTGCAAAGTCCATGTTTGATCCCCGTAGGTTTAATTTTTTTCCATTCCTTCGCTGACAATGATATTGTGAATTTTCTGGGGAAGTTGCCAGTATATTCATTGAAAGTTCTACTATCTGTGATTGATGCATCATCTTCTTGGCTCAAGGCATCACTGGAAAATGAACCATAACCATCTTGGCTGGGAATCTGGACATCATCTGACGGTCCATCACCATCTTGGCTGGGAATCGAGATATCATCAGAGGGACCATCACCATCTTGCCTGGGAATCGAGATATCATCAGAGGGACCATCACCATCTTGGCCGGGAATCGAGATATCATCAGAAGGACCATCACCATCTTGGCCGGGAATCGAGATATCATCAGAGGGACCATCCCCATCTTGGCCGGGAATCGAGATATCATCAGAGGGACCATCCCCATCTTGGCCGGGAATCGAGATATCATCAGAGGGGCCATCACCATCTTGGCCGGGAATCGAGATATCATCAGAGGGACCATCACCATCTTGGCCGGGAATCGAGATATCATCAGACGGACCATCACCATCTTGGCCGGGAATTGAGATATCATCAGAGGGATCATCCCCATCTTGGCCGGGAATCGAGATATCATCAGAGGGACCATCCCCATCTTGGCCAGGAATCGAGATATCATCAGAGGGACCATCACCATCTTGGCCGGGAATTGAGATATCATCAGAGGGACCATCACCATCTTGGCTGGGATTCGAGATATCATCAGAGGGACTATCACCATCTTGGCTGGGATTCAAGATATCATCAGAGGGACTGTCACCATCTTGGTTGGGAATTGGGATATCATCAGAGGGACCATCACCATCTTGGCTGGGAATCGAGATATCATCAGAGGGACCATCACCATCTTGGCCGGGAATTGAGATATCATCAGAGGGACCTTTGCCATCTTGGCTGGGATTCGAGATATCATCAGAGGGACTATCACCATCTTGGCTGGGATTCAAGATATCATCAGAGGGACTGTCACCATCTTGGTTGGGAATTGGGATATCATCAGAGGGACCATCACCATCTTGGCTGGGAATCGAGATATCATCAGAGGGACCATCACTATCTTGGCCGGTATTCGAGATATCATCTGCAGGACCATCACTTTCTTGGCTGGGATTCGAGATATCATCAGAGGGACCATCACCATCTTGGCCGGGAATCGAGATATCATCAGAGGGACCATCACCATCTTGGCCAGGTATCGAGATATCATCAGAGGGACCATCACTATCTTGGCCGGTATTCGAGATCTCATCTGCAGGACCATCACTTTCTTGGCTGGGATTCGAGATATCATCAGAGGGACCATCACCATCTTGGCCGGGAATCGAGATATCATCAGAGGGACCATCACTATCTTGGCCGGTATTCGAGATATCATCTGCAGGACCATCACTTTCTTGGCTGGGATTCGAGATACCATCAGAGGGACCATCACCATCTTGGCCGGGATTCGAGATATCATCAGAGGGACCATCACTATCTTGGCCGGTATTCGAGATATCATCTGCAGGACCATCACTTTCTTGGCTGGGATTCGAGATATCATCAGAGGGACCATCATCATCTTGGCCGGGAATCGAGATATCATCAGAGGGACCATCACCATCTTGGCCAGGTATCGAGATATCATCAGAGGGACCATCACTATCTTGGCCGGTATTCGAGATGTCATCTGCAGGACCATCACTTTCTTGGCTGGGATTCGAGATATCATCAGAGGGACCATCATCATCTTGGCCGGGAATCGAGATATCATCAGAGGGACCATCACTATCTTGGCCGGTATTCGAGATGTCATCTGCAGGACCATCACTTTCTTGGCTGGGATTCGAGATACCATCAGAGGGACCATCACCATCTTGGCCGGGAATCGAGATATCATCAGAGGGACCATCACTATCTTGGCTGGGATTCGAGATATCATCAGAAAGTGGACCATCTCCTTCTTTGGGAGGAATTGGGACATTGCAAGACGATGAACCATCACCTTCTCGACTGGGAATCGGGGCATCAGCATGACTAGAGCCACTACATTTATCACATATAAATGGCTGTTCACTGTTTCCAGGAATCTCATGAAATCCAACACAGTCAAAGTGATACCACTTTTTGCATGTATCACATTGTACGTATGGTCGTCCGTCATTCGGTTTTCTGCAGATGCAATGAAGTTTTTTGTTCCTAGTCTTCCTTGGCAAGCTTTTCTTTGTTCTTTGGTGCACTTCTTTCCTCAAATCGGGATTTCTCTTCCACTGGGAATATATCCATTTTCTATTACGAAGATTATTTTTGAGCTGAAGTGCCACAGCAATCCTTCCCCACACACTATTCAGTTGTCTATAGCCATCTTTATCAAGGACTTTAATAACAGCTGGCAAAGAGCAAAGGATAGTGACAAGTGTCTCTTTACTCGCAAGCTGTCGTCCCCTCATTGTGAAATCTGCAAAAGGAAAATATGAAGTACCAATCAATTGACCAATAAATGATACAGCATTCATATGTTAAATCTCCAGATATTGAGGGTGTCATGTGTTGTTAGAAAATATTGATAGTTTGTTCATAGATAACTTGAAAAGAAACACAAATATATTTCATGTTGTAGAGGGCATTTCATTAAAAAAAAAAGAGAGAGACCCAAGGTCTTGGGCTCATCTGAGTATCGCAAGTTCACCTTCCATCCATTATTGCAGACTTTTATCTGAAAACATTGGAAAGTTGTGGTGGAGTGGTAGCTTTGAGAGCTTGGGGCATGGTATCGATTTGCATATTCCACCATTGCAACTGAATAGTGACTGACTCCTAAACTGATGTATATGCTTAGTCTAATATAAGAAAGATTCTTAATTGGTTTATTTCACATAGAAAATGCATCAAAAGGCATAAAAAACATGGTGAATAATGTCACATCCTTATTATTAGTCAAATGTTTAACACTGTGAGCATATTAATTGATTTAAACCAAATAGAGAGGCATACCTTTTCAGGCACAATCCGTAGCTTCCTGCCAAATACTTTCACAATGGAAGTGATGTCCCAGATATACCAGTATGCTGAAGGGAGGTTAAGCCACTCCAAGAGAGTCTGCCATGGTATGCTAAGAAGGAGAAAAGGAAACGTGTGTTAAAAGCAAAATACTTTGTTTTTTATATAAATTTCAAAACACAAATCAAAGTTTTGTTTCTTTTGTTTATTTTACCACTATCAAAACACATAACTTTCAGTGAAAGAGTAATCTCAAAATACAACCTCAATGATGTTGTTGTTTTTTTTTATGAAAGAAGAGAGAGAGAGAGAGAGAGAGAGAGAAACAACTTTTACCCCTGCAATATACAGAATTATTAGGTTTCATTTTATTATTATTGTAATAAAGGCAATATATCAAATAGTGGTATTTACTGAAAATTATCACTGTTAAAGAACAAACAAAAAAACACTGCATTTACAGATCAGCGGTCCATGGGGTCTCAAGAAGAAGATAAAAATGGCAAAAGTCTACTAATGACACACAACGCACAGTGCACGCTGGATGCAAGCTGAGGTGTTATAGCAATAGCTCACTTGAGCCTTTGGCTCAGGTAAGTTAAAAAAATAAAAATAAACAAAACTAGATATATCGCTACGGCGACTGATATGCCTCCGCCATAATGCATGGTTCTCCTAATAGGTCTATAGTACGATGTCTTGACAATGTGTGATGACAGTTTCACACATGTTAAAAAAAAAAAAGCTTTCAGGCATTGCATAAATATAAGGTAAGTAGTGATATTTTGAGGAGTTGACCTTCACCTTTGACCCCCTGACCTTTGAACCATGACCCCCAACTTCCCTAGATAATCACTGCCCATTGGAACAAGCATATATACTAAGTTCCATGAAGATATACCTTGAACCATTTGCGAGATATGGAGAAAAACATGAATTTTCAACCTTTTTTTTCACAAAATAACCTGTGACCTTTGACCTTATGACCCTAAAATCCAAACAAAGTATTATCCCCCCAGGATATACCCTCATACCAAGTTTGATGTAAAACCACCACATGGTTCTTGAGATATCGACAAAAACAAAACGGGATGTACAAGTACGGACGGACGACCCGAAAACATAATGCCTCCAGCCATTTCGTTGGCGGAGGCATAAAAATATATAAATATATATGGCTGTCAATGCATGTTGAATGAAGTAAAACAATGCTTCTCATTGAAAACATAACAACAACAAAAAAACTAGATATGTCTTTATGGGACTGGTATGAATCCACCATAATGCATGATTCTCCTAATAGGTCTGGATAGTACATGTGGACAACATGTGATTACATTTTCACAAAATTGGCAAAATATCAAAATGACAAGTTTCTCACAAATGTGTTGAATATTCACCTTAATTGACCTAGGTTCAATTGGATGATGGAGAGCATGTATTTGGGGATTGAAGGACTTAAACATGACTTTGACCAAAACAAGATTAATGTCACTTATCAATGACATTGGTTACAGATGTATGGCAACACAAAAATTCAGTCAATACAAATAAAGACTAAAGACATGTGCTTTTTACTTAAATATTTCCCATGCATGTGATATGTGACTGACTCGTAAACTGATGTATATTCTTAGTCTAATATGAGAAAGATTCTTAATTGCTTCACATAGAAAATGCATCGAAAGGCATAAAAGCATGGTAAATAATGTCATATCCTTGTTATAAGTCAAATGTTTCACACTGTGATCATATTAATTGATTTAAAACAAATAGAGAGGCATACCTTTTCAGGCACAATCCGTAGCTTCCTGCCAAATACTTTCACATGGAAGTGATGTCCCAGATATACCAGTATGCTGAAGGGAGGTTAAGCCAGTCCATGAAAGTCTGCCATGGTATGCTAAGAAGGAGAAAAGGGAACATGTGTTGAAAGCAAAATACTTTGTTTTTTCACTTAAGTTCCTATACACAAATTTCAGTTTTTTTCTTTCGTTTAATTTACCATTATTAAAACGCAGAACTTTCAGTAAAGGAACAATCTCAAAATACAACTTTAACCTTGTTGTTGTTTTTTAAGAAAGAAGAGAGAGTGAGAGAAAAAAAAAACACTTTTACCCCTGCATTATACAAGATTATCAAATTTCATTCCATCATTATTGCAATGACGGCAAGTATGAGCGTACATCACAAAACAAATAAAAAGTCGCACCCTTTGATTTAACATGAGGACTCAACAGTGATTTCCACCCATCGACGATTTTCAGATACGCTATAAGCATTATTTTATTATGTCATTATAAACCCTCAGTTGCACCTTGCACCTCGCCCTAACAGAAACTAGACCACCCTTCTTAATGCAAGCGTGCAAACCTCAAATACGCGCAGCCTGAAATCACAAGTTCATTGACCCTACCTGCCAAAATATTAAAATCCTACATAAATTCCTCAAAAAATTCTCTGACCACTACAAAAATCAAATCATCTGATCCTAGTGTTATTCTCAAACTTTCCTGCAAGATGTATTCAACTCTTTTTGAGTTATTTTGCAAACAGACAAATAAACAAAAATTCATACTAACCAACAAACCAATGGTAATGAAAGACATAATGTCCTCCCTTGGAGGAGGTGTTCTGAAAATTTCACATAGAAAGCTCAAACCTAGACCTCTATTAAACAGGTTAAATTAAGAAATGTGTTTTCAAGACTTTTAATAAAGTGATCTGCTGCATAGGCTTGCTTTTTACATGCTGCAAAATGCATCTTATATTTATCTGGAAGGGCATGCAAACAGGCTCCAAAACAAGGTTATTGTCACTTATCAGTGACATTGGTTACAGATGTATGGCAACACAAAAATTCATTCAATAAAAATAAAGACTAAAGACATGTGCTTTTTACTTAAATATTTCCCATGCATGTGATATGTGACTGACTCGTAAACTGATGTATATTCTTAGTCTAATATGGGAAAGATTCTTAATTGCTTCACATAGAAAATTGCTTCGAAAGGCATAAAAGCATGGTAAATAATGTCATATCCTTGTTATAAGTCAAATGTTTCACACTGTGATCATATTAATTCATTTAACCCCAATCAGGCTGGGGGGGGGGGGCGGAATCCGCCCCCCCTCGACGTTTCGCGCAATATCTTCGCAGCGCGATAAGCTCCCGCTGCAATGTTTCATGACTTTTTTCTTTCAAGTATCGCGCAACTTTTGAGACCAAAATTGTTGCGCTTGCGCATACCGTTTTGACGCGGCGCCCGTTCGAAAAAAATTTGTCAACCCCCAAATTGCTCCAAAACGTGATTTTGTGTACAAATCCAATGCAAATTGTGTTTTTTCAATTAATTCACATAAAAATTCATATCTTGACTTAGAATGGACGAAATTAATTTATTTTAGCATAATAAGCTTCAAAAATTGTCTGTGACAAATTTTGGCCAAAAAACAAACAAAAACAAAAGGTCGAAAAACAAAAACAAAAGGTCGAAAAACAAAGAAATACATAAGAAATTCAAAAAAACATTCAAATACATAAGAAATTCATTTTGATACAGATTTTTTTTAATCCTATGTCTCAGAAGAATGATACAAGAAACATTTTTAAAAAGAAATTAGCTTCATTAGAGCATTAATAAGTGATTTACAGCCCCAAACTGATTTTATGCATAAATTACAATAATTAATTAATATAAAATATAAGAAAAAGTTTTCGGAGAAAGCAACCATACATTTTGATAGTATACGTCGCGGGCGTCGCGTGTGCTGATTTTCGACGCGATCACATGTTCCATAGGCGAGATCTGAAGGGGGGGCGGAATCCGCCCCCCCCCCCCCCCCCCCCCCCCCAGATATAGCATAGCCAAAAAAGCCCAGCCTGATTAGGGTTAAACCAAATAGAGAGGCATACCTTTTCAGGCACAATCCGTAGCTTCCTGCCAAATACTTTCACAATGGAAGTGCTGTCCCAGATATACCAGTATGCTGAAGGGAGGTCGGCCAGTCCATGAAAGTCTGCCATGGTATGCTAAGAAGGAGAAAAGGGAACATGTGTTGAAAGAAAAATACTTTGTTTTTTCACGTAAGTTCCTAAACACAAATTTCAGTTTTTTTCTTTCGTTTGATTTACCATTATTAAAACGCAAAACTTTCAGTGAAAGAACAATCTCAAAATACAACTTTAACCTTGTTGTTGTTTTTTAAGAAAGAAGAGAGAGAGTGAGAGAGAAAAAAACACTTTTACCCCTGCATTATACAAGATTATCAAATTTCATTCTATCATTATTGCAAATAAGGGAAGCATGACCGTGCATCACAAAAGAAACAAAAAGTCTCACCCTTTGATTTAACGTGAGGACTCAAAACAGGTGAAATTGGGTCAACTAAGTCAATCTCAACTTTTTCATATTTTCTGAAAGAGCTATCTTTCTTTTACATTATTCTTTAGTTTGGGATCATAACACAAATGGGCAAATATGGGTTTTGAGCAGTTTTACTGGAACCTTTTTTTTTTTTGGGGGGGGGAGGGGAATGGAGAGTAGAACGATCAGGAATGTCTTTAAGCCCCTTTTCATTCCTTGGTATCCTTTGTATTCTCTTCACTTACACGTCTAATTAAACTTTTGAAAGAATAATGCTACTGCTGTGAAATTTGGCATTAATCATGGACAGAATGTGTTAATAGAATGTGTTCAATTTCAGCTTAATGTGATAATTCCTTCATTGTTGTTGCTCCGGTAGTTGACATCTTGAGTTTTGTCCTTTTTATCGCACAGCTATCGTGGCTTGGTGAAAGATTGAGCGCTTGAATAGACTCTGTACCTCAAAGCCTCATTTTTCAGCTCACACTTTTCCAGAGTGTGTGCTTTCATTCCAGCATTTAGGTATATTACGAGAATTCATTTGAATTAAGTAATACATCATTTTGCAGCTTAGAGTCTGTTCTTTCAGAATCTGCCCTTAACTATTAAAAAGTCTGTGTCTGGTGAATTTTTGTTGGTTTTGTGGTGCAGGGTCACATATATAAACTAGAGAAACACTCAGAGAGCACAGACCTCTGCCAGGCATGCAGATCATTTCCACCACTGATCTTTTTCTTCCATACAGATAACAGTGATTTCCACCCATCGTGATTTTCAGATACGCTACAAGCATTATTTTATTATGTCATTATAAACCCTCAGTTGCACGATGCGCCTCGCCTCAGCAGAAACTAGACCACCCTTCTTAGTGTGAGCGTGCAAACCTCAAATATGCACTGCCTGAACTCACATGTTCATTGACCCTACTTGCCAAAATATTAAAATCCTACATAAATTCCTCAAAAAAATTCTCGGACCACTGCAAAAATCAAATCATCTGATCCTAGTGTTATTCTCAAACTTTCCTGCAAGATGTATTCAACTCTTTTTGAGCCCCAACTCATGCATTCTTATCATGCTTATGGTGAGGCTGGCATGTCATCATCCTTGTTCATTGCAATTTGTTATAAATTTTGAAAACATTCTCATTCCTTATCCCAATCACTATAAATTCTGAAATTCTGTACTCAGTTTAACTGATTTATAGCTGTTCAAATGTAAGAGTCTGAAAATCATCCGGAGGTCCCCTTTAAAAAAGTGATCTGCTGCATAGGCCTGCTTTTTACATGTCTGCAAAATGCATCTTATATTCAATTGAAAGGGCATGCAGGCAGGCTCCAAAACAAGATTAATGTCACTTATCAATGACATTGGTTGCAGATGTATGGCAACACAAAAATTCAGTCAATAAAAATAAAGACTAAAGACATGTGCTTTTTACTTAAATATTTCCCATGCGTGTGATATGTGACTGACTCGTAAACTGATGTATATTCTTAGTCTAATATGAGAAAGATTCTTAATTGCTTCACATTGAAAATGCATCAAAAGGCATAAAAGCATGGTAAATAATGTCATATCCTTGTTATAAGTCAAATGTTTCACACTGTGATCATATTAATTGATTTAAACCAAATAGAGAGGCATACCTTTTCAGGCAAAATCCGTAGCTTTCTGCCAAATACTTTCACAATGGAAGTGATATCCCAGATATACCAGTATGCTGAAGGGAGGTTAAGCCAGTCCAAGAAAGTACTGCCATGGTATGCTAAGAAGGAGAAAAGGGAACATGTGTTGGAAGCAAAATACTTTGTTTTTTCACTTAATTTCCTAAACGCAAATTTCAGTTTTTTTCGTTCATTTAATTTACCATTATTAAAACGCAGAACTTTCAGTGAAAGAACAATCTCAAAATACAACTTTAACCCATTGAGGACGAACTGAATTTGCTACAACACGCATTTCCCATAGACACTTGCCCGAGTATACTCGGGACACGTCCTCAACGGGTTAACCTTGTTGTTGTTTTTTTTAGGAAAGAGGAGAGAGTGAGAGAGAAAAAAAAAACACTTTTACCCCTGGGTAATTCCATGAAGTTGGGGCAGTGTCCATGTAGCATCGTGATATTTGAGAAATACATTTCAGCATAACTCAATATTAATCATGCTATACATTTATTGTTTGTAGGCTTTACATTTGCATTGAGGCCACACATTTTCCTGGAAATTTTGTGCCATTCAGACTCAATTTTGATGAAGTTATTAAACAATATGTAACGGTGTCCTGTAGCATTGAGACGTGTCCATGTAACATCGTGAAATTTTAAAATTGGGTCCTAAGAGACAAATTATGGCAATTAGCTTGACCAAAATTTGATGCAATATGCATATTTACTAGATTAGTCAGATAGCTAAATATCCCAAATTTCCTGTACACAGTTTTAATTTTAAAAGAAAATTAAAAAATGTATCACTATGCTACACGGTGTCCTTTTTTGTTACATTTGGTGGACACCGTGTAGCAAAGTGACACATTGTGTAATTTTCTTGTAAAAGTAAAACTGTGGAAAGGAGAGTTAAGATATTCAGCTATCTGACTAATCTAGTAATTATGCATATTATAACAACTTTTGGTCAAGCTTATTGCATTAATTTGTCTTTAAGGACCAGATTTTAACTATCAAGATGCTACATGGACACGTCACGATGCTACAGGACACCGTTACTTTTTTTTTAAAATAACTTCATCAAAATTGAGTCTGAATGAAACAAAATTTCCAGGAAAATGTATGGTCTCAATACAAATGTAGAGCCTATAAAGAATATATGTATAGCATAATTAGTATTGAGTTATGCTAAAATGTAACACTTTGTGCCCCAACTACATGGAATTACCCCCCTATATTATACAAGATTATCAAATTTCATTATATCATTATTGCAAAGAAGGCAAGCATGACCGTGCATCACAAAAGAAACAAAAAGTTGCACCCCTTGATTTAATTTGAGGACTCAAAACAGGTGAAATTGGGTCAACTAAGTCAATCTCAAGTTTTTCATATTTTCTGAAAGAGCTATCTTTCTTTTACATTATTCTTTAGTTTGCGATCATAACACAAATGGGCAAATATGGGTTTTGAGCAGTTTTACTGGAACCTTTTTTTTGGGGGGGGGGGAGGGGAATGGAGAGTAGAACGATCAGGAATGTCTTTAAGCCCCTTTTCATTCCTTGGTATCCTTTGTATTCTCTTCACATACACGTCTAATTATACTTTTGGAAGAATAATGCTACTGCTAAAGTGAAATTTGGCATTAATCATGGACAGAATGTGTTAATGGAACATGCTCAATTTCAGCTTAATGGGATAATTCCTTCATTGATGTTGCTCCGGTAGTTGACATCTTGTGTTTTGTCCGTTTTATTGCACAGCTATTATGACTTGGTAAAAGATTGAGCACTTGAATAGACTCTGTACCTCACAGCCTCTTTTTTCAGCTCACACTTTTCCAGAGTGTGTGCTTTCATCCCAGCATTTAGGTATATTACGGGAATTCATTTGAATTGAGTAATACATCATTTTACAGCTTAGAGTCTGTTCTTTCAGAATCTGCCCTTAACTATTAAAAAGTCTGTGTCTGGTGAATTTTTGTTGGTTTTGTGGTGCAGGGTCACATTGTAAACTAGAGAAACACTCCGAGAGCACAGACCTCTGCCAGGCATGCAGCTCATTTCCACCACTGATCTTTTTCTTCCATACAGATAACAGTGATTTCCACCCATCGTGATTTTCAGATACGCTATAAGCATTATTTTATTATGTCATTATAAACCCTCAGTTGCACGATGCGCCTCGCCCTAGCAGAAACTAGATCACCCTTCTTAGTGCGAGCGTGCAAAGCCCAAATATGCGCAGCCTGAAATCACAAGTTCATTGACCCTACCTGCCAAATTATAAAATCCTACATAAATTCCTCAAAAAATTCTCGGACCACTACAAAAATCAAATCATCTGATCCTAGTGTTATTCTCAAACTTTCCTGCAAGATGTATTCAACTCTTTTTGAGTTATTTTGCAAACAGACAAATAAACAAAAATTCATACTAACCAACAAACCAATGGTAATGAAAGACATAATGTCCTCCCTTGGAGGAGGTGTTCAGAAAATTTCACTTAGAAAGCTCAAACCTAGACCTCTATTAAACAGGTTAAATTAAGAAATGTGTTGTCAAGACTTTTAATAAAGTGATCTGCTGCATAGGCCTGCTTTTTACATGCTGCAAATTGCATCTTATATTTATCTGGAAGGGCATGCAAACAGGCTCCAAAACAAGGTTAATGTCACTTATCAATGACATTGGTTACAGAAATATGGCAACACAAAAATTCATTTAATAAAAATAAAGACTAAAGACATGTGCTTTTTACTTAAATATTTCCCATGCATGTGATATGTGACTGACTCGTAAACTGATGTATATTCTTAGTCTAATATGAGAGAGATTCTTAATTGCTTCACATAGAAAATGCATCGAAAGGCATAAAAGCATGGTAAATAATGTCATATCCTTATTGTAAGTCAAATGTTTCACACTGTGATCATATTGATTGATTTAAACCAAATAGAGAGGCATACCTTTTCAGGCACAATCCGTAGCTTTCTGCCAAATACTTTCACAATGGAAGTGATCATGTCCCAGATATATCAGTATGCTGAAGGGAGGTTAAGCCAGTCCAAGAAAGTACTGCCATGGTATGCTAAGAAGGAGAAAAGGGAACATGTGTTGAAAGCAAAATACTTTGTTTTTTCACTTAATTTCCTAAACGCAAATTTCAGTTTTTTTCGTTCGTTTAATTTACCATTATTAAAACGCAGAACTTTCAGTGAAAGAACAATCTCAAAATACAACTTTAACCTTGTTGTTGTTTTTTTTAGGAAAGAGGAGAGAGTGAGAGAGAAAAAAAAAACACTTTTACCCCTGGGTAATTCCATGAAGTTGGGGCAGTGTCCATGTAGCATCGTGATATTTGAGAAATACATTTCAGCATAACTCAATATTAATTATGCTATACATTTATTGTTTGTAGGCTTTACATTTGCATTGAGGCCACACATTTTCCTGGAAATTTTGTGCCATTCAGACTCAATTTTGATGAAGTTATTAAACAATATGTAACGGTGTCCTGTAGCATTGAGACGTGTCCATGTAGCATCGTGAAATTTTAAAATTTGGTCCTAAGAGACAAATTATGGCAATTAGCTTGACCAAAATTTGATGCAGTATGCATATTTACTAGATTAGTCAGATAGCTAAATATCCCAAATTTCCTGTACACAGTTTTAATTTTAAAAGAAAATT
Organism: Diadema setosum; assembly: GCA_033980235.1. NCBI lineage: Eukaryota > Metazoa > Echinodermata > Echinoidea > Diadematoida > Diadematidae > Diadema > Diadema setosum. The sequence goes on along the minus strand of CM067066.1, from coordinate 30,163,990 downwards.
ACAAAATGTATCACTATGCTACACGGTGTCCTTTTTTGTTACATTTGGTGGACACCGTGTAGCATAGTGACACATTGTGTAATTTTCTTGTAAAAGTAAAACTGTGGAAAGGAGAGTTAAGATATTTAGCTATCTGACTAAACTAGTAATTATGCATATTATATCAAATTTTGGTCAAGCTTATTGCATTAATTTGTCTTTTAGGACCAGATTTTAACTATCAAGATGCTACATGGACACGTCACGATGCTACAGGACACCGTTACTCTTTTTTTTTAAATAACTTCATCAAAATGTCTGAATGAAACAAAATTTCCAGGAAAATGTATGGTCTCAATACAAATGTAAACCTATAAAGATTATATGTATAGCATAATTAGTATTGAGTTATGCTAAAATGTAACACTTTGTGCCCCAACTACATGGAATTACCCCCCTACATTATACAAGATTATCAAATTTCATTGTATCATTATTGCAAAGAAGGCAAGCATGACCGTGCATCACAAAAGAAACAAAAAGTTGCACCCCTTGATTTAATTTGAGAACTCAAAACAGGTGAAATTGGGTCAACTAAGTCAATCTCAAGTTTTTCATATTTTCTGAAAGAGCTATCTTTCTTTTACATTATTCTTTAGTTTGGGATCATAACACAAATGGGCAAATATGGGTTTTGAGCAGTTTTACTAGAACCTTTTTTTTTGGGGGGGGAGGGGAATGGAGAGTAGAACGATCAGGAATGTCTTTAAGCCCCTTTTCATTCCTTGGTATCCTTTGTATTCTCTTCACATACACGTCTAATTATACTTTTGGAAGAATAATGCTACTGCTAAAGTGAAATTTGGCATTAATCATGGACAGAATGTGTTAATGGAACATGCTCAATTTCAGCTTAATGGGATAATTCCTTCATTGATGTTGCTCCGGTAGTTGACATCTTGTGTTTTGTCCGTTTTATTGCACAGCTATTATGACTTGGTAAAAGATTGAGCACTTGAATAGACTCTGTACCTCAAAGCCTCTTTTTTCAGCTCACACTTTTCCAGAGTGTGTGCTTTCATCCCAGCATTTAGGTATATTACGGGAATTCATTTGAATTGAGTAATACATCATTTTACAGCTTAGAGTCTGTTCTTTCAGAATCTGCCCTTAACTATTAAAAAGTCTGTGTCTGGTGAATTTTTGTTGGTTTTGTGGTGCAGGGTCACATATATAAACTAGAGAAACACTCAGAGAGCACAGACCTCTGCCAGGCATGCAGCTCATTTCCACCACTGATCTTTTTCTTCGATACAGATAACAGTGATTTCCACCCATCGTGATTTTCAGATACGCTATAAGCATTATTTTATTATGTCATTATAAACATCAGTTGCACGATGCGCCTCGCCCTAGCAGAAACTAGACCACCCTTCTTAGTGCGAGCGTGCAAAGCCCAAATATGCGCAGCCTGAAATCACAAGTTCATTGACCCTACCTGCCAAAATATTAAAATCCTACATAAATTCCTCAAAAAATTCTCGGACCACTACAAAAATCAAATCATCTGATCCTAGTGTTATTCTCAAACTTTCCTGCAGGATGTATTGAACTCTTTTTGAGTTATTTTGCAAACAGACAAATAAACAAAAATTCATACTAACCAACAAACCAATGGTAATGAAAGACATAATGTCCTCCCTTGGAGGAGGTGTTCAGAAAATTTCACATAGAAAGCTCAAACCTAGACCTCTATTAAACAGGTTAAATTAAGAAATGTGTTGTCAAGACTTTTAATAAAGTGATCTGCTGCATAGGCCTGCTTTTTACATGTCTGCAAAATGCATCTTATATTCAATTTGAAGGGCATGCAGGCAGGCTCCAAAACAAGATTAATGTCACTTATCAATTACATTGGTTACAGATGTATGGCAACACAAAAATTCAGTCAATAAAAATAAAGACTAAAGACATGTGCTTTTTACTTAAATATTTCCCATGCATGTGATATGTGACTGACTCGTAAACTGATGTATATTCTTAGTCTAATATGAGAGAGATTCTTAATTGCTTCACATAGAAAATGCATCGAAAGGCATAAAAGCATGGTAAATAATGTCATATCCTTATTGTAAGTCAAATGTTTCACACTGTGATCATATTAATTGATTTAAACCAAATAGAGAGGCATACCTTTTCAGGCACAATCCGTAGCTTTCTGCGAAATACTTTCACAATGGAAGTGATGTCCCAGATATACCAGTATGCTGAAGGGAGGTTAAGCCAGTCCAAGAAAGTACTGCCATGGTATGCTAAGAAGGAGAAAAGGGAACATGTGTTGAAAGCAAAATACTTTGTTTTTTCACTTAATTTCCTAAACGCAAATTTCAGTTTTTTTCGTTCGTTTAATTTACCATTATTAAAACGCAGAACTTTCAGTGAAAGAACAATCTCAAAATACAACTTTAACCTTGTTGTTGTTTTTTTTAGGAAAGAGGAGAGAGTGAGAGAGAAAAAAAAACACTTTTACCCCTGGGTAATTCCATGAAGTTGGGGCAGTGTCCATGTAGCATTGTGATATTTGAGAAATACATTTCAGCATAACTCAATATTAATTATGCTATACATTTATTGTTTGTAGGCTTTACATTTGCATTGAGGCCACACATTTTCCTGGAAATTTTGTGCCATTCAGACTCAATTTTGATGAAGTTATTAAACAATATGTAACGGTGTCCTGTAGCATTGAGACGTGTCCATGTAGCATCGTGAAATTTTAAAATTTGGTCCTAAGAGACAAATTATGGCAATTAGCTTGACCAAAATTTGATGCAGTATGCATATTTACTAGATTAGTCAGATAGCTAAATATCCCAAATTTCCTGTACACAGTTTTAATTTTAAAAGAAAATTACAAAATGTATCACTATGCTACACGGTGTCCTTTTTTGTTACATTTGGTGGACACCGTGTAGCATAGTGACACATTGTGTAATTTTCTTGTAAAAGTAAAACTGTGGAAAGGAGAGTTAAGATATTTAGCTATCTGACTAAACTAGTAATTATGCATATTATATCAAATTTTGGTCAAGCTTATTGCATTAATTTGTCTTTTAGGACCAGATTTTAACTATCAAGATGCTACATGGACACGTCACGATGCTACAGGACACCGTTACTCTTTTTTTTTAAATAACTTCATCAAAATTGAGTCTGAATGAAACAAAATTTCCAGGAAAATGTATGGTCTCAATACAAATGTAAAGCCTATAACATACCTTGGATAACATACCTTGGATGTGGGCGTAAAGTTAGACTTAACTTATTTGCCCCTCGGTGTCGTCATTACATGACATTAATAACTTTTTGTTAGGCGCTGCGCAGTATAACATGGACAAAGAAATATCCCTTCGGGGTTGTATTTGTTCTTGTCTTGACTCCAGAACCTCTCTAAGTTAGACTTGAAACTATTCACCGATGGGCTGTCAACTACAAATGATGGTAACTTATTCCACTCACTAATAACTCTTTGAGAGAAAGAGCACTGTCTCACTTTGGACTTTACATGTTTCTTCAGTATCTTAAATTTATGACCACGCGTCCTTCCTCCAACTGAGAGCTCAAAAAAATCTGAGGACTTCATATCATCAATCTCCTTCACAATCTTAAAAATCTGTATCATATCAGCTCTATGTCGTCTATATGCCAATGAAGGCAATTTCAAGTGTTTAAGTCTTGCTTCATAACTCAAAGGTCTGAGTGGACGAATCATTCTAGTAGCTCGACGCTGTGCATTCTCTACTTTTACAACATTCTTCTTCCAATGAGGATGCCACACTGATGAACAATATTCTAATGTCGGTCTAACAATAGACTTGTACAGTTGAATAAATCCTTTCTCATTAAAAGTAGAAAATGTGCGATTGATAATTCCAATCCTACGATTCGCTGCAGTACAAATTGTATCCACATGATGAGTAAAATCTAACTTCTTGTCATAATTTACTCCAAGATCTTTTACATACGTAGCTACTGGAATGGGTGGGTTTGTTTCATCCATCTTATAATTGACACATGGGTTATTCCTTCCATAATGGATAACTTTACACTTTTCCTGGTTAAAAGGAAGCTGCCACTTTTTTGACCATTCCATCACTCTAGTTAGTTCGGCTTGCAGATTGAGTACATCATCATTATCATATATCTGTGAATACAACTTGGTATCATCAGCAAAGAGCTTAACTTCACATCTGCCACTTAACAACACATCAGGAAGGTCGTTTACATAAAACAGAAACAAAATCGGCCCCAAAACACTACCTTGTGGTACTCCACTAGAAACTGCAGTTTGTGAAGATGAAACACCATTGACCACCACTCGTTGTGATCTTTCACTTAAAAAAGACTTAATCCACTTCAAAAGATTTCCAGTGATCCCGTACGTTTCTACTTTCCTAATCAGTCGTTCGTGGGGTACACTGTCGAACGCCTTACTATAATCTAAGTATATACAATCGACGTTTCCACCATTGTCTAATACTTTTGTCCATATTTCTGACACAGATAATAACTGTGCTCCACAGCTTCTTCCTTTCCTAAAACCATATTGCTCCTCTGTAAATGACAGATTTGAATCCATGTGTTGTACAATCTTGTCTCTGACAATGGTTTCCATTAACTTGCAAATATTACTAGTCAAACTCACCGGCCGATAATTATTTGGTTTCTTCTTATCTCCTTGCTTGTAAATTGGAGAAACATTAGCATTCTTCCATGCCATTGGAAGTTCACCTTTTGACATTGACATAGTAAATAAGTCTGCAAGTGGTTTCGAAACACTATCTACAATTTCTTTCAGAATACGATTCTGCACGTTGTCTGGACCGGGGGATTTTGTTTGATCCAGTTTCAATATAACACCTTTCACAACTTGTTCTGTAAAAATGACTGTATCTAATTGTACATCATAAATTCTGGGAACCAGAACTGGAACATTCGATAAGTCTTCATGTGTAAAAACAGAGGCAAAAAAGTTGTTCAGTGTTTCTGCCTTTTCTGCATCACTTACTGCTATACCTTCATCTGGTTTCTCCAAAGTACTTACACAGGGCTTGAATTTGCTTTTGCTTTGCACATACCTCCAAAAACTTTTGGGGTTACAACTCAATTCAGATATCAGTTTGCATTCAAAATCCCTTTTTGCTCCAGATACCACTCTAGTTACTTCATTTCTAGCTTTTCTATAGCAATCTCTGTCTTTCTGACTTCTTGTCTTTTGATAACGATTCCAAGCTTTATGTTTTTTGACAATTGCTTGCTTAACAGAACTATTTAACCATAGAGGTTTCTCCTTCACTCTTGATTTGACTTTAGGTACAAACTTATCAGTAAGCATTCCAAGTACATTCACAGAATATCATTTGCAGAGTAAATATCTCCTTCTGTATCCAACATATCAAAAAGATCATTGACACACACATATTTCCTCATATCATCGTAATTTCCTCTATAAAGACTATATGTATAGCATAATTATAGTATAGCATAATTAGTATTGAGTTATGCTAAAATGTAACACTTTGTGCCCCAACTACATGGAATTACTCCCCTACATTATACAAGATTATCAAATTTCATTATATCATTATTGCAAAGAAGGCAAGCATGACCGTGCATCATAAAAGAAACAAAAAGTTGCACCCCTTGATTTAATTTGAGGACTCAAAACAGGTGAAATTGGGTCAACTAAGTCAATCTCAAGTTTTTCTTATTTTCTGAAAGAGCTTTCTTTCTTTTACATTATTCTTTAGTTTGGGATCATAACACAAATGGGCAAATATGGGTTTTGAGCAGTTTTACTAGAACCTTTTTTTTTGGGGGGGGGGGAGGGGAATGGAGAGTAGAACGATCAGGAATGTCTTTCAGCCAATTTTCATTCCTTGGTATCCTTTGTATTCTCTTCACTTACACGTCTAATTATACTTTTGAAAGAATAATGCTATTGCTATAAAAATTTGGCATTAATCATGGACAGAATGTGTTAATAGAACATGCTCAATTTCAGCTTAATGGGATAATTCCTTCATTGTTGTTGTTCCGGTAGTTGACATCTTGTGTTTTGTCCTTTTTATCGCACAGCTATTATGACTTGGTAAAAGACTGAGCACTTGAATAGACTCTGTACCTCAAAGCCTCTTTTTTCAGCTCACACTTTTCCAGAGTGTGTGCTTTCATCCCAGCATTTAGGTATATTACGGGAATTCATTTGAATTAAGTAATACATCATTTTACAGCTTAGAGTCTGTTCTTTCAGAATCTGCCCTTAACTATTAAAAAGTCTGTGTCTGGTGAATTTTTGTTGGTTTTGTGGTGCACGGTCACATATATAAACTAGAGAAACACTCCGAGAGCACAGACTTCTGCCAGGCATGCAGCTCATTTCCACCACTGATCTTTTTCTTCCATACAGATAACAGTGATTTCCACCCATCGTGATTTTCAGATACGCTATAAGCATTATTTTATTATGTCATTATAAACCCTCAGTTGCACGATGCGCCTCGCCTTAGTTAAAACTAGACCACCCTTCTTAGTGTGAGCGTGCAAACCTCAAATTCAATTCAATTCAATTCAAAGTTTATTTCATTTTCCGACAAAGCATAAGTTACACTTCTTTTGACAACAGAGAATAAGGTAAACAGAACATTATGTATTGAAAAGAATGTACAACAATAATGAGGACCTTATAGTAATTATACATTGTTGTAAAAAAGAAACAGAAGTGATCGAAATGAAGTACATGTATAACTTTGCTTAAAGTGTGAAAAATGGAGAGACCCACTAAAAAGACAGAGCTTGTAGAATGTGGGCCCCTCTGGAAAAATAACATCAATGGGAAGATTAATTGAAGCATCATAAATACAAAAGGGAAAAAAAGAAAAAAGAAGAGGAAGAAGTCTGGAAGCCCACTTAGAATTAGATTCACAGATAAATTCATTTACCTTCGTAGACGCAAACAAACATAGAAAAAGACTAGACAACGAAACAACTACTGAAGAAAACGCTGTACGGGACAAAACTGAATGGACAAGACTAACAAACAGAAGACAAAATAGCAAACGAAAATGCACAACAGAGAGAGCGATCTTCGACAAAAGCATGTCAAGAGAAACAGATGGTAGTTGTGGAGAAAAAACGTGATATTGTAACGCCTGAAAGGAGAAAAGCAAGGAAATGAAGGGACGTATGAACAGGAGCAAGACAGAAATTCAAGTCTTTGACGCTTTGGGCGATAGCGTAGATGGCAGCAGACATCCAAAAGAATACAAAAGAATACAAGTTATTCTTCAAAGAGGAGAAAAGGTGAATAAGTCATTATGTGAGAAAGAAGGCCAAATGGCTAGTTCAGTACTGTAGAGTCATACGATTGCAATAGAAAGGACTTCAGTCTCCTCTTGAAAGAATATATGGATGGGGCGTTTTTTATATCATGATTCAAAGAATTCCAATAATTTGGGCCTTTGTAAATAAGTGTATTTTTAGCAAGGATCGTGCGTAAAAGGGGTAAATGAAATTCATTGGAACGCCTAGTGGGATATTCATGAAATGATTGGTTTTTGAGGAACATAGAATCAAAAATAGATGGAAGCAAATTGTTGCAATAATTGTACATAAATTGGCCTAAATTATACAAAAACAGATCTTTAATTTTTAAGAGCTTGTTAGAGGCAAACAACGTGCTTGTATGAGAACGTACAGGGGAATGGCAGATAACGCGGAGGGCTTTCTTTTGCAAGAGGGACACTCTTTCAAGTAAATTCTGATGCGTATTGCCCCAAACTAAAACTCCATAATTCAAATGAGGCAATATTAACGACGAATATAACATAAGTAATATTTTTTGTGGAATATGAAATTTCATTCTATTTATAACACCTATATTACGCGATATTATGTTACAAATATTATCAACATGTGATTTCCAGGAAAGTTTATCGTCTACAGTGACCCCCAAGAATTTAATATTTGATACTCTTTGTAGATGAGAATCATCTAAAACTATATTTGTGTTTAAACTGTCAACAGTACTACTAAAAATCATATATTTCGTTTTTTGAGCATTGAGTGATAACTTATTAGCTCTGACCCAGTTTGTCACTTTATTCAATTCAATACTGATTTTGTGAACGAGAAAATCAATATCGTTATGGGCGAAAAATACATTTGTATCATCTGCGAAATGAATAAAAGAGAGATCATCAGATACGCGACAAAAGTCATTTATATAAATAATGAACAATAACGGCCCTAAAAGACTTCCCTGTGGGACGCCACATTTAACTTCTCTGATAACTGAATCATTATTTTTAATTGTAACAAATTGTTTTCTATCGACTAAATAACTCTTGAACCACTCCAAGGCCTTCCCACGTACTCCATAATGCGATAATTTATAAAGTAAAATGTCATGATTGATGGTGTCGAAGGCCTTGGAGAAGTCCAAGAAAATACTAACTAAATGAGAATGATTATCAATGGCATGAACTACTCTATCAACGAAATATAAAAGAGCATGCGAAGTACTATGTTTCTCACGAAAACCAAACTGAGAGTTTGTAAAAACTTCATGTACCTTCAAAAAATTGATCATTCTCTTATAAATAAGTTTTTCTAAAACCTTAGACAGTGAGGACAATAATGAAATTGGGCGATAATTGCTGATTACAAGTTTATCGCCTTTCTTAAATATTGGTATTACTTTAGCCAATTTCATTTTATCGGGAAACACACCGTTAAGGATTGACAAATTAAATATGTGAACAAGTGGATCAGCAATCGAGGAAATAACACCCTTAAGTATAAAATTATCTATCTCATCATAACCAGAACTTCGTTTGTTCTCAAAAGAGGAAACTATATCAATAATTTCAAATCTATTAGTCGGTGTAAAAAATATGGAATCAGAGTTGCGCTGGCCTAAAAATTCAGTAAAATGAGTTTCTGTTGCAGGAATAGTTTGAGCATAATTTTCACCTATTTTTGAAAAATAGGAATTAAAGATATTAGCAATATGAAGAGAATCATTAATCAATTCATCATTCATTTTAATTTTGTCAATGTCAGAGTTTTTACTCGGAACATTCATGGCCTGTTTTAGAACTTTCCAAGTATTTTTCATATCAAACCTATATCTCGAGAATTGCTTGAAGTAATATCTTTTCTTTTCAGAACGTAAAATCATTGTCAAAGTATTTTTGTATGATGTGTATCTATTCTTCGATCGCTCGGTTTTTTCCAGCTTATATTTATAATACAAACGATTTTTCCTATTAATTGAACGAAGGATTGATTTTGAGATCCAAGGTAACCTGGGTGTTTTTTTGTAATCTGTTCTATTTTTTTGTTTTGGAATTACATCATCTAAATGATGATTGAATATTTCCATAAAATTATGAAAAGATATATTGATATCATCGCTACCAAACACTCCTGACCAGTCAGCATTCTCGAGAGCCACATCAAAACTAGCCAACTTTTCGGGTGAAACTCTACGACTAAACAAAGGAAATGAAGGAGGTTTAATATTAGATGATGTTTTAAGAGTAAAATAAGTCATTATTGGAAAATGATCAGTCATATCTGAAAGAATTATGAAAGAATCGGGGAGGGGTAGAATATTACAAAAAAAGTTATCAATGAGGGTGGCAGAACGATCTGTAATACGTGTGGGTTTGGAAATGAGCGGAAGAAAGGATGAGGATAGAAGTGTGTGAAGAAATTCACTAGAGATATTATCATGCTCAGACTTCAGCAAATCAATATTGAAATCGCCGAGCAAGAAGCAATCCTTATTTCGGAAAACGTATGAATTTGCCAAATCTGAATAATAGGTTAAAAAATCATTAGCGTTTGAATTAGGAGGTCTGTATACAATGCCTAACATAAGATTTTTACATCCTGGGATGAGAATTTCTATAAACAAAGATTCAACCGTATCGTCCATTCTAGAAATATCTTGATGGACAATAGTTTCAAAGGAACATGATATGTACAATGCAACACCCCCACCATTCTTATCAGGCCTATTATTAACAAATAAATCGTAACCATCAATTGCAAAGGAATTTTCTGCATTGGCAGTTAACCATGTTTCACTTAATCCAATAACCGATAACGACTGACTTTCATCAGATTCTAATAAATACTTTAAATCATCAAAATGTTTATTTAAACTCCTAATATTTAAGTGTAACAAAGAAAACGTATCCTCAGAGAAGTTATGAATCATATCTTTGTATTGATTTACTGTAATATAATTGCATAACATATTTTGAGTGAAATCATTACTAAAATCATGAGGCAATTCATTTGCTCCTGTATTCAGGGTATCGGTAACAAAATCATCATAAGGGGTGGTTCCTGTACTGGTTAGCCCACTAACTGGGTCAGAGTCTAACCTAGTGTTCCTAAACAATTCAAAAAAGTCATCATTCGATACGGAATAAAATGGAGCATTAAAAAAATTAGCCATGATTAAAGGTACGAGACGAGATTATAAAAGTCTGCGATGTCAACAAAACTAGGATGTCGTAAATAAGTGGATGATACAAGAAAATAACCAGTCGCCAGAAAGAGGCAAAACACTGGAGTAATCTACAAGTATAAATGGCGTCAAAATCACGATAAGTAGGAGATCGCTGAGGAGAAGAACGTGAAACGAGAAAGAGCAGAATAAGGTAAGTGAGAACGTTCAGAAGCATCGTCAGAGAAAGACATAGAACACACACAACACAATAACAAGAATAAATCAAGTGCCTCTGTGGGCTTCCGAAAGAGGAGAATAGGGATGAGAAGGGAAGTAAAAGAACGAGCTCGACCGGCTGTTGTCGAAAAAGGAGAAGTACAAAGACGTGAGTTGCACTAGCGTAAGAATTCAAAATGTTGCACAGTGCGTATACTTGTGCAGTGCTGCATTGACACATCAACTGAAACTTTGACGGAAAAAAAGAATCAGTAAGAGTTCAGTGGAAGCAGTATTTATCGACAGCATGAATGGCTGTCCGTGCCAATCATACATTTTTGGCAAAGCAAAATATCCAATGTTACATAAAAGGAAGAAGAAGAAGAAAAAAAAAAACAAACTCGCCACCTGCAATTACGTTACCTTTAAATTCTTGATCACGAGGTTCATTGGAACAACAGTCCATTGGTACTGTCATAATATATTATATGGTACATTATACACGATGTCACGTGGATGTTGCTTAATAGTAATAATGCAAATCAAGAGAAGACATACATATACAGAAAATATTACCTAGGATTCATGAGGTTCAATATAGAACATGAGGCCTTAAACCATGTCATAGAATTGAAAATATAAAGTGAAAATAGAAGTACCTGGATCTCAATAGTAGGACCACTTCAGCAATGTAACCAGGTACATGCATGTTCTGTTCATAGTAGTTAACAAACCCGTAAAAGCTGCCCGTAACAATCAATAAAGAGAGAGGGTTTAATAAAAAAGGAGAAACGCATTCCGGCAGGCATGGCCTGTCTTTCGTCAAACAAATGAATTCCCGATTAAAAAGAACAGTAAGAAATAAAAAGGCTGAGATTTCATGGTGGGTTATTAGGCTGGTAGGAAAAAAAAAGGACCCGTGAACTATCATACCACCCTAAAGGGAGAGGGGAATGACTGCTTGAAATGAAAGAGTGCCAAGTGTTTTGAAGACACCTGCATACTTTGGATGGAATCATTGATAATAAAATGACAGTTTGAAAATGTTTATACAAAGAATACCCCTGACAAAAAACGACAACAAGAAACAAACATGAGGGTGACCCCAAGGGCTTGACCTATCCAAGGAAAAAAAAAAGAGAAACAAAACAGCTGAATTACATAGTGACGCATGGTTATATAATGACACCTTCCAAAAGAGCACCCGAGATAAACTTATAGATACATATGAACAGAAGCCTTTGACCCGCCCTTCAACCGCTTGGAAAGCGGGATTGGGGTAGCGTCCAGGAGGACATTAAACACATTAGCAAATAATCGAACTGTGTTGTAGAAATGACACGCTGTACGAGGTCAATGCTTAACAATGCAAATCGAGAGTGGACATTACATATACAGAGAAGAGAACATAGGATTCATGTGGTTTAGTGAAACATCGGATTTTAAAATGCATATCACGATCATCGATCGTATCTTAGAGTTGAAAATAAGGAGAAAATAAGGGTACGTGTAATTCAATAAACGATTTTGGCGATGTACCCAGAGTCGTGCATGTTCAGTTCACAGAAGTTCGCGAGAGTTGCCCATAGCAACAACTACAACAGAAAACTAAGAAAAAAATAGAAACCAGCAACAAAGACTCCCGATTTAAAAACCGAGAGAATCAAAATGGCGAAATGGCTGGAAGAATCAGAATGGCTGGTGACACATGACACCTTCAAAAAGGACATCAAGATAAACTGATAAACACTATTATGAACAGGTTCCTTGTCTGCACTTCAAAAGCTTTGAAAGGAGGTGGGAGTAGCTGCGTCCGGAAGGACGTTTAAAACACATCACACACATTACATAGGCAAATAATCAGACAATGTTTAGAAGCGACATGCCGTACGCACTCAATGCTTAACAATTCAAATCAAGTGTAGGCATTTCATAAACAGAGAAAAGAACCTAGAATTCATTGTGGTTCAATAAAACATCTGGTCATTTAAATGAAGATCGCGGTCGGCCACCGTGACTAGAATTGGAAATAAAAGAGAATAGTGGTATGTGTACATACAATAGACCCCTTAGCAATGTAACAAGTTTCATGCATATTCTGTTCACAGAGGTTCACAGGAGTTGCCCGTAGCAACAAAAGGGGGGGGGGGGAAAGACATGGGGGGGGGGGGCTTGGCCTATCAGATGTCAAGATAACCAAATGAATTCCCGACTTAAGAACCGAAAGAAACGGAGCAGCTGAATATCGTGGCGGCACATAGTTACAATTATAACACCTTGAAAGAGAACATCTAGATACACGGACGGTGATGAACAATTGACCGCCCTTTAACCGCCTTGAAAGGTTGTGGGGGTAACGTCCGGAAGGAGGTTGAACACATTACGTAAGCAAATAATCAGACAATGTTTTAGAAGTGACATGCCGTACGTAGTCAAGCTTAAATGTACAGAAAAAAAGACATTACAGAAAGCCTTGCCTAGGATTGTTGTGGTTCAATAAAACATAAGATGTTAAAATGCAGATCACGGGCATCAGCCTTATTATGGAATTGAAAATAAAAAGAAAGTTGGGGTGCTTGAAATTCAATAGACCACTACGGCAATGTAACCAGATTCATAATATATGTCCTGTTCACCAAAGCTCACAAAAGTTGCCCATAGCAACCAAAAAACATTGTTAGGCGTGGCCCGTCTATAACCTCAAACAAGTGAATTCCAAGCAGAAGAGGCAAAAGATACGAAACAGCTGGATTATTAGGCTGTTGGGTGAAAAAACACCCATGAACTAAATACCACCCTAAAAAAGTGGTCAAATGGTGGTAAACTCTGAATATATAGACAATTGCAAAAATACCATACAAAGAGTGGCGGGTTTTGCGGTGGGCTCTGCACACTTCGGGTAAAAGTGCTGCTAATGTTACTGTTCTAAAATTTTCAAAGAACAACCCTAAAAAATAACATGTGTTTTAAAATGTGAAGAAAATAGGGGTACATGTGGATGTAATTCAATAGACCATTTTGAACAGTGTAACCAAACTCTTGCATGTCCTGTTCACAAAAGTTCACTAGAGTTGCCCATTTACGTGGGAACGTAGTGAAAAACGGATTAAGTAAAGTATAATAGGGACCAAAAAAAAAAAAAATTGTAGGAGGCCTGGTTTGGCCTGTCTATAACGTCATAGAAGTGAACGTCAAAGAAGTGAATACCAAGCTTATGAGCCCAAAGAAAGGAAACAGCTGAACTACTTAATGCGCAGGGGCATATTGCTGTTAGGAAAAGAGACGCTGGTGAACTAAATATTATCACCTTATAAAAAATTTAAAAAAAGAGCGGTCAAATGATGGTAAGCACTGAATGCGGCAAATACCATGCAGATAATAGCATTTGTTTTGTTTTGTTTTGTTTTGTTTTTCTCTTTTCGGTGAGCTCCCCACCCTTTTGATGGAAGTGCTAACTATGTGACTATTCAAAAATTCAAATTGTCCTGAGGGACGTTAGACAACTATTAACATAATCCTCAGAGGAGGAGATGTAGCACAGGTAGAGGAATAATAGGACAGAAAAAAAAATTTATAATCAATACTTAAATTTGTGACTCAAATTACGCCATCTTAAGTATCGGGGTAAAAGGAATAGTACGTAGCATGGCGAGTACGTCAAAAACAATTATCATAACTGAAAAATTACTTGTACTATATGATACCCTGTTGGGCGTTAGAAAATAATTGATTGTTATTTATATACGAAATAAAAATATATATATATATAATGCCTGGGGTAGGTTAGGTGAAGGGTGGACAAAATTTAAACAATAACATTATTTATTTATCTAATTATTTTTTACAATGCATGGATTGAAATCCTAAAAAATCACACCAAGGTGAACTTATAATTCAACATCTCTGAGCATAAAAAAAAATGGCAAAACCGTGGGTAAACCATAACATATCATATATACTGGGTATATCGTTGATTGAGGGGTGAATAAAGGAGGGCAAATTATGATTATTACCGTTAAAATTGCATAGATATGTTTTTTTTTGTGATAAAACGTTTGTCTTTGCGTGTGTAAATAATAACTCATGATAATTTCAACATTGGAAAAAAACTCAGTAAAAGGCATTCAAAAGAGAAAAGGGTTGCTTAGCTTGGTGTCATAACATTTGATAAAAATGAAATAAGAATGTGGCCATCCTTTATGATGCTGTTACACTGTGTTGCTCACGAGTAGTGGCGTGCAGAAACGCGTAGTCGATAGAAGTGTAAAGTGTTTCTCTTTATATACCTATCAGATGGACAGCAAAGTTTATCAGAGTTATTCAATAAACGTATCATTACTAACTTCACACAGCTATAGTTTTATGTAGAGAAAAAAAAAACAATGAACTCATCTGCTTATTGCATGTGATGCGTATCAAAGAGTACACATATGCAAAATGAACGACAATAGACGAAAACGTATAAGACAAATGAAAAGTACTGATTCAACTTGATTGAGTTACAATGACATTTTGTTGGTATAAATTGATCTTTTTTTAATGTGGAAAGAGTGTTACATTTAGGCATACGAAAACCACAGAAGAAAATTGTGACTTTACCTCTTCATATTACAATCATAGGTATTCGGATACCAATGGAGCAACGGTCAATCCGACCAGGTAGACCAGGCGGAAGATGATTCGTTTGGATGTTTGGTCATGAGAACTACTTTGGCACCACGAACTGCTATTTTTGTTTTCAGATTCTTGGTCTTTCGGAGATTGTATGCGATGGATGCTAAACGGCCGCGTTCGCGTTTCATCCGCGGGGGGAGGTCGGTGCGGACCGTGAAGCGGACCCGTGCTGGGGACTTCTCGGTGGCGTTCCTTGGGCGTCGCGGTTGCTCGAAGGCACGAAGCAAGTTGTCACGGTCACTCATCCTCGCAAAGCGGACTATGATGGGGTCCGGAGGTTCAGGGGCGTTGGTAGCGCCAATGGGGGTACTCTTGGTGGGGAGACGATGGACGTTAACCACCGGGATCTTCATAGCTTCCTCCGTTGAGATTTCCAGAAGGTGGGAGAACGCCTTCGCTGCTTCCTGATAAACATTCTCGTCTGGGTGGGATGCAATGCCGTAGAAAAGCAAATTTTGTTTGCGGTGGTGAAGCTCTTGGTGAATGAGCTTGTCTTCAAATTCGGCCTTCATTTCATCTAGTTGCCGCTGAAGTTCGGGGATTTTCTCGGCCTCCACGGATTGGATCCTCGCAGACGTGTCGGCGACCGAACCTTCAAGGTCCTGCATAGTGGATTTCACTGTGGCAATATCGGTTTTTACGGCATTCAGATCAGAAATAACGTGGTCCAGTTTGTTATTAATTTCCGTCTTGAAATCCGCAAACATGTTTCGTAGTTCAGAAATGATGGCGTGACCAGTATCTGATGGAACGTTGGGGGCCTGCTCAGAATCGCCTCGGCGGCTGGTGGGGTGTGGTTGGTGGGGCATGCCGGGTCTACTCGCTGAAGGCCTGCCAATTGACGAGGAAGCACTCACCGTTCTAGGTTGAGGGGGTGTGCTGACAGAAGTTCCGCAGGGATTTTTGTCCTTTTGCACGGTAGATTTCCGGAAATTATAGGCAGAGCTTCCTTTAATTGATCCAGTGTTCATATTTGTGTAGCTGCAATACAGATTTAGGTAGCATTAAGGTGTGCAGTTCATAGTAGCTGGGTGTTGAAGGAGCTAGCTGCGCCCCACGTCCGTCTCGTCAGCCGGCCATGCGTCTTATGAAACGATTGCAAAATCCTTACAAATACAAAATCCTTACAAATACAAAATCCTTACAAATGCAAAATCCTTACAAATACGCGCAGCCTGAACTCACAAGTCCATTGACCCTACCTGCCAAAATATTAAAATCCTACATAAATTCCTCAAAAAATTCTCGGACCACTACAAAAATCAAATCATCTGATCCTAGTGTTATTCTCAAACTTTCCTGCAAGATGTATTCAACTCTTTTTGAGTTATTTTGCAAACAGACAAAAAAACAAAAATTCATACTAACCAACAAACCAATGGTAATGAAAGACATAATGTCCTCCCTTGGAGGAGGTGTTCAGAAAATTTCACTTAGAAAGCTCAAACCTAGACCTCTATCAAACAGGTTAAATAAAGAAATGTGTTTTCAAGACTTTTAACAAAGTGATCTGCTGCATAGGCCTGCTTTTTACATGCTGCAAATTGCATCTTATATTTATCTGGAAGGGCATGCAAACAGGCTCCAAAACAAGATTAATGTCACTTATCAGTGACATTGGTTACAGATGTATGGCAACACAAAAATTCATTCAATAAAAATAAAGACTAAAGACATGTGCTTTTTACTTAAATATTTCCCATGCGTGTGATATGTGACTGACTCGTAAACTGATGTATATTCTTAGTCTAATATGAGAAAGATTCTTAATTGCTTCACATTGAAAATGCATCAAAAGGCATAGAACGTGTTCAATTTTAGCTTAATGTGATAATTCCTTCATTGTTGTTGCTCCGGTAGTTGACATCTTGTGTTTTGTCCTTTTTATCGCACAGCTATCGTGGCGTAAACTGATGTATATTCTTAGTCTAATATGAGAGAGATTCTTAATTGCTTCACATAGAAATTGCATCGAAAGGCATAAAAGCATGGTAAATAATGTCATATCCTTGTTATAAGTCAAATGTTTCACACTGTGATCATATTTATTGATTTAAACCAAATAGAGAGGCATACCTTTTCAGGCGCAATCCGTAGCTTTCTGCCAAATACTTTCACAATGTAAGTGATGTCCCAGATATACCAGTATGCTGAAGGGAGGTTAAGCCAGTCCATGAAAGTCTGCCATGGTATGCTAAGGAGGAGAAAAGGGAACATGCGTTGAAAGAAAAATACTTTGTTTTTTCACCTAAGTTCCTAAACACAAATTTCAGTTTTTTTCTTTTGTTTAATTTACCATTATTAAAACGCAAAACTTTCAGTAAAAGAACAATCTCAAATTACAACTTTAACCTTGTTGTTGTTTTTTAAGAAAGAAGAGAGAGAGTGAGAGATAAAAAAACACTTTTACCCCTCCATTATACAAGATTATCAAATTTCATTCTATTATTATTCCAAAGAAGGCAAGCATGACCGTGCATCACAAAAGAAACAACAAGGAAAAGTAGAAATTACGCGGTGCGTAATATATGTCCCCGCCGGAAGTAGCATTTAGTAGCAAAATGTACAATATAGGTAAAAAGATGAAGGTCAAAGGTCAAAGAAGTCAAAGGTCAAAATTCTATGTAGAAGTTTTGAAGCCCTCACCTAGTGCCATCACATAAAGCAAACGGAATCGAAATTGGGTTAGAAATGGCGAAGGAGTAGCATTTTGTAGCCAATGTACAATATAGGTAAAAAAATCAAGGTCAAAGGTCAAAGAAGTCAAAGGTCAAAATTCTGTGTAGAAGTTTTGAAGCCCTCACCTAGTGCCATCACTTAAAGCAAACGGAATTGAAATCGGGTTACAAATGGCAAAGGAGTAGCATTTTGAAGCAAAATGTACAATATAGGTCAAAAATCAAGGTCAAAGGTCAAAGAAGTCAAAGGTCAAAATTGTGTGTAGAAGTTTTGAAGCCCTCACCTAGTGCCATCACATAAAGCAAACGGAATCGAAATCAGTTGGGTTAGAAATGGCGAAGGAGTAGCATTTTGTAGCCAATGTACAATATAGGTAAAAAAATCAAGGTCAAAGGTCAAAGAAGTCAAAGGTCAAAATTCTGTGTAGAAGTTTTGAAGCCCTCACCTAGTGCCATCACTTAAAGCAAACGGAATTGAAATCGGGTTACAAATGGCAAAGGAGTAGCATTTTGAAGCAAAATGTACAATATAGGTCAAAAATCAAGGTCAAAGGTCAAAGAAGTCAAAGGTCAAAATTGTGTGTAGAAGTTTTGAAGCCCTCATCTAGTGCCATCATATAAAGCAAACGGAATCAAAATCGGGTAAGAAATGGCGAAGGAGTAGCATTTTGAAGCAAAATGTACAATATAGGTCAAAGGTCAAGGTCAAAGGTCACAATTGAAATTCTGTATAGAAGTTTCAAAGCTCCCATGTAGTGCTATCATATAAAGCAAACAGAATCAAAATCGGGTTAGAAATGGCGAAGGAGTAGCATTTTGAACATTTTGATCACACACGGACGCACACACGGACGGACGCACGGACGGACGCACGGACGGACGCACGGACGGACACACGGACACACACACGTACGGAGCCCGTTTCATAGTCCCCTGCTCGAACTCGTTCGGCGGGGACAAAAAGTCACACCCCTTGATTTATCGTGAGGACTCAAAACAGGTGAAATTGGGTCAACTAAGTCAATCTCAAGTTTTTTCATATTTTCTGAACGAGCTATCTTTCATCTGCATTATTCTTTGGTTTGGGATCATAACACAAATGGGCAAATGGGTTATGAGCACTTTTCCTAGAACCTTTTATTTGGGGGGGGGGGATAGAGAGTAGAATGATCAGGAATATCTTTAAGCCCCTTTTCATTCCTTGGTATCCTTTGTATTCTCTACACTTACAAGTCTAATCATACTTTTGAAAGAATAATGCTACTGCTTTGAAATTTGGCATTAATCACGGACAGAATGTGGTAATAGAACATGCTCAATTTCAGCTTAATGTGATAATTCCTTCATTGTTGTTGCTCCGGTGGTTGACATCTTGTGTTTTGTCCTTTTTATTGCACAGCTATTGTGGCTTGGTGAAAAATTGAGCGCTTGAATAGACTGTACCTCAAAGCCTCTTTTTTCAGCTCACACTTTTCCAGAGTGTGTGCTTTCATCCCAGCATTTAGTTATTATTACGGGAATTCATTTGAATTGAGTAATACATCATTTTACAGCTGTTCTTTCAGAATCCGCCCTTAACTATTAAAAAGTCTGTGTCTGGTAAATTTTTGTTGGTTTTGTGGTGCAGGGTCACATATATAAACTAGAGAAACACTCTGAGAGTGCAGACCTCTCCAAGGCAGGCAGCTCATTTCCACCACTGATCTTGTTCTTCTATAGAGATAACAGTCATTTCCACCCATCACCGATTTTCAAATATGCTATAAGCATTATTTTGTTATGTCATTATAAACCCTCAGTTGCACGATGCCCCTCGCCTTAGCAGAAACTAGACCACCCATTTTAGTGCGAGCGTGCAAACCTCAAATACGCGCAGTCTGAACTCACAAGTTCATTGACCCTACCTGTCAAAATACAAAAATCCTTCATAAATTCCTCAAAAAATTTTTGGATCACTACCAAAATCAAATCATCTGATCCTAGTGTTATTCTCAAACTTTCCTGCAAGATGTATTCAACTCTTTTTGAGTTATTTTGCAAACAGACAAATAAACAAAAATTCATACTAACCAACAAACCAATGGTAATGAAAGACATAATGTCCTCCCTTGGAGGAGGTGTTCAGAAAATTTCACTTAGAAAGCTCAAACCTAGACCTCTATTAAACAGGTTAAATTAAGAAATGTGTTGTCAAGACTTTTAATAAAGTGATCTGCTGCATAGGACTGCTTTTTACATGCTGCAAAATGCATCTTATATTTATCTGGAAGGGCATGCAAACAGGCTCCAAAACAAGGTTATTGTCACTTATCAGTGACATTGGTTACAGATGTATGGGTACAAACAAATTCATTTAATAAGAATAAAGACTAAAGACATGTGCTTTTTAGTCAAATATTTCCCATGCATGTGGTATGTGACTGACTCGTAAACTGATGTATATTCTTAGTCTAATATGAGAAAGATTCTTAATTGCTTCACATAGAAATTGCATCGAAAGGCATAAAAGCATGGTAAATAATGTCATATCCTTGTTATAAGTCAAATGTTTCACACTGTGATCATATTTATTGATTTAAACCAAATAGAGAGGCATACCTTTTCAGGCACAATCCGTAGCTTTCTGCCAAATACTTTCACAATGGAAGTGATGTCCCAGATATACCAGTATGCTGAAGGGAGGTTAAGCCAGTCCATGAAAGTCTGCCATAGTATGCTAAGAAGGAGAAAAGGGAACATGTGTTGAAAGCAAAATACTTTGTTTTTTTACTTTCGTTCACCTTCATAGACATGTGGGTTGAGTGAATGCAGCAATATTAGTAGAACACATCAAAGAGAGTTTGAGGAAAATCGGACAATCCGTTCAAAAGACTTTTTGAGGTTTCTGCTCAGTCACTGCTGGATGAGAAGACTACTATAGCTTGTGATGTCATATGAGTACAACTATATAAAGAAAGTATAAAGAAAATTCAAGATAATCTCACTTTTCTCACTTAATAAACGAACACTCGACTTCTCTCTTTCAGAAGTCAGAGGGAATAATATTACACCTAACATAAGTCAGTAACAAGTCGAAGAAATGTGCACTTTATTCAAAAAGTGAAATTTTGTGAAATTCTCTTTTTATTTTCCTTATATCGTTGTACGCATGTGACATCATACACTATAGTAGTCTTCTCCTCCAGCAGTGATTGCACAGATATTTTAAAAATTCATATCTTTTGAATGGATTGTCGGATTTTCCCCAAACTTTCACTGACGTGTTATACTAATATTGTTGCCATCACTCAATCCACATGTATATGAAGGTGAACTTGTCCTTTAACACAAATTTCAGTTTTTTTCTTTCATTTAATTTACCATTATTAAAACACAAATCTTTCAGTAAAAGAACAATCTCAAATTACAACTTTAACCTTGTTGTTGTTTTTTAAGAAAGAAGAGAGAGTGAGAGAGAAAAAAACACTTTTACCCCTCCATTATACAAGATTATCAAATTTCATTATATCATTATTGCAAAGAAGGCAGGCATGACTGTGCATCACAAAAGAAACAAAAAGTCTCACCCTTTGAATTAATGTGAGGACTCAAAACAGGTAAAATTTGGTCAACTAAATCAATCTCAAGTTTTTCATATTTTCTGAAAGAGCTATCTTTCTTTTACATTATTATTTAGTTTAGGATCATAACACAAATGGGCAAATATGGGTTTTGAGCAGTTTTTCTGTATTCTTTTTTTTTTTTCGGGGGGGGGGGAAGGGAATGGAGAGTAGAACGATCAGGAATGTCTTTAAGCCCCTTTTCATTCCTTGGTATCCTTTGTATTCTCTTCACTTACAAGTCTAATTATACTTTTGAAAGAATAATGCTACTGCTTTGAAATTTGGCATTAATCATGGACAGAATGTGTTAATAGAATGTGTTCAATTTCAGCTTAATGTGATGATTCCTTCATTGTTGTTGCTCCGGTAGTTGACATCTTGTGTTTTGTCCTTTTTATCGCACAGCTATCGTGGCTTGGTGAAAGATTGAGCGCTTGAATAGACTCTGTACCTCAAAGCCTCTTTTTTCAGTTCACACTTATCCAAAGTGTGTGCTTTCATCCCAGCATTTAGTTATTATTACGGGAATTCATTTGAATTGAGTACTGCATCATTTTACAGCTGTTCTTTCAGAATCTGCCCTTAACTATTAAAAAGTCTGTGTCTGGTAAATTTTTGTTGGTTTTGTGGTGCAGGGTCACATATATAAACTAGAGAAACACTCTGAGAGTGCAGACCTCTCCCAGGCATGCAGCTTATTTCCACCACTGATCTTGTTCTTCTATACAGATAACAGTCATTTCCACCCATCACCGATTTTCAAATATGCTATAAAAATAAAGCATTATTTGGCTATGTCATTATAATCCCTCAGTTGCACGATGCCCCTCGCCTTAGCAGAAACTAGACCACCCATTTTAGTGCGAGCGTGCAAACCTCAAATACGCGCAGCCTGAACTCACAAGTTCATTGACCCTACCTGTCAAAATACAAAAATCCTTCATAAAATTTTCGGATCACTACCAAAATGAAATCATCTGATCCCTGTGTTACTGTCAAACTTTCCTGCAAGATGTATTCAACTCTTTTTGAGTTATTTTGCAAACAGACAAATAAACAAAAATTCATACTAACCAACAAACCAATGGTAATGAAAGACATAATGTCCTCCCTTGGAGGAGGTGTTCAGAAAATTTCACATAGAAAGCTCAAACCTAGACCTCTATTAAACAGGTTAAATTAAGAAATTTGTTTTCAAGACTTTTAATAAAGTGATCTGCTGCATAGGCCTGCTTTTTACATGTCTGCAAAATGCATCTTATATTTATCTGGAAGGGCATGCAAACAGGCTCCAAAACAAGGTTATTGTCACTTATCAGTGACATTGGTTACAGATGTATGGGTACAAACAAATTCATTTAATAAGAATAAAGACTAAAGACATGTGCTTTTTAGTCAAATATTTCCCATGCATGTGATATTTTACTGACTCGTAAACTGATGTATATTCTTAGCCTAATATGAGAAAGATTCTTAATTGCTTTACATAGAAATTGCATCGAAAGGCATAAAAGCATGGTAAATAATGTCATATCCTTGTTATAAGTCAAATGTTTCACACTGTGATCATATTTATTGATTTAAACCAAATAGAGAGGCATACCTTTTCAGGCACAATCCGTAGCTTTCTGCCAAATACTTTCACAATGGAAGTGATGTCCCAGATATACCAGTATGCTGAAGGGAGGTGAAGCCAGTCCATGAAAGTCTGCCATAGTATGCTAAGAAGGAGAAAAGGGAACATGTGTTGAAAGCAAAATACTTTGTTTTTTTTTACTTTCGTTCACCTTCATAGACATGTGGGTTGAGTGAATGCAGCAATATTAGTAGAACACATCAAAGAGAGTTTGAGGAAAATCGGACAATCCGTTCACAAGAATTTTTGAGGTTTCTGCTCAGTCACGGCTGGATGAGAAGACTACTATAGCTTGTGATGTCATATGAGTAAAACTATATAAAGAAAGTATAAAGAAAATTCAAGATAATCTCACTTTTCTCACTTAATAAACGAACACTCGACTTCTCTCTTTCAGAAGTCAGAGGGAATAATATTACCCCTAACATAAGTCAGTAACAAGTTGAAGAAATGTGCACTTTATTCAAAAAGTGAAATTTTGTGAAATTCTCTTTTTATTTTCCTTATATCGTTGTACGCATTTGTGACTTCATACACTATAGTAGTCTTCTCCTCCAGCAGTAATTGCACAGATATTTTAAAAATTCATATCTTTTGAATGGATTGTCGGATTTTCCCCAAACTTTCACTGACGTGTTATACTAATATTGTTGCCATCACTCAATCCACATGTCTATGAAGGTGAACTTGTCCTTTAACAAAAATTTCAGTTTTTTTCTTTCGTTTAATTTACCATTATTAAAACACAAATCTTTCAGTAAAAGAACAATCTCAAATTACAACTTTAACCTTGTTGTTGTTTTTTAAGAAAGAAGAGAGAGTGAGAGAGAAAAAAACACTTTTACCCCTCCATTATACAAGATTATCAAATTTCATTATATCATTGTTGCAAAGAAGGCAGGCATGACTGTGCATCACAAAAGAAACAAAAAGTCTCACCCTTTGAATTAATGTGAGGACTCAAAACAGGTAAAATTTGGTCAACTAAATCAATCTCAAGTTTTTCATATTTTCTGAAAGAGCTATCTTTCTTTTACATTATTATTTAGTTTGGGATCATAACACAAATGGGCAAATATGGGTTTTGAGCAGTTTTTCTGTATTCTTTTTTTTTTGGGGGGGGGGAGGGGAATGGAGAGTAGAACGATCAGGAATGTCTTTAAGCCCCTTTTCATTCCTTGGTATCCTTTGTATTCTCTTCACTTACACGTCTAATTATACTTTTGAAAGAATAATGCTACTGCTTTGAAATTTGGCATTAATCATGGACAGAATGTGTTAATAGAATGTGTTCAATTTCAGCTTAATGTGATGATTCCTTCATTGTTGTTGCTCCGGTAGTTGACATCTTGTGTTTTGTCCTTTTTATCGCACAGCTATCGTGGCTTGGTGAAAGATTGAGCGCTTGAATAGACTCTGTACCTCAAAGCCTCTTTTTTCAGTTCACACTTATCCAAAGTGTGTGCTTTCATCCCAGCATTTAGTTATTATTACGGGAATTCATTTGAATTGAGTACTGCATCATTTTACAGCTGTTCTTTCAGAATCTGCCCTTAACTATTAAAAAGTCTGTGTCTGGTAAATTTTTGTTGGTTTTGTGGTGCAGGGTCACATATATAAACTAGAGAAACACTCTGAGAGTGCAGACCTCTCCCAGGCATGCAGCTTATTTCCACCACTGATCTTGTTCTTCTATACAGATAACAGTCATTTCCACCCATCACCGATTTTCAAATATGCTATAAAAATAAAGCATTATTTGGCTATGTCATTATAATCCCTCAGTTGCACGATGCCCCTCGCCTTAGCAGAAACTAGACCACCCATTTTAGTGCGAGCGTGCAAACCTCAAATACGCGCAGCCTGACCTCACAAGTTCATTGACCCTACCTGTCAAAATACAAAAATCCTTCATAAAATTTTCGGATCACTACCAAAATGAAATCATCTGATCCCTGTGTTACTGTCAAACTTTCCTGCAAGATGTATTCAACTCTTTTTGAGTTATTTTGCAAACAGACAAATAAACAAAATTTCATACTAACCAACAAACCAATGGTAATGAAAGACATAATGTCCTCCCTTGGAGGAGGTGTTCAGAAAATTTCACTTAGAAAGCTCAACGTAGACCTCTATCAAACAGGTTAAATTAGGAAATGTGTTTTCAAGACTTCTAATAAAGTGATCTGCTGCATAGGCCTGCTTTTTACATGCTGCAAAATTCTTCTTATATTTTTCTGGAAGGGCATGCAAACAGACTCCAAAACAAGGTTAGTGTCACTTATCAGTGACATTGGTTACAGATGTATAGGTACAAACAAATTCATTTAATAAGAATAAAGACTAAAGACAGGTGCTTTTTAGTCAAATATTTCCCATGCATGTGATATGTGACTGACTCGTAAACTGATGTATATTCTTAGTCTAATATGAGAAAGATTCTTAATTGCTTCACATAGAAATTGCATCGAAAGGCATAAAAGCATGGTAAATAATGTCATATCCTTGTTATAAGTCAAATGTTTCACACTGTGATCATATTTATTGATTTAAACCAAATAGAGAGGCATACCTTTTCAGGCACAATCCGTAGCTTTCTGCCAAATACTTTCACAATGGAAGTGATGTCCCAGATATACCAGTATGCTGAAGGGAGGTTAAGCCAGTCCATGAAAGTCTGCCATAGTATGCTAAGAAGGAGAAAAGGGAACATGTGTTGAAAGCAAAATACTTTGTTTTTTTACTTTCGTTCACCTTCATAGACATGTGGGTTGAGTGAATGCAGCAATATTAGTAGAACACATCAAAGAGAGTTTGAGGAAAATCGGACAATCCGTTCTCAAGAATTTTTGAGGTTTCTGCTCAGTCACGGCTGGATGAGAAGACTACTATAGCTTGTGATGTCATATGAGTAAAACTATATAAAGAAAGTATAAAGAAAATTCAAGATAATCTCACTTTTCTCACTTAATAAACGAACACTCGACTTCTCTCTTTCAGAAGTCAGAGGGAATAATATTACCCCTAACATAAGTCAGTAACAAGTCGAAGAAATGTGCACTTTATTCAAAAAGTGAAATTTTGTGAAATTCTCTTTTTATTTTCCTTATATCGTTGTACGCATGTGACATCATACACTATAGTAGTCTTCTCCTCCAGCAGTGATTGCACAGATATTTTAAAAATTCATATCTTTTGAATGGATTGTCGGATTTTCCCTAAACTTTCACTGACGTGTTATACTAATATTGTTGCCATCACTCAATCCACATGTCTATGAAGGTGAACTTGTCCTTTAACACAAATTTCAGTTTTTTTCTTTCGTTTAATTTACCATTATTAAAACACAAATCTTTCAGTAAAAGAACAATCTCAAATTACAACTTTAACCTTGTTGTTGTTTTTTAAGAAAGAAGAGAGAGTAATAGAGAAAAAAACACTTTTACCCCTCCATTATACAAGATTATCAAATTTCATTATATCATTATTGCAAAGAAGGCAGGCATGACCGTGCATCACAAAAGAAACAAAAAGTCTCACCCTTTGAATTAATGTGAGGACTCAAAACAGGTAAAATTTGGTCAACTAAGTCAATCTCAAGTTTTTCATATTTTCTGAAAGAGCTATCTTTCTTTTACATTATTATTTAGTTTGGGATCATAACACAAATGGGCAAATATGGGTTTTGAGCAGTTTTTCTGTATTCTTTTTTTTTTTTTCGGGGGGGGGGGGAAGGGAATGGAGAGTAGAACGATCAGGAATGTCTTTAAGCCCCTTTTCATTCCTTGGTATCCTTTGTATTCTCTTCACTTACACGTCTAATTATACTTTTGAAAGAATAATGCTACTGCTTTGAAATTTGGCATTAATCATGGACAGAATGTGTTAATAGAATGTGTTCAATTTCAGCTTAATGTGATGATTCCTTCATTGTTGTTGCTCCGGTAGTTGACATCTTGTGTTTTGTCCTTTTTATCGCACAGCTATCGTGGCTTGGTGAAAGATTGAGCGCTTGAATAGACTCTGTACCTCAAAGCCTCTTTTTTCAGTTCACACTTATCCAAAGTGTGTGCTTTCATCCCAGCATTTAGTTATTATTACGGGAATTCATTTGAATTGAGTACTGCATCATTTTACAGCTGTTCTTTCAGAATCTGCCCTTAACTATTAAAAAAGTCTGTGTCTGGTAAATTTTTGTTGGTTTTGTGGTGCAGGGTCACATATATAAACTAGAGAAACACTCTGAGAGTGCAGACCTCTCCCAGGCATGCAGCTTATTTCCACCACTGATCTTGTTCTTCTATACAGATAACAGTCATTTCCACCCATCACCGATTTTCAAATATGCTATAAAAATAAAGCATTATTTGGCTATGTCATTATAATCCCTCAGTTGCACGATGCCCCTCGCCTTAGCAGAAACTAGACCACCCATTTTAGTGCGAGCGTGCAAACCTCAAATACGCGCAGCCTGAACTCACAAGTTCATTGACCCTACCTGTCAAAATACAAAAATCCTTCATAAAATTTTCGGATCACTACCAAAATGAAA
This sequence comes from Diadema setosum, assembly GCA_033980235.1. Classification (NCBI taxonomy): domain Eukaryota; kingdom Metazoa; phylum Echinodermata; class Echinoidea; order Diadematoida; family Diadematidae; genus Diadema; species Diadema setosum. The sequence continues at coordinate 30,136,128 of CM067066.1, read as the reverse complement.
TCATCTGATCCCTGTGTTACTGTCAAACTTTCCTGCAAGATGTATTCAACTCTTTTTGAGTTATTTTGCAAACAGACAAATAAACAAAAATTCATACTAACCAACAAACCAATGGTAATGAAAGACATAATGTCCTCCCTTGGAGGAGGTGTTCAGAAAATTTCACATAGAAAGCTCAAACCTAGACCTCTATTAAACAGGTTAAATTAAGAAATTTGTTTTCAAGACTTTTAATAAAGTGATCTGCTGCATAGGCCTGCTTTTTACATGTCTGCAAAATGCATCTTATATTTATCTGGAAGGGCATGCAAACAGGCTCCAAAACAAGGTTATTGTCACTTATCAGTGACATTGGTTACAGATGTATGGGTACAAACAAATTCATTTAATAAGAATAAAGACTAAAGACAGGTGCTTTTTAGTCAAATATTTCCCATGCATGTGATATGTGACTGACTCGTAAACTGATGTATATTCTTAGTCTAATATGAGAAAGATTCTTAATTGCTTCACATAGAAATTGCATCGAAAGGCATAAAAGCATGGTAGGGCAAGTCCAAGATAACGTGCGCGTTACGTATACGTATGGGACATTCAGAGACTTTTATGACCTTAAAAATAGTGTTAATGCCCTTTGATCATATTGAACTTCATCATGGTGATTGATATCCAGGAGAAGTATAATCATGTAAAAAATTGAGAAAAATGACCTTGACAATTATATTCTAGAAGAGAAAATATGTGCCGTTACGTATGGGACCAGAAAATTTTTGTTTTTTTGAACATTCTTTTCAACCTCAAAACTCTCTGAAAGTATATCATTCTACAACTTGTAACTCACTGTGATGAAAGTCACAACACTCAAGATTATCACAGGTAAGTTTCATGTCATTAGGCAAAAAGTTCTAATTACAGGTTCTAATTAAAGACAGACATGACGAGTTACGTATGGGACAGTTACGTATGGGACAGTTTGTCCCCCATTCATTTAGTGTGTGAAGAACCATGGTTATGGGTATTTTGCATTATTATTGAAATAAAATCAGTTGAAACTTCTCGAATACTGATCCAGATTGTCAAAGAAACAATATTCCCCAAATATTCACCATCATAATCATATTCAATCATATTTTTATATTTTTATGACCAACCTGGGTATGCATGCCATTTGTCCCCCATTCGTTTAGTGTGTGGAGAACCATGTTTATGGGTATTTTGCAAAATAATTTTGCAAAATACCCATAAACAAATTTTTGCATAATTGTTGAGGTGGAATCAGTTGAAATTACTCAAATACTGATCCAGATTGACAAGGGAATAATATTCCCCAGATATTTACCATCATAATCACATTTAATCATATTTTATATTTTTTATGACCAACCTGAGTATCATGCCCTATTTATCAGGATATATAGTTAACTACTGAAAATTGAATAGTTTAAAGTGTTTACTTCCATTGATGAAGGGCAGTTTGCCATTTAGTTTCAATAAAAAACAACTTGACACAAGAAATATTAAGTTTAATAAATAAGCAATACCTGCTGCGTGGAACCCCAGTGATCGAGTAGATATATGATGTCTGTCTAGCAGTCAGGTCATTGATTCGAGTCACACCTCAGTATGTATACCCATGAATTTTGTTGTGGCTACTATTGAAAACTGAATAAGGACAATTTCTGTATCACTTGCAATTAAAAAATAATAATTTTACTTTATATTGCACAACCATTTCAAATTGGAACTCCATCACATAAACTTTGAATCCCTCTAGTCTTACGATTGTTATTTAAGTAATTCATATATTTGGTATCTAATCATCAGAGCATTAAATGTTGAAAACTGAATCCCCATTTCTACAAAAAACTATACCATCCCCTTAATGCTGATTTTTCAACGTGTATTTTGCCATTTTCCCCTCCCCCTTTCTGAAAATTGTTCAGTCAAGTTCATGTATTGTTTCAAGTGTCTATAACTCAAAAAGTGGCTACAATGTTGGGATGCTTTCTTCAGGATGATTGACCATTTAGGTACTGAGAGACCTTCCGATCTAGCTACATGCATTCACATGCAATATGTATGAGGAAGTCCCATACGTAACGCATTTGTCCCATACGTAACATTATTTCAATGCCTAATAGAAACTATTTCTTTCACTTTTTTTTCTTTTTTCTCTGGTATTTGATTTCTCTAAACAATAAATTAGAACTTTCCAAAAGGGCATTCAAATAACCTTAGCAATTTTAGAAAAAACCTTAAAAAATGAAATCATTTTGTTACGTATGGGACATGTCATGATAGGACACGAGCTAATTTGCATAATAATTTGCATAATCCCAAAATTTTCATACCAAGTTTAACTATGTGATGAACTTCTTATGTCCACATATTAATCAAATATCATTTGCTTTCCTTTGAATTAATATGAATTTTTATAAATGTCCCATACGTAACGCTGTTTCACATTTATGCAAATGAAGCCCTTGAAATTTGCATAAATTTACATAATATCATTTTTTCCTCCATGGAAATCAAAACTTCAACTCATAAGCTTCAAAATGATACCAAACATGTCAATATTGAGCAAAGATGAAATTTTGCCTTCTGAGGGGACCTTATCTTGGACTTGCCCGGTTAATAATGTCATATCCTTGTTATACATATAAGTCAAATGTTTCACACTGTGATCATATTTATTGATTTAAACCAAATAGAGAGGCATACCTTTTCAGGCACAATCCGTAGCTTTCTGCCAAATACTTTCACAATGGAAGTGATCATGTCCCAGATATACCAGTATGCTGAAGGGAGGTTAAGCCAGTCCAAGAAAGTACTGCCATGGTATGCTAAGAAGGAGAAAAGGGAACATGTGTTGAAAGAAAAATACTTTGTTTTTTCACTTAAGTTCCTAAACGCAAATTTCAGTTTTTTTCTTTCGTTTAATTTACCATTATTAAAACGCAAAACTTTCAGTGAAAGAACAATCTCAAAATACAACTTTAATCTTGTTGTTGATTTTTAAGAAAGAAGAGAGAGAGTGAGAGAGAGAGAGAAAAAAAAACACTTTTACCCCTGCATTATACAAGATTATCAAATTTCATTCTATCATTATTGCAAAGAAGGCAAGCATGACCGTGCATCACAAAAGAAACAAAAAGTCACACCCCTTGATTTATCGTGAGGACTCAAAACAGGTGAAATTGGGTCAACTAAGTCAATCTCAAGTTTTTCATATTTTCTGAAAGAGTTATCTTTCATCTGCATTATTCTTTAGTTTGGGATCATAACACAAATGGGCAAATGGGTTATGAGGACTTTTTCTAGAACCTTTTCTTTTTTGGGGGGATGGAGAGTAGGGCTGCGTTCATGCGAAACTAGAATTGCGTTTCTAAACGCGTTTAGTCGCTAAACGTGTTTAGTTGCGTTGCGTTCATGCGATTTTTCCATTTAAACGCGTTTCAAAACGCCGATCTGAAACGCGGAAAAAAGGGCGTTTTGAATCATGATTCTGCCAGAATCACAATCGCAGAAACCGCATGAACGCAACCGTGATTTCAATCATGATTCTGGACGTCATTGTGCGCTGTGCGCATGCGTGTCTCACGGGGTATCCCACTGGTTCTGTTCGCGCGCTTATGTACGTCTTATGAATCGTGTGTTTCGGTACCATACCTTGACTAGTTCGTTTACATCAACGCCATACACCGATTCTATGCTAGTATTTGGCTGTTTATTGTGATAATACATGTAATTATTGTCCGATCGAGTTGAATGGCTCCAGCTGTTCTACCAATCATAAGATTATTCCTCGTTCTGTGGGCAGAGCCACAGCAAATTGGACGGTGTTTTCACCGAAATAAAAACGTATACAATAAACTCGCAGATCAGTTGGCCAACAGGAGGTCAGGCTCGAGTTGCAGAAACTGCGCAGTGCGCTGCGCAATGGCAGAGGGTGAGATGAGCCAGAATCAGGATTGACGAAAGCCCGCATGAACGCTCTTCCGCGGAGACCGTGATTTGAAACGCCGTTTTGAATCATGATTCATGTTTGTGATTCTGGCTACGAAATTCGCATGAACGCGGCCTAGAACGATCAGGAATATCTTTAAAGGGATAGTACAGTATGGGTGGAGATGAGAATTGGGCTTTTAACTTTTTGCGAGATAGCAAGAAAACACTTATGATATAGTACAGAGCATACCATTTTAAGAGGAATTCAAAGTTTATTTGATGAAAATCGGGTTTGGAATGACTGAAACATCCAAAAACAAAGTAAAACAAAGCGATTGTGATAAAGTGTGGGTCCCACACTTTATTAGAATCGCTCTTTTGTGGATATCTCAGCCATTTCAAAACCAATCTTCATCAAATAAACGTTGAATTCCTCATAGAATTACATGCTCTTTCATATTTCATAAAAAGTTTCTCAATATCTCACCAAAAAATGTTAGAAACCTGAAATTAGGTCTCAACCAAAACTATACGATCCCTTTAAGCCCCTTTTCATTCCTTGGTATCCTTTGTATTCTCTTCACTTACAAGTCTAATCATACTTTTGAAAGAGTAATGCTACTGCTTTGAAATTTGGCATTAATCATGGACAGAATGTGGTAATAGAACATGCTCAATTTCAGCTTAATGTGATAATTCCTTCATTGTTGTTGCTCCGGTAGTTGACATCTTGTGTTTTGTCCTTTTTATCGCACAGCTATCATGGCTTGGTGAAAGATTGAGCGCTTGAATAAACTTTGTACTTCAAAGCCTCTTTTTTTCAGCTCACATTTTTCCAGAGTGTGTGCTTTCATCCCAGCATTTAGTTATTATTATGGGAATTCATTTGAATTGAGTAATACATCATTTTACAGCTGTTCTTTCAGAATCCGCCCTTAACTATTAAAAAGTCTGTGTCTGGTAAATTTTTGTTGGTTTTGTGGTGCAGGGTCACATATATAAACTAGAGAAACACTCTGAGAGTGCAGACCTCTCCCAGGCATGCAGCTCATTTCCACCACTGATCTTGTTCTTCCATACAGATAACAGTCATTTCCACCCATCACCGATTTTCAAATATGCTATAAGCATGCATTATTTTATTATGTCATTATAAACCCTCAGTTGCATGATGCCCCTCGCCCTAGCAGAAACTAGACCACCCTTCTTAGTGCAAGCGTGCAAACCTCAAATACGCGCAGCCTGAACTCACAAGTTCATTGACCCTACCTGCCAAAATACAAAAATCCTACATAAATTCCTCAAAAAATTCTCGGACCACTACAAAAATCAAATCATCTGATCCTAGTGTTATTCTCAAACTTTCCTGCAAAATGTATTCAACTCTTTTTGAGTTATTTTGCAAACAGACAAATAAACAAAAATTCATACTAACCAACAAACCAATGGTAATGAAAGACATAATGTCCTCCCTTGGAGGAGGTGTTCAGAAAATTTCACTTAGAAAGCTCAAACCTAGACCTCTATTAAACAGGTTAAATTAAGAAATGTGTTGTCAAGACTTTTAATAAAGTGATCTGCTGCATAGGCCTGCTTTTTACATGTCTGCAAAATGCATCTTATATTCAATTGAAAGGGCATGCAAGCAGGCTCCAAAACAAGGTTAATGTCACTTATCAATGACATTGGTTACATATGTATGGCAACACAAAAATTCATTTAATAAGAATAAAGACTACAGACATGTGCTTTTTAGTCAAATATTTCCCATGCATGTGATATGTGACTGACTCGTAAACTGATGTATATTCTTAGTCAAATATGAGAAAGATTCTTAACTCTTTATGTGCCACATTCGCACGTCCGGCCCAGTCGACGGCGTGCCAACTTCGCATATTCTGCTCAACAAACAAAGCCGCCAAAACTAATCGATAAATCGCTAATCCCGCTGCACAATGAAAGCGTTTCTAGCGCTTTTGCTCCTCTCACATATGCGGCTTGCATTCTATGAGGTGATTGACTATCAAGCGGTGTTCCCAACTAGATTTGTGTGTACATTCTAAGTTTCTGTCACGGTTTCATGTGCAAAAGTCATGCCTTCACAGTAATGTAGCAAACTGGTCATTCAAAAGGAAAATTGAAAATAGATTTGTCATACAATTTACATCGAAGCAAAGTTTGGCTTTCCTCTAAACTTTGCTCACTATTATGTCAAAGCTCAACAGAAATTTGTAGAAGTTACACAAATTGGAATAACATAATTCTTTCTCCAAGCATGTCTACATATGTGTCCCAGAATAACGTGGCACACAGGGGGTTTCTACCATGGCACAAAAAGAGTTAATTGCTTCACATAGAAAATTCATCGAAAGGCATAAAAGCATGGTAAATAATGTCATATCCTTGTTATAAGTCAAATGTTTCACACTGTGATCATATTAATTGATTTAAACCAAACAGAGAGGCATACCTTTTCAGGCACAATCCATAGCTTTCTGCCAAATACTTTCACAATGGAAGTGATCATGTCCCAGATATACCAGTATGCTGAAGGGAGGTTAAGCCAGTCCATGAAAGTCTGCCATGGTATGCTAAGAAGGAGAAAAGGGAACATGTGTTGAAAGAAAAATACTTTGTTTTTTCACTTAAGTTCCTGAACGCAAATTTCAGTTTTTTTCGTTTGTTTAATTTACCATTATTAAAACGCAGAACTTTCAGTGAAAGAACAATCTCAAAATACAACTTTAACCTTGTTGTTGTTTTTTTTTTTAGGAAAGAAGAGAGAGTGAGAGAGAGAAAAAAAAACTTTTACCCCTGCATTATACAAGATTATCAAATTTCATTCTATCATTATTGCAAAGAAGGCAAGCATGACCGTGCATCACAAAAGAAACAAAAAGTCACACCCCTTGATTTAACGTGAGGACTCAAAACAGGTGAAATTGGGTCAACTAAGTCAATCTCAAGTTTTTCATATTTTCTGAAAGAGCTATCTTTCTTTTACATTATTCGTTAGTTTGGGATCATAACAAAAATGGGCAAATATGGGTTATGAGCACTTTTTCTAGAACCTTTTTTTGGGGGGGCGGGGATGGAGAGTAGAACGATCAGGAATATCTTTAAGCCCCTTTTCATTCCTTGGTATCCTTTGTATTCTCTTCACTTACAAGTCTAATCATACTTTTGAAAGAATAATGCTACTGCTTTGAAATTTGGCATTAATCATGGACAGAATGTGGTAATAGAACATGCTCAATTTCAGCTTAATGTGATAATTCCTTCATTGTTGTTGCTCCGGTAGTTGACATCTTGTGTTTTGTCCTTTTTATCGCACAGCTATCGTGGCTTGGTGAAAGATTGAGCGCTTGAACAGACTTTGTACTTCAAAGCCTCTTTTTTCAGCTCACATTTTTCTAGAGTGTGTGCTTTCATCCCAGCATTTAGTTATTATTACGGGAATTCATTTGAATTGAGTAATACATCTTTACAGCTTAGAGTCTGTTCTTTCAGAATCTGCCCTTAACTATTAAAAAGTCTGTGTCTGGTGAATTTTTGTTGGTTTTGTGGTGCAGGGTCACATATATAAACTAGAGAAACACTCAGAGAGCGCAGACCTCTGCCAGGCATGCAGATCATTTCCACCACTGATCTTTTTCTTCCATATAGATAACAGTGATTTCCACCCTTTGCCGATTTCCAAATATGCTATAAGCATTTGTTATGTCATAAACCCTCAGTTGCACGATGCGCCTCGCCCTAGCAGAAACTAGACCACCCATTTTAGTGCGCGCGTGCAAACCTCAAATACGCGCAGCCTGAACTCACAAGTTCATTGACCCTACCTGCCAAAATATGACAAAACCTTCATAAATTCCTAAAAAGAAATTCTAAGATCAATACCAAAATATAATCATCTGATCCTTTTTTTTTAAGTTATTTTGGAAACGGACAAATAACTAACCAACAAACCAACAGTAATGAAAGACATAATCTCGTCCCTTGGACTTTATTGCGCTCATGCAAACCTCAAATATGCGCAGCCTGAACTCACAAGTTCATTGATCCTACATACCAAATATAAAAAAATCCTCCATAAATTCCTCATAAATTCTCGGATCACTACCAAAATTGAATCATCTGTTACTTGTATCATTCTAAATCTTTTTTGTAAGTTTTATCCAAATCTATTAACTCTTTTTTGAGTTATTTTGCACACGGACAAACAAATGAACGAACACACAAACCAACGGTAACGATTACATACATGTAACCTCCTCCCTTGGCTGAGGTAAAAAATGGTATTTACTAGTTCTACAAATTACCACTGTAAATGACCAAACAAACAAATTTAATAACACTGATTGACAGATCAACTGAAATTCATGTCATAGGGAACATACATTGTACAATTTAACCACAAATGCGTTTATTTTAGCTTAAGTTAAAGTTCTCAAGTCTTTATATTTTTAAGGCTTATTTTGTTCATTTGGAACTAGTTTCCATTATGCTTGATTGGAGGAGGTTTAGAACCTCCAATATGTGGAATTGCACAATCTTAAAATGTGACAGCTCATTTCCTCAGGCGAGTAAATAGGAGTCATTTCAAGAGGAAAATTCAATATCATTTACTGTAGATAATGCAAAAAATCAGATTACACGGTGTTAAGATTATAGACATGTATGGCCATCTTGGTCATGCAAATAAGGGTCAAAGCTCATATTGAAAAGCCTGTGATATTAGAGTTAATATAACTCTAATAACTCTTTATACTTGCAAATTTCTTTTTACGAGGAATTAAAGATAATGTAAAGTTTTGGTACCTCAATAGCTTCCCTGAGTTTCCTTGTCTTAGTTTGTGTTTCAGGATAAAGTACCATTCACATAACGAACGCTGTGAGACTTAATCGCCCCAAAGTGCTTTCATATCATAGTAATCATGCAATAATGGTTTCCTCAAATGAAATGGAATTAATGTTATGGGGATAATAATTCTTTTAAGTAAAATGGGACTGTCCCTGTTGACCCCTAACTTGGGGTCATCGATATATGAACAACACTAGTTTCGAACAAAAAAAAAAAATCAAAATAGAGTAGAGGCAGTTTTTCGAATCAATCCAAAAGAGATTCGTCGGAGGTTTTCACCAAAGAATTTGCTATCAGCCAACCAGACGCAAGGATTTCAGTAGCTGTTAACAGTTGTCAGGGTAAATCACTGACAAAAAGTTTCATGTAAGAGCAATCTCTTCCGACATTAATCAATCTTTAATAAAGATGCAACAGACCAAGAAATCTAGCTGACATACAAAAATGTGACCCATCAGTTCAAAGGTTAGGAGTGGAAAGTAAGTCAAAAATTAATTATCCATCACATTGCACTCAAATATAATCCCACTTCTTCCTCAAGTGCTAAATAATTCATGCAACTCTAGATTCAGTGATGTATTATCTCTAACAATGTCAAGGGTATTTGGGGAGTTCTACAGTAAATGTAATCTGGCACCTAAAGTACGGGTCTGACTCAAACATGTGTCACTGCTTATGTTCTATTAATGTTGCTGCTTTCACTCAATCCACATTGCTCTTTAGGTTTATGTTCCCCAACATGCAGAAGACAGAGAAAAGGGTCATGAAATACACACTGTGCAAAAATTTTAGAGGGGGGGGGGGGGTCAAATTGACCCTTCCTCCCCCCCCCCCTGTTAAAAACTTGGTCTCAAATAGCCCAGTTAAAATATGGTTGAAGACAGCAAAGTTTACTCTCACATAAATTATAAGAATAAAACAGTGAAGCAACATATCTCAACATCTTATTGCTCTCTTGTCAACAGATTTAAAATAAAATTTCACAATTTTGGAAATAGCTTGACATAACAAACATTTCTGGGCAGTTTGGTTATGACATTATAACAACTGGAAGCACTCGCAATGGAGCACATGTATCCCCAAACCTGTCTCCCATACTCCATGTGAATTACTTTTTAGGCCAGAATTTTGTCTGATATGGCAACTGTTGCAGGACACAACAAAATCCAAATAGGTGTATGTTTATAGATTTGACTTTTACATACCAAATTTGAAAAAAAAAAAAAATCAGTCAAGAAACAAGGCAGCGTCGCACACACAAGCAGACCCTGTAAAATTTATCTTTTCATGTATAAAGACAGAACAAACGAGGGCGCCACCACCAAATACAATATGGGCATCTTTATTCTTTATTCAGACTGGTGATCTTTTTTTAAAATGGTGACTGAATCATGTCAAGTGTGTACAATTTATTAATGTTTAATCTATATTTTGTACAAAACCTTTTTGTTGTCCGTCAAACAGTGTAATATAGATATTTTGTGTCACTACAATGTAACAATGTTGATTGGTCTGAATAAAGGCTATAAAAAGCGTCAAAAAAACAAAATCTTCATATGAATTCACCTTTTTTTGCCAAATTTGAAGAAAATCTTAGAAGAAATGTGGCTGATAGAGCACACACAAGAAATGAGCATTGGCATCCAAAGTCGGAACACTGAGGGCGCCGTCACCACATACTGTTGTGTTCTTCATGTAAAATGATCACCCATACTCCTCCCTAGCAAGTCTGAATGAAATCTGTCGGGTAACAATCAAGTTAATGCATAAATAAGCACATGCAAATTTTTGACATGATCAAGATGACCTTTGACCCTGTAAAAGGTGAAACAATGAGGGCAGCATTATCAATAGGTACAGATATATAGATTTGACAATGATATATTTACATGCCATATTATTTTTTTTTTTTAAATGGTCAAGAAATAACGCCAGCATCACACACACAAGCAGCCACTTTAAAATTTATCTTTTCATGAATGAAGATGGAACAAGCAAGGGCGCCATCACCAAAAACAATAGGCCTCTTCATCTTACCATAATACACCCTCATGCCAAATTTGAAGATGATCGAAGAAGAACTGTAGCCAGTAGAGCGCTCACAAGCAGACCCTATTGAATATACCTTTTCATGCATAAAGACGGAACAAGGGAGGGCGCCATCACCAAAAACATTAGGCGTCTTCGTCTAACCATAATACACCTTCATGCCAAATGTCCCTTTAATCACCCAAGTCTGATTTTTTTTTTTCCCAAGAGAAGAAAAAAAAAAATTTGTCATAAATTCCTGTTGGAATTTATTGTTCCAAATTCTATGGTGTCATGTAGGACCTAACACTGTCAGGCTAGGTTCATGCACATTTTCAGCGAATTTATTTTGTTTATCAATGGCCACAGGAGCACAAAAGTTTTGACCACCCTGTTTTTTTTTTTGTGTGTGTGTGATTTTTGTGATTTCTTTTTTTAACCTCCTGTAGGCCTAACCTTAAAGGACAAGTCCACCTTCATATGTATACTAGTACATAAGGATTGAGAGAATGCAGCAATATTAGTAGAACACATCAGTGAAAATTTGAGGAAAATTGGACAATCCGTTCAAAAGTTACGAAAATTTTAAGTATCTGCGCAGTCACTGCTGGAAGAGAAGACTACTACAGTGTATGATGTCACATGCGTACAACTATATAAGAAAAATTAAAAAAAGAATTTCACAAAACTATACTTTTTGAATAAAGTGCACATTTCTTCGACTTGCTACTGACATATGTTAAGGGTAATATTATTCCCCCTGCCTTCTGAAAGAGAGAAGTCGAGTATTCTTTGGTTATGCGAGAAAAATGGAAATATGTTGTTTTCTTTATTCTTTCTTTATATCGTTGTACTCATGTGACATCACAAGCTGTGGTAGTTTTTTCATCCAGCCTTGAGTGAGCAGAAACTTCAAAAATTCATAACTTTTTAACACATTGTCTGATTTTGCTCAAACTCTCACTGATGTGTTCTACTATTCATTGCTGCATTCACTCAACCCACATGTCTATGAAGGTAAACTTGTCCTTTAAAGAAATATTTCATATCAGGTTGACTGCTTTCTGGACACTGTTGAGTGGTAATGGTGATGTGCTAAAAATAAGAAGAAAAGTTCACACAAATATGAAACATGCAGATTCAAAAAACTTTCCTTGGTTTTGTCCACCTCGCCGTCCCTCCACCCCATTTTACAGTACTGTCTACGCGCGGAAGGTATGTTAACTGCCTTGAATTTGTAGCATGTTGTTTTTCCTTTGACTGCAAGTTTTATTAATGAAACATTCATGAAGTATCCCTGTAGGCCATACATGTAACATTAGCCTACATCGATCAGCATGATGATGACATCCATCACACAGAGTACAGCCCACAAGTTCAACATCAAAAACAGGTCAATGAATAATACAGCTCATCTCATACAGCCCATGAGTTCGAGACTAGCAAGTTAGGCAAATACAGTCAATACATGAGTTCTACAATAGCCTACAACATAACGCTGAAATTGTCGGTCTCATGAACTTTGTTAATTTACAATACTATGATTTATTCTGGTTCTTTTCATTTCATTTCATTTCATCTTATTTTTTCCATCATTCAACAAGGATAAAAAACACATAACAACAACATAATACAGTACGTAAGAAAAGTGATTTGATTACAATTCCCTTTGTTTGCCAAGTTATACCTGTACGTAGTGTCGAGCTCATGGGCTGTATGCCTCGTGGGATGTCAGTTTTGTCAAGGAGATAGAGAACCTCCGTCTTGTGACGTACGTGGACACACCCTAGCTGTAGGCCGACATCATTTAACTGATCAACCCCAAGTGGAGTTGCAATCATGCTTTGTATTTCAGCCCTATTAATATATGTGGGCAACCATATATGTCATCAACATACACATTCGATTAATTCGAATTTATAGGTAAAGGGGTAAGTACTACAGGCCTACAGTACAAAACAAAAATAGCTCACAAATACAAGTCATGAGGAGGACATCTTCTTTTCAACCAAAATAGTTAGTCTTCATACCGTACTCTAGATCTTAGTCTAACAACTGAAAGTCAGTAAGGCCTACTCTAGACAAAACAACAGCCAAGCACACACCAACAAGTGTCAAACTGAAGTTCATAAACTAGGGCCTATATTTCCAGATCAAACTCTTAATGTTTGAGGTCAATGACAGACTCATCTCCACCCACAATTAAATATTTAAAAACTTTGAGAATATTAAATCCACGCAAACTTACACACAAATCTTGGCCTACTACAAGCATTCAGTTCGGAAAGCTGGATGAAGTGATGGTGATACTTTTCAAAAAAGTTTCACGGGGCAGTCCATGCACTGTGATGCAGAAATGGAGGCACAGCTGCACAGGCAATGCCAATAGTTGTATGTCCTGCCTGGATACTGGTGATGGAGTCAAGTTGATTTAGCACTGATGATTGGTGGTCTTCCAAGGGTTAGGCCTACTTGTTGAGAACAGCACTTTTACACATTATGACATCAAAGACAATGCCTCGTAAGTACTTAAAGTGGAAAACAAGTTGATCTCGATCGGGGGCGCTGCTTGTGCCTTGTGTGAACCAATAGAAAGCACTGATGATTTATTTACATTGAAGACACCTCCCCACCCCCCCCCCCCCAACTCAGTTTCTGCGTGCTAGGTCCGAGGCCCTGACACCTGTACGCAGTAGTCTGGTTTCAAGACCATTTGCGTGCGTTGAACCCCATCCCCAGCAAGCCTTTGGACAAGGCCTCGATCGCGCGCTGTTTGCCTCTCACTCTCAGCAGTGTCTGAAAATAGACTAACGCAGTGTGCGTGACAGCAGCGATCGCTGGACCGAGGCGCGTCAGCGGCGAGCTACCCCCCCCCCCATACCCCCATACCCCCCCCCCCGAAAAAAAAAACATTAAAATACTATACTAGTAGTAGTAAGCAAGGGCGCCGGAAACGGGGGTGGGGTGGGGGCAGGGGTGGCACTTGCCTCACAAAAGAAAATTGGAGGGGGGGGGGACGAGTGTTTGCCCCCCCCCCCCATGTGCCCCCTGTAACAAATTATCAATCAATTATTTGACGACCAAAATGAACAATATACATACAAGGTACTTTTCCTGTCTAAAAATTGTCAATTTTGTAACTGAAAATGCAAAATTTCGCCCTTAACGGCGCGAAAATCATAATTCATTTTGATTTTCATTATAATATCTATAATACTAACATATAGGCCATACTTATGAGTAAATTTAGTGTATAGATGGTAGCCTCATGTCTTCGAGTGTACCCCATCCCCGAAACATTATACCTTTCGTAAACCTTACATTTCCCCATTTTTCTGTGCTTTTAATCAATATCAATTTGCTTTTAGATGCTCTATGAAAGAGACTTGTGTACTCCCTACCGTGGGAGGGGGATATCCCCCTACCCAACCAACCTCCCTGCTCGGTCGCTTCGTCAGTCCATCGCCGAGGATCTCACACCATCACATAAAAAATGTATCCCCGAAAGTTGTAACCAAAGTCCGTCGCGTTATTTTCTACTATGTGTAATTTCCTAGAAATTTGCTTTTAAATATTATACAAACGCCACTTTTGTACTCTGTTTTTACAAAAAGTCCCTACCCTGGTACCCCCTTTCCTTCGCCGAGATGTCACACCGTCACATAATGTGCCCTTGTTGAGATGTTTTCCACCCCCCCCCCCCCAAAAAAAAAAAAAAAAAACACACACACACACACACACGCACGCACACACACACACACACACACACGCACACACAAACAAATAAACAAAAAGTGTTCCGGCGCGCTTGCTTTAATAACCAGGGAGGTCTCACCGCCCTGCTTTAACTAGGCCCTGACACCTGTACATCTCCCCCTTCCTTTTTATTTACACTCCTATTGGCTGAGGGTCACTCCAATCATGGTCCAGGGAGGTGGAAGAAAGACCTCCCTGCTCTTTTGCTGCTCCTATGAAAAGTTGCAAATGCACAGGCAGGGATTGAGTGTTGAGTGTATGTGTGTGTTGTGTGTGTCTGCATATCGCCTTGTAATTGTTAATGCTTTTGAAAGAGGTCAAACTACCAACAGAGTTTTTTAGACGTTTCCCAATGTTAGTGCGCTGTTCACTGGCGCTTCATCCAAAAGTATGTGCAAGGAGCTCCTTGATGTGCTCCTCATTGTTTTTTTTTTTTTAATTAGAATTTCATTTCATTTCATTTTCATTTCAATTTATTTTCATATTTCTCACATATATCACAATAAAGTATATAAATACGAAAATTATACAAAACATAATTCAGATGAGACTTCATCAGAATGTACAGAAGTTTGATTTGGTATAAACACGAGGTCTGTATGCATGCGAATTACACTGTGGTCATAATGCGAAAAAAATATGATGGGGCCTGCGTAAAAGCATTAGCTTGTACAGCCGCAGGTCCCGTGAGTAATCAGATTAGGGGAAGTTTAAAGTACGGATGTTTTTTAAGACCAACTATATCTGGGGAAACCGATTAATACAAACAAAACAAAAAATCCAATTAAATATATGTCACTAAATAAAAATACAGAAAAACAGAAGCAGAAAGCAGAAAGGTCACATGTTGCAGCAGTGAACAACAACTGCAGAGATTCAAGGGGTATGTTGCAGAGTATAGAAAATGGCGTAACTGTATGTCATAAATACATGAGTATCAAGAAGGTGGGATAATGAGATTTGTCGTGAATGTAAACAATACCGAAAGCTCAGGAGTAACATTCCAGCATGGGTCCTAAAACCAAGCATTCCGTGTGACCATAGTAACCGACAGCTGTCACGCGCGAGAGTTTCGATAACCGAGTGGAACAATAGGTGCATGAACAGCGCCACAGGCAGACTGTTCAAAAATAGTGTTCATGGTTAGGATCCCGCCGGACTAAGGTGGGATAGACAAGGGGTAACATGTAAAGAGCAACAAGAACTATACACTATGCATGCCGTACAATGTAGCTGCTAAGAAGATATTGCTTCAGTTTTCGTTTGAATGAGGTTACAGTGGTACAACTTACAAGTTCCATAGGGAGTTCGTTCCAATATTTGGGCCCAGCGAACATAATGGTTTTTTTCGCGAAAATTGTTCGGGTACGTGGAAGGTGATATGCGTAACGTTGACGAGTTGGATAATCATGAACTGTATAATTTCTTGTAAACATTTGGGAAAATACGTCTGGTAATTGGCCATTTGAAAATTGAAACATAAACAGGCCGACGTTGTAATAAAATAACTCGGGAATTTTCAAAATTTTATTACTTACAAAAAGTTCGTTCGTGTGGGATAAATATCCAGTGTGGTTAACAATTCTAACAGCTCGTTTTTGTACAAGAAATAACGAATCGATAAGGTTTTTAGAAGCATTTCCCCACGCCAGAATCCCATAGTTGAGATAGGGAGATATCAAAGTTGAATATATGTTCTGTAGAATATTACTTGGAAAATAATAGCTAAGTTTGTTAAGAACCCCGGTATTTCTAGCAATAATTCTGCTTACATAATTAACATGGGTTCTCCAAGATAAATCACTATCGATATGAAGACCCAAAAATTTTGTATTGTTACCTGTGACAGATCAATGTTGTTTATCTTGACAGAGAGAGGTAACACAGGTAGCGAATTACTGAATAACATATACTGAGTTTTATCAATGTTTAAGGATAATTTGTTCGCAAAAATCCAAGATTGGACAGAAACAAGTTCTTTATTTATTATGTTTATAAGCGCATCAGGATTTTGATGAGAGAAGAACAAATTTGTATCATCTGCAAAGCAAACGAAGGAGAGAATCTTAGAGGAGTTCTGGATATCATTAATATATAAAATAAAGAGAAGTGGGCCTAATAAGGAACCCTGTGGAACACCACAAGAAATCAGTTTTGGTTGGGAATCGTGACCGTGAATACTTACAAATTGTTTTCTATTCGTTAAATAATCAGTGAACCATTCTAGCGCCCTTCCCCGAATTCCGTAATGATTTAACTTATAAAGTAAAATGTCATGGTCTATTGTATCAAACGCCTTGGAGAAGTCAAGGAAAACACCGACAGTGTGAGAAACATCATCTATAGCATGAGCTATCTTATCAATAAACTTGAGTAATGCGTGAGTTGTACTATGTTTTTTCCGAAATCCAAATTGAGATTCAGTAAATATTTTTGCCCGAAGAAAAAAATTAAGGGTGCGTTTATACACAAGTCTTTCGAGTATCTTTGAAAAAGAAGTTAAAAGAGAAATGGGGCGATAATTATTGACAAGGTCTTTTCGCCCTTTTTTAAAAATGGGAACAACTCTGGCTACTTTCATTTTTTGAGGAACTTTACCAGTAGACAAAGATTGATTGAAAATATAAGAGGCGAGGTTATTTCATGAATCACATTTTTTACCAAGAAGTTTGTGATTCCATCATATCCTGAACTTTTTTTTATTATTCAACTTATCAACAATCTTTATTATTTCATCTTCGACAATTGGGACAAAAAATAAAGATTCCATATTCCTACTACCCAGGAAAGAGTGAAATTCTCGCTGTGCTTCAGGAATTCTATCAGCCAGATTTGGCCCAATGTTTACAAAAAAATCATTAAACACTTCAGCTATATCTATGGGGTCATCAATACGAACATCATCCTCTTGGATATAACTAGGCACGTTATTATCGGTATTACGTTTCAACGCTCGGTTTATCACCCTCCACGTACCCTTCACATCAAATTTGCATTTGTCGAATTGATTCATAAAATACATCCGTTTGGCTGACCGTAATGCAGAAGTGAGGATATTACGATACTGAGTATATCTGGACTTATTTGTAACTGTGGGTACTTTGCGATATTTATGATAAAGTTTATTTTTCTTATTGATTGATTTTAAAAGTGATTTTGTAACCCATGGCTGCCGGGGTACTTTTTTATGATTTGAGTTAGAGAATTTACGACAAGGGATAGCAATATTAAGCTGAGTTATCAAAATATCTATAAAAATATCAAAAGATAGATTTACGTCATTTTGATTATATACAATCGACCAATCAACGAGTTTCAACCTTTCTCTAAAACTATTCAGGTTCGAGTCTGACATAACACGAAAACCGGATTTTTTTTTGCACACTGTCAGCAAGAGGGTGGATACTACCAATAAGTGCATACACAGGAAAATGATCAGAGATATCCGTAACAACAATACCAGATGAAATATTAGAAAATGACTTGTTAACAAATATATTATCTATTAAAGTAGAAGAGAGGTCGGTGATTCTTGTAGGTCTTCTTATGAGAGGAATAAAAGACTTAGACAACAGTTGATTAAGAAACTCTTGGCAATTATGATTATCATAATTTAAAAGATTTAAATTAAAATCACCCATAAGAAAACATAATTTATTCTTGAAATAGTTATTCGACAAAATACCGTGGATTAATTCACCGAATTCAGTAACATTAGAGTTTGGTGGCCTATAAATTTCTCCAACAATTACATTTCCTTTATTTGGTACTTTTATCTCAATGAAAATACTTTCAAAAAATTCTGTCATAAAACTGAACTCTTCTAATAACCGATGGTTTAAATTTTCTGTTACATAAAAACCAACTCCACCTCCTTTCTTGCACGGTCTATTATTTGTAATCAGTTTGAATCTATCAATATGAAACAGCGAAGAAGGAGACACCTCCTGTAACCATGTTTCACTGAGGCCGATGACACCAAATGTGAATCGTAATTCATCAATGAATAAGCGAAGTTGATCAAAATGTTGGTTTAAACTCCTGATATTAAAATGAGAAAAAAAAAGATTTGATTTGGGTCCGAATTGGATAATGTAATGACATCTTTTTCTAAGCAGTAACTTGTAGAAAACATGTGAGGTGGAATATCATTAGGATCAAAATCAAGTTTTAATTCATCGGTTTCTGTGGTTGAAGAAAATTTTAAGT
Source organism: Diadema setosum (assembly GCA_033980235.1). Lineage (NCBI taxonomy): Eukaryota > Metazoa > Echinodermata > Echinoidea > Diadematoida > Diadematidae > Diadema > Diadema setosum. Next base: position 30,117,320 of record CM067066.1, on the reverse strand, counting down.
CAGAATTATCACCGTTGTCATTATTTGTAATGGTTACAGAACTTTCACCTTCCAATGACCGAACATCTACAAAAGCATTACTCATATTCATTGTGATAACACTCAAAGCAATTCATCCTATTTTCGTTGGGAAATGTAACAGAATGTACAGCAATGTTGGACAAGCCATATTGCCGTTGACCTGGACACAAAATGGTAGAAGACACGTAAACATGTTTGTCTTTGAGACATACATGCACCTGGACAGTTGATGCCGACATTGGAAAAACATGTTTATGCAAGAAGGAGGAAAAATACACCAGCGTGAATGCATGGAACTCGGAAATGCGAATAACATGTGAACAATTAAGAAGTACTGGGGCACTGCAAATGCGAATGGAATGTGACACTAGGTGGGATAATGTATGAAACAATTTTCCATAGGTAAATATGAGAACATAGGGATGCATAGGTTCAACCTGTGCGGGTGACACTTCGGTACGTTCAATTAAAAATTGTAAACATGTGACCTTCCTTAAGAGCAAATGTGCACATTTGGCGTTGCCAATGAATACAAGGATGAAACATTTAAACATCAATGCAGAGACAAACGAAAAAATAAGCATGTACATCACTAGCTCTACCTTAGAGCACATCACTAATGATAGTAGAGTGACAAAAAATATCAAACTACACATTTCTTTCGAAGATATCGACAGCCAACCCAACCTCCTCTCTTAATCTATTATATGAAATTAAATTATTAAAATCTAATTATCACAGTTTATGGTAAGATTCATTATGTAGTAGATAGCGGTATCAAAAGAAATATCACAACCCCCTCCAAAAGAGGGACTCATGTGGATACATTATACCTTGTGCATGTCACATGAGTTTAAAACATGGAGGGAGTATACTCCGGTAGCCGTGGAAGAAAAATGTACTATACAAATGCATGCCTTGAACATGCAAATTATGGGAGACTTTCCTTTCCAAGAGGAGCAAAAACAGACAACGAATACATAATGCTAATAACTTGCAGTTATTAAACCTTCAGTTAATCGTTGCTTAAATCACCCGAAAGGCTCCTGACCTACACACACAATACATGGAGTCGCAGGTAGGCCGCCAAACTCGCAACCCCCACAAGCAAAGCCTGGTTCTAAAACAACATGGCGGTCGGTCTACTTCTCCGACCCGTAACCGATGCACATATCGGTAAAATATCAAAATACAATTTATCAATACAAAGTTGTGAGTCATTTCTTTTCACTATTGTAACAGTAATAATGTGGGTATCACCATCACCTTTGTATACAATTATAGCCAGAAGTATAAAACACTAATACGGTGTATTGTTATAAGAACTCAGAAATGGCAGAGGTTAAGTGCAAAATGCGTGAATGAAAAAGACGAAATAAATGAAAGGATATTACTCATGATATAGATTCCAGTCCGACGCAGCTTTTTCTTTCCATTTTAACACAACCTTGATTCATTATGTATTACATATCGGTATCAAAAAGAAATATCACAACCCCCTCCAAAAAGGGACTCATTACATTATACTTGTACCTTGTGCATGTCACATGAGTATAAAACATGGAGGGAATATACTCCGGTAGGCGTGGAAGAAAAATGTACTATACAAATGCATGCCTTGAACATGCAAGTTATGGGAGTCTTTCCTTTCTAAGAGGAGCAAAAACAGACAACGAATACATAATGCTAATAACTTGAAGTTATTAAACCTTCAGTTAATCGTTGCTTAAATCACCCGAAAGGCTCCAGCTAGAGTTAGGTTTAAAACATGGAGGGAATATACTGGTACTCCGGTAGGCGTGGAAGAAAAATGTACTATACAAATGCATGCCTTGAACATGCAAGTTATGGGAGTCTTTCCTTTCTAAGAGGAGCAAAAACAGACAACGAATACATAATGCTAATAACTTGCAGTTATTAAACCTTCAGTTAATCGTTGCTTAAATCACCCGAAAGGCTCCTGACCTACACACACACCATGGACCTTGTAGATATCCTCAGGAAACTTATCATTAAAGATTAATAGCTACGAAAGATTTAAATTTTTTAATGGACAATTCCTTCTGAAAAACAACAGGGCCTGTATACAAAGTTAATTTAAACCATTTTTTTTTTTTGGTATTTTATTATCAGTTAAGCATCCACAGCTTCTTTTAAAATGTCTTGTAGGCCCTATTGTTTTGAATTGTCTGACATAATCTGTTAAAGTTTGTATAATATTCATAAGGGATTTTGTTCTCTTGTAGCTTCCCCCATCAATCGAATTGTTTTTTGTTGTAAAAATACTGTCACATATTATGTTATATCATGTAAAATCGTATGTTGCATTTTTTCAGTTATTTCCGATAACACATGCTTGTTTTTGATAAAGTGCAATGTGGGACAAAAGAAACGCATGAGGCACATGCAGAAGACAAGCTTGTAGGAATGCGAGTCACTCAATACATCAAACTTAGAATAAAAAGAATGTACAAGGTACAGAAAAAACACACACACCCGCGCACACAGTCATACACACACATGCACACACGCATTCACACACATACTTTTTTGTTTTATATTCTTTATTTGAGTTTCATTCAATATAAAATCCATATTAACAATGAAATCAATATTACCAAGAGCAAAAAAAAAACAGCTGTATTCCTCTTTCTTGTGCTGCTGAATCATTTTTCAAGCATACAGTACAATATATTTGGGTTTTTAACCAAATCATACCATGTTTTTATAAGAAAATGACATGAAATTCTGCGTAACTCTCAGAAAAAGCTATTTTGATCATCCTATTAAAGCCAATCCGACTGTGCCTCATCACTCACACACCCAATAAGAAATTATGCTACTGACTAAATCCCTTTTTTAACATAACTTCCTTTTTTTTTTTGCAGAGCACACGCTATATACACTTTTTAAGTTTATATTTCTCATAAAATTTTTGGCTAAATGTCAATGTATTACATACCATATGAAAGGAAATTTAATTAGCTATCAACTTGGTAAGTCAATAAAGAGGCAAATTTTACGAATGAGTGAACACCTTTGTTTTCCTCTTCCAAGGCACAAAAGTAGAAATTGCAAAAATGAACAAGTTGTCATTCATGAGTAAATGCTCTTCCATGTAACAATAAGACAAAAAGGACAAATTTAACATAATAAAACCATGAATTCAATTGCAAAAATATACCTATGATCTCTATTATATCTTTGAAGCCCAAAAAGATTAATAGAGGCTAGAAATAATGGAGGAAAATGAAGAATTTTCTGTCAAATCAAAATTCAAATGAAATGAGAGAAGCAATATTGATGAAAATTATGGGATTTTGAATTAATTTCTCTAATCAGGAAAATTGTCAATTATATTCGGTTCTTGAATTTGTCTCATGAATTCTTAAGTTACTAAATTTAATGAATGAAATAAATATATTCTGTTCATTTAATCATCTTTGTGCCCTTACTCCCTATGTCATTTGAAGTTTGAGTTCAGAGAATATTCTTATTTTCCCCCTCCAGTTTCCCAGTGTGATTTTTGTTTGAGGTTTTAAAAAGATAAAGAGAACGAAATTTTTTTTCTGCTATTTCATTCGTGTCTCTCATTGTGTTAAACTGGTCTTTTGTTATCATTGTTATCTTAAAGGGCATTTGCATATGAAAGACAATATGTCAATTTTTGCAATATCTACTTTTGTGCCCTGGAGGACAAAAAACAAATGTGTTCACGCATGCATAAAGTTTCCCTTAATATTGACCTACTAGCTTGATAGCCAATTAAATTACCTTTAATATGGTATATGATACACTAATTTTCATCAAAAACTTTTTGAAAATCATGAACTCGAAAAAGTGTTTACTTTCTTCTTTTTTTTTTTTTGCTGACTGTACATAAATCTATCAGATAAACTATAACTCTTAAAAGGGAAAAATGTCTTAATCAACTTGATCAGATTGCTCAATATCCACTTCATTACATAAATTCTCTTACACTCTCTCGAGAATACAGCACTTCCCGAAACGTATCATAAAAAAGCATACTTATATTAACCGAACAAAACTCATCATTTTTATTTTAACCTATTAACCTACCCCACCCCCCGTATAAAACAAAATAACCCCTCCTATGTGTGTAGGACTATTATCAAAACAAACCGTATTCCTGCCTAGCCCCTACTATTTATACCTTACTACATCTACCTAACCCTGACCATCCCCACTTATTTCCCCTACTAACATACACACACACATACACACACCCACACACACACATACACACACACATACACATACGCATAAACACACACACACACACACACACACACACACATAGATACAGGTATGCTCACGGAAAACAATGAGACAAAGGGATCTTGTCGGGTTAACTAACATTTATTTTCTGCAAAATGCATTATCAAGTAATTTTGGAAATTCGACTTTTTAAAAAATATTATATAAATTGCCCTAATTGATATAAATGAAAATCTTTGACTCTCAAATTGTGCTATTCAAAAACAAATTGTCAGTTTAATTGTATGAATGTAAATGATACATAAGTCTCAATAACCTTCTGTAATAAACACAATAGTTATCAATAAAAAAGGCAACCAGTATAGATATTTTCAAGCGATCACTGCAAGAGCACATCTCTTCTTATGTTTGATATAACTCAGTACATGACAGATTACTAATACATAAATTGATGGGAAATGAATATTTTTCAATTTCTTTCTTTTTCCTTTTCTTTTTTTTTCTTGTTTTTTTTTTCTTCTTTCTTCTCATTGCATATAATTTGATTTGCTGTTTAATTGAAGAAACTGTATTACTTAAATCTATACTGGACCCTCCTGTAAAACAGCGGGACCATAATGGTCCTCTTCGCTGAGCGAGGCTATCCAGCCGTATTACTTATGAGTTTTTGTATCACATGATTTGTAATGTTGATTTTTATATTTACGGAAATAAATTACCATACCACCATACCATCAATCGGTACAATATTGGTTGCAATTACCCCGTAGTTCAGGTGCATTTGAGATACTAATACCAGAGAGATGACCTTATAGCAATCATTGACATTAAATTCCAACGACATCTTATATTATCAGTGCAAACACCAAGCGAAGCAGGATTGTTGTGTAAGTGATGACTTGTTTGCCTGTATCCATTGTGTTATAGCTCTTCATTGACAGCTTGAAGGAGAATATCGTGATCTCTGCGAGAATATAATAGACTGGAGTCATCAGCAAATATGATGAACGTGTAGAATAAGATGGGGGAAGATATTGTATACTAATGATAAATAAAAGGGGACCTACTAAATTGAATAACGTACTCTAGAATATACCAGAAGTACTTTCAAATATGGTCGATGAACTATATTGGCAACAATTACTGGTGACAATAGATTATGTTGTGTGAGTTATGAACTTTGCCTATCATCCACTCTCTTGTTTTAATTGCATGTTCTTTATAACATTCATGCTTAGTTGCAACATATATAATCTAACTAGAAGTGGACTGGATTTGGATGAAGAGTGTCTAATAATTTGGAGATGAAACTGCTTTGACTCAGCAGGAATCGGGTGATAGATATTTCAAGGGCCGATCACCAGCTATACTGGCCAGGCCTGTCATGGAACTTCAAAGTACATCCCGACAGCTGGCTGGAAAAAACAAAAACAAAAAACAAATAAACAAACCCACGGAGCAAAAGACTTTGCGGGCGCTTTGATACATTGTTTTTTTTTTTTTTTTTTTTTTTTTTTGGGGGGGGGGGGGGGGGCGGGGGATTCAGGGGTGATTGACCTTTTGAACAATATTGCAAACGTCATGCCAGGCCGAAAACCCCTATCGTGCCACATGCTTTTACCTATAACGCTAGAAAGATTTGAAACTAAATTGTCAATGTACTAATTCAAAACCGCCATATTTTTAAAACTAGACTGTTTTCAACTGAGTTCTACACACAACATATATAAAGAAATGATTCTTCTTTCATGTCATGTAGTCAGTTTGCTGTAATATCTATCTGAACCTGAAATATCGCAGAAATAATCGATATCGATAAATTTTTGTGTATTATGGAAAGAAAGAGTCAGTCGTGATTTTTCAACAGAACGCTCCCTTGACTCTGTCAGAAAATTTTAGAGAACCATTTCCTCTTCCAAATGATAACAAATTATATTATCGTGACGCTAGTGTACTGATTTTCCCAGCAAACACTTAACGTTTTCAGAACGTTTTCTAAACTTTTTTTTGAGGTTCTGTACGTCATCGCATAAAATGGACGTTTTTAAAACGTACATACAGCGTCAAATTCGGCAAAATACCCCTAGAATTATAAATGAATTATAGCATTTTCGCTAACCCGTTCATGTTATGTATTTGCACTGACAGGCGTCCATCGGCATGGGCCAGACAAGTTAGTTTGGGGTGGCCCGAGAGTTCTCGTGCTAGGTAGGTCAAATTCGAAATTATACTCCTATAGGATGATTATATTAATAATACTAGTATGCATTTTAGCGTATTCATTCATCGTACCCGTTTAGTTGCCCTGACGGGCTTCTGACGGCATGGGCCAGACAATCATTTGTCCTATATTGACAAATGGTATACAGGGAAAATAGGGCAAGCTAGTTTGGGATGGCCCAGGGATTTTAGTAAGTCAACCTCGACAAAATACGCTTATATTCATGTATTTTAGCATATTCATTCATCATAGTCGTTTATGTTATATTTAGTTGCCCTGACGGGCCTCTAACGCGACATGGGCCAGACATTGTAATATCTTGACAAACTGATGTAGGGAATGCAGGGCAAGCAAGTTTTGGGTGGCCCATGTTGTTCTAGTAGGTCAAATTGGACAAAATACCCTTATGATTTTATATATATATATATATATATATATATATATATATATATATATATATATATATATATATATATTATATATATATATATATATATATATATATATATATATATATATATATATATATATATATATATATATACATATATACTTTAGCATATTATTACCCATTTATGTTACATTCAGTTTTCCTGACGGGTCTTTAACGGCATGGGCCAGACAATCACTTATGCTATCTTAACAAATGAATGAATGAATGATTGACTGACTGATTGATTGATTGATTGATTGATTGATTGATTGATTGATTGATTTTATTGGAAAATGCAAAGAAATTTTCAGAAAAGTACATGAAACAGCGGCTGGATGGCCCTACCCAGCTCCGCCCTCATGGTGGAGCTATTCTACCGAGGGGTCCATAAGAACACACACTCGGTAGTATGGTACACCTAAAATTAACATACAAACTTGTTTCAACAAACACTACACTACATAATATCAAGATAACATCAACTACTAAATTTTAGCTACATAAACATTATTACCATGATAGCAATAAACCAAATCAATAATTTAATAAACATACATATTTATGTTTCAAAGAAAAAAGAAGAAGAACAAGAAGAAGAATACACATACAAATACACTTCAGTTGAAAATTTGATACTATCATATAAACATGATCCTTTGTATAACTAAAAGATTTGCGGCAGTATTGAGTTTTGGGTTTAGGGAAAACAAGAGTACCAACAGAACGAAGATTATAGTGTGGCGAATTGGAAAATCTATAAGCATCACTTTTAACTCTTTATGTGCGATGTTCGCACTTCCCACGCAGTCAACGGCGTGCCAACTTTGCATATTCCCTCAAACGCACTAATCCGCTTAAACCGATCGATAAATCGCTTAATCCTGCCATGGGCGTAAATCCCCCTCCTCCAATTCCCCGAAATGGAAAAGGGGGGGGGGGGAGGGGGTGGCCTGTGAAATCACCCCCCTGAAATTTGAGGGGAAAATGGAGGAAGCAGAAATGTGATTGTATCAATTTTGGCATATTGCACGACGTTCGTGCGCCCGTCTCCAAACAGGTAACAGAGCTGAACAGTATTCTATCATAGGATAATGCATACATAATTTTCTCAAGCGCTCGCGAAGAAAGTGGTGTAATATGGACATAGGATATGGCCCAGACGTTGACAACGTCAAATACTATAGGCCTACATGTGAACATGTAAATCCAAAATTTCACCAAAAGTGTGTACCAGATTGCTTAATTTTAGGATCTGAAAATACAAAATCTTCCTCGTCTGAGAGGGGGGAATCCCCCCTCCTACACCTCCCCTCACTTGTTCGCTGCGCTCCCGGTCGCGCAAATGTTCCAACTATAAGTCCCTCCCCCGCCCATACACCATCATTAAAATGGAACGGTGGAATTGCTTTATTGAATTAAATCAAGAAAACAGAAAAACACATTACCTACAGGAAGATAATACCGGTACGTTATTACATACAAAGAAATGGAAATCCATATTACCATTTTATTGAATATAATTATTTGGGCATTATTCAGGGCTAGGGGGAGGGGGGCTGGGGGTCAAAATCGCCTGTCAGCCAAGAAGAAAGAAAATCAAGAGATATGAGAAACAACGAAAATTCTTCATTCTTTTACGAGTCTGATTTTCAGCCAAAAGTCGGCTGACAAGCAAAAAAAAAAACCAAACAGACAAATAAACAAAAACAAAAACAAAAAGTCACCTATTTTTGCTGCCACTTCCCTCATACTGTATATATTTCATGAAAAGAGTGGTACATTCGATCCCTGTTAAGTGTGTGTGTGGGGGGGGGGGGGGGCAAGCTTCCCCCATTCCCCCCCCCCCCCCCCCTATCCGCTGGTTAAAAAAAAAAGGAAAAAAGGAAAAAAATCTTACCAAAATGATAATTCAAGGATAAGTATAACAGCTTTTGAAATCGACATGAAAGGGTGATCAAGAAATAAGATATTTTTCTTACATTTCTTTTAACCATAATTAAAGAGGTATATAGTGTGAAACATTGTTCAAAAAGCCCGAAGCCGACAAAATGTTGTGATTCAGCGTGATTTCTGTTGGCATTCTGAATATAAGCAGGATGTGCGCAGTATTATGCTCGAAACATCCGAACGATCCGAACGGCAAAAAGAGTCGCTGCAATGTAGCGCAATGTGGTGTAGAATGTGTACACCTTTGAACCTTACGCTTCGTTATATCAAAGCTAGATCATTAATGATTTTGCAGTGTTGCTTTACATACTAGTCTATATTAAAATTCTTTGCATCGCCAAGAATAAGACTTCAATTGGGCTATTTCCTAACTTTTTCATCTATATAAAACACGAACACACAAACACAAACAATGATATTAGGGGATGTTCTATAGGGCTCACACCCGTAAATACGATGGAATGTCCCAGACACCTTCACAAATTCGTACCAAAGATACCAAAATAAATGAAGAAAAAAATTAATTAAAAATCAATGATGTAGGTTGGCAAAAAAAAAATGAATAGCTGTAGATATTGAGTATGAATTCCTCTACAAATTGCATTTTGGTTTGAAGATGAAAGCTTTTCTGGTGGAATTTGAGGGGACTATATTTCATTGGGTACGTGTACGGAAAATGGGTGATTTTTCGAGTGACAAGAAATCGTAGTCTGGCTTTGCGGACCCCTGGATAGAATTTGAACTGAAGAATCCACTCTGAAAATTTGATGGATGAAAGGGTATATCTAACTTATCCAGGTTAGCAAAGCTGAAACACCTCATTTCTCCCAGCTACTAGTATTTAACAGAATTTTTTGAGATTTGATTTTTAACACACATCCCTATGGAGAAATATTTATGGGTGTGAGCCCTTAAGTGCAGATTTGGATATCCTTCCCCCATTTGGTCACTTTGACGCCCCCTCCGGCGCTGGTGATACCTCTCCAAATCATGAAAGTAAGTTGCGTCCGGTGCGCCCCCTTAATTTTAAAGCGAAAAAATATATAACTATACACAAACGGTATTTTTTGGACTGTAATGTCAAAATTTTCATGCTCGCTCCCTTCCCTCGCTCGTATTAATCGTGATGCCATTCTCCTGATGTTAATGCCAGTAATAAGCCAGTTCGGAGATAGCTCATGTGCACATGGGTACAAATGACCTTTCATTTTTCTCAGTTGGTTAGGCACTTCACTCATTTCAAAGCAACATAATGCAGCAGCTTGCCCAACATAGCAATTTATGGAACTCGTATTCTCACAAAGAATGAACCTGTGTAGATGTTTAGTGACCGGAATGTTTCGTCAATCAACACTTTGGGAAGCATCGTTCATTGTGCTGTTTTGAACACATTAACAAACTTTTTTTGTTAACATTGCCGAATACTAGGCTTGCTGTCAGGTGGATGTACTGGCAGGCACCATTTATAAGGATTCCATGAATAATCATAGCATTGCAGATGGTTATCTCAGTGAAATTAAAAACCAACCTGTCTCTCGGTACAAATGACCTTTTTCTGCTCATGCTCAAACTGGAACCCCGACTGGCTTATTGCCAGCAGTTGCGCCCGGTGCGCCCCTACCCCCTTATTTTTTTTTTTTCAAAGCCAAAAGACATATCTATACAAACGGCAATTTTTGGACTGTAAAATGTCAAAATTGTCAAGCTCGCTAGCTTCGTTCGCTCGCATTTAATCGTTATGCCACTCTGCTGATGTTGCTGCCAGTAATTGCCAGCAGTTGCGCCCAGTGCGCCCCCTTAATTTCCAAAGCGAAAAAATGTATCTACAAACGGCAGTTTTGGGACTGTAAAATGTAAAAATAAAGCTCGCTCCGCTCCGCTCGCTCGCACTAAATTGTTATGCAATTCTCCTGATATTGCTGCCAGTAATTTGTCGTTTCACATTGTTATTCCATAATCCATAGGGGAAATTTACAATGTTGCTCAATGAATGCGCTGTGGAATGTATTACATTCCGTTATGTTTTGCAGTCCCCATGCAGACTGACAGCACACGCACATACGCGCACGCACATACCCTTTTTCTCTTGTATGATATTCTTTATTTGAGTTCCATTTAATATCAAATCCATAATGAAATCAATATTACCAACAACAAAAACTTATGCTGCTGAATCATTTTTCAAGCATACAGTACATTATATTTGAGGGTGTTTTTCTCCAAATCATGCCAAGTTTTTATAAGAGAAATGACATGAGATTCTGCTTAACTCTTAGAAAAAGCTATTTTGATCAGCCTACAAATGTGCCTTATTACACACATACCCAAAACTTCTTTTCTTGCAGAGCACACGCGATATACATAAATAATCAAATGAAGTATAACTCTTAAAAGTGAAAAAATGTCTTGATCAACTTGATCAGATTACTCAATATCCGCTTCATTACCAAAATTATCTCACCCTCTCTTGAGAATACAGCATTTCCCAACACGTGTCGTACAAAAAGCATGCTTAAACTAACCGAACAAAACTCATCATTTTTATTCAACCTATCAACCTACCCCTCCCCCCCCCCCCCGTACAAAACAAAATAACCGTATATGTATATTATCAAAACAAACCATATTCCTGCCTAACCCCTTAACCATTACTCTATTACCTAACTACATCTACCTAACCCCGACCATCCCCACTTATTTCCACACTATAACATATCCCCCTTTCACGGTAACTTTCCCACAACACACACACCCGTATGTACACAAAACATCAACAAAAAACAAGAACAAACATACCCGCAAGTGCGCACTCACAAACACCAACACTTACACACCAATCACACTACCCTGCATGTGGTATCATGGTTACCTGTTTCTTTGACAGTTAAACACACACCAAAAACCGAAGCTAACTAAACGTTTTACATGGAAAAGACAAAAAAAAAAGGTGACCACCATAATGCTGATACATACTGATTCCTAAACATTAATATGGCACAAACCGAAACTGGCCATACATCCTGACGTGGGGGAAGTAAGATTAAAAAAAAAAAAAACATATATAATTCATACTTCCAATGTGGGCACCTATCCCAAGACAACAATGAGGATAAATCAATGAGAAAAAAACAACAACAAAACACTCTCTATGAAAGTTTCAACTGCTCCCATTTTTGCAAATGAACGCAAACGTACCTGCTTTCACCGCAACGTTCTTTTCCTCCTCTATCAATCCCAAAACAAATTTCTTTATGTTTTCCCTCTTGGGTAACTTATTTTGTTCTCTTGTCCGAAATATTATAATTTTCATCGAAATTATCAAAGCATTCACACATTTGATTCGATTTGAACTACCTCGTAAACCCAAGAAAAAAAATCTCTCCATTCGAATCCTTCTAACTCAACTAAATCATAATACTCAATAAGAAACTACCATATCGGCTTTTCTTTCACACAATCAAATATAAATGTGAATAAGTTTCCCTTTCCAATTGACAATAAGAACACAGATTATCATTCACAAAACCGAACTTGAGCAAATGTTCCCTTGTATATGTTTACTAAGTAAAGTCGTAGTTCTAGGTCTAATAAATAAATTTCTAATTTCCTTATCACTGAAATCATACTCCACTTCACCAGATCTAATTTCCAGAGTGTACAGTTCTTGTAAAACTGTAACAAAATACTCATACAATATCTTTGACTTGATATTTTGAAATTCTGATATTTATCCAAAAATCTTCACCTGTATATCATAAGTTAATACATCAATTTGCTGAAACCTTACACTCCCTGTGGGCTCTTTCCACTTTTCTGGAAAAACATTATAAATATCATTCATCTTAAGTATACCACTTCCCATGATACCTAAATTTTGAAAATGCCCAACGGGTTTGATAAAACCTCTTTGTAAAATATGGTGTACATTATAAATACCCTTTCATATAAATCACAATAGAAAAAAACACTCTTCCCTTTTATACATATATTTCTATTATTAAATATTATTGGATTCATCACTTCATCTTCACAATTCCTACATTTATCCATTTCCTGCCATACCTTAACCATTTCTATATAAAAAGGTGGGACTGGATTTGTCAATGTCAATCTAGACCATTCATAATCACATAAAAATAAGAACCTTCCTCCTATACTGATCGAAAACTAAAATCAAAATATGTTTTCCACCCAGATTTCTTTTCACCATACAATAAACGTTTCAATCACATTGTACGTTGCGTTTTGACAAACAGCTTGAAATTTATCATTCGCAGTGCCCCATTACTTTAATCTTGATCCATTGCGGAACAACTATGAGTGATGAAACATAATTTAACCCTGATAATGCATAGGTTTTCAACAAATGAATTTTACCCTTGAGTGTTACATCACCCTGTTTACACCATCCTAATAACTTTTTTATTCTACTTAATATTTCTTTGAAATTAATCTCATTCTTCCCCCTCACAAAATTAACCCGCAAAATTGTATCTGCATCAAAACATTTTCCAGATACACATAATACAGGTTTTTCTGTGTCCTTACCCATCCACAAAAAAAAAAAAAAGATTTTTCTTTATTTACTATTAAACCATTTATTTTCCCAAACTCATCAAAAATATACTGTAAAGATTTTAAAGATTTTGTGTCCTTTATAAACAACGAAATATCATCCGCATATAAAATTTGTTTTATTTCATTTCCCCCAAAACATATTACTTCATACAGTATTATCTTTCCTCACTACTTGTGCCAGTGTTTCAATGACTAAATAAAAAACAAATACCGAGATAGGGGATCACTTTGCCTACCCCCCCCCCCCTGTTTTTGTAATAACCAGTAGAGTGCCCTCCATTCATAACACAGCAACTAATATCCTTATGAAGCACCTTAACCCAGGAACAAAACGAATCACCGTATCCAAACCTATGTAAAACACGAAATAAAAATTCATGAGCAACTGAATCAAACGCTTTTTGAAAATCCACTGTGACCAAAAACCCACTTGTGTAGTGCAAAGAATAAAATAACATATCATCTACTAATCTTACTGCTTCTCCTACGTTCCTATTCTTAATGTATCCAACTTGATCAAAATGAATAATTTCTCCCAAAACTTCATTCTATTTGACAACACCTTAGATAATATCTCATAATCTACATTAAAAAGTGTAATTGGTCTAAAATCTTTTAGATATGATAAATCCCTATTTTCTTTTTCTAATAAAGTAATAACACCCTTCATCATTATGCCTCATTCACAGCTTCTACGACCATTTGCCCCAGAACCGGCCAAAAGGTGAGATAAAACTCTATTGTGAAACCAGCGTTACCAGGAGCTTTATTACATTTCATTTCTTTTAAAACCATAAAACATTCACTTATATTAACTTTCTCTTCACAACTTTCTCGACTCTCTTCACTTAATTTCGGAATATCATAAAAAAATACACAATTTCTATCATCAGTATTTTCATCATTACTGAAATACCACTTTTCATTGAATAACCTAATCATTTTCATTATTCCATTTACATCCTTTATAAACTGTCCATTATTATCATATATTTCCTTAATAACACTTTTCTTTTTATTAGATTTTAAAAATTGTTCAAAACATTGTTTTTTTTTCTCCTTTTTCAAACCATTCAGCCCTAGAACGAACTCTCAAACCTTGTCGAGAATACTCATATATTTTTTCTTAACTTTGATTTTTTTTTCTCCTCTATATCATGTACTACCGCATTACGAGATGAAACTAATATCTGATTCTTTAATTCCTGAATATCTTTTTCTAACTCCTCTATTCTACTTCTTCTCAATTTTGCTTTATCTTTAGAATAACTTATAATATATTCCCTCATTTTCATTTTCATACAATCCCATAACAATCGTTTATCCTGAATACTCGAAATCAAATCTTCCCTTAATCTAATTATTTCATTACTATATTTTTCAACAAATTCTCTATCCATACATAAACTGTTATTAAATTTCCAATATGACTTACCATAACAAAATATATCTACCAACTGTTCAACCTGCAACAAAACATTAGAATGATGAGGCATTATTTACGTTATTATTTCACACTATTTCACAGGGTGTCAAAACTAGACGAACAAAACCAATAATCTAAACAGCTTTGAATAACAGGCCATTTTTGTCTGAACGTAAATTGTTGTTTGTTCAGATTTCTCTTTCTCCATATATCTATCAAATTATATTTATTCATAAAATCTTCAAATTTTTCATTAAGAAGTTTTCAACACCTTCCTTGGTCCCATATAATCTAAACTTCCATTCATTATCAAATTAAAATCCCCCTACAAAAAGCAATTGATTGGGACTATATAACCTATACACTGATATCTAATTTCTGCAAAAACTCCACTTGTATTCTCTTTATCTCTTGTAGTGAAGTAAGAATTTCCCATTACCAAATTAACCCCTTGCATTTCACCTTTAAATCATAACGTATCTTCCATCATCATCTGTTACCACTTTTCCAATCTCTAATTTCAAATGTGAAGATATCAACGTTAATACACCCTTACTATGATTTGATCCATGACTGAAAAACATAGGTCCATCCCAGTCTAATTTCCATGTATCTTCCACCTCCCGTGTACTATGTTTCTTGCAATAAAATTATATCACTCCTTTTAATTTCACACCATTAAAAAATATTCTTCCTTTTAAACTTATCTCTTATTCCTCTTACATTAAAAGACATAAATGTACAAAAAGACAGACTATTCATATACTACATTACATCCAAGAATTATACTAACCTTATTCCCGACAGATTGTTTAATCATATACAGAATTAACATACACACAAAGAACTTTCTTTCCCAGGACATTTCTTCCCAACTGATTACACAGACAGGAAATCACAAAGTGCGAACTCGCGCTGACTGAAAATAGCTCCTCGAAAGGGAAACAGGCAACCCTACCACGACTTGACATCCCATAACATTCACGCTCACAACACCTCAAGGGCATAACACTCACCTCACCCCCTTCAATCCTACAATTAATCCCCTCTCCCTCCCTCCTATTGCAGCCTAACTTATCCCAATCTCTAATACGGTGACAAAAACCTAATTACCATGTGCTACATGTACCTACCCCGTATATGACTTCAAACACTACAAAAATGAACCTCCAAACCACAACTAACCCACTTTCCATAACATAAGGAGATGATTGAAAGCGGCCCTCCACCACATCAGTCATACCCAAAAAAAAAAAATGCATTTCTGCAAAATCTACATACTTTACACACATAAATTAACAGTAATTTGCATGCGCAACGTGCATGAACTGATTTGAACTTCTTAAATCAGATGCCAACAGATTATTCAAATTATGCATAAAGAATGTGACGCATACCGAACCAAGAATGCGTATACATTCTGGGTGTGGTGCGGCACACACCAAAACCCATATCAATGGGGAAAAAAAGAAAAAAAACATTGTAAAAATTTAGTGTAACAAATGAGCATCACGCCAGAGCCTGACAGTTTGCATACCAGCGAGAAACTGGTTTCGCCCATACCGAACCACGAATTCGTACATTCTGGGTGTGGTGCGGCACACACCAAAACTCATGTCAATGGGCAAAAAACAAAAAACAAAAACAAAAACACCAACAAACAAACATTGTAGGCCTATAGATTTAGTGTAAAAATTAAGCATCACCCCAAAGCCTGACAGTTTGCATACATGGCAGGCATACCAGCGAGAAACTGGAACGCACGCACAAGCATACACGCCCTCAAAATTACTTTTCCACGAGGTGCCCCCCCCCCCCCATTCCCACCCCCAATGTCTTGACCCACGGTACGCCACTTGCTGCACCCACGATGTGTAATCGTGGTAATGGTGACTGTTGCTGATCACCCCCCCCCCCCCCCCCCACTCCTCAGCACGGATTTCCGCCGTTGAATCCCGCTGTACAATGAAAGCTTTTCTCGCGCTTTTGTTCCTTTTACATATCATACAGCTTGCATTCAATGCGGTGATTGACTATCAAGCGGTGTTTCCAACTGAATTTGCGAGCAAATTCTAAGTTTCTCTCACGGTTTCATGTGCAAAAGTCATGCCTTTACAGTAATGTAGCAACTGGTCATTGGAAAAATAAATAGAAATGGATTTCTCAAACAATATATCAAAGCAAAGCTTCGCATTCCTCTTCAACTTTGCTCACTATGATGGCCATGCAGCTTAACAGAAACCTGTAGAAGTTATATAGATTGGAAAAACAGAATTCTTTTTCAAAGCATGACTACCTTCGTGTGTCAGAATAAAGTGGCACAAAGGGGGTTTTCACCACGGCAAATAAAGAGTTACAAACGGTGGAGAAATGTTATTTGTGGCCTGAAATGTCATGGAGAACCATGATCTTTAGCCAGGATTCCAATTTTTGAGAGCTCATCGAAATATGTATGGATTTCTTGTTTTGAAACATGTTTATAAGGATTTGTTCGAAAAAATATTCTCAGTGCCCTATTTAGTAATTTTTGTAGTTTAACAGTGCGTTTTGCCACCGATGATCCATAAATAATACCTGCACAATCAAATAATGGGAGAATAAACGTTTATATATTAATTTCAAAATTGAAGTATTTACATAACTGCATAAACGACCCAGAAATTTCACAAGTTTGACAATATTCTTACACATTGTATCTATACTTATATCCCATTTCAGCGGTTGGTCAACATAACACCGAAGTATTTCACAACATACTTCTATTCTCTTTCGAAAAAGTAATAAATTCAATTTACTATACATTTACATAATCAATAACGAGAACCCATGGAAGACCAGAAGGCATTTCATGAAGCATTTTGTCCGACAAAGTTGTCAGACAAATTTGCTCTCAGCCAATCAGATGCAAGGATTTCAGTAGCTTGTAACAGTTTGTCAGAAAAATATCCGACCAAAATGCTTCATGAAATACCCCCCAGAAATGACTACGATTGTCACTACTGAAAATGGGATACCCTCCGTATATGTTTTTTTTTCCCCTGAACCTTTATGTATGATTTTTTTTTTATTTTTAGTATGGAAATAAAAACAAACAAACAAACAAACAAACAAACAAAACCCAGATTAGACACAATTAACACTAAGCTTTTTAAAAACACATCCATTCATATATGCTCTGCAGGTCAGAACTCAATACACACTCTATTTCATTCACACTTCTCCCGAGCAATACAACACTGTATCATCTGCGTACAAATAAACTTTACATCGATCGTTCAAAAAGGTAAACTAAATAAATGATAAACAACAATGGTCCGAGAATTGAGCCCTGAGACACGCCATGATCAACTTGTTGTAATCTTGATCTCGACGAGTTGACCTGAGTCCAAATAGGCCGTTTCTATGAAAAACTTTCAAATCATTTTAAACTCTCCTCCGACACCCAATTTTATAAAGCTTCTGAATAAGTAGGTCTGTATCCACCGTGTCGAACGCTTTATGTAGGTCATTAAAGACTGCACCAACATGCTCAACAGTTATATGGCCCGATACCAGTCATCCGTGACTTTTAACAATGATGTGACAGTTGAATGTCTTGACCTCAATCGAGGTTGTTCCTGTTTCAATTATGCTATTATGTTTTAGAAAGAAGCTGTGATTGCACGATCTTTTCCAGAACCTTTGAGAAAGGTGAAAGAAATGAATGCGGCGTATAATAATATTGTAAGGCAGGGATTTGTCTCGAGATTAAAAAAAAAATGGTATCATTATTAATTTTTTGCACATTTCCACCGATGAGGGACGATGCCCTCTAACAATGACCGATTAATAAGGTAAGTAAGTGAATCGCTATATGGTAGATGCCAACGGCGTAAATTTGTCCTGAGAAGTGTATGTGTGTGTTGGGGGGGGGGGGGGGGAGTGATCGGCGATAGTCACCATTCACCACGATTACAAACACTTAACTGTTTTGTTTTGTTTTGTTTTGTTTTTTTTCTATTCTTTTTTTTTTCTTTTTGCTTTTATATTTTGCTTTTCAGCCGAACGGAAAATCAGACCCTAAAGGGTGTGTACAGTTCTGGTGGAGGTGAAGATTTAGCTTTTAACGTTTTGCGAGATATTCAGAAACCACTCTATGAGATGTCAAAGCGCATGCAGTTCTAAGGGGTATCAAAAGTTTATTTGATGAAATTCGGTTTTGAAATGGCTGAGATATCCAAAAACAAGGTGAAACAAAGAGATTCTAATAAAGTTGTGGCATGTCGCCTTTTATTATTAGCACTTTTTTTGATATCTCAGCCATTTGAAAACCAATTTTCATCAAATAAACGTTGAATCCTTCTTAAAATTACATGCTCTTTCATATTTCATAAGAGGCTTTTCATTATCTCACTTAGGAATGTTCAAAACATGAATCCCCACCTCAACCAGTACTGTACAGTCCCTTTAATGTTTTGTGAGAAATTAAAAAAAAAAAAACACCCACTCTATGGGATTTGAAAGAGCCGCTTATACGTCTAAGGGGTATCAAAACTTTATTTGATGAAAATCGGTTTTGAAATGGATCAGATATAAAAAAAAAAGGGTGAAACAAAGAGATTCTAATAAAAGGCGTGGCCTGTAGCCTTTTATTATCATCACTTTTTTTATTTCTCAGCCATTTGAAAACCAATTTTCATCAAATAAACGTTAAATCCTTCTTAAAATTACATGCTCTTTCAGATTTCATAAGAGGTTTCCTGTTATCTCATTTAGGAAAGTTCAAAACATGAATCCCCACATCAACAAGCACTGTACAGTCCCTTTAAGCTGTAGCCCTTCTGCGTTATTCATTGCATCACTGATAATTACAGTATGTTCTGTTGTACATTGTAAAGTCAATGAAGAAATTGTACTGCTGTATTATTATCATAAAGGTAATGAAGAAACTTGCTTCGTTAGCAGCTAATGTTTATGTATATCCGTTTATAATTATGTATGGTACCATCAATGTATATGATATATGTGTATGTATCTGCATGAGCAATGATATAATGCAGGAACCAATAAAATCAAATCAAATCAAAAATCAAATCAAATCAAAGTTTTACCCCCTCCCCTTTCAAAAACGTAGCGTAACCCTGAATAATGCCCAAATAAATTAAATGAAATGGTAATGTGGATCTCCATCTCTTTGTATGTAATAACGTATAGCAGATATATTTCTTGTAGCTATGTTTTTTTTATTTTCTCGATTTAAGTCAATAAAGCAATCATCCCAGGGACATTGCTCCGTTTTAATGATGAAGGGTGGGGGAGGGATTTGGAGTTGAAACATCGTTTTAATGATGGTGAGTGGGGGAGGGACATGGAGTTGAAACATCTGTACGAGAGGGGGAGGGAAAGAGCCGGGGGAATTAAGGTGGGGGGGGGGGAGTGTATAGGAGGGGTATCCGCCCTCCAACACAAGGGAGATTTTGCATTTTCAGACCTGAGATTCAGCGATTTGATGCACACTCTTGGTGAAATTTTGGATTTCTTTCCAATGAAAAAACACGTAAGAAAAAGAAATATTCATAAATGATTGAATGACTAAATCGTGGTATCTCGACAGCTTTTGCTCCGACTGTACGACATCACTGTGATGGCCTACTAAATAGCGGGGCCTATCACTGGCGTAGCTAGGATTTGATCTTGGGAGGGGAGGGGGGAGGGACGGTTAGATGCCAGGGGGAACCAGGGAGTGAAGCGAGCGAGGGGCGAGGGTGTAGGAGGGGGTGCTCCACTCCCACGCTGAGAACTTTTTGCATTTTAATTTTTAATGTTGTAAATGGTGCAATTTGACGACATTTTTTTGCGTGTTTTATCAACTTGAAACAGCCCCAAATGTTTAAGGTAGGAGTACATTCTGATGTAGATCATTATTGAACAATCATTTTGCCTATAAAATTGTAACATTGAAATGAACTTCTTAATTAATTCGGAGTTTTGCTTAGTGGGGTTTTCGTCGATCCCGATCCCTGTCCCTTTCAAACGTCGTCGCTTTGACATGACCTCGCTATACGTGTCCAGAATGTGAACTTGACGATGATCGGTCTCGTAGATGTCTTGTGTCGATTGCTTCCTCCGTTTTTTTTCAAGCCCTTCTGGCAGTTGGATGCGGTGCGACATGTCAATGTCATCAGCCTTCAGATGAATGCCCATGTCGAGAAAATTAATGTGCCGCGGACTACCTCGGTTGTGTTCTCCGACTATGATATAACGAGAAAGCAGGGCAAGTTAATTTTGGGGTGGCCAATGGGGCACTAATAGGTCAAACTAGCCAAAATACCCCTATGATAATTTAATTATGTATTCTAGAAAGCATTTTCTTTCATCGTACTCGTTCATGTTGCATTTGGTTGCCCTGACAGGTCTCTGACGACATGGACCAGACAATCAGTAGTCGTACCCTGATTAGATGTATATGGAATGCAGGGCAAGTTAGCTTACGGTGGAACATGGGGTTCTATATAGCAGGTCAAATTTAACAAAATACCCCTATATGTACATTAGCATATTTATTTTTATTACCCATTGGCCCTACATGTTACGTTTAGTTACCCTGACGGGCCTTAGGCGGTGTGTGCCAGGAAACCATTGTTATTTCTTGACAAACTGTATATAGGGAATGCAGGGCAAGTTAGTTTTGGGTGGCCCATGGGGTTCTCGTAGGTCAAACTCGACAAAATGCCTGTAAGATCACACACAATATTGTATGTATTTCAGCATATTCAAAAACCTACTCTCTAAAAAAAAAAATCGAGTGAAATATTCACTCTTAAAAGAGTGAATACAAAAAAGAGTGAATTTAGAGTGAAATTGGAGTGAATTTTGAGTGAAAATGTTCATTTTCACTCATTTTGGAGTGACCTCAGGGATCACTCCAAAAATCTTCGAGTGATCCCAGAGGTCACTCCTTTAGAGAGTAATCATTTCTGTTATACAGTATTAACTTGGCCTGACGGGCCTCTGACTGCATGGACCAGAAAATCACCTGTCCTATCTTGACAAGCTGTATATAGGGAAAGGGCGGAAGTTAGTTTGGGGGACCCATGGGGTGCCCGTTGTCAAACTCACCAAAATACCCCTAAGATTTGTATGTATTTCAGCTATTCAATAATCTTAATCATTCCTGTTATATTTACTTGCCATGACAGGCCTCTAATACCAATGGCCAGGAAATCACTTGTCCTTTCTTGACAAACTGTATGTAGGGAATGCAAGGCAAGTTAGTCTGGGTGGCCCATGGGGTTCTAGCAGCTCAAACTCGACAAAATACCTGTAAGATCACATACAATATTGTATGTATTTCAGCATATTCAAAAACCTAATCATTTCTGTTACATTTACTTGCCCTCACGGGCCACTGACCGCATGGACCAGACAATCACTTGCCCTATCTTAACAAACTGTATATAGGGAATGCAGGGCAAGTTAGTTTGGGGTGGCCCATGGGGTTCTCGTTGGTCAAACTCGCCAAAATACCCCTAAGATCATAATTATTGTATGTATTTCAGGATATTCTATAATCTTATATCATTTCTGTTAGATTTACTTGCCCTGACAGCCCTGTGACGCCATGGGCCAGGAAAACACTGATCTTTTAATGACAAACTGAATGTAGGGAATTCAGGGCAAGATAGTTTTGAGTGGCCCATAGGGTTTTCGTAGGACAAACTCGATAAAACACCCCTATGATTTTATATGTATATTAACATATTCATTTGTCTTACCCAGGCATAATATGCTACATTTACTTGCCCTGACAGCCCTGTAACGCCATGGGCCAGGAAACCACTGACCATTTCTTGACAAACTGAATGAAGGGAATACAGGGCAAGTTAGTTTGGGGTGGCCCATGGGGTTTTCGTATGTCAGACTCGACAAAACACCCCTATGATTTTATATGCATATTATTCATTTATCTTACTCAGGCATATGATACATTAATAGTTGCCCTGACGGGCCTCTGACGGCATGGGCAAGACAATCACTCGTCCTATATCTTGACAAATGTATGTAGGGAATGTAGGGCAAGTTAGTTTGGGGTGGTCCATGGGGTTAGTTTTTATTTAAGGTGCAACCTTCGGGATTTGGTGATCTGCTGACAAGCGGGAAAGAAAGAAAAAAGTAAGAAAAAACAAACAAACAAAACAAAGCAAAGCAAAAATAAAAAACAAAATCGCAAGGAAACAAGTCAACAACCAAACATCCCCCAAAAAGAAGAGCTTGCTTTTTTTTTTTTTTTGGCAAATGCCGCCTCCATAACTTCAGCTGCTGACATGGAAAAAAAAGAAAAAAGAAAAAACAAAAACAAAAACAAAGAAACCAACAAACGAAACAAAAGTAAACAAAGAAAGAAAAAAAAAACACAAATGATTCCACGTACAGGGTAAAATGTGATTATTGCGTGTTTATGTGTGTGTGTGTGTTCTGTTGGGGAGAGGTACGTCTATTATGGTTGGCTCTACGCTTTCTTAAGTGGGGGCACTTCATGGTTTCTTCAGCTGACAAGCAAAAAAATAAAAGAAAAAGGTCTGAGCCCAACCTGTTATGCAAAAGAAAAAAAAGTTGGGAGAGGACCGAGCCCCTCCCCCCCCCCCCCTTTTGGGTAACGTTCTTGCCATCTTGTTCTACATTTTAAGTGGGCGTTTCTACGATTTGGGTCCAAGAAACAGAGGAGGTACCTTTGCCTAGTATACCTCCTTGAAGAAACCAACTTCAAGTGGCGAATGTCGAACGAGGAATAGGCGCATAAGTAGCCCGATGAGACCCCGTGCGAAGTGGCGTCCCTGTGCGACAGCGACAGGGCTGTATAGTTATCCCCTATAGTAACGTGCACGAATAAGTAACCAACTTCAGGATGGCGTATATCAAACGAGAAAACAGACGCAGTAATTGTGCGATTCGCCGTTGCCTTCCCGTGCGTCAGCGAATGGAGTTGGCTGTGTATAGTTAGTTAGCCCCATAGAGTTGGATTGTTAATCTACAGCTCTATGTTTAGCCCCGACAGTAACGTGCTACAGAAGTGGTGAATATTGATACAAATAGCAACTAACTTCAGATGGCGAATACAGTCTCCTGGGAGCATTTTTTTTTTCACAGGGTTGCTGAACCCCTAACCCACCCGTTCGGTTGCCGGACCTTATTTGCAGCGTTTCAGTATCTAAGGAGGGGTGGGGGGGGGGGGGGGGGGAGGGAGGGGGTGGAGGGGGGTTTGCAGGGGGAGGTGAAGGGAGGGGATGGGGACATCCAAACGAGGGTGAGAAAGCCCTCTACCAAAAAAAGGGAACTTCTGCATGTTAAGTGAAATTCAACACACTTTATGTGGTAAATTGTAATATTTTTCATTTAAAAAAAGTGGATACTCGTGGACTATGTTTCATGAATGAAATGTTGTGGAACGAGGTATTTGTTATCTCTTCTGATCCGTATGTGGGTCTTTCAATTCGTATAAGTCCATGAAAGTGGGGGGGGGGGGGGTATCCCCCTCCCACATTTTAGAGATTTTGAATTTCCATACCTGAAATTCAGCGATCTGGCACAAACTTTTGGTGAAATTTCTATATAGAAAAATTTTTTTCACAGAAATGTTAATGACCATTTAATCAGGTTACAATCAACTCTTGTTCCGTGTGTGCGTCATCACCGTGGTATCCCCTCCCACACTGGAGAGATTTTGAATTTTCATATCTGAAATTCAGCGATCTGGTGCACACTTTTGGTGAATTTCCAAAAAAGTTTGAAAATAAAATATGCACAAAATGTGAATGCCCAATGAATCAGATTGCAATCAACTCTTGTTCCGTGTGTGCGTCATATCACTGTGAAATAACAGTCTGGAAGTTGATAAGCTGGGGATGGGAGGTGGCTATCATGCGACGGAGCTTTTGCATTTGTAGAATTTGATTACAAAAAATTGATGCACACTCTTGGTGGATAATGCCAATATTTGTATCAGAGAATAATAGTTGTGTTTAAGTCCGTGGGAGGGGACCTGAGGGGGATGGAGCGTGTGTGTGTGTGGGGGGGGGGGGGAGGGAGGGTAACCCCCTCCCGCACAAGGGATATTTTGGATTTTCAAACCTGAATATCCATTACAGCGATCTGGTGCACACTTTTGTTGACATTTAAAAAAAAATGAAAGATAAATATTCACAGAAATGTGCATGTCCATTTACAGGTTATGATCAGCTCTTGTTCTGCGTGTGCGTCATCACTGTGTAATAACTGTATGGAAGTTGATGAGGTGAGGATGGGAGGGGTAGCCAGGCCCCTTCCACACGATTGAGCTTTTGCATTATAAGAATTTGAAATACAATGATCTGATGCACACTGGAATGTTTCGAAAGTTGTATCAGAGCTCGTGTGTGTGGATCTTCTGACGCCATGGGCTAGGAAACCAGCTATCTTTTCTGGACAAAATGTATGATGGGAATGCAGGGCAAGTTATTTTAGGGTTACCCATGGGGTTCTTCTAGGTCAAATTCGACAAAATACCCCTATGATTATATATGTACTTTAGCATTTTCAATAATCTTAACCATTTCTGTTACATTTACTTGCCCTGACGGGCCTCTGACGCCATGGGCCAGACAATCACTTGTCCTATCTTGACAAACTATATGTAGGGAATGCAGGGCAAGTTAGTTAGAAGTGACCCATGGGGTTCTAGTAGGACAAATTCGACAAAATATACCCCTATGATTATATAATATATGTATATTACCAAATTCAATAATCGTAATCATTTCTGATACATTTACTTGCCCTGACGGGCCTCTGACGGCATGGGCCAGACAATCACTTGTCCCATCTTGTCAAACTGTATATAGGGAAAGCAGGGCAAGTTAGTTTGGGGTGGCCCATGGGGTTCTTGTAGGTAAAACTCGACAAAATACCCCTAAGATCATAATTATTCTATGTATTTCAGGATATTCAATAATCTTGTATCATTCCTGTTACATTTACTTGCCCTGACATCCCTGTGACGCCATGGGTCAGGAAACCACTTATTCTTTCTTGACAAACTGTATGTAGGGAATGCAGGGCAAGTTAGTTTGGGGTGGCCCATGGGGTTCTAGTAGGTCAAATTCGACAAAATACCCCTACGATTATATGTATTTTAGCATATTCATTTATCTTACCCATGTACCTGTTACATTTAGTTGCCCGGACGGGTCTCTGACGGCATGGGCCAGACAATCACTTGTCCTATCTTGACAAACTGTATGCAGGGAATGCAGGGCAAGTTAGTTTGGGGTGGCTCATGGGGTTCTCGTAGGTCAAAATCGCCGCAATACCCCTAAAGTCATAATTATTGTATGTATTTCTGGATATTCAATAATCTTATATCATTCCTGTTATATTTACTTGCCCTGACAGTCCTGTGACGCCATGGGCCAGGAAACCACTTACCCTTTCTTGACAAACTGTATGTAGGGAATACAGGGCAAGTTAGTTTGGGGTGGCCCATGGGGTTTTAGTAGGTCAAATTCGACAAAATACCCCTACGATTATATATGTATTTTAGCATATTCATTTATCTTACCCGTACCTGTAACATTTTAGTTGCCCTGACGGGCCTCTGACGCCATGGGCCAGGAAACCACTTATCCTATCTTGACAAACTGTATATGGGGAAAGCAGGGCAAGTTAGTTTGGGGTGACCCATGGGGTTTTCGTAGGTCAAAGTCGCCGCAATACCCCTAAAGTCATAATTATTGTATGTATTTCTGGATATTCAATAATCTTATATCATTCCTGTTATATTTACTTGCCCTGACAGTCCTGTGACGCCATGGGCCAGGAAACCACTTACCCTTTCTTGACGAACTGTATGTAGGGAATACAGGGCAAGTTAGTTTGGGATGGCCCATGGGGTTTTAGTAGGTCAAATTCGACAAAATACCCCTACGATTATATATGTATTTTAGCATATTCATTTATCTTACCCGTACCTGTAACATTTTAGTTGCCCTGACGGGCCTCTGACGGCATGGGCCAGACAATCACTTGTCCTATCTTGACAAACTGTATGTAGGGAATGCAAGGCAAGTTAGTTTGGGGTGGCCTATGGGGTTCTCGTAGGTCAAAGTCGCCGCAATACCCCTAAAGTCATAATTATTGTATGTATTTCTGGATATTCAATGATCTTATATCATTCCTGTTATATTTACTTGCCCTGACAGCCCTGTGACGCCATGGGCCAGGAAACCACTTACCCTTTCTTGAGAAACTGTATGTAGGGAATGCAGGGCAAGTTAGTTTGGGGTGGCCCATAGGGTTTTAGTAGGTCAAATTCGACAAAATACCCCTACGATTATATATGTATTTTAGCATATTCATTTATCTTACCCGTACCTGTTACATTTTAGTTGCCCTGACGGGCCTCTGACGGCATGGGCCAGACAATCACTTGTCCTATCTTGACAAACTGTATGTAGGGAATGCAAGGCAAGTTAGTTTGGGGTGGCCTATGGGGTTCTCGTAGGTCAAAGTCGCCGCAATACCCCTAAAGTCATAATTATTGTATGTATTTCTGGATATTCAATGATCTTATATCATTCCTGTTATATTTACTTGCCCTGACAGCCCTGTGACGCCATGGGCCAGGAAACCACTTACCCTTTCTTGAGAAACTGTATGTAGGGAATGCAGGGCAAGTTAGTTTGGGGTGGCCCATAGGGTTTTAGTAGGTCAAATTCGACAAAATACCCCTACGATTATATATGTATTTTAGCATATTCATTTATCTTACCCGTACCTGTTACATTTTAGTTGCCCTGACGGGCCTCTGACGGCATGGGCCAGACAATCACTTGTCCTATCTTGACAAACTGTATATAGGGAATGCAGGGCAAGTTAGTTTGGGGTGGCCCATGGGGTTCTCGTAGGTCAGAGTCGCCGCAATACCCCTAAAGTCATAATTATTGTATGTATTTCTGGATATTCAATAATCTTATATCATTCCTGTTACATTTACTTGCCCTGACAGCCCTGTGACGCCATGGGCCAGGAAACCACTTACCCTTTCTTGACAAACTGTATGTAGGGAATGCAGGGCAAGTTAGTTTGGGGTGGCCCATGGGGTTCTAGTAGGTCAAATTCGACAAAATACCCCTACGATTATATATGTATTTTAGCATATTCATTTATCTTACCCGTACCTGTTACATTTTAGTTGCCCTGACGGGCCTCTGACGCCATGGGCCAGGAAACCACTTATCCTATCTTGACAAACTGTATATGGGGAAAGCAGGGCAAGTTAGTTTGGGGTGACCCATGGGGTTTTCGTAGGTCAAAGTCGCCGCAATACCCCTAAAGTCATAATTATTGTATGTATATCAGGATATTCAATAATCTTATATCAGTCCTGTTACATTTACTCGCCCTGACTGCCCTGTGACGCCATGGGCCAGGAAACCACTTATTCTTTCTTGACAAACTGTATGTAGGGAATGCAGGGCAAGTTAGTTTTGGGTGGCCCATGGGGTTCTAGTAGGTCAAATTCGACAAAATACCCCTACGATTAAATGTATTTTAGCATATTCATTTATCTCACCCGTACCTGTTACATTTTAGTTGCCCTGACGGGCCTCTGACGGCATGGGCCAGACAATCACTTGTCCTATCTTGACAAACTGTATATAGTGAAAGCAGGGCAAGTTAGTTTGGGGTGGCCCATGGGGTTCTCGTAGGTCAAAGTCGCCGCAATACCCCTAAAGTCATAATTATTGTATGCATTTCTGGATGTTCAATAATCTTATATCATTAATGTTATATTTACTTGCCCTGACAGCCCTGTGACGCCATGGGCCAGGAAACCACTTACCCTTTCTTGACAAACTGTATGTAGGGAATGCAGGGCAAGTTAGTTTGGGGTGGCCCATTGGGTTTTAGTAGGTCAAATTCGACAAAATACCCCTACGATTATATATGTATTTTAGCATATTCATTTATCTTACCCGTATACCTGTTACATTTAGTTGCCCGGACGGGTCTCTGACGGCATGGGCCAGACAATTACTTGTCCTATCTTGACAAACTTTATATAGGGAAAGCAGGGCAAGTTAGTTTGGGGTGGCATATGGGGTTCTTGTAGGTAAAACTCGCCAAAATACCCCTAAGATCATATATTTCAGGATATTCAATAATCTTAATCATTCATGTTATAAGTTTACTTGTCCTGACAGCCCTATGACGCCATGGGCCAGGAAACAACTTATCCTTTCTTGACAAACTGTATGTTGCGAATGCAGGGCAAGTTAGTTTGGGGTGGCCCATGGGGTTCTAGTAGGTCAAATTCGACAAAATATCCCTACAATTATATATGTATTTTAGCATATTCATTTATCTCACCCGTTACCTGTTATATTTTAGTTGCCCTGACGGGCCTCTGACGGCATGGGCCAGACAATAACTTGTCCCATCTTGACAAACTGTATATAGGGAAAGCAGGGCAAGTTAGTTTGGGGTGGCCCATGGGGTTCTTGTAGGTAAAACTCGCCAAAATACCCCTAAGATCATAATTATTGTATGTATTTCAGGATATTCAATAATCTTGTATCATTCCTGTTACATTTTCTTGCCCTGACATCCCTGTGACGCCATGGGTCAGGAAACCACTTATTCTTTCTTGACAAACTTTATGTAGGGAATGCAGGGCAAGTTAGTTTGGGGTGGCCCATGGGGTTCTAGTAGGTCAAATTCGACAAAATACCCCTACGATTATATATGTATTTTAGCATATTCATTTATCTTACCCATGTACCTGTTACATTTAGTTGCGCGGACGGGTCTCTGACGGCATGGGCCAGACAATCACTTGTCCTATCTTGACAAACTGTATGCAGGGAATGCAGGGCAAGTTAGTTTGGGGTAGCTCATGGGGTTCTCGTAGGTCAAAGTCGCCGCAATACCCCTAAAGTCATAATTATTGTATGTATTTCTGGATATTCAATAATCTTATATCATTCCTGTTATATTTACTTGCCCTGACAGTCCTGTGACGCCATGGGCCAGGAAACCACTTACCCTTTCTTGACAAACTGTATGTAGGGAATGCAGGGCAAGTTAGTTTGGGGTGGCCCATAGGGTTTTAGTAGGTCAAATTCGACAAAATACCCCTACGATTATATATGTATTTTAGCATATTCATTTATCTTACCCGTACCTGTTACATTTTAGTTGCCCTGACGGGCCTCTGACGGCATGGGCCAGACAATCACTTGTCCTATCTTGACAAACTGTATATAGGGAATGCAGGGCAAGTTAGTTTGGGGTGGCCCATGGGGTTCTCGTAGGTCAGAGTCGCCGCAATACCCCTAAAGTCATAATTATTGTATGTATTTCTGGATATTCAATAATCTTATATCATTCCTGTTACATTTACTTGCCCTGACAGCGCAGTGACGCCATGGGCCAGGACACCACTTATCTTTTCTTGACAAACTGAATATAGGGAATGCAGGGCAAGTTAGTTTGGGATGGCCCATGGGGTTTTAGTAGGTCAAATTCGACAAAATACCTTTACGATTATATATGTATTTTAGCATATTCATTTATCTTACCCGTACCTGTTACATTTTAGTTGCCGTGACGGGCCTCTGACGGCATGGGCCAGGCAATCACTTGTCCTATCTTGACAAACTGGATATAGGGAATGCAGGGCAAGTTAGTTTGGGGTGGCCCATGGGGTTCTCGTAGGTCAGAGTCGCCGCAATACCCCTAAAGTCATAATTATTGTATGTATTTCTGGATATTCAATAATCTCATATCATTCCTGTTACATTTACTTGCCCTGACAGCCCTGTGACGCCATGGGCCAGGAAACCACTTACCCTTTCTTGACAAACTGTATGTAGGGAATGCAGGGCAAGTTAGTTTGGGGTGGCCCATGGGGTTCTAGTAGGTCAAATTCGACAAAATATCCCTACAATTATATATGTATTTTAGCATATTCATTTATCTCACCCGTATACCTGTTACATTTAGTTGCCCGGACGGGTCTCTGACGGCATGGGCCAGACAATTACTTGTCCTATCTTGACAAACTTTATATAGGGAAAGCAGGGCAAGTTAGTTTGGGGTGGCCCATGGGGTTCTTGTAGGTAAAACTCGCCAAAATACCCCTAAGATCATATATTTCAGGATATTCAATAATCTTAATCATTCATGTTATAAGTTTACTTGTCCTGACAGCCCTATGACGCCATGGGCCAGGAAACCACTTATCCTTTCTTGACAAACTGTATGTTGCGAATGCAGGGCAAGTTAGTTTGGGGTGGCCCATGGGGTTCTAGTAGGTCAAATTCGACAAAATATCCCTACAATTATATATGTATTTTAGCATATTCATTTATCTCACCCGTTACCTGTTATATTTTAGTTGCCCTGACGGGCCTCTGACGGCATGGGCCAGACAATCACTTGTCCCATCTTGACAAACTGTATATGGGGAAAGCAGGGCAAGTTAGTTTGGGGTGGCCCATGGGGTACTCGTAGGTCAAAGTCGCCGCAATACCCCTAAAGTCATAATTATTTTATGTATTTCTGGATATTCAATAATCTTATATCATTAATGTTATATTTACTTGCCCTGACAGCCCTGTGACGCCATGGGCCAGGAAACCACTTACCCTTTCTTGACAAACTGTATGTAGGGAATGCAGGGCAAGTTAGTTTGGGATGGCCCATGGGGTTTTAGTAGGTCAAATTCGACAAAATACCCCTACGATTATATATGTATTTTAGCATATTCATTTATCTTACCCGTATACCTGTTACATTTAGTTGCCCGGACGGGTCTCTGACGGCATGGGCCAGACAATTACTTGTCCTATCTTGACAAACTTTATATAGGGAAAGCAGGGCAAGTTAGTTTGGGGTGGCCCATGGGGTTCTTGTAGGTAAAACTCGCCAAAATACCCCTAAGATCATATATTTCAGGATATTCAATAATCTTAATCATTCCTGTTATACGTTTACTTGTCCTGACAGCCCTATGACGCCATGGGCCAGGAAACCACTTATCCTTTCTTGACAAACTGTATGTTGCGAATGCAGGGCAAGTTAGTTTGGGGTGGCCCATGGGGTTCTAGTAGGTCAAATTCGACAAAATATCCCTACAATTATATATGTATTTTAGCATATTCATTTATCTCACCCGTTACCTGTTATATTTTAGTTGCCCTGACGGGCCTCTGACGGCATGGGCCAGACAATCACTTGTCCCATCTTGAAAAACTGTATATAGGGAAAGCAGGGCAAGTTAGTTTGGGGTGGCCCATGGGGTTCTTGTAGGTAAAACTCGACAAAATACCCCTAAGATCATAATTATTCTATGTATTTCAGGATATTCAATAATCTTGTATCATTCCTGTTACATTTTCTTGCCCTGACATCCCTGTGACGCCATGGGTCAGGAAACCACTTATTCTCTCTTGACAAACTGTATGTAGGGAATGCAGGGCAAGTTAGTTTGGGGTGGCCCATGGGGTTCTAGTAGGTCAAATTCGACAAAATACCCCTACGATTATATATGTATTTTAGCATATTCATTTATCTTACCCATGTACCTGTTACATTTAGTTGCCCGGACGGGTCTCTGACGGCATGGGCCAGACAATCACTTGTCCTATCTTGACAAACTGTATGCAGGGAATGCAGGGCGAGTTAGTTTGGGGTGGCTCATGGGGTTCTCGTAGGTCAAAGTCGCCGCAATACCCCTAAAGTCATAATTATTGTATGTATTTCTGGATATTCAATAATCTTATATCATTCCTGTTACATTTACTTGCCCTGACAGCCCTCTGACGCCATGGGCCAGGAAACCACTTACCCTTTCTTGACAAACTGTATGTAGGGAATGCAGGGCAAGTTAGTTTGGGGTGGCCCATGGGGTTCTAGTAGGTCAAATTCGACAAAATACCCCTACGATTATATATGTATTTTAGCATATTCATTTATCTTACCCGTACCTGTTACATTTTAGTTGCCCTGACGGGCCTCTGACGGCATGGGCCAGACAATCACTTGTCTTATCTTGACAAACTGTATATAGGGAAAGCAGGGCAAGTTAGTTTAAGGTGGCTCATGGGGTTCTCGTAGGTCAAAGTCGCCGCAATACCCCTAAAGTCATATATATTGTATGTATATCAGGATATTCAATAATCTTATATCATTCCTGTTACATTTACTCGCCCTGACTGCCCTGTGACGCCATGGGCCAGGAAACCACTTATTCTTTCTTGACAAACTGTATGTAGGGAATGCAGGGCAAGTTAGTTTTGGGTGGCCCATGGGGTTCTAGTAGGTCAAATTCGACAAAATACCCCTACGATTAAATGTATTTTAGCATATTCATTTATCTCACCCGTACCTGTTACATTTTAGTTGCCCTGACGGGCCTCTGACGGCATGGGCCAGACAATCACTTGTCCTATCTTGACAAACTGTATATAGTGAAAGCAGGGCAAGTTAGTTTGGGGTGATCTATGGTGTTCTCGTAGGTCAAAGTCGCCGCAATACCCCTAAAGTCATAATTATTGTATATATTTCTGGATATTCAATAATCTTATATCATTAATGTTATATTTACTTGCCCTGACAGCCCTGTGACGCCATGGGCCAGGAAACCACTTACCCTTTCTTGACAAACTGTATGTAGGGAATGCAGGGCAAGTTAGTTTGGGGTGGATCATGGGGTTTTAGTAGGTCAAATTCGACAAAATACCCCTACGATTATATATGTATTTTAGCATATTCATTTATCTTACCCGTATACCTGTTACATTTAGTTGCCCGGACGGGTCTCTGACGGCATGGGCCAGACAATTACTTGTCCTATCTTGACAAACTTTATATAGGGAAAGCAGGGCAAGTTAGTTTGGGGTGGCATATGGGGTTCTTGTAGGTAAAACTCGCCAAAATACCCCTAAGATCATATATTTCAGGATATTCAATAATCTTAATCATTCGTGTTATACGTTTACTTGTAATGACAGCCCTATGACGCCATGGGCCAGGAAACCACTTATCCTTTCTTGACAAACTGTATGTTGCGAATGCAGGGCAAGTTATTTTGGGGTGGCCCATGGGGATCTAGTAGGTCAAATTCGACAAAATATCCCTACAATTATATATGTATTTTAGCATATTCATTTATCTCACCCGTTACCTGTTATATTTTAGTTGCCCTGACGTTCCTCTGACGGCATGGGCCAGACAATCACTTGTCCCATCTTGACAAACTGTATATAGGGAAAGCAGGGCAAGTTAGTTTGGGGTGGCCCATAGGGTTCTTGTAGGTAAAACTCGACAAAATACCCCTAAGATCATAATTATTCTATGTATTTCAGGATATTCAATAATCTTGTATCATTCCTGTTACATTTTCTTGCCCTGACATCCCTGTGACGCCATGGGTCAGGAAACCACTTATTCTTTCTTGACAAACTGTATGTAGGGAATGCAGGGCAAGTTAGTTTGGGGTGGCCCATGGGGTTCTAGTAGGTCAAATTCGACAAAATACCCCTACGATTATATATGTATTTTAGCATATTCATTTATCTTACCCATGTACCTGTTACATTTAGTTGCCCGGACGGGTCTCTGACGGCATGGGCCAGACAATCACTTGTCCTATCTTGACAAACTGTATGCAGGGAATGCAGGGCGAGTTAGTTTGGGGTGGCTCATGGGGTTCTCGTAGGTCAAAGTCGCCGCAATACCCCTAAAGTCATAATTATTGTATGTATTTCTGGATATTCAATAATCTTATATCTTTCCTGTTATATCTACTTGCCCTGACAGTCCTGTGACGCCATGGGCCAGGAAACCACTTACCCTTTCTTGACAAACTGTATGTAGGGAATACAGGGCAAGTTAGTTTGGGGTGGCCCATGGGGTTTTAGTAGGTCAAATTCGACAAAATACCCCTACGATTATATATGTATTTTAGCATATTCATTTATCTTACCCGTACCTGTAGCATTTTAGTTGCCCTGACGGGCCTCTGACGGCATGGGCCAGACAATCACTTGTCCTATCTTGACAAACTGTATGTAATGAATGCAAGGCAAGTTAGTTTGGGGTGGCCCATGGGGTTTTAGTAGGTCAAATTCGACAAAATACCCCTACGATTATATATGTATTTTAGCATATTCATTTATCTTACCCGTACCTGTTACATTTTAGTTGCCCTGACGGGCCTCTGACGGCATGGGCCAGACAATCACTTGTCCTATCTTGACAAACTGTATATAGGGAAAGCAGGGCAAGTTAGTTTAAGGTGGCTCATGGGGTTCTCGTAGGTCAAAGTCGCCGCAATACCCCTAAAGTCATAATTATTGTATGTATTTCTGGATATTCAATAATCTTATATCATTCCTGTTACATTTACTTGCCCTGACAGCCCTCTGACGCCATGGGCCAGGAAACCACTTACCCTTTCTTGACAAACTGTATGTAGGGAATGCAGGGCAAGTTAGTTTGGGGTGGCCCATGGGGTTCTAGTAGGTCAAATTCGACAAAATACCCCTACGATTATATATGTATTTTAGCATATTCATTTATCTTACCCGTACCTGTTACATTTTAGTTGCCCTGACGGGCCTCTGACGGCATGGGCCAGACAATCACTTGTCTTATCTTGACAAACTGTATATAGGGAAAGCAGGGCAAGTTAGTTTAAGGTGGCTCATGGGGTTCTCGTAGGTCAAAGTCGCCGCAATACCCCTAAAGTCATATATATTGTATGTATATCAGGATATTCAATAATCTTATATCATTCCTGTTACATTTACTCGCCTGACTGCCCTGTGACGCCATGGGCCAGGAAACCACTTATTCTTTCTTGACAAACTGTATGTAGGGAATGCAGGGCAAGTTAGTTTGGGGCGGCCCATGGGGTTCTAGTAGGTCAAATTCGACAAAATACCCCTACGATTAAATGTATTTTAGCATATTCATTTATCTCACCCGTACCTGTTACATTTTAGTTGCCCTGACGGGCCTCTGACGGCATGGGCCAGACAATCACTTGTCCTATCTTGACAAACTGTATATAGTGAAAGCAGGGCAAGTTAGTTTGGGGTGATCTATGGGGTTCTCGTAGGTCAAAGTCGCCGCAATACCCCTAAAGTCATAATTATTGTATATATTTCTGGATATTCAATAATCTTATATCATTAATGTTATATTTACTTGCCCTGACAGCCCTGTGACGCCATGGGCCAGGAAACCACTTACCCTTTCTTGACAAACTGTATGTAGGGAATGCAGGGCAAGTTAGTTTGGGGTGGCCCATGGGGTTTTAGTAGGTCAAATTCGACAAAATACCCCTACGATTATATATGTATTTTAGCATATTCATTTATCTTACCCGTATACCTGTTACATTTAGTTGCCCGGACGGGTCTCTGACGGCATGGGCCAGACAATTACTTGTCCTATCTTGACAAACTTTATATAGGGAAAGCAGGGCAAGTTAGTTTGGGGTGGCATATGGGGTTCTTGTAGGTAAAACTCGCCAAAATACCCCTAAGATCATATATTTCAGGATATTCAATAATCTTAATCATTCGTGTTATACGTTTACTTGTAATGACAGCCCTATGACGCCATGGGCCAGGAAACCACTTATCCTTTCTTGACAAACTGTATGTTGCGAATGCAGGGCAAGTTATTTTGGGGTGGCCCATGGGGTTCAAGTAGGTCAAATTCGACAAAATATCCCTACAATTATATATGTATTTTAGCATATTCATTTATCTCACCCGTTACCTGTTATATTTTAGTTGCCCTGACGTTCCTCTGACGGCATGGGCCAGACAATCACTTGTCCCATCTTGACAAACTGTATATAGGGAAAGCAGGGCAAGTTAGTTTGGGGTGGCCCATGGGGTTCTTGTAGGTAAAACTCGCCAAAATACCCCTAAGATCATAATTATTGTATGTATTTCAGGATATTCAATAATCTTGTATCATTCCTGTTACATTTACTTGCCCTGACATCCCTGTGACGCCATGGGTCAGGAAACCACTT
This sequence comes from Diadema setosum, assembly GCA_033980235.1. Classification (NCBI taxonomy): domain Eukaryota; kingdom Metazoa; phylum Echinodermata; class Echinoidea; order Diadematoida; family Diadematidae; genus Diadema; species Diadema setosum. Next base: position 30,080,386 of record CM067066.1, on the reverse strand, counting down.
ATTCTTTCTTGACAAACTGTATGTAGGGAATGCAGGGCAAGTTAGTTTGGGGTGGCCCATGGGGTTCTAGTAGGTCAAATTCGACAAAATACCCCTACGATTATATATGTATTTTAGCATATTCATTTATCTTACCCATGTACCTGTTACATTTAGTTGCCCGGACGGGTCTCTGACGGCATGGGCCAGACAATCACTTGTCCTATCTTGACAAACTGTATGCAGGGAGTGCAGGGCAAGTTAGTTTGGGGTGGCTCATGGGGTTCTCGTAGGTCAAAGTCGCCGCAATACCCCTAAAGTCATAATTATTGTATGTATTTCTGGATATTCAATAATCTTATATCATTCCTGTTATATTTACTTGCCCTGACAGTCCTGTGACGCCATGGGTCAGGAAACCACTTACCCTTTCTTGACAAACTGTATGTAGGGAATGCAGGGCAAGTTAGTTTGGGGTGGCCGATAGGGTTTTAGTAGGTCAAATTCCACAAAATACCCCTACGATTATATATGTATTTTAGCATATTCATTTATCTTACCCGTACCTGTTACATTTTAGTTGCCCTGACGGGCCTCTGACGGCATGGGCCAGACAATCACTTGTCCTATCTTGACAAACTGTATATAGGGAATGCAGGGCAAGTTAGTTTGGGGTGGCCCATGGGGTTCTCGTAGGTCAGAGTCGCCGCAATACCCCTAAAGTCATAATTATTGTATGTATTTCTGGATATTCAATGATCTTATATCATTCCTGTTACATTTACTTGCCCTGACAGCCCTGTGACGCCATGGGTCAGGAAACCACTTACCCTTTCTTGACAAACTGTATGTAGGGAATGCAGGGCAAGTTAGTTTGGGGTGGCCCATGGGGTTCTAGTAGGTCAAATTCGACAAAATACCCCTACGATTATATATGTATTTTAGCATATTCATTTATCTTACTCGTACCTGTTACATTTTAGTTGCCCTGACGGGCCTCTGACGCCATGGGCCAGGAAACCACTTATTCTTTCTTGACAAACTGTATGTAGGGAATGCAGGGCAAGTTAGTTTGGGGTGGCCCATGGGGTTTTAGTAGGTCAAATTCGACAAAATACTAATACGATTGTATGTATTTTAGCATATTCATTTATATTACCCGTATACCTGTCAGATTTACTTGCCCTGACTGCCCTGTGACGCCATGGGCCAGGAAACCACTTACCCTTTCTTGACAAACTGTATGTAGGGAATGCAGGGCAAGTTAGTTTGGGGTGGCCCATGGGGTTTTAGTAGGTCAAATTCGACAAAATACCCCTACGATTATATATGTATTTTAGCATATTCATTTATCTTACCCGTACCTGTTACATTTTAGTTGCCATGACGGGCCTCTGACGGCATGGGCCAGACAATCACTTGTCCTATCTTGACAAACTGTATATAGGGAAAGGAGGGCAAGTTAGTTTGGGGTGACCCATGGGGTTTTCGTAGGTCAAAGTCGCCGCAATACCCCTAAAGTCATAATTATTGTATGTATTTCTGGATATTCAATAATCTTATATCATTCCTGTTACATTTACTTGCCCTGACAGCCCTCTGACGCCATGGGCCAGGAAAGCACTTACCCTTTCTTGACAAACTGTATGTAGGGAATGCAGGGCAAGTTAGTTTTGGGTGGCCCATGGGGTTCTAGTAGGTCAAATTCGACAAAATACCCCTACGATTAAATGTATTTTTACATATTCATTTATCTCACCCGTACCTGTTACATTTTAGTTGCCCGGACGGGCCTCTGACGGCATGGGCCAGACAATAACTTGTCCTATCTTGACAAACTGTATATAGGGAAAGCAGGGCAAGTTAGTTTGGGGTGGCCCATGGGGTTCTCGTAGGTCAAAGTCGCCGCAATACCCCTAAAGTCGTAATTATTGTATGTATTTCTGGATATTCAATAATCTTATATCATTAATGTTATATTTACTTGCCCTGACAGCCCTGTGACGCCATGGGCCAGGAAACCACTTACCCTTTCTTGACAAACTGTATGTAGGGAATGCAGGGCAAGATAGTTTGGGGTGGCCCATGGGGTTCTAGTAGGTTAAATTCGACAAAATACCCCTACGATTATATATGTATTTTAGCATATTCATTTATCTTACCCGTACCTGTTATATTTTAGTTGCCTTGACGGGCCTCTGACGGCATGGGCAAGACAATTACTTGTCCTATCTTGACAAACTGTATATAGGGAAAGCAGGGCAAGTTAGTTTGGGGTGGCCCATCGGGTTCTCGTAGGTCAAAGTCGCCGCAATACCACTAAAGTCATAATTATTGTATGTATTTCAGGATATTCAATAATCTTATATCATTCCTGTTACATTTACTGGCCCTGATTGCCCTGTGACGCCATGGGCCAGGAAACCACTTATTCTTTCTTTACAAACTGTATGTAGGGAATGCAGGGCAAGATAGTTTGGGGTGGCCCATGGGGTTTTAGTAGGTCAAATTCGACAAAATACCAATACGATTATATGTATTTTAGCATATTCATTTATATTACCCGTATACCTGTTACATTTAGTTGCCCTGACGGGTCTCTGACGGCATGGGCCAGACAATTACTTGTCCTATCTTGATAAATTTTTATATAGGGAAAGCAGGGCAAGTTAGTTTGGGGTGGCCCATGGGGTTCTTGTAGGTAAAACTCGCCAAAATACCCCTAAGATCATATATTTCAGGATATTCAATAATCTTAATCATTCATGTTATACGTTTACTTGCCCTGACAGCCCTATGACGCCATGGGCCAGGAAACCACTTATCCTTTCTTGACAAACTGTATGTTGGGAATGCAGGGCAAGTTAGTTTGGGGTGGCCCATGGAGTTCTAGTAGGTCAAATTCGACAAAATATCCCTACGATTATATATGTATTTTATAGCATATTCATTTATCTCACCCGTACCTGTTACATTTTAGTTGCCCTGACGGGCCTCTGACGACATGGGCCAGACAATCACTTGTCCTATCTTGACAAACTGTATAAAGGGAAAGCAGGGCAAGTTAGTTTGGGGTGGCCCATGGGGTTTTCGTAGGTCAAACTCGACAAAACACCCGAATGATTTTATATGTATATTAGCATATTCATTTATATTACGCGTGGTAATTGCCCTGACGGGCCTCTGACGGCATGGACCAGACAATCACTTGTCCTATCTTGACAAACTGTATATAGGGAATGCAGGGCAAGTTAGCTTGGGGCGACCCATGGGGTTCTGCTAGGTCAATGTCAAGAAAATTCGGCTGTGAGTCTATAGTATGTCCAGTATTTTAGGATATTCATCAATATTTAAGTCATATCGGTTTCATTTAGTTTTTATTTCGGGTTTTTGTGATCAGCTGCTGACAAGCGAGCAAGAAAGTAAAAAGTAAGAAAAAAAAAACAAAACAAAGCAAGCTAAGCAAAAATAAGCAACAAAAATGCAAGTAAACAACCAAACATCCCCCCCCCAAAAAAAAAGGCCTTTACTTTTCTTTGCTAATGGCGCTTCCACTTTCTGCTGCTGACAAGGGAAAAAAAGGGGAAAAAACAAGAAACAAACGAAACAAAAGAAAACAAAAAACAAACAAATGATGCCACGTCCAGGGAAAAATGTGATTATTGTGTGTTTGTGTGTGTGTGTGCGTGTGTGTGTTGGGGGAGGTACATGTTTTATGGTTGGCTCTACGCTTTCAAAAGTGGGGGCACTTCATGGTTTCTTCAGCTGACAAGCAAAAAAAGAAAGAAAAAGAAAAAGAAAAAGGTCTTAGCCCAACCTGTTATGAAAAAAAAAAGTGGGGAGAGCCCCCCCCCCCTCTTGTGGGCAATGTTGTTGCCATCTTGTTCTACTTTTTTAGTGGGCGTTTCTACAATTTGGGTCCAAGAAACCAACTTCAAGTTGCGAATGTCGAATGAGGAATAGGCCCCTAAGTAGCCAGATCAGACGCCGTGCGAAGAGGTGTCCCTGTGCGACAGCGACAGGGCTGGGGGTGTTTCATCAACGTTTGTCAGCGCTGACAATTTCAGCAAAATCCTTGGTTTTGATTGGCTGAGATGGTCTGGTCACTGACTGTTACTATGGTGATTCAAGTTGTCAGCGCTGACAAACGTTGATGAACCCCACCAACCCCCCCCCCCCCCCCCGATGGCGAATATCAAACGAGAAAACAGACGCAGTGATTCGCCGTGCGTCACCATGCGACAGCGGCATCAGGGCTGCGTATAGTAAAATGCACGAATAAGTAACTAACTTCAGATAGGTTCTGCACTGTAGCGAATATCGAACGAGGAATAAGTAACTAACTTCAGTTGACGAATATCGAACGAGGAATAAGTAACTAACTTCAGGCCGGTGCGGTGTCGGTAGTCAAAAGGGCGTCCCCGGTGACACAGGCAATAAACCGCGATGTGGAATGGCTTCATTCTGAGCACGAAGCCCCAACCATGAGCAGATTATTTGCATGCTGTTCTGTGGCCATTATTTTCTAGGCTTAGAATCTACAATTGACATGGTTGAAATAATGAGTGATGTGATCGTGCAATTGCAGTAAATTATCATTGCAATTTTCTTTCTAGAGCCTAGAGAGCTAAGTCATAACGACTCCACTCTCCAGTAACCAACGTGCGTGTTGTTACTTTTAGTTTTACAGATTCTGAATTTTTATAAATTACTAGAATAGGCCTAAGAAGTTCTAACGTTAGAAACTGATAGTCTTGTGTACACTCAGTCAATCTCCATCCTCTATTCAAATGAATGTATTGCATTGCCCTTGGAGAACCTAGCACTGGCAGTAGAAATTGTCGGATGCCTGCAGAAATCACAGTTGTACCGATTTGCTACTCGCTTGCTACTCCCTGATAGTGATAGGAATGTGTATACATGGAGCGTACATACATTCACTGTACATCAACTGCTGAAATTAGCCAGCGACTTTGATACTGAAGAAAGCCGGCATCTACAATGTATGGTTGGACCTAGGGCCTACTACTAATCGACCGCCTAATGTTTATTTGCTTGATAAGAATATTTAACACTGAAATTCACGTAAAAAACTTGACCTACGTGACTGAGAAAATCCAGCTCTATCAAATGCCGTTGTTCCCTTTTTGATTCAAAGTTTCAGTGCAAAAATATCGCCGACGAACTTGCGTGGCCTTGTTTCAGCTCCCCACGGTAAATCACGTTATTAGGATCGACCGCTGTTTTTGCATTGACAATGCACGTAAACCGAGTTGTATTGAACACCGTGTTGTACGAAGCTTTTTAGAACAAGCCTTTTAGAAACTTCCATAGACATTACATTGTGCTGTCATTACGATTCGGTGAAAATATTCATTCGAAATTTTGTCCTTGATTAAAACCATTAATGAACAGTGAATTATCGCATTTTCCCACACCATCCTCATCTACATTCAAAGCCAATCCATTTTTATGTGCTTTGCGCGCAGAGAAGTGCGTACTAAGTGTTTAGTGCGCGAATTATACGCGGTCGTTTTCAATAAGGGTGGTCGATATGTAGTAGGGGTACCATACTAGTAGGGACCTAATGGTCCTGATGCCCTGTTGCTAGAAATTGCGCTTTTAAATGCAGTTTGAAAAATCAAATATGAGTCCCCCAAATCATTTGCAACTTTGCATGCAAACAAACATTTGTAAGTCTGCTGTAGAAAAGAGTTACAGGCTTAGAATCTACAGTTGAAATAATGAGTGATGTGATTGTGCAATTGCAGTAAATTATCATTGCAATTTTCTAGAGCCTAGAGAGCTAAGTCCTACTGTCTATTTAGTGACTATACTACGGTTACTAGGCCTACTAGAAAGAAGAAGAAGAAGTCATAACGACCCCAGTAACCAACGTGCGTGTTGTTACTTTTAGTTTTACAGATTCTGAATTTCTATAAATTACTAATAGGCCTATTAAAGAAGTTCTAATGTTAGAAACTGATCAGTAGTCTAGTGTACACTCAGTCAATCTCTATCCTCTATTCAAATGAATGTCTAGCCTTGCCCTTGCCCTTGGAGAACCTAGCTGTAGAAATTCTTGATTTCTGTTCTACTCTAGATCTAGACCATGGCACCAATCACCATTTTGTTGTTGTTTTTTGGGGTCTATCTACTACTAGTACTAGACTAACATTAGTGTGAATATTAAATGTTTCCACATTTTTTAGACCCTACAGAATTGTATGAAGTATACTAGCGATCATATCATCATTGGCAATGCAGGGCAGGGGTAGGGGTTTATGGCCATTGCATTTTAGTGTTATGACCCAACAGTGGCATTAGTCTTAACACTATACATGTAACTTCTTATAGGGGGTCTACCTTCTTACAACAGAAATGTACATGTATTCTAACGTGTTTCAGTTTCTCAACGATGCCACTGTGAACCAACTTTGGCAATCAATAAAAAAATTATTGCCATAAGTATTGTCGGATGCCTGCAGAAATCACAGTTGTACCGATTTGCTACTCGCTCACTACTCCTTCGCTACTTCCTGATACGAATGTGTATACATGGAGTGTACGTACATTGTACATCAACTGCTGAAATTAGCCAGCGACTTTGATACTGAAGAAAGCCGGCATCTACAATGTACTAGTAATGGTCCTGAGGCCCTGTTGCTAGAAATTGTGCTTTTAAATGCAGTTTGAAAAATCAAATATGAGTCCCCCAAATCATTCGCAACTTTGCATGCAAACAAACATTTGTAAGTCTGCTGTAGAAAAGAGTTAATACAGACGATAATTGGCGTTTGATGTTAAGTTGCATTTAATTGTAAGTCCAGTTTCTATCAAATGGAACCAAAGAAGTGTTACAGTAGCAAAAGCCAGCATTTACCCTGCCAGTTCATCACATTTGCTGGCTGATTTCAGTTGAACGTGCACCGCTGTCAGGCATACTGTACGTGCGTACTCATACGATGAGTAGCACATGTACCTCGAACTGTAACTTGTAATTTATGCATGCACTCGGCAATGTTTATTGGAATAATGTCATTCTTATTCATAGCCACAGTTGCGTTGCGACAGCTTTTATAAGAAGCTGAAACATGTAGGAATATGATTCTGTAACACAAAATATCAACTAGAGTAATTTTGAGGTCAAGACTGTGCATGGCCCCCAAACCCGTGGATTACCTACACATCTAGTGTTTGTATAGATTTATAAGCCATGATGTGAGTGATCAAGACATTCATTTGGAATCATTCATATTAATAAGTATGATACGTGTTGCTTCATCTCATGGGCATTATCATACTTATAAATTCATAGTTTTCGTCGCCACTTTTGTTCACTGCCATTCATTTCGTCTGTGCATGCAGTAATACCTAGTGGCATCTCTCGGCTCCATAGAATTTACTTTACATTGTAGTTTGTATACAGTGGAGTGACTGGAATGAGAAATGATGTGTACCGAGGGTAGCTGCTTGTTGCAGTCCGATATGTTTTCAATATTCAGAGGACTTCATCTTAGCATTGTGATTGATCAGAATTAAATACTGTATACGCCAAATATTTCGCAAGGTTTTTATTTTCGCGAATTTCGCAAGTCAGGTGCTATTCGCGAAATTAAAGACACATGAAAATATTGACACCGAGTGATCCCGATGTGAATATGACGTACGCGCGTATACTTCTCCGTTCAGTACAGGACTCCATGATCGCGAATTTAACCACTCGCGAAATCGTCGGGAATTCCCGATTCGCGAAAATTTAGACTCGCGAAATATATGACGTATACAGTATGCAAGTCCCCCAGTTATCATTACTCATACTGGTACTTTGCTATCAATTTGGGGAAGACTTCCTTATGTCCCCCCTCCCCCCCCCCCCTCATGCCCCACCACTTGCAATTTGTGGGACTGTGAGTACGTGCATCCATGTGTAGGCTAGCAAGGATAGGGTAGTGTTAGAGTGAAATGGAAAAATTAGTGGGGGAGGGGGATATACATGTACGGAAGTCTCTCCTGAATTTGAAATCCATTTTACAAAAAAAAACAAAAAAAACAAAAAAAAAAACAATGGCAAGAATTAAGTGAAAACCACCAAGAAAGAAAATAAAGTAGTAGGCCCTATACAAGGGACAAGAATTAAAGGTTATTTTCTTCACTTTCGTGAGGTAGTGTGATGTATATATATGCTGTAATTATTTTCGCCTACAGATATTTTCACGAATGGGGAGATCACAGGCATTTTCAGGAGATGTTATTTTCATGAACTGACACTGATACTGTCATAAGTGGACTTTTACCCTCGCGCATAGCAATATTTTCGCGTGTTGCTGAATTTGCCGTCCAACAGTGATTTGTGAAAATACATGCTTAAATACATTATTCCAAGGTGATGTGGCTGAATCCAGCCTCTCCAGTCATGGATACAGTTTTGTCACATGCATACAGTGGTGGCTGTATCCAGCCACACACATGTGGTTGAATGTTAAAGTCTCATACGATTGGCTGTATACACTTGCCTATTCAATTAGGTGTTTTAGGCTGTGTCATGTGACTATGTACAACATGTACAGTAGTAGACATCACTACCTGTAGTCATGGATGATACACAATGCAGAACTAGGCCTAGGCTGTAGCTGTGACTATCACTCGAAGCCAGAGGAGAATGAACAGTTACAGGTTGGACACATGTCATTTTTGTTTTGGCTTTAACATATTTCTATAATAAATTCATGCCCATGGATTCCCCTAGTGCATTGTATAGACCATCACCACATTTACAATAACAGGCTGTAGCTGATGACCAGAGTTCAAATATAAAATCATGCTCACAGTTGTGTTTAACTGTGTTTTTGCATGGATGCACTACCTGGTAGTCTACACTAAATGAGAAGTGCTGCTAGTGTCTTCCAAACAGAGAGAACATGTAGGTCGTACATGTAGTCATATGTGATGTCATTGTAGTTAAATGATTGTACAGATGATGTCTCCTCAGGGCAGGGAACATTACAGTATGCATGCAGTCTGGTTGGTATCCTGCCTGCTGGCTTCAAGCTGCCTGCATTCTGTGCATGCACATGTACAATACACACAACCACAAACATAAACCCTCTCCCCCTTTCTTTTTAGGTGATACGCTAATGGCATATTCTGACTTACAAATTGTTGGTGCATTTAGCAATTAAAAGCCCAAACAGTTTTTCAGGGTTCCTGCAAAAGATTTGTCAGATCTACATGTACAGTGTATGCTACAGTAGGCGATGTTTTGAGGTCACCTACATAGTTGTACCTCATTCAAAAAGAAAACTTTTGAAAATGATTTCTAGAGATAGGATGAGAAGTCTTGGTCAGTAGTCCGAGTTGAACATGCTACTACAGACTTTACTAAATATCAAGTGGTTAAAGGGAGATCATTAAACATAATTATTGTGAGGTACAATAATGATATTTCATACAGTCTTGGTTTAAACTGCTAATTAAAGTAAAGAAAAGTGATCAATATGCCATCATTTTGAAGGGTTTTAAATGGAAGGTCCATCCTGATACAGTCAAACCTGCCTTAGCGGCCACCTGTCTATAGCGGCCACTGAAAAATCCCCCCCCCCCCCCCCCCCCCCGAGAGAAATGCCCTGTTTAAAGGTACAGTTTACCTTTGGGAGTGCTCAGTGATTTTAAAAATTTCGAGTTATCATATTTAATGCATATGTGTAGGTCAGTTGTATCACAAAACATCCTATCATATAAAAATTTTGCATTAAGACCTAAAATGTAGGGAGCTATCACTCTTTTTCTCATTAAACCATAACTGTAGACGGTTTAGTCTATAAACAGTGTTATTATAACTATTGTTCACATTTTGTATTAACAATACTTAACATTGATCATACAGATTCACATTTTTACAGTGGTTGTTTCTATCCCAAACTCACATTTTGGAACTATTCTTAAGCACAAATGCTGGGTTTTGTTTCATCTGCAAATGGTAAATTATGCCTTTAAGACCCTGGGTATAGCGGCTACCTGTCTCACGCGGCCAGCGGCCACAAATTTTGTTTCCCTCGGTAGATTTTAACCTGTCTATAGCGGCCACAGACCCGGTAATTCAGCGTGTTTTTCTGGTTTGTGGTCGTGCCAGTCATTCATGGGCAACGTTCAGTGATCGCCACCGCTGCATTCATCACTTACATGATAATTCGCACTAGTGTTAAGCTTTCTTCCCAACTGTACAACATGCTAGTACTATGTAACAATTTCATAAACGCCGGCATTGTTCAATGCATGAAACGCATGTGTGCATACATACGCATGTACATGTATGTCCTACACTAAGTACTTAAACGATGATACATGTACATGTACAGTACATGTATAGGCAATGCACACATATAGTTGGATAACCTGTCTATAGCGGCCACCTGTCTATAATGGCCATTTTTTTCGTTTCCCTTGGGTGGCCGCTATAGACAGGTTTGACTGTATTATGTTGCTCTGTTTGAAAACAGAAAAATCAGAGAAGTACAAACATTTGTAGATGGGTGAAAATTTGGAGGGAAAATCAAACACACAAAAAAGTTATGAACTGATGGAGTTTTAAGAGTAAGGCAAATTGGCAACTCTGTGCGAAGTACAGTCCTGTAGGTGTTGAGCAGCTCTCTCAATTTGTTTTGTTTACAAGATTTCACAAATTTTCATGTTTTTCAAATAATTTGGCGCAGACAGAACTTAAAACTGGTGAGAGGGACATGCAAAAATGGATCACTCTTATTTATACACTAAGAATAGATCTGAAGATTTTTTTTTTTTTCTCATGAGAAAAATAAAAATGTGTGACTTTTTGTATACAAATTGAATGGAGGTTTACTCAAAACCTCTGTCTGTTTGCAAACAAAACAACCTAATATGAGGGTGGACCTTCCCTTTAATTTTTTGTTGTTTTTTTGCAGAAGTCACATACTGTTTCTTCCATTTCATTTACGGTTTATGTGACATGGGTGAGCAAGATTAGATTACCACAGATTTATGTTTACCTGTCATGCAAGCTAGCATATAATATAATATATATATTTCATGTCTTGAAGACGACTCAAACAAGTTTTCACAAGTCAGTGCAAATCAGGAACCAGAGACCCCGTATCATGAAACATTGCACTGTACCATCAGTGAATGATGCTCTTCTCTAGTGTAGTTTCTGATCAATAAATTCCTTAGATATTATGGCTTCCATTATGGCTTACCCCAGTTGGGTAATTCTATTGACAAAAGCCCTTTGTCAACACAGATACACAGTGTTGTGTATGTGTGCGTGAAGGAAAGAAGGCAATCTCGGTCAGGTTAAAGTTCTTGGAATCTTGATAAGTAAATTTCTTGCGAGGTGTCACGCTCTTATCACATCACCCACTTTGATGTTTGTAGTCTTTTTTTTTTCACATTAAAGGCATAATTTACCATTTGCATAAGAAACAAAAACCCAGCATTAGTTCTAAAATGTGTGTTAGGGATAGAAACAACCAGTGTAAAAATTTGAATCCATATAATTGATGTTAAGTATTGTTAAAGATACAAAATGTGAACAATAGTTATAATAGATATGTTTCCAGACTAAACCGTCTACAGTTTTGGTTTAATGAGAAAAACACTGATATCTCCTCATATTTTAGGCTTTATTGCAAAAAATTTATATGGTAGGATGTTTTGTGATACAACGGACCTACACATGTGCATCAAATGTGATATCGTGAACGTTTTTTAAATTACTGCTCCCAAAGGTAAACAGGACCTTTAACTTGTGCTATGCAGAGATGCTGGAAGCGTGGCATTCTTCATTTTTGTATTGAATGTACGTACTCCCACCTTTTTCTTTTACTATGGTCACATTTAGACACAAATCTGATGTCTCCTTTTACAGTAAGCAGATTTCACCAGAATCCTTGTATTATGCCATCAAAGTAACTCAGATAATTCACAACAAATGGCCTGTTTACATTGGCAGAAAAAAAGAAAGAAATAAATCTGTATTTCGGTACTCTAATATTTGCACCCTTAGGCAGAATATTCCAGTGTGAGTCTGCTTGCCCTCAAACCTTTTATTTCTTAAAGGTTCTAATTTGTTTTGTAGTGTACTTGTTATGTGGTCAAAGAAAACATTATACGCGCATATTTCACATCAGCCACGCTACCATAAGTATTACTGGTAGTTTTGATCTCAAGTGAATGTGTAATATCTCTGTAATTATTGTGATAGAAGCAATGGCAGGGATATGATACTGTGGCCCGTACAAATTGTATATCAAGGCTGTATTTCATTACCATCACATCCACATTGTGTTAATGCAGCCATGGATGCACTATGGGTGTACTTGCATGTAAACAAATTGTTACTACATTGTGTGTCAACATCATCTATAGGGTGCATACAGTACATGTTGGTTGCGATGGGCAGTTTAAAAATTCAAAAAATATCCTGTCTTATTCAGTAGTGTGTAATGATTTTCAGTACATTTTTGTATGTTCTCAATTCTCCCGTATCACAGAAATAGTACAGTTGTCCTCTCGACAAAGTTTTGATGTCGCTGATTTGATTGAAATAGTCAATAGGAAACGACTGCCTTTCAATATCAATCAAATCTGCACTTCATCACAGAGAGCCTGTTTTGCTTTGGGGCAACTCCCACACTTTGCTCTCAGTCTAATTGCCTTAGAGTTTGCCTGTGATGTTTTTCCACAGTATTGTGAGTCACCGCTCATTAAACCCAGTTACAGTTGATCGTACAGAAAGGGACCCGTTGTACTGCATTCCTCAACTGTGTGTACTTGTTGAATGGCCATTATGCACATTTTACAAAGAAATCCAAACAAAATAAATGCTGGAGAAGTACAATCTACACAAAGTATGTGTTTTAAACACAAGAAGAAGACCATTTCCGAACAGAGCTAGTGCCAACAATGGCCATATACACATACTGCTGCCACCACAGCCCGCATGATTGAATAGGAATTTAACCCGCTGTGGTCGAAAAAAGACACACAGTGAGTTCTTTATGGTCCCTGGCCGGGTATCACTGTTGTCATCACATGGGAGACTTTGGGCTTTTGTTGTTTTCCCATTGTGCGAAATTGCTGACCCTTGTGTGCAAGCTTTGTTCCTGCCCCGGCTCAAATCTACAGGGATCCTCCGACTGGCAGGAATTCTTGGGAAGTGGCGAGGAAAGAGTGGAGATTTTTCCCAAGATTGGGGAGCCGTAGAACAGCCAACTTGTGTTGTGAGGAGGGCCATACATTCTGACGTGGGGAAAATCATAACATTAATTGGCAAATCGTGACATTGCAGTTAAAATTTGCCGGCACATGTGCCAAAATCCATCCAAAAACATATTCAACTCTGCGATTTCAGCAGAAAATCACACATATCACAGTGCAGTTTTTTAAAAACTTGTGTTATGATTTGTACTATTGTAAACCTTCAGTGAAAAAAAAAAAACAACCAACAACTTGCAATGTTTGTCACACTATATTGTCCAAATGTATACAGTATACAGATATGTAATCTATTGTGACTTTTGTGATGCTACTGATAGTACTGAAATTGGCAACTCACAAAAATATTGCATCCCCTAACCAATATTTATGTACTGTTTACGTCATTTCCAGGTAGGAAATTGCAAAATTTTATTCTGAAAAGGGATGATATTTGTTTCACATTTTGTCACTGTGGTTTTCAATTGTGCATTCAACCACTTGCAAAATTAATACAAGTCCCAATATGAGAATTATCATACCCACAAAATATGTGGCATCTGTACAAAGTATCTACATGTACAAGGTGTAGTAGAATTTTCAGGTACCATCTTTGAACATAATTATAATTGCTACTGTACGAGCTGAAATTTTCGCGTACAGATATTTTCGTGAATTGGTCCTTTGAGGACATTTTCGCGTGTTGTTAATTTCGCGGTCGCCAGGGTCTAACTGAACTTACTTATTTGCGCGTTTTGATTTACGCGTGTTATTTTCGCGATTCAAAGGCGATTCGCGAAATTCGCGAAAATAAAACCACCGCGAAAATTTTATCTCGTACAGTATTGGATTAAGGCGTGGAACATGAGCATTCAGTTTACTACAAATTGTTCATCCTCAAGGCTGTTAAAGTGCATACATTGTTTGTGACACACTACTAAAATGATGAGTTATATAACAGGAGATTAGACTCTCCATGTAGATCAATTGTGTGTCTGCATTTTGCTGCATTTTGCTGCACTTTGCTGCACTTTACTGCAGTGAGTTACTTCTATGCTCAAGATATTTGAAGTGCGTATGATTGTGCGTGTTTATCATGTTGAATTCAAAGTATTTTCATTCTGATGAATAGGTTTACTGTAAACTTCAATTGTATCCCTGATGTTTCACATCTTTGTTTTGGACCTAGAATGGACCTAGAATAGCTTCCATGGCATCTGTAGAAAATGCATCCATCCATCAGCCTTCATTTCTTTATTCAGTTATGTATCTAATAAATATTATTATTTGTTGTATTCAAATTTGGTGGTATTGTAGATTGTCCCTGGTCAGGCCAATGTGAGTGTTACCAATTGTGTCATGACTTGTTCAAGATTTGTAGATGAACTTTGATTTTTGAAATATTGAGGATTGTTTTGCCTCATTTTGAACAACTACATTGTACAGTACTGTATTTCTCAAAACTCTGAGCGGGACTGGCAACGAAAAATTTTAAACAACAACAACACACAGATGTTGTCAATCTCTCTCCCCCTGTGCAGTGTCATACTGCACACAAAAGCAAAAGTGATCTACATATTTTAGCAGTGACATTTTGCATGTCAAAGGTTATGATTAGGAAGCAACAGGGGAAGTCCCGGCATATGTGTGTGGGGGTACATTACAATGTATGTATGTGTATGCATGACATACTACTGTATACGCCATATATTTCGCGAGTCTAAATTTTCGCGAATCGGGAATTACTGATGATTTCGCGAGTGGTTAAATTCGCGAGGGTGGAGTCCTGTACTGACCGGAGAAATGCACTATGTGCATGTCACATATCCACATTGGGATCAGAGTCAATATTTTCGCCAGTCTTTAATTTTGCGAATAGCACCTGACTCGCGAAATTCGCAAAAATAAAAACCTTGTGAAATATTCGGCGTATACACTATTCATTTCAACTAAACTTGTTTTGTCAATGGAGTGCTTTTAGGATGTGCATGGATCATGACATTTTTAGTTTTATTGGTAACCATGAGCAGTTGCCATGTACATTGTAGGGGGGCCTACAGTGAACTGAACAGTACAATGTATACCAACTACATTGTACACTACAGGGCACATCAGTTGAGGTCCTTCTGATAGTGATGCACACAACATTTATTGGAGATCTATTTTTACCCCATGGAAAAATACATAATTTCTACCCCATGGAAAAATACATAATTTCTCTCTTACATTGTACATTGTGTATGCAGCAAAATCACTGATTTCTGTAAAGAAGTTTAACTTTTAAAGATTTTAGTGATGATGCTCTGATACACATGTATTCAAATGTCAGCAAGTATAAAGGTTTAAATTAGAGGACCTCTGAAGAGATGACTTGATACACACTATTAAAGTATTTCAACAGTCATAAACTCCTGATCTGATGCTTGGCTTTTCAACAAAACAATCTCTAATATTTGGAATGATGTCATGGCGATGAATTTCTCAGGTAACAATGGAATCGTAGTGGATACTGTACGAGCTGAAATTTTCGCGTACAGATATTTTCGCGAATTGCTACTTGGAGGACATTTGCGCGTGTTGTTAATTTCGCGGTTGCGACGGTCTAACTGAACGTAACTATTTGCGCGTTGTTATTTTCGCGTGTTCTTATTTTCGCGGTTCAAAGGCGATTCGCGAAATTCGCAAAAATAAAACCACCGCGAAAATTTCAGCTCGTACAGTACTTATTTGTTTGAGAAAAAAGGAGGTAGACTTGCAAAGCAAAACTGCAAGTTACAGCTGTGTGTTTTGCACCCTTGTCTTTTACTCGCGTTGAATGGAACAGGTTGCTGGTTCGGGAATAGGCTGACAGGAGACACAAAGCTCTTTTTTTTTTAATACACAGTGCCTATTGCATTGCTAGAGCCCAGTGGAGCATGACACTCTACAGCTCTAGGGCCAATAGTGCACTGATGGAGTGTGTGCAGCATTCCTCTTCAACACTACTGAATGTGGAAACAATGGTACACTGTATGTGGTAGATTATTGTACTGTCTCAATGCCACTGAAGCAATCTGACAGGGGACAGAAACGAGCAGTTGAAATGAATTGCGTTATCCCACACAGGGTTTAGGTGAACTGTGTTTCCCATTCATTATGATATTTTGTGTCGGGCTTCCTGTTTGGCAAATTATCCACTGAATGATTTTTGTTTGTAACTCACTGTATTGCTGTTTGTTCAGGAACCAATATGATAAAGCTCATACATTTGTTCCTTAATATTTCTAGTAAAAGCAATTTTCTTGGTTATTGTTACTGTAAGATTGTTGCCTTGTCACATGACTCAAATTGACATTTCAGACATTGCCAGTTTTTGTGTGTTTTAGATGTTTATTCTGACTCATCAAACATGAACATTGCACATTTACTGTATATGTACTGTAGGGACTACATGTACAATTTAGGCCCTTTAAGTACAAAAAGTTTTCATTCAAAGCAGAAATCCTTTGAATGTACAGACAAGTTGTACTATACGCAAGGGTAGCCCACACCTTGTCAAAAAGGTAATTCAGGAAGTTACAAGCTGCCACCAATGCAGTATGAATGCAAGTTATGAAACGCATTATGATTGAGGAACATCTATAAAACGACATAATAGTCAAGATTTATATGAAATTTTAGTAATTGAAAAGTGCTGTCCTGTCAGCATTTATATATTTGCCAATACCATCTATACTTGCTTATTTTAGCATAAACTTGCATAGCATTGTGCAATATCCAGCATGTTTTGTCCAATTAGGGTACCTATACACAATGTACATCAGTCTTTCCATGCTACTTACAGTATGAGCTTTGTGAACAATTTTCAGAGATTTGTGTTCACGTATGGTATGGTGGTGCATAGTAGGTGCCTACCCTATATCACATTAGGCCCGTTCACACACAATGGAAAAAGTGAGATTTAAAAATCAGTTTTCTTATCGCGATCAAAATTTCGAAATTTTTTCCTGTGTGGTCAGAAAAATTTCACTAATTTTCGCGATCCTAATCGCGATCCAACTCGCACTATTAGTGCGATTTTTCAGAATAATCGCAATTATTTTGCCAAGCGTCGTGTGTGTGAGCGTGATCGAGATTCGGAAATCATTATTTTTAATCCCATCGTCCATTGCGCGTAAACGTCAACATTATTGGGACTGCGGGGTCAGTCTTCAGTCATGCAAGTTTCGCGCATGCGCAATTTGGCCACTGATCGTTCTTTGCTTGCTGTGAAGTGCGATTTTTCCTTGTGCATGAATGGTTGAAAAAAAAATGAAATTTGGATCGCGATTGTAATTAGGTGATCCGAGTATCCTCTCGGATCACCTTCTGTTTTTGTACGGATTCTTTCTTCTTCTTCTTCTTCTTCTTTTTCTTCTTTCTCCCCAAAAGTTGTGTATCGATTAGCTCAGAAAGTGCTCTTCCTATCAATTTCAAATTTATACCATATATGTATCGCCTCCCGAAGACGGCAATCGAACTAAAATCAAAGTGATCAGTCGACCGTGACGTCACTATGACGTCATTATATGAAAACACATTCTCAATCATATCTCATTAATGGAATGGAATTTTTCAATGAAATTTACGTCACATATATTTCAAGTCAAGCGCATTCTACTCATATTCTCAAAATTCATATTTTCTCTTAAAACGTGCGCGTACGCGCGCGTTGAAATATTTGTATGCTCAAATCGAGCTCAAAATTTTTTTGGACATGTTTCAGACCATTTGGAGCATTTTTTGAAAAATTGAAAAAATTGGACGGACGCGTACGCGCGCGCACATATACGCACGCACAGCTCATATGCAATGGAAATTTCCCATTTTTTCAAACTTATTGGATGCCTGAAATGTCAAGGAATATTTCTACCAAGTTTCAAGTCAATCCGACTCAATATGACGTCATACGGACCCGTCAAAGTTGAAATTCCGCGCGCGCGTCAATGGCGATATACAGTCCAACAATGCCAAAAAACCGCCAATTTTGAATCCGATTTTACTCGTCAGGATGGACGGTGACTCCCCATTTTCTTGACATATTCTGAAAGCTGATGAGATGTACATGTCAATTCATGGGGTGGCGATGCTGGAAAAATGATTAAAAGATATCAAATTTCTTAATAAAATTAAAAAAGTAAATTTTCAAAATGACGTCATCAAATTTCAAGTTCACTCGAGCGTATCTCACTTATCCTTTGCCAATTTTCACCCAGATTTCAGTATGTTGTAGCTTATTAAATACTCTTTCATAAGTGTAATAACAACATTTTGATTGGATGACGGTATCACCTCGTAAAAATGGATTGAAAGTAATCTTGTCAAATTTGACCAGTTTACGTGTTATCTCTATGGGAGTGCAGTTTTTCTGGAAATGAAAATTGACATGACTGTCTTTTTCGAGCACTAGCTCACTTATGCTTCGGTGAATTTCTCCCAGATTTTAATATGTTGTAGCTGAGACTTTGGGCTATCGTATGTGTGCCCTTCGTTTTTTCATACGGTGTCGGGATCATGTCCAAAAACTTGGTTGAAATTAAAGCTTATCTTCGATGTATTGAGATATTCCTTTCTTTTTGCAACTTTCTTTACAATAACTCAAGAAAAACAAGCTCTATCAGCCCAATATTTTGCACATGTTTAGTTCATGTCACGTACATTATTTCATAAAATAACAACTACTTGATCAGACGTCATCTTGGGTATGTAAATTAGGGTCAAAGGTCATAACTGTATCATCTTGTATCTTGGTGAATACATGTCCAATCTTTTTCATATTTTGCACACGTAACGACCATGTTACAAGGATCATTTCACAAAATAACCACTTTTTGCTCAGATGCCATCTTGGCTGTGCAAAGTGGGGTCAAAGGTCATATGTACTTCTTTCTTTATCTTCGTTATGACGTGTTATCTCTATGGGAGGGGATTTTTGTAGATGTGAAAATTGACATGATTGTCTTTATCGAGCACTAGCTCACTTATGCTTCGGTGAATTTCTCCCAGATTTTAATATGTTGTAGCTGAGACTTTGGGCTATCGAAAATATGTCCTTCATTGTTCATACGATGTCGGGATCACGTCCAAAAACTTGGTTGAAATTAAAGCTGATCTTCGATGTATTGAGATATTTCTTTCTTTCAGCAACTTTCTTTACAATAACTCAAGAAAAACAGGCCTTATCACCCCCATATTTTGCACATGTTTAGTTCATGTCACGTACATTATTTCATACAATTACAACTACTTGATCAGACGTCATCTTGGGTATGTAAATTAGGGTCAAAGGTCATAAATGTATCATCCTGTATCTTGGTGAATACATGTCCTATCTTTCCCATATTTTGCACACGTAAAGACCATGTTACAAGGATCATTTCACAAAATAACCACTTTTTGCTCAGATGCCATCTTGTCTGTGCAAAGTTGGGTCAAAGGTCAAATATACTTCATTCTGTATCTTCGTTAGTGTATACGGAATTGTGTACCATAGATGGCAGGTCTGACTCCCTTTTCTAAATGAGAATCCAAACATCACACGGCCAATGTCCACTAAACACAGATGAAACCGGTATGGTCATGCCTATTGGGATCAGGAGACTCAAATCGTTGATTTACGAACAGATCGGATCACCTAATTTGTCAGTCTTGACAAATTCCGAGTCTAGTTTTGATTTTCGTCGTGTGTGCATGGGTCTCTATTCTGTGGTTGACTGATTATAGTGATACAGCATAATATTTTATCTAGTGAAACTGCACTGTATGTTGGAACTTATGAAATAGAGATACTGAGATAGAGAGTGAGGGGGTTTTGCAGTATAATGGATCCTGTACATGTACCTTCTTTATGATCTTTCCTTTTCCTCTTCCTCCTCCCTCTCCTCTTCCTCCTCCCTCTCCTCTTCCTCCTCCCTCTCCTCTTCCTCCTCCCTCTCCTCTTCCCCCTCCCTCTCCTCTTCCTCCTTCTTCTCTTCCTCCTCCCTCTCCTCTTCGCCCTCCCTCTCCTCTTCCTCCTTCCTCTCCTCTTCCTCCTCCCTCTCCTCTTCCTCCTCCCTCTCCTCTTCCTCCTCCCTCTCCTCTTCCTCCTCCCTCTCCTCTTCCTCCTCCCTCTCCTCTTCCTCCTTCTCCTCTTCCTCCTCCCTCTCCTCTTCCTCCTTCTTCTCCTCTTCCTCCTCCCTCTCCTCTTCCTCCTCCCTCTCCTCTTCCTCCTCCCTCTCCTCTTCCTCCTCCCTCTCTTCTTCCTCCTCCCTCTCCTCTTCCTCCTTCTCTTCTTCCTCCCTCTCCTCTTCCTCCTCCCTCTCCTCTTCCTCCTCCCTCTCCTCTTCCTCCTCCCTCTCCTCTTCCTCCTCCCTCTCTTCTTCCTCCTTCTCTTCCTCCTCCCTCTCCTCTTCATCCTCCCTCTCCTCCTCCTCCCTCTCCTCTTCCTCCTCCCTCTCCTCTTCCTCCTCCCTCTCCTCTTCCTCCTCCCTCTCCTCTTCCTCCTCCCTCTCCTCTTCCTCCTCCCTCTCCTCTTCCTCCTCCCTCTCCTCTTCCTCCTCCCTCTCCTCTTCCTCCTCCCTCTCCTCTTCCTCCTCCCTCTCTTCTTCCTCCTTCTCTTCCTCCTCCCTCTCCTCTTCATCCTCCCTCTCCTCCTCCTCCCTCTCCTCTTCCTCCTCCCTCTCCTCTTCCTCCTCCCTCTCCTCTTCCTCCTCCCTCTCCTCTTCCTCCTCCCTCTCCTCTTCCTCCTCCCTCTCCTCTTCCTCCTCCCTCTCCTCTTCCTCCTCCCTCTCCTCTTCCTCCTCCCTCTCCTCTTCCTCCTCCCTCTCTTCTTCCTCCCTCTCTTCCTCCTCCCTCTCCTCTTCATCCTCCCTCTCCTCCTCCTCCCTCTCCTCTTCCTCCTCCCTCTCCTCTTCCTCCTCCCTCTCCTCTTCCTCCTCCCTCTCCTCTTCCTCCTCCCTCTCCTCTTCCTCCTCCCTCTCCTCTTCCTCCTCCCTCTCCTCTTCCTCCTTCCCATGCCTCTTCTGTGTGTCACGTTTTGCCAGTTGACACCATTCATTGTCTAGTAACAGTCACTTGAGGTAGACCTCACATGGTTGGATGTCATTCACCTCTTTCTCTGAAGGTGTAATGTGTGATAGGAAAGAAATGAATGCCTCCCCCATTCATCCTCCTTCCCTGTTCATCCTCCTCCCCTGAATATGCCTCAACAAACAAAATAGATGAATAAGAAAATATAAAAAAAAAAACACACAGAAAAAAAACAACAACAACAAAGGGATATGCCTTGGAAAACCTGTGGTGGTTATTTTGATGGTTTCTGTACTTAGGCACCTACCCATCTTGTCTTCTTTTTTTGTTGGCGGTACAGTGGTATGAATCACCTTCATTATGGCAGACTCCAGCAAATGTTTGCACAGTGGTTTGTGAATGAAACAAAGCTATCACAGGGCGGCATTGATTGTGGCCTTGTCCTACCCTTGACCGTCCCTTGTTTAGAGTTCACCTGATCAATGGCACCAACACCTCTTCTCAAGCAAGTGTCATGTGAGAGGGCACACGATATAGGCCCATTAACAAAATTGAAAAGAATATGAAATTGAAGTGGCGGGCAAGGGATTAAAAACTAAGCCTGTATGATTTCGCTCAAAGGTGTGAAAAGGGAAATACTGTGAAGAGTTATCTGTAAACTGTCTAACCAGTCATGATGATAATGTTTGCTCATGTACACACTGTACATACGTCATGTGTGTTTGTGTTTGTTTTTGTTATGATATGCCATTATCTTGATTTTTTTTTCTTTGAGACACAAGTTTCCTTGAATGCAAAAAGAAGGGGAGGGGGTGCTCTTTTGATGAAAGATATTTTAGATGTCAAATGAGCTAGCAAGTTTGCAGGGGTCATTGAGAGGTTATTTCATTAACGCAGCAATTTCAGAGATCAACTGTAGATAGCTGTGCTAGTTGGATTTAGCTGTATTATTTATATCGCATACAATTCATCCATGAGCGACCATGTGAATAGATTGTCAACAATATGCTGAAGCAAATTCCCACAAAAGGAAGAACACAGGTGTGCACTTTCACACAAAAAACCCCACAATACAGTTTATAACTGATTTAACAGTGAAACTGAAAATAACTATTATTATTATTATTATTATTATTATTATTATTATTATTATTATTATTATTATTATTATTATTATTATTATTATTATTATTGTTATTATTATTATTATTATTATTATTATTAGATGCAGGAGAGATAAGTTCTCTCTAGCACATAGCAATGTGTACTTGTGACAATCTAGAAAGAGAGAGAAAAAAGTTGCATTAAAGAATAGAGCCTATCAACTTTTTTGAAAAAAGTGCATCAGTGCTATTGCTTCCATGAAATATCTTTAATGGAAATTAATCTAATTTTCTACTGGAAAATTAATGAGTTTTTATTTTCGCACCAGCTGAGATGTGGCATCAACAACTGTGCCCTGTGTCAGTGATATCAAAGTACAACATACAAATTGTATATATGCGTGCAAATTGAATTCTACTAATACTATTAAATTGAGTTGTAGAATTGCCATATGGTAGTAATTCCACACGTTGAAATTGTCTGTCATCAACTATTTTAAAAACAGATGTGCAGCTGAGCTTCGCATCAAGCTTGAGCATATTATTCATCTTGAACATTAATCCTGGTTTCTTCCGCATGACTTCACGCTAGTTTATCATGAGGTGACACAGTGTTACGAACACATGAATACTGCATACGTCATTATCTGTTAAAAAGTGTATCCCTTTCAATGATCGGTTATTGTATATGGGGAGAGCATTGTGTTTTGATCAGTGTGCAAATGTTCAAGGGGGTTTTATTGTGTACTTTGTACAGGCACTGGGACGGGGGTATTGAAGAGGATCTATGTTTGGCTTCAGTTTGAATGAATGCATTCTGCAGGCACAATGTGTAAATTGTGTCTTCATCCTCAAACGCTCAGCATTGGTTTCAAATTGTGTGACATTTTACGCTTGTTTATCATGTCAATATTGATCATGTTTCTGCTTAAAATACAATACACTATGTCGGCAGTTGTGGAGTGGAGTTGTATGAAGTGATTTCAAAAAGAAATGTATGTCTTCCTTCAATTACATCATAATTTTGCAATGTCAGATTTGATTTCTGCAATATTCTGATTCATCAGCTGTTTGAGGCAAAATATGAAATGCTACATATTTTAACTGTTCTGTTGATCAAATTCTCATTGATTTGTAGGTTGATTTGGTAGGGAAAGCAGATCACAAATGTTACTAGAAGTACATCATGTACACTTGTTATCTGAGTATTAGAAAGCATTGCTACTGTACATGTACACTGTACCTCTTTGTAGCACTTCCATACCCGTACCCATACACACACACACACACACACACACACACACACACACACACACACACATGAAAGCTAGGCAAATAAATTTTTAGCTACAGTGCATGATGCACATGTGTAACAATTTTAAAGCTTCAGGAAACAAAAATCAGCATTTATCCTTTGCCTATGGAAAAAGTGCTGAAAGTTAAATTTTCTATTCAAAGTTATTAACAAATCATTAATCCTTATTTCTTTAATTTTTACATTCCATTTGTCATTATAAATCATACGGTGTCATGGTTAATCATGTGTCGATTCACAGCCTTTTCTATGATTGAGTGATAAATAAAGTGATCATGCCATTATAAGGCCATTAAGAATATAGATTGTACAGAATCATATTCTTCAAAATATCAAAGCAGAAAAAAAAAATCATGATGGGAACATGTGATACCATGTCTTTTTTTATGTGGTTGGGTTGGACTGCACCCTCAATTAAACTGAAAGCCAATTCCATGTTGAAAGTGAAACTTGGTCAATCACCCACGTACTAACAAGTCCTCATGGTTTTCCATGTATTGGTGAAAGCGTACTCCACTATTGCGCAGGCATTCATTTGGGAAAAATAGCTCCCTCTGTGCAAAGATTTGTTATGATTACACTGTAAGTGTATATATCACGCTGAAGGGGGGGGGGGGGGTAGGGTAGGAGAGGGTGAGTGGTTGGGGGGTTACCTGAACACCTAGCATATATCCATTGCATTTGGCATGAAATAGCTGGTGGCATTCCTGCTGTGCTGTAATACCCTCCATATTGCATTGTCTCTGCTCCTGTGTCAGGGGAGTAACGCTGACCTTTGAACTTGAGAGTCAGAAGTTTGATCTGTGCGTGGCTAGTAGCATGCAGAGACATGCTGCTTCACTGTCACTGGCCCAGGTAAAGCCTGTCTGCAGAAAAAACTGAGCATACTCTCTAACTGTCTACATAGCCCTACTTCTTCCATTTCTTTTTCCTTTTATTTGAAGAAGCATGAGAGGTTTAAAATTCACATTTTTTATAACCCACTGAGCCAGATTTTGTCGAGAAAGAAATCAGCCAGTGTAAGATGTGAAAGTCTTGCATCTCTTCACAATTACAGCATGAATTATTATTGCAATGTTGATTTTTGCATGGAAATTCTCGTTGAGAAAGTGTACCTTCCCCTGTATTACTTCTGTTAATATCAACACATCAAGAGAATCCTACTGAAATAGCAGCATGGAAGATGACTGGCAGTGACTTGGTTTAAAAAATGAAAGTGGATAAGTATGCCCAATATGATTTATAATACAGTGGTAGATGTGTTATATCTTGAAGCAAATCACATGCTCAAATTTGTCTCTTCTTCAGTTCACTCGTATTCCCTATCCCGTGATTGTGTTAGTAAAAATTTTCTTGGACAATTCTCCTTGCAGAATGTACATGCAGTGTCTTGACAAACACTTCTGACTGGCAACTTTATACATGCTTACCAACTGGGGGTGGGTGGGGGGGGGGGGGGGGGGCAGGCAAGGGGGGGGGGCAGGCAAGGTGACACCAGAATGCAAAATCTAAACATTGGGTTTGTACATAGTATGTATCCTGTGTACATACCTTTGTATGTATTATAATTTCACACAGGGTGCAAGACCTGTACAGATTTACATCTTGCTGACACATTCCTTTGAGCGACCTCTGGCTAACCACCAGGTTGTAAACATCACCAAGAGGGTCACCAGTGTTATCTCTGCAAAAGTGCAATAAATATTTAAGTTGTGTTGGCCTTCAGGTACCTGTATCAGCTAGAAACTATTGAAGGGGGGGGGGGGGGTGTGGTGATAACTGAACTTAAAGGGACAATGCAGATGAATTAATGGGACGATACAGATGAGGGACAATAAAGTGAATTAATAACAAAAGTTCATCAATGGGTAATATTATAGGTAATATTTTCTAGAAACATCCTGATAACACAATGTACATCTGGTTTATTTAGGACTAGAGAAATCTTCCTCTGGATACAATGTGATTACACTATGTACATGTACCTCCAAGTTTGTGACAGCCGCCACCAACAATACTACCAGCCATATTATACACCATATTTTTCTGTACATTGTCCATCTCGTGTATTTGGAGTACTCTCTTCAAACATTAACCACAAACAAGACACTGGCTTTGATATTTGAACGTTCTGATGTGTAGTCCACAAGATACTAGTAGAGTCCTTTAGTGTACGATTATCAAATACTCAAAGGAACAATCTATTAATGCAGAGATGCATGTGCCTCTCACAATCAAATTTGTGACTTTCAGATGACTCAATGGTGAATGAACTCTATCAGATAAGGAATGAAAGTACTTATTTTACTATTGTACACTGGAATTCAGCGTACAAGCTTTTCAGTGGTCAGTACAGTGCCCAATGTTGCATGTGTACATGCATGCATTATGTACTACATGTATACAATGTTTTGTTTTTTCACACCTGAATGAGTAATGTGCGTGTAGCTGAAGGGGATGACTGTAGCTGTACAGTACAGACACACAGATACACACATTCAGTTAGACACACACACACACACACACACACAAGCACAAGGAAATCAGCATTGCATTACATACCACTGCTGCATGCATGGTGGTGGTAATGGGGCGGACTCGCAGACATTCCACAAATTCCAGAGTTTGACATTCTACTTGTATGATGAATATTGGGAACCACATTGTCTTTGTTAATATCAGTACTGATTATCTAATTGATAATGTGTATGTTATTGTTCTGTTTCCATGTTGATGTATGTAGGAAGTGCGAGGTGCAAGTTACAGCTATTAGAATGTAATATGTTTGAGTTTCATTGATGTACATGTAAACTGTTCCATTTTGAAATGGCCCTGTCATATGTTACAATTATCTGTTAAGCAAAGCTGGGTCCCATGCTCTTATGACGCAGAACTGCAGTTGCGTGTAGGATTTTTCCACATAAAATATAGGCAAAGCCTTTAGTGTAGAGGTTCTTTGGGCGTAATTGTGTACATGTGTTTGTGCACGTGTCCAGCTATTGTTAGTTGTTTGTGTTGTGTAAAGTACCTTGATTTTTAATAAAGCGTGATGACTGCACATACATTCATCTTATAAAACAGTGCATAGTAACTTGTGAGCTAAAGAAATACTAATTCCCATCACAGCATGTTGAATTATTAGTTGAAAACTTTTGGAGTTTATCTTTGGACTTCCTTTGCCTGTAAACTGTTGAATATACTATTCATACATCAATATTTTCAGACATAATACTAGTAGTTGTGTGCATCATTAATTCCTTCTGATATTATGTATGTGTTATTACAGTGCTCACCAGCCAACCCATGCCGATGAAGCAGGGGTGACTGTTAGGACCTGATCGAGCTCTATTTTAGGTTCATGAACTATGTCTTTTGACTTATTATTTTACAATCATGTCCTGCAAATTGTTCATTCATAGATGGTTGATAATCTTTCAACCCGCTTCCTTTCACACACAGCTTGATGCAGAGTTTCGGCGGTTTACCATCAACCCAAACAAAGTCGCGACGTTCGAGGACTTCTACACGTTCCTGGAGCGCATGCACAGACTAAACGACGTGCCGTTCCTCGTCGGCTACACAGACCCACAGGGTGACCTGCTTCCCATCAACAATGATGACAACTATCTGAAAGCTCTCACATCCTCCAAACCTCCCCTCAGGGTGGTCATCCAGAAGAAAGGTATGAAGCACCTCCTATGTATTTACTGTAACTTAAAGAAGAAACAACAATAATAGGATTTATGACCGATACATGTATCTCATTGTACCTGGTATGTAAAGAGGAAATATGACTTATTACCAAGTCACCATAAAAGAAATCTTTATGTTTGAGTTGGCTTTAATGAATAGTTCATCACACAATAGAGAAATATTGATTATTTATAATGATGTTGGAATGCGTTTTAAACCAAAGGCAATTTTGCAGTGACAAAAGCAACCCTTGACATATGACTCAATGACCACACCAAGTCTTCACAATGACTCATCTTTAGCCATCAAAATTCGTAAGGGCCCGGTCACACTGCCCAAAAGTTGTGTAAACGCATTAATCACATAAGAAATTCGAGCCTTACGCGATACATGCGCGATTTGCGCATTTCATGAGTTTGTATGACGTAAAACCTTTGTAGTTTTCCGCCGATGTGCGCCGGATCGGCACTTTACGCGATTCCAGGTTTTGAGCAGCTCAGAACTTGGCTTCACGTAAAAGTTTATGCAGTATTGCATAGTTTGCGTAGTTCTTACGCGAACAATGCGCAAAATATGCATGGAATATCAGTGATCGTTCACGATAATGTTGCCGCTTATTGCATTCATGCGTGAATCATGCGCGATTGACGGACCAGCACGCACAACCAAATTTCTTGCCTGATTCATGCATTTACGCGACTTGACCAGTGTGACTGGGCCTTAATAGAAAAAATTGCCTCCCCTGTGTGTGGCAGCATATCCCTCTTATGGCTTTTAGCTATATATCAAGCACATGCATAAGATCCAGGCACTTTTTTTTTTTTTTTTGGTCAAAGCCCTCTTGAATTGTTCACACAGAGCATGAAATATTCTGTCCTGAAAGGGTACCACTGGGCAAAGACTTTGTTTTTGCTACAGTTACAGATACACCACTCATAAAATTATATCACCACTGATTTCGTTAAAAAAGAAAAAGTCTCAACAATATGTGTGTACATAATTTTCTGTCAGATTGACCCTCTGTAATGATACATCACCTAATGTAATCAAGGAAATGTACTAGAGCAATGCATTGCTGGCCTGTGCATACACCCAGTCACAACCACCTCTGTGCAAGCACGGTGATATAGCCTGTCAAATTGCTCAATACCTACAATCTACAATACATTTGTGCTCGTGGCCGATGCTTTTACTATAATTAGGGATGAAGTGGGCTTGGTTTTACATTTGGATATTACATTTCTTTTACAGGACATGAAAATTTGATATTAAAAAAAAAAAAGTTATGTGCTGAACACTGGACATGTTAAGGTATCTTGACTTCATTTTTTTTTTTTTTTTTTTCACTGAATGACTGTAGAGTGACTGGACTCTCAAATTACTGTTCATGACCTCTGGTTGACATATCATGTGCCTATTTCCCAAATGAGAAGAACTTGACTGCTGCAGTCCATACTGGTTGCTAAAAAAAAAAAAAGATTATTCATGTATCATTCACCGCGAACCAGAAGGCTGCTAACTCCATGATGGACTTTGCACGGAGCTAACTCTCTTCTCTTTTATTCAGCTGTCAAGAGTTTCTCTTCTGGTTTGCTGCTCTAAGCAGCTTACAGTGGATTTTGTGATTCAAATACATTGACCCTGTAGAAGATCCTTTGCATTGTTTGTGCATATCCCATCCCTTTCATCCTCTTTAATCTTCACTCCATTTGAGAGGACACCGGAAAATGTTCATGTCAGAGGGTTCCATTCTGATTATGTCAGAAATAACGTGCACAGAGTCCATGAACAAATCTAGCTGTGCTAGATTTTTGGTCACAGGAAGTAATTTTCCTGGTATGGCATCACAATTTGCTATGCATTTTGATATGACTGCTATACAAAATTACTTGTGTGTAGTATTTTCCCATCGATCAAAACAGCTAAGGTGAGGTTGGGAAAGTTTGGCTTCTGTTTTCTTCAAATTTGATGTGATACATTTTATTAACTGTTCAAATCTGTTACAAGTTTGGATTCACTTTATTGCATGCAGTATAGCTATCTGCGCACTAAGTCATCATTAGAATGTTATTACATTTTCCCCTAAATGTGCTGACTTAACATAAGCATTACAAGATGTGTAATGCGAATGTCCATCTCATTCCTTTGATTTTTGTTGAAGACCTGAGTCATATTTGTCCAGACTTATCAATACTTTGGTCTTATCGTTTTCACACAGATGAGGTGAATGAGAGCACAGTCACATTTGGGAACACAATACCCAGGAGAAAGAACAAGATCACACAGTACCTTCAAGTCAACACGACGCCAAAGCCAATGAAGCCATTCAAGGCCATCGGCCTCCCGCAGGACTTCCGTAGGGTCTCGGCCATCATCGACGTTGACATCGTGCCGCAGACGCATCGCCGAGTCAAGCTCCACAAGCATGGCTCAGACAAGCCGCTTGGTTTCTACATCCGAGACGGAACAAGCATGCGGGTCACACCACATGGTCTGGAGAAGGTTCCCGGCATCTTCATCTCGCGCCTGGTGCCTGGAGGTTTGGCCGAGAGCACGGGACTGCTGGGAGTCAACGATGAGGTCTTAGAGGTGAATGGTATTGAGGTGTCGGGTAAGAACCTGGACCAAGTGACTGATATGATGGTGGCCAACAGCGCCAACCTCATCATTACTGTGAAGCCCGCCAACCAGCGCAACACGCTCTCCAAGAAGAAACCCTCTTCCCTCGGTGTCTCGCCGGCATTGTCACAGTCCATGGCGAGTCTGGGCAGCCTGGATGAACTCAGTGACGAGGACGAGGTGCACGACCACACAAAACACCCTCAGTCTGGCGAGGGGGGTGAGGTCAATAGTGAGGAGACCAAAGAGTCCAAAGGTGACAAGAGCTACCTCTTAGGTGGTGGAGACAAGGGGAGCCTTCGGAAGGACAAGAGCGCGCCACATGAAGAGATCAGGCAACCCCCGGTGAAGATCAAACATCCGCCAGACGACCAAGAGGCGCTCGTCACCAGTGACAATGAAGAATGCACACTATGAGGTGCAAGGCACGCGCCGTGTCTGAACAAAGACAGAACAAAACATTCTTGCTATTGATATTTCCAGTGGAAGAGGGGAGAAAGCAGCTTCAAGATTCATTGATTTGAGGATTTATATGTGACAAGAAAAACCTTTGCCATAATGGTGTGAGTGAGAACAAGTCTATGTTGTGAGGACCTGAGCCAGCTGTATTCAGTGAAAATAGCTGCTATGCCTATGGCCTTGGCTGTATTATGCCAAGGGTAGTGAAGAAAGAGGTACAGCATACGATGTAAGTTTGATGTTACATCAGTCACAGTGGTCCATTCAAAGAGCAAACATCTCAGAAAGTATTACCAAAATAATGTCAGGCATTCTGTATTCCAGTTATTGAGCATAGCTTATTTCCGTGCAAGCGTTACTTGGTTGCTGTCTTCACTCTGAGGGTATTGCTACGAAACAAAAGATCGCTGAAGCTGCTGTGAAAATTCATCAGTAGTGGATTCACCAACAGTCATGCTCCTCTTGCTCCTGGGTCCCGTTGCATAAAACTTTTTTAGCAACCTTAAAAATTCAGGTTGGGATTTGCCCAACCTGAATTTTTTAAGGTTGCTAACCTAAGAATGTAAAATCCGTTGCATAAAAACTCTGGTTGGGAGCTTCCAACCAGAATTTTGTGATTTCAACCGGAAAAAAATCCGGTTGGAGTTTTATGCAACGGGCCCCTGGTATCATCCTACTCAGTTTCGCAAATCTTCGAGCCAAATGCTAGTACAGATTCAGAGCAACTCGTTCAGTGCTGTGGATGACTGACTTGCATGCAGAGGGATTTGCCTGTATTCACAAAGTGCTTGGTGAGGAATGCTTCATCAACCCATTGGATGTGGGTACCTGGTGTGTTCTGTGTAATGTAGTGTCCATGGAGATTTCATAGGGACAAAGCGAATGGGTTATTATATGTTAATGACTTTATATTCCACAAGATTGTAAGTCAGGCCTCCCTAAACATTAAGAGAGACATACACCAACATTCCACGATTCAAGAGAGAGACCAGATTGTATGGAGGGAATCCTCAACGAAAGTTTTGATATTATTGCCAGCCTTTCATGGAAAACAGCTGGATCAAGCCTAGGTTGCCTTGCTGCATTGACGAGATAATATTCAAGCACCCTGTGAGCCGGTTTGAATGGTCCTAGAACCCCCCTACCCCCTCGTATCTTACCACAGAGATGACGCACCTTTGCGAGCGTCATTCAATATGCAATGTCATGCACCCCAGACGACAGCTGGAAGGTGGGAGCTGATATGGGACAGTGGTATGCTGTTTCTTAAGAGATGACCGAGTTAAGACATTCAGTATCATGTTGGAAGTATGTTGGTTTGTTCAAAACAAGCTCTCATAGTTGATAAGGAGGATATTGTTTGAGTCAGGGGGAGGGAGGGGAGGGGGGTAACCCAGATGAACATGTTGAACAACCCACCTGAACAATGGATTACCTATACAATGTGGAATATTTATCAAACAACCATATTGTAAGTGGCATGGGCCTGTATTAGGTTTAACCTTGATGTCCTAATCTATGATGGGTTTGGTGTATAATTCGATTGTAGCATCATCCAGAGATTAAGAAGGACATTGTTTGATCCAGAGATTAATTACAATGTGAAACAATGATTAACTGGGATTCCCACATTATTCATATATATATTGTGCCGGTAGGATTTGTTAACTCTTCTGGTCCAGTCGATGAACATAGGTGTTTCTTGATTAGAAGGTCTTGAGCAGTGTGACTTTGAAGGTATCCTCTCTTAGCTGTGAGACAGGAACTCTCTAAGATATTTTTACCACACTTCTTCATGCAGATAGACAGGCTAGAAGCAGATGCTGCCAACTGACCCCAGATATCCACAAATTCTTCTCCAGTGTCAATCTTTCATACCCTATTGTTTAAAAAGAGAAAGATACTTCTTCTCTTGACCCGAATGTGCCTTAAAATGCATGATACATTGCATTGATTATAATGCCTGATTTTTTTCCCAACTCATTCTGCATGCATATTTAACTTGATGAGAATGCAAATTTCATAAAATCTCAGTCTACTCTGCATAAAGTGCAAGTTCAGTCCTATACAGCATTGCACCTTCTAGTCTTGATGTGCATGTCTAAATAAGCACTCTAGTAATGGCATCTTGTATTTTGCTCATATCGCGCCAGGAAAATTGCCAACGAAGAAGTATGCATTGAGCATAAAGTTTGATTTTGAAATTGTGACAGCGTGGCGATAGTATCCAGTACATCCATGACAGATTGATGGAAGGACTTATCCAGGTTTTGATTGTCAGCAATTAAAGGTCACTTTTGGGATTGTATAGAAGTAAGACACAAATGTTCACAGTGAGATATAAGTGGTGAAAGTGGGTGTAGGTTCCTGTAAAGTCAAGGTGTAGTTTTAATTAGCTCATGCATGTTAAGTATAACATGTGGGTATATATCACACCCATATTACTAAGCATGGATACCCATATTCTGTTGATGACTGGCAAATCATATAGTGGCTTAGTCTCACCTTAAACTCATGAAGTCTCAGAAAAAAAAAATATAGAAAAAACTTCTGTGGACTGGTTTATTCATATTGTCCCATCTTTTTATTCTTTTAATCTTTATTATTTATCACGATTATTTCACAAGATCGACTAAGAAACTGATTCTCTTTCAGATGAGCCCTTGTTTGTCAATACAAGCGTATGTACAATGTAAGCATCTATTTGGGTTGCATAATGTTGAAAAATTCAAAATTGCTAACTTGGTGATTGATGCTTAGATTGGCAGCATACTTTAGTAGACTGAAGTTCTTGCCTCCCTCTCAAATAAGCAAGTGTTTGTAAATTTCTGCAGATTTAGAGAATTCAACCTCTTCCATCTAGTCTTTTTCCCCTTCGTAAGATATGCAGTGGAATTTAACCTGTTGAGGATGGGCTGTTTTTGCTAAAACACGCGTGTCCCATAGACGCTTGTTCGAGTATACTCAGGGCTCTTCCTCAATGGGTTAAGTGTGCCAGTTAAACGATGACAAAATCATTCTTTTTTGTACAGCAAAGAAATCCCCAGGACTTGATATTTAAAGGCACTAAGACAAGATTGTGCTTTGAATCTCGAAGGCCTGCGATCACTGTCCTTGATGCAGAGTGATGTGAATACAACATTGCTTGGCTTGTGCTCTCTTCTCAGTCAGTGCTTTGCTGATAAATCCAGTCTCATGTAGAGTGGGGGTTGAGTCAGAACAGAAAGCTTGATCAGAACATGACTTAAGGACCAGAAGAGAGAGAGGGGGGGGGGGGGGGGGGGGGCATGTAAAATGGATATAATTGTCTGTGCCATGACTACATGCTGACATTGTATGTGTCTTCTCAATCTTCACATATGAATGCCACGTGTGTAAGAGCACTCCAACATGATGCATGTAAGGTTTCCTTTCTTTTGATAAAGAGAGATCCTCAAGATGTTGTACAAAATGTTCTTTTTATGTTTAATAATGATGATGATGATGTGACATTGTTATCATTTATTGTATTCTATTGTTCAGAACAACACTGGACTAACACTGGTGAGGATAAACTGTAAGAGTTATCATAAATATCACATGAGTACTATTTGCTAATATGTTTTTTTTATATGTGAACCAAGCTGTGATTTCTCTTTTTTTCCCCCCTCCAGTACATTTGATTAAGGGTACTGAGTACATTGTATATTAGTCCTTTATTTTTGTATAAGCACAACTATTTTAGAAAATCTGTATTCAGCATTCAGTAATGTCGTGTCTGTGTTGACAAACAAATGAAATTAATTTAGCATTCCATAGACTGTGTGTACTTTTTGATACTGCATCAACTATTAATTCTATTGAAAGACATGGCCTATAACTCTAACAAGGTATATATTCTATTCAAGATGTATTCAGTCCACTCGAAGTAGATCATTCTTTT
Organism: Diadema setosum; assembly: GCA_033980235.1. Taxonomy (NCBI): domain Eukaryota; kingdom Metazoa; phylum Echinodermata; class Echinoidea; order Diadematoida; family Diadematidae; genus Diadema; species Diadema setosum. Next base: position 30,046,041 of record CM067066.1, on the reverse strand, counting down.
TTATATGTGTAATGAAGTCATTCAATTTATTGATAGTTTTTGCTTTTAATCTTATTCTAGATACGCTATATATAAGATGACTAGGAATATAGCACTCAGTAACCTGCTATCCAGAATAGTAATTTGCCCTCAGTAAACATATTTGTAATTTGAGATGTGACGGCTGGTAAATGGTTAGTCTTAAATAGTAATTTGTAGACCAGTAGCATTAGTCTCCAAATGCTGTACTACTGTGGTATGACAGTTGTCCTGTATACAGCCCCTCCACCCCCCAAAAAAACCCCACTATAATGACACACCCCCATTTCAGACGAGAGAGTTCTCGTATCGATATTGTACAACGTATTGATATACGATATATGGATATGTGACATACGGCTATACGACATATGGATATATCACATTTTTTATCTTGTCTGAATGACCTCATATTGATACATTGTTTCAATATAGCACATTTTTCAAAAGGATGTTTTTAGCATCGTTTTGAAAAGTTTGAGTGTGCGATAGAGATACAACTTTTTTTTTTTTTGCATCTGAAAGTTCTTGCGTATATACATCCATATGTCGTATAAGTAGGTGGGGCTTATTTGCAATGCGCACTTGGGCCCCGACGTCTACTACTGATGATTCCAGCACAAAGTATAAACATGAAGCGCAAAGCCTGCACAAAGTTGGTACTGGGCAACAGGGAGACTCATACATGTAATGAGCATCCCACGGACGTTCAACTGAGTGCAACGTCTGAATACTCCCATACTTTAATCGAACAACGGGGTGTTGTGTCTGAATGGACTCATGTCAATATGTCGTATATATCCGTATGTCATATGAATATACGAGAAGTCGATACGTCTGAATGAAAGGGCCCCCAGTTACCAGAATGTGGGTCCTATTTTTCATTCAGTGTAACATGCTGCCAATAGGGTTAAAAGGCTTTATTTATGACCCACTTGCCTTATTGTATTCAGTTATAATGGATGTGTCTGGAGGTATGTTGTGTAGGACAAAGAAAAAAAAAAGAGAAGATAAAAATACTCATTTGTTTGAAATAATTGTGGCTACATGTCAATGAGTTTAACCCTCTATGTGTTCCTTACCTGTGTCTTATTACAACAACAAGAGCACCTTGACATTGCTATGAATGAGGTATAACTGTATTCTGAATGATTACTTATTGACAGGGTTATGAAGAGGAGTGAAAATCAAATTCAAGGGGTTTTGATTTTTCTAATGCATACATTTATTTCTGGTATGTCAGAAAAATTAGCAAGTCTGAAAATCTGTGTGTTCACGGCTAAAAGACAGTACAGTGTGTGTAACTACATGTCGGCTTCATTCCGTCATTATCCAAGATGTAACATACTAATTGTACTTGATGAAGAAATGAAACAAACGGCAGTCTCCAAATACTGTTGTGCTGCTGGTAGTGTGTTTGTTGGAAATGTTCAATTTATGCATTCTGAACGTGTTATTTCTGTCAGATTTCTGTCAGAGCTAATCCCTTACTACATATGATAAACATAGGGTAATTATGCTTAGAAAAGAAAAGAAAAAACACCACAGCAATACCACAAAACCTAGAATTTAGAAAATTCAAAAAAAAAATCCTTTGACAACAACATTCCCATTGCTGCCTTTCCACTGCTTTATTAGAGGAGGAAAACAAAAACAAAAACAAAGGAAAGCAATTTCAACCCCTTTCTAAGCAGATTATGTGGCACTAATATCACAGACAAATCAAACTGTATATATACGGCAAGAACAGCTTTTACTCCAGAGCCATAGAGTATGCCAACTCTGCAAAGTACACGATGCATGTCTCAGTGATTTTTTTTTTTCGATATCAAGAGAACACCAAATCTGCATTGATTATCGTATTTGAAAGAATTTGTGATGTTGGAAATGCAATCTGAATTGAATTGAATTGATAGTGGAGATTTCAGAGTCCCCCCCTCCATAAAAAAAAAACAAAACAACAACAACAACTGTGTACAGTAGCTGTGGTAGAAGCATCACAGAGAGTGTACTTGCTACATGTGATAGTAATAGTTTTCAAAGTGTATTCCCAAAACATACGTAGACGTGCATTCTTAGAAGGTGAGAAGCTTTCTGTTCTATGAATTAGAATGGCATACTATAAATTCTCCTCCACTGGTTTTAAAAAAATATGATACAATATTTCATATGAAAGGAGGTACTGTTAATGCTTTATGGATGTATAACTCATTAAATTCAAATTTCATTTGATCTAGGTCTAGATCTGATTTTCCTTTTTTATTTAATTCATCATAGGAGTGCCTTAAAGAAATATTCACCTTTGAATTTGTCTAAACCAAATAGCTTTGTGAGCATTTTTAATGTGTCTTGCACTCAAGAAATGATAGAAATATATTTTTTCTTTCCTTCACTTCAAAAAGTAGTCCTTTTTTTTTTACAGCCTGTAGTCGATTCATCTATACATAACAAGAACTCCCTGCAATAGATTTACATTTTACAAAAATATGAAAAGCTATGTAGTTTTTCATTATCTTAATAATTGTAGGCAAATGAGCGTGAATGCACAGTATGTCTAGAGAAACAGAATATATATAAAATTTGATGATGAAACAATTTGTATTAATTTCTATACATTTAGCTTAAGGTAGGAGACAAAAGCAACACAGTGCTGGCTGTATAATTGCAATGTCACACTCATACCAATTTTTTTTTCCATCTTGTTTTTTGTGCACAAAAAAAAGAAAGAAAAATCCTATCAACTTCAAACTGCTGTGAGCTTAGCACTTAAATAGATGAAGAAGATAATGATGATATCTGCAAATGATGATAGGTACAAGCACCAGAAAATTATCAGCTTCACAGAAAGACATTTCTAGGAGGTGGCTCATAAGTGATAATATTTCATAGAATGTTTCAATTTCTTGCCACTTGCCCCATTTCAAGATATCCTAGTCAAAATGAACACTAGCCAAACAGAGGTGTTAAAGTGACATGGACTTTTTTTTTTTTGGTGACATTTGTGCATCAGAATTTGCCTTTGTTGTCTGTAGAAGTATATTACATGTATATTGAATGCCATTCAGACTAGACTCATCATATATGTGCTTTATGGAATCTCAAGAAAAAAAAAGGGGGGGGGGTAGAAAGAAGGAGGGAAATTAAAAGGAAGTACTTGTTAGAGCATGATAGAATCCTGCCAAGCATAGAATTTATTCACTAGTGTGAATGTCGGTTTTCTCAGAGAGCAAGAGTGCATTCATTGGCATGATGTTACTGTTTAGTGAGTGAATGAGTCTGGATTTTAAGGCCAAGTTCATTTGTATGTTATAGCTTTAAAAAAAAAGGAAAGAATTCATGCTTCAGATTTTGAGAAGCATTTTAAGCTTCGCACGACGTTTGCTTATTTCATATTGCCTGATGAAACGTCGAGAGACCAAATAAACGTGGTGCAAGATTACCAGTAGGCTTACAGTTCACTTCTAGTACCAAGGAAAACGTTAATCCCGCTATTTTTATCTCATCCCTCGCCCCCTGTGATAAGCGGGATGGGAAGAAACTGTTTCTTGCACATTTCCATGACACTGTACCAAACATTCACAGAGATCGATAGCTGTTTTATGCTCTTACAGCCGTAACATGAAAAAGGAAGTATGTACAGATATTAATGAAAATTACCTGTGTATGTCCGTATTACCTCTATGCTTGTGAGATTACGTAAGTAGAGTGTACATACAAGTTATTTTTCCATCGTGTATTCATGGACATGTGCTTCCAGCGAGAACTGCAAAAATAGGCAAGAAAGAAAATGATGATTTCTATCAAATTAATACTTGTTTTGACAGATGTCAGCATACTGTTTACTGAATGAGTAAATTTTCTTTAGATATTTTTTGATATTACCTTAATTTATCACTCGATAGTCTGAAAAGATTCTGCTCATTTGGCACGAAAAATTTGGAATTTGTATATACTACTGTATACAGCATATTATACTGACCTTTGGAATGATTGATTTTTCTGTTACATGGCATCACACAAACTTTTGAATGTGGTTATTTTTCAATATTCTTTTTAATAACGTCATGAGTACACAAAATATATTTGTACAGGAATATAGTGAATTGTAATTGACTGTTTTATTGTGTAACCACAGACTGTACGTTGCTCTCTTTTTTGTTTTCAGTTTAGCATTGAAGTTGATGTGAATGTATATGCAAGTATCCTAGCTGGATTTCACCATGCATTAAATCAACTCAGAAATATGTTCTGCAAGAGTGGCATTTCTGTCTTTTAGGGTTTGTTAAGTTTTGTTCGGTCATGGTAGGCCCCCCCCCCCCCCCCCCAAAAAAAAAAAAAAAAAAAAATGGGGGTGGGAAAAGGGGATGAAAAATACAGATTTCCCCATTAAGTCTGTGTCATCAAGTCATTGAATGCTATCATCTTTGATGTTTATAGGACATAGAGAGAGGTTTTATTACCAGTCAACAGGAGTACAGCCAATCTTGGTGGATATAACACCCCAGAAAACCTGAAGAGTACTTCAGATATTATTTAAAGATGTATTCAGTGATATGTTACATTGAATAACACTGTAATAATTTGGTAATATTTATAATAAATTTTGTTGTTGTCAAAGAAAAACCAAACCACAACAATATCATTTGTTCCCTCGCCTTCTGGATGGTGCCAGTTTTCAAGTTTATCCGAGTTTGATATGATGCAGGGAGACTGTGGAGCCAATATGACTTTATGACTCTACCACAACTCCCTTCCCTTCCTCTTCCCTTCTTTTTTCCAAGTGTAGAAATGCACAATTTCATTTGGCTCTACATATATTTGTGTGAATCAGGCAGTTTGTTTTGTTTTTTTTTTGGTTTTTGGTCTCGCTTTCATTTTTTTTTAATGCCTGTTTTTCAGTTTTGCAAATGACTGCCTTTCGTCATGCTAAATATGAAAGCTTGTGTGTATTTGTGCCTTTATTGTTGCATGCTCTGAATGTGGGACACAAGCGAGTCCAAATCCAACCGAAGCATTCCTGTGTGAAATGTGCATGGAATATATAGGAGCTTTGCTGATTTTATGCAGTTGTACAGTAGTGTGTTCTACACACACACACACACACACACACATAAGCCTTCTGAATCATTACTGGCATTTGGGCAAGTAGCAGATTATTCTCGAGTATCTGTGTCATGGAATAAAAAATGGTGGTTACAATGACATTGGGTAGATCACCTCAATTATTAGGTGTGATATTGGCGACAGATGAGCAACAGCATGTGTAGTTGCTGTTACGATTGCTATCATTAGTTGTTGCCTACATTAGCACCAAAGGAGGGCCCTGAAGTTTAATTTCTCAACTGGAGTTGTGCATCGCAAATACTGTTCATCGGTAAAAGATGGCATGTTGCCTAGCAACACCTGAAGTGTTTATGCAGTGTCCTAGATGTTTCTTGTTCCCTTGCTTCTCTTCCCTCACCACCCCCCCCCCCCCCCCCCTTTAGAGTCTTGATCTGGAAACTCTCTGACCCAATTTCTGTGAATGGGGTTGCAAGAGATGTTAGCTCCACCAGTGAGCTACATGTAGCATGGCATGTTTACACTTAACACATTTTGTTGCCCCTCCATCCTTTTTTCATCACACTTGATATCCCTACCTTAATGTCCGCCATTTCTATTTTTCTCAATGTGAAATAATCTTTGTCAATCTTTTTTTTTTCCCCTTCTTCTTCTTTTTTTTTTTTTCCTGGCTACTATTCTGCTGATTGCTCCACACATCTACAGGTCGTGCCCTTACATGGAAGTCCCCTATCTATCTCACTCTCCCCTACCCCATCTCCTTGGTATGTAAGATTGCCCTATGCCATCTGTCCATCTTCTGCACAAATCACAATACATGTTTCTCAGTGCCCCGTTCTCCCAGTCCACCACTCTGTCCTACGTGCACCGTTGAGTCTCTCCTTCATGTTGTTTGTTGACCACGTTTTTCACTCTCGCTAGTCGATGCTAGGTGAAGTGTGAGGGAATCGAAGTCAAATTCAGGTGACCCGGCTCTCTTTCTCCAGTAATCCCTCCACTGTGCATTCCGAGTATCCAGCCTTCAGGCATGTACCTGTGGTGATGCACCCTGCCCTGTATTCCTCCCCCCCCCCCAAACTCAGAGATGACCTTTTGACCCTGTCCCCCATCCATGAACAAACCTTACTCTACAGGTGTTTGTTGATAACATATTCCTGGTGCCTTTCTGCAAGTGATATAATATCTCTGTTGCATCCAAATCATAAGTTGTTGAAATAAATTTTAGCTGCCTTCAAATGTGTATCACCAAATACCTTGTTCGATGCCACACATAATGCACAAGTTTGTTTATCAAACACCAGCTGAAAGATTAATTTCTTGTTTTTGTTTTTGTTTTGTTTTTTCCGTCATATAAAGGATTACCAAGGTATCTTGTTTTGTATGTGTGTTTGATTCTTGGCACATGACTTTTATTATTTACTAATTGCACAAGTATGTATCGGCACATGTTGCAAAATGGAGTGCACATTATGAATGTATCTTAATGATGTGATAGTACCAGGTATATGTTTAACTCTTTTTTCTCTATGATCAATCAAGATTTGTATAGAAAGCCATGGTATATCACCATTCTGTTTTGTGTCCAAGATACGGCCAAACACCAGAGTAATTCACAGTCATTACCATTTTTCTGCTGCATGGTGGAAAAAAAAAAATATTGTTATTAATGTCACGTACTGTCTTTGCTATATTTGTAGTACTTGGTATTAAAAGGATGAGCTGTCTGTAATAAAAGTACTACTTACATGCTAAAATTATGCAAGTGTGTCTGGTCCTTATGTGATTCAGTATGTGATATACATTTAGCTCATTGTGAGACAGAGAGATACATTGAAATTTTATCTTTTCTGGTCTTCCCTGCACCCCCACCTGCACATACACAATTGTGCCTTTGCCCCTGTTGTTATGGTAGACATACTCATTCGTTGGACATATTCCCTCTTTTATTTCCTCTATCTTGTTGTACTGCCTATTTTACTATCAAATTTGGCCCAGGTGATTTGTGGCCATGATTTAACCTTTAACTTTAGTCAAGATGATTAAACAGTCCTCTAATTGATCACTAAAACAAGAAGTGAGGACAGCGAAATGATGATGCTTCCTTCAAATATAGCTGCAAATACTTTCGTTATTCTTCCCACTTTGTATTTCTTTCTGTATTTTATCAGAGATACAGTGTACTCCATCGTACATTCATACTGCAGTTTAAACACCCAACAAAATTGTATTCATTATAATCAATTATGTGCTATAGCAATCATCTCATTTTCCCCAGAGGCAAAACCATTCTCTTATGTCCATGCCCGGCTTCACGCTCCCATTCCCCCTCTCCCCACACATGCCCACGAGGATGATCTGTTGCCGGGGGTTACACCGCATCCAGGCCGTTTCCTCCTCGACTGCCATGAAGGCCTGTGAGAGTATTAATAATTCTTCATGGGATGGCCTTGCATGCTTTCACTTGGATTCAAAGTACACATGGTAATTTACCATCATGTGGGTCGCAGTTCCAGTGGTAGGGTAGATTCCATTAATTTTCAAATGGATTGGGGGGGGGGGGGGCGGGGGGGGGGGGCATGGAACAGGTGAATTATAATGCAGTAGTAATGGAGAGAATTTGGATTGGACTTTTAATGAATGATGGACTGATATAATTCTTTGGCTTTTCTTTGAGTTTCTTCTCAATATGATGTAAATACAGTATTACAGCTAAATTTGCACACAAACACTTGCATATATACACACATGCACACATTCACACACACACACACACATACACACACACCAGCTACCTGACCATAGCTTATTGAAAAGTGTGCTGAACTGAAACATATACATAAAATGTATATACCTGTGGAGTAATATGAAAGACTAATGTATTGTAACCAACATTCTGTAGGCCTTCAGCCCCATATCAATGGAGTGTGTGTGTGTGTGTGTGTGTGTGCACAAGTATGTGTGCAATTGTTTCTGTTGCCAGCACTTGGTTTTTCTGCACTCATTGCAATACCAATGACTGACAGCAAACTTGGATTTCATTTTTTATACCCCCGCCAAACGAAGTTTGAAGGGGGTATATAGGAATCAGCGGACGGGCGGTCGGGCGGTCGGGCGGTCGGGCGGTCGGTCCGTTGCAAATCTTGCGTCGCGAACTACTTCCTCAGTTTTCAACCGATTCCCATAAAACTTGGCACAGATGTGTGCCTTGGGTTGTAGATGTGCAAGACGTATTTTTTGACAGTACCCAAAAGTACGTTGCCATGGTAACGGCATATTATGGGCAAAAATGGGTACAAATCTTGCGTCGCGAACTACTTCCTCAGTTTTCAACCGATTCCCATAAAACTTGGCACAGATGTGTGCCTTGGGTTGTAGATGTGCAAGACATATTTTTTGACAGTACCCAAAAGTACGTTGCCATGGTAACGGCATATTATGGGCAAAAATGGGTACAAATCTTGCGTCGCGAACTCCTCCCACAGTTTTTGATCAATTTTTATGAAATTAGGTACAGATGTTCATCTGAATATGTTAATGTGCAAGACACATATTTCCGCAGTGGCAAAAAGTGCGTTGCCATGGTAACGGCATGTTATTGGTAAAATATAGGGCAAAATGCTTCATGGCAAAACTGCTTCATCAGTGTTCTTCCAATTCTCATGGAATTCATATTGAATGTTTGTCTTAGGATATAGGTCAGCATGACGCATTTCTTGACAGTGACAAAAAGTATGTTGCCATGGTAACAGCTCACATATTATGAGCCAAAATGATGGAAAATTTTGTGTTGCAAACTACTTCCTCAGTTTTTGCCCAATTTCCATGAAACTTGGTACAGATATGTGCCTTTGGTTGTATATGTGCAAGACGCATTTTTCGACAGTACCCGAAAGTACGTTGCCATGGTAACGGCATATTAATGGCAGAAGATCAAGGAAATATCGTGCGGATTTAACTACTTCCTCAGTTTTTTGACCAAAGCTTATCAAATGTTGTTTTGACCAAAGCTTATGAAATGTTGTTTGGCGGGGGTATAACCAGTCGCTGTAGCGACATTTCTAGTTTTTTCTTGCATTGTGATCAAAACTTTTGGTGCAACAAGGCCCTAATTAACTTGACGCTGAGCTCTGCAAACTCAGGAATGTGATTTCGTATTTTCAACTAATGTGACGAACAGAAGGATAACAGCAGCAAAGCCTGACCTCATTAATGAATATTAAGGCCGTATGATAGATAAGCTACACAATCATTGACCTGAAGATATTGCAACTATCATCATCATAATACCATTTTTACCCAAATCATCATGTTAAAAAAGAGTAAGTCTCATAATACAAAGAATTAATCTGTTTATGCCATCCCCATTGGCAATCTTGATCTAAGCAATGTCAATGGTACAAGTGTATGATTTGGAGATGGTGGATCTGCGAATGTAAGCTGGTTAAACATCTCGTCTCATGAATATAAACAAAGACATAAACAGAAAACTACAAAGTGACAAAAGCAACAACAAAACTGATGGTATATCATTCTTGCAAGGAGTTTATTCACCACACATTATTGAAAGCATAATAGCAGAGGACGGATGAAACACTTCCAAGATAATATGAAAGACAGCAATGGAGAATCTCAACAGAGTTGTGCATAGAAACGTGACGATGCGGCACTTTACAATGATTTATGACATGATTTTGATGTTATACATTTACAATTCTCCAGTAAATCATGATAAAATTATGACATCAAAGACTGAAGTTGCCATTCAGCCTTCGAGTGTGGAAACCCCATAACCCTACAATGGGAAAAGATTGTAGTCTCAAAAAGGAAAAAAAAAATGGAAGCCAATAAAAAAGCAAAACACAAACAAAATATACAAAATTTATCATTTACATGCTACAGTCGACCCTTTGATTAGGGGTGTTAACTATTTTCCTTTCATACTTTCAAATATTTTTTTTTGATTTACATATTTTCCCTTCCACCTGTGAACGAGGATATTTAAGAAATTTTCATTCACCATTGCTAAATACATAAGTATATTTTGTCATTAAATATATCACTGTTATATTGACAACACATATCACATTGATATGAAATTTGATTGAAATTTGTGTCAGCTTGTCTACCCTACTATTTTTCAGGCCAGACTGACCTGTGTATGATTTGAGTGTGGTATGGTATAATAAAACCAGTGAAGCGACTATTAACTGAAACTTGCATAGTTTTGAAATATTTCAAGTGGCAAATATGAATGAATTTATGTAACATAAAAATATGTACTGCCACATGTTAAAAATGTTCATACCAAATACTCTATTCTATGCAGGTATATGTGATCGTGGATGCCTAAATATACGATTAATGTTTCAGTGGAAATGATCTTTCAAAATAAACAATACTAAGCAAAATTTCCATTTGAAACCTTTAGCATGATTTGGTCATCTGGAAACTAAAAAAGATCAAAATGTGCTGATGTATAAAACAGACTTATTGATTCAATATTACCAACTAACCAATACTAAATTCATAGAGATTTGCATTATCACGTGCAAGAAATAAAGAGTGATGGAAATATTGTGAAGCTCTTGCTGTCCAAAGTGGATGTCCACCTGAATTGGGGAATGTACATTTGTGTACATGCATCTCAAGGACATTGCATCGCTAGAAATTTCATGCCCCAAACATGCTTAATAAGATGAAGTTTTCACTAAGCATTCAGGACTGCAGCAATTATGAAGTCATTTCAAGCAGAAAATGTCAATTAATCAATTCAATACAAATCATACTTCGGTGGAATACGTCCATTACAATAATAAGGAATGTAATCACATAATCAAAATTGTATAAAATGGTCAGATTAAGGGCAGTGGGCAAGATACGGCATAGATTCACATCTGACCTTAAACAAACTGTACACAAATTTGATATACAATGTACTCAATTGATATGGCACTACTGGCAGAAAAAAAAAAGAGAAGAAAAAACAACATGAACACAACAACTTTTGAATGATTCTGAATATTTGATGCTGGCATACTGACTCGTTAGAAAACTCATAATTTGTCATTGATAAAAAAAAAATTGCAAATGAATGAAGATGAGGTAACATACAATGTATATCTTGTTGCTTATATCAATCATAAATGACTCCATACCTTAGTGCACTAGATTACTCGACATTATACAGCAGTGTAAAGAGTGGATTTGGTGCAGAATACATTAATAACAAATTACACTATCATGATTATGATCTTTATGGCCCACAAGTAACTATCAACTAAAAATTTAGCAAATTACATCCTAATGCATCATTTCACTTGAAAGGGGAAAACAAAAATATGGTCACAATGACTAAAAGCAACATCCTTTCGAACACAAAACAGACCAATGTGCACCATTGGTTTCAAGGTCCTGTAGCGATAGCTTGCATGATTATGGTACATTTCAAAATATTTGTCTATCTTCTTGTATCTCAGTCTCAATAATATATACACTTTACACCATTTAGGCACAGAAAATAAAAACAAAAACAAAAAGAAAATGCAAAGACATAATTCAAAGTAGGGCTGATGAGCAGGATAGGGAAAAAATGACAAGATAATTTTTTTTTTCCCCATAAAAATACATTGCTTTCCTGATTAGATAATCTCTGTCATAATAAAGTCCAGCTCATGTATTCACCATTACAGTAAGATACACAATCATACTTGTGACAATTACATTCTAACCTGATGAAGCTGCAAAAATGTCACATACTACATACTTTGTCTGGCTTGATAGGATAATTTACTCCCTACATAAAGGAACCAATTTTCAATTTCCACATTATTCCAGGCAAACATTTCATTTGACTAGCATTCCTCGCATTCACACATCCCACCTGCAGAATGATGAAGAGAGAGATGCAAGTCAGTAACTGCATGATGCTCTCGATCTGAGAAATCTTGATTCATTCGCTGCCCACTGGGGTACATTTAAAAAAACCCTGAATAGCACATATGAGCATCAAAAAATACACTCACTGGTTACCTTTGACTCCAGTCAAGATTCTCTGGCCGTGTGTGCACTTACACAGAGATCAGTGATAAAGCTATACACAACTTATTATTGGAACTCTTGAATATATCCAAACCAGGCCAGCCTTTCCACTTAATAGGCGCGGTCAGACTGGCAAAAGATCGAGAAGTTTAAGATCGCGAAGTTTGGGGCATTGGTACGCGCGCAAGCAAGAGTGCGCCGTCCGATGGCTAGTGATTGTGACGTAACAATGCACATGTGTACATGACAATGGCCTCGCGTTTCGGAGGCACCGCCCGCAAACAGATCGAGAAGTTTCGCGGGAAGTTTGCTGTCACACTGGCAAAACTTCGAGATCTTATAGATCGCGATCTTAAACTTCGCGATCTTTTGCCAGTCTGACCGCGCCTACTGATATCCCCATACTACCAGGTCTTTGAGATGCTAGCCCAAGTTTGCCTGAATCAACAAGGAATACTAGTAGTCCCGTGGTACTTTCCAAGGCAGAAATATAATAACATGCTGTATGCATGCCATATGTTACATGTGACAGTGCTACACAGAAAACTAAAGCTAACCAAAACATGAGTTGGACCACATGCTAAATACATGCACATGCATCATGTTCAAATGCTACAGGCTTATTATCAACTAGATACAGTCTAATTTCTCTCTGGGTATAGCATACCATCAGAAACTTCATCTCCTTCAAGCTTTGATGCTGCTGCACTCATCTGAAGCCCTCAAACAGTTTTGATAACAAAGACCACGACTACAACTTTGAGGAAAAGTTGTTCTTTTCATGGCATGCACTTTAATCACCTTGATATCTGCACTCAATGAATCAATGAGGAGCACTCTTTGTCTCTTGGAAACTTTTTTTCCCCCAGTCTTAAATCAATTACTCAAAGCCATGATTCAACATGAACCTCCAAAAAGATTCAGTTTTGGATCTGAATGGGGTTGAAGATGTTCATCTCTTTCCTCAGCTTCATCATGTCGAAGCCGGTGTCGTCCGGCGTGTTCCTGTCGGGGCTGCGGGGATTCTGGCCATACCTGCCGCCTTTCGGTACCTTGGTCGGCTCCCTGCCCGCGTTGAGTCTCTTCTTGTCCTCGTCCATCATCTTCTGTCGGGCGTCGGCCTTCTTCTTCCCTTTCATCTTCTCCCGCTCTATGTTCTGCTTCCGGGCCAGCCAGTCGTCGAACGTCGAGTTGCGGTCACGCCCTTTCTCTACCTTGGCCTTGGCACCCCTGCGGAAAAGGATCACAAGCACATTTCAAGACTGGTGGACATAGATATGGAACATGCAGATAATCACGTCGATAATCAAGTTAGGACTTATAAGGAAAATAATTTATCTAAACAAACTTGTGGTATACAGTGGACTCCCATTATAACAAAGTTCTTGGGACCAGCAGTTTTTTTACATTATATTGAAATTTCAGTATACCCAAACAAATCAACAGTAAAATAAACATAGAGCAGATGATTTTGACACCTGAATTCTAACTTCACTGTAACTGGAATTTTGTTATAATCGTTTTCCTTATAACAGGAGGGCACTGTAGCATGATTGAAAGAAGATATTGTTTCCTTATTGTATCCTAACAATACCTACTTTCCACCCTCTTTTCCTAAGCCACATAACTTCTCATCCCAAACTAGCCCTCTGACAGCTCTTGTCAAAACTATCAATACACATAGCGGACATCACCAAAAAAACAATGTTTTGGTAACACCCTGCAAAGCAAAATACCTCCAACAGAGCATGATTGACCATCGAACCCTGTAAACCACATGTTTAAGTTTATTTGAATGGTTTATCAAGCACCAACTTTGATGATATACACACACTACTTTCTTTGCATTTGTCTACTGAGCTGTAAATATTTTCTTTTCCTTGGTCTGTTACTTTGGTATGGAGATTATATATCAAACTTTGTTTTTCTACAAGAGCAATTCCTCCTTTTCATTGGTTTTCTGCATGTATATGTAAACCACTGTGGAATGTGATATTATAATATGCATACAATGTGTCAGAAGCAATACTGTGTTAAGCAAACATAAATGTGAGAACACTACCAGGATATAAAATGTTTAATATATTTTCTTCTTCTAACATTCTTCCTAATGCTAACATTTTGACATGTAAAGTGCAATATTTATGTTTAGTGCTATAAAGAGGCATTGCACAGGATTCCATGACATGTTTTTTTTTTCTGTTTCATTGAAGATGCTTACACAACTATAACTTCCATGTTTTCTATCACTTTCTCAGAATGAAAAAGAACGACTCCCTGTTGTGTCCTACTTGTGATGTTCAGATAAATTCTAATCAGGAGAAAAGTTAATCGCATCTGTCCGAGGTTACAACATCGATTAGTTTCTTGCCCATCAACATCCATCAAGGGAAACACAATGAGAAGCTGAATATTGTTACCCCCCTTATCTTAGTTGCTAGTCTCTTTCACTAAAGTTTAATAAGTTGCAAATGACATTATAAAATTTGATCCAGCAGTTACAATAAGATACCACTGTGGAAAGAGAGAGGCCAGGAGAGCCAATGAAAGCACAGTAGAGGAAGAGAGATACAGAGAGGGATGAACTCACTTTTGCCCTTTGCCAGCATTTTTAGCTGCTTCAGCTGCCTGAACATTCTTCAACGTCTCCATCCCCAACCGTACTTGCGTCCCAACTTCCTCTCCGTCAGCCAAAGACCAGCCATCATCTTCAGCATCGCCATCACTCGCCCAGCCACTGGAAGCCGAGCCAGGTCGGTGCTTTCGCCTTGGAGCGCCCAGCCCGCTGCCTGAGAACTCGCCAGGAGGTAGTATCCTGGCGGTGTACATTTGTGAGTACGCGCCCTTCATCCACGTCTTCAGTTTGGAGTCGTACATTTGGTGCGCCATGCGTCCCGTCGTCCTGGCGATGGGCTTCTGTTTGGCTGCCCTCTGTTGCCACTGGTAGAGGAAGATCTGCCTCTCGCATGATTTGTGTCCCCAAAGCCCCGCCAGGACCAGTGGTGATTTGTTCTCGATATCGGGGTCGTCTATCGTGGCTCCATTGTTCAGTAAGACTTCTACGGCGTTGTTCTTACCCTGGGCGGCGGCTATGTGAAGTGCAGTCCGGCCGTTGGCTGTTTTTGCATGAACATCTGCCCCTAAAATCACAATGGGAAATAGGATAATAAAATATGCAATCTCATTCTGTCTAGTGTACATGCTGTAAATACCTGGTACCCTTGTGGGTTTTTTTTTCCAGGGCTATTGGCATATGCTACACATGTGGGATCATTTTTTTTTGTTTTTGTTTTTTTTTTTGGTCTGTTTACAGCTACAACTAAAAAAAGTCAAGAGAAAAAAAATCCACTATGCACATTCGTTTATGAAGAAATAATGAAAACTTAAATGCAATTTTGCGGAAATAAAACTGAAACATAACTACCGCAGAAATGTCTCTGCATATCTAGCAACCAAGCTTAATCACACAGGGCAAAGGATTAGTTTGACAGATCTTCAGAAAATGGCTGAGAAGTGGAAAAATTAGGCTTTATCTTTAGTATCATTAAAAGATCAATTTGACAAGTATCAAATTTATGCACTTGGTATCAGTATTACATTTCATTTTAGAATGAACATCTTGCAGTTGAATATTGCTAAGGACAGGTCCACAGAAAATCTCCCCAAAAGGGATTTGGGTGAAGTTTTCTCCCCCATGTACTTACCTCCTACGATAAGCCTCTGTACAAGGTTAACATGCCCCCTGTGAGCTGCGATGCAGAGTGCTACGAAAGCCCTGTCTGCAATCCAGGCCTGCTTTGATTTCTCCCGCATCATTTGTGACGACGGCGTCTCATACGTTGTGTCCTTTGTCACTCCCAATTTCATGACCTGGATGAATTGCAACAAGACACAATGGATATATTTCACAATTTTACTCTGTTCATATATCTGTGATACTGTGAATACAATAATGGTAATGTGAAATAAAAAGGAGGTGATTAGTTTTGTAGCAATATGACTTGTCTGAAAGATGATGTATTAGAATAAGCCAGATACTCTAATCTAAAAGGCTCACAGCTAAAAAGGCTTTCTAGATCATTCATCAGACACACAAAATGTCAGGGTAAAAGATACATCAAAAGCCTTGACTCTCTCTGATTGACAGATTTGAAGAAATACTTTTCTTTTTTGCCTCTGATACTTTGCCAGCCATGACAATGCAGCAAATGTTTTATCTTCAACATGGTGAGTGTATCCCATAGCAACTGACTAACTCTTATAACATAGGAAATGAGCTTGTTCGACTTTGCACAACGTGATGTCATGTCCACCTGACAGGGTACGCAGGTAGGTGTACATCATGCATAGTGACACAGCTAGTGATTTTTGCCTGGTAATGATGGCAGATCAGAACTGAGGGATCTCAAGCACATGCTGGCAAATCTTCTCAATAAAAAGATACAGTCAGAGACTCCAACTCTCCCGTTTTCGACGGGAGATCTCCCGCCGAAAACCCATTTTTGCAAAATCTCCCGTTCTCCCGTTTGAGATTTATTTTCTCCCGCCCTGGCTCTGTGTCTCCCGTTGGAAAGGATTTCTTACTTATTGCTATTGTATGTTGAAAAAATAAGCCTTACATAGCACCAGAGAGCATCTACAACCTAAAGGAATTTTGCGCTTCGCACACATCAACTTGGAGTCTCCCGTTTGCTAGGGGTTTCAGGCGGGAGAATCTCCAGATCAGAAGGTGCTTTGGGTTGGAGTCTCTGTACAGTGGCAACCTGACCTACCTGGTGGATATCACCTTTTGCCGCCGAAGCAATGAGACTCTTCCACGTGTTCCACACGTCCATGTTGATTATTGCACCAGGCACGATGTCATGGTGTCTAACATCGCTGTCATCCATCATGTCAGCTGGGGAAGAGAGAAGTTTATCTGGGTTTAGCCACAGTGATCTCATGTAATGGAACTTGTCAGACAATGCATGAACTGAATTGCAAGGAGCTACAGGCTAAGCACTCCTGACCACCACCACCCCCTGAACCTATAAGAAATAAACAAAGGTGAATGGCACTGTAAGCTGCAACCAACAGATGAGGTGAAAACAAAATATTGTACAGTGTATTTTAATAATATGCAACAGTTTTGACGAAAATGCTTTGTTTTAGGCAGGAATTCAGTGAGTTTAAAATGTCAAAGCTGATTACATGCAATTTAGTATCAAGGGTTAAGATTATTAGATGTCAAAACAGGGAATTGAGATGTCTATCTGCACTATGTAATAAAAAAAAGAGTATACACTGTCTCTTAAGCAGCTGCGATTCTTCAAAAGAACGCATGATAGCTACCTTCATCAAGATACGTCAAGCGCTGGAGGTGGCTTGGCACCCCTGTGATGAACTCCATCTTGGCCTTCAGAGCCCGCACCTTCATCTCGTTGTAGATCTCCTTCATGACGAACACCTCCTCCGTGAAGAGCTTCACACGAAGGTCAAAGAACTTTCCTTTGTAGGCCTTGGTGCTGCCAGGTTTGTCCCCCATCTTTGAGAGTTGGGTGTGTAACCTGCGTTCTTTACACAGCAATGCTTGCCTACAATATGTAGTCTGATTACACGCAGTGATTCTCCTGATCCTGATTTAAAGAAAGTACTCTATCCCACTCCATAAAGGCATGCTCTCATCTGGGGATAAAGATATGCAAACAAGTACAATGTAAATACACATGTAAATTACATGTACATGAAGATGTTACTATTCATTTGAATTGCAGGATTCTGTAGACTGCGGTCTATAATAAATGGGATATACATACTCTGTGTCAGTTCAATACATGTAGTCTATCTTTTCTTGACTATATTTACACTGTCTTTCTACTTGCAGATTAAAGGGATGGTACATTATTGGTGCAGATGAAAATTGGGCTTTTAGCTTTTTGTGAGATACCAAGAAAACAATTATGATATAGTACAGAAACTACCATTTTAAGAGGAATTCAAAGTTTATTTGATGAAAATCGGGTTTGGAATGACTGAAACATCCAAAAACAAAGTAAAACAAAGCGATCGTAATAAACTGTGGGTCCCACACTTAATCAGAATTGCTCTTTTTTGGATATCTCAGCCATTTCAAAACCAATTTTCATCAAATAAAGGTTGAATTCCTCATAGAATTACTGTACATGCTCTCTCATATTTCATAAGAGGTTTCTCATTATCTTACCAAAAAATTTTAGAAACCTGAAATTAGGTTTCAACCAAAAATATATGATACCTTTAACATTCAAAACCATCTCAGTTATAAAGAGATTTGCTTACTTACAGTTGGTAGAAAATAGCAGTTTTGGAATCAGGGTATGATTCAAAATAATCTACCTTTAATTTTGAAGGCACCCTTTGTGATTGTTTGCTGGATAGTTTATTACAGTCTACATTGTGTTCACTTGAATAACATAATCTCATCTTTATTTTTATTTTTAAAGTATGGTACATAGACAATATAGGTCTTTGTTACATCGCAAATGCATAGCCACAGTAAAGACCTTTGCCAAGGCATATAGCGTTCATTTGTGTATGCAGGCTTTTGTACATGTGCTGTGAGCAAGTATCACGGAACAACATACTAACATACTGATGATCTACCGTATGTCCCTCCCCCCCCCCCCCAAAAAAAAAAGAAAAAAAGAAAAAAGAAAAATAGAATTACAATGGGACCCTCCATAGTGATAACTTTAAAAACAGTGAATCAATCCACATGCAATTTCAGGGTATGAAACCATAAGCATAACTTATCATCCACATCTTACAGAAAATCCCATCTCATGACCTGATTTAGGTTCTAACTAGTAACGTTAGACAGGTCTAATTGCTTAAGTGCTGATAAGAGAAATGAGGATCTTTGTAGAGCATGTCAGGAATCTCTTCCCTCCAAGTTCTATTCGATGTGTTCACATAATAGCATCCAAGTGCTAAACTTTGAAGCCACATTTCTCTGCACTGTGACCACTGAGTAAAATTTAAAATGGGGTTTTACGCAAATATATATATTTTAGGTGAAATGTTATATTTTTAGACCCTAAAATAACATTCACACAGTTTAATCATATTGAAAGTTGTAGCAGCTCAACTTTTCTCTGCTTCTCTCTCCTCCTCAATCTCCATCTCTCCGCTCTGATCTCTCCATCTTTCCCACTCTCTCTCTCCTCCTCTCTCTGTGGGTCATCGGTCATCTCCGCTTGTTCTCCTAAACAATCAGTTTCCCTGTATTTCTTCACCCCCTTGTTTTCCTGCCTGATACCAGAGAGGTGAGTCATCTCTCTGCTGTTCTACATGTATAAATACCAACTGTCCTTTGTGTAAAAATGCAGAGTGTGTCACAATCCCATCAGAACTTGCTCCGACAACTCGCCTCGGTGCAGAGCATCTAATAAAACCAACTTTAATTAGACTAGTGTTAGGCCTAAACCTACATCTATTCTCACTAAAAAGTTATCAATGCAGAAATCCAATGGTATCTTTTTTTTGGGGGGGGGGGGGTGGGCATACTCTACTGTAAATTATAAATAATCAACAGATCACCTAACGTTAAATTTAAGTTGCTCGTCCTAACTCGTTTAATAGTCCTAACGTTACTTTATCTGGAGCTAAACCTGGCTTTAACGTTTACTTTTTGAGGAGAGACAGAGAGGTTAGACCAGATAACCTATTTTGTATTTTAAAAACGTGATCAATCTTTACAGAACACTTACAGCACTTGATCACAGAGGTGTCATGGTCAGGCCAAATTCACCGAAATGTTTCACTCCCAAAAGATCCCCACAGCCGTGGCGTTGTTACAAATCACAGCCTATCGTTTTCGTTCCGTGTGTGTCCGACGTGTTAGTTCTCCTACGTGTACTACTGTACGGACAGCTCAGGCTACGGAGCGTCTCTAGCAACATGACCCACAACACCAATTATGTAATACAATCACGCATGCGCTGTTTGTCTAAAGTGTCTCCGGCTCTAACAAATTGTGTTAATAATTGCAACAAATTTGATTCCTGAATGGTGTTTGTATGAAATATGACAGATTATAAAATATATAATTTTTTATTCAGATATTTATATTGAAGATATTTTGATTAATTATTATTTTTATCGACTCTTATTATTTCAAGATATCAGTTATTCATGGAACAATTTCTTCGGCCGCTGGCAGTGTCTAGTGCCGAATTCCGAGAATAACACCTGGAATTTTGTCTTTTCAATCCAGTATTAACACTAACGTGGAAAAATCTGCAAGCAGAATGATCAGACTACCTCTTGCAACCCTTGTTCGATCATCAGTAAGTTCATTTTTTTGCAGATAACTGCACACACATCTGTCTTCTTTACGTAATACGTGTTGAGTCTGCAGTCCCGTACCTTCAAATCTATGTAACGTTAGAGGAATACTCGCAGAGTGATCAGCAGCGCCAGCTAGATAATTTAGAATAGGGGTCTAGGCCCTACCTAAAATTTTACTTACCTAGGGCTAGTGGATTCTACTAATTTATCTCATCATGAGTGCTGTTTGGGTTTTAGGCTTGCTCTATCGTCATTCTCACAGTCATACTTAATGCCACGACAAACCATGATATGATCATGATGATCCTTGCTTGAAGTACCGGTAGTTGAACCTTGCTTGAACCTTGATACTGAAGTAGTAGATTTAAATTTTAATCCCTTTTTCACGATTATTCAGCAGCTCCTTGACCTTGTCCTTGGAACTATCCCAGGCCGGGATGGAATAATTTACTTAGGTTAATCCTGGAGTTTTAAAAGGGGCAGAAGGCAGCTCACCTAGTTATCAGGGTCATGATCGACAGACAGTGCTTGTCAGTGGCGACACTCTTTGATCATTCAAATTAAATTTACATAAATTTAGAGCTAAAACCGTTTCAGCTTCTCACTCTCTGCTCTGTGTCATGGTTGTTTTTTGGACGACCATACGTGGTTTGCGACACATCCCTCAGTCACTTTTTGGTGGATAAAACATTGAAAGTGATGCACACCTCAGTCACAAATATTATATGATTAGGGTGTCTGATCGCGCACTGCTAACCCTCGACCAAAACGCGCCCCTATCTAATAACACGCAAGTCCCATAGAACGCAATGGAGCCGCGCGCCTACGCTGTTTTGACCAAGCATTTTTGTGCCAAATTTCGCCTTTATTGCCAAATCCCCAGACCATGCCATTAACGAATCCTGACAAATTTGGTATCATATGAAAGAGGAAGTTTTGCTCCATATTCCATCAGAGGGGCGGTTCATGAATCCGACGATAAATTAATGTAAACATCGATAGAAGCACATCTATCCCCATATCTCAGCGTCTGCTTCGGTATTTGTATCGCCCCAAGACATGCTAGTAGTTGAGGACATGCTGAATCCGATGGTGTGGCTAGTTTTTCGCTAGCTCCACGCCTAGGTGTGGGAATATCGCCTTGAAGATACCCCTTGCAATAATTTTTTGGTCACAGCGAACGATTTAGGCGGGGCTTCGTATGCAAGAATCCATAGTAACTTAGCGCGAAGGGGCTAATGCATATGTAAATTTGATTACGCATCGCGCGCCGTCTACCACCGGCCACATGGCCTCTAGGCCTCATCTGCGGTGTGTAGGGATCGCGTGTGCATGCGGCGCACGCCCGATGCTGCCAGCAAAGAGCTACCTCTGTGTGTGTGTGTCACTACGAGTGTGTGTGTATGTGTTGTGTATGATGTGCATATCCACGAGGCAGGAAACTGGGCTGTCGCTTGCGATAGCTCCTACATACAACACGCATCACACATAGCATGCACTGTACTGTACATATCGGATACAGTCACGCTCACAAATCACGTTCGTCTTGCAAAACAACCAGACTCTACTAAATTTCTGTCTATTATTAGTTTACTTGTGGATTGGTTATGATCTTATCGTTGTTCATTTATATTTCGAAAGTGCACTCGCGATGCTCGAGTCACTGGCATTAAGCCGAGAAGTCGGTTGTGAATACAAGCATGTCCGATTAGCCAAAGTGCGAACGAAGTAGGCCTAAACTAACGTTACTGTGGTGTAGCGGCAGCGGTGTATTACGAACACCCGATCGACAAAAAGGGCGTGCAAAAGATTTCGGAAGACTCTTATTTGGCCATTTTTTGCATGTACGAATAGTGGTAATGTGGCATCAATTCCAAGCCTGTGGCTGTAGAGGTTGTAGCTTGTACATTTCACGCGAGCTGCGTGCACCTGCTCTCGACAATCGACTGCATATTTCTTCGAACCATGCTCGCCATGCCGGCTGCCCTGGCTTACAATCGCGATGCTCTCCGCTCGGCTCCCCGAATTTTACCGGCGGGGCGGCCTAGCTGCTGCTAGTTAGCTAGCTGCGCCTGCATACATACGCGGGGTTCGTACGTGTTGTAGGGCGCTCAATACGGTACATGTGAATCGAATGTAAACTGAATACCGAGCACGTACGTACGCACGCAGCGCACACAGGGTATGACAACACATAGGGGGAGTGGCTTCTGCGCTTGTTACGCCTATTTTCCAACCGCTGTACGCTCATTATCTGATCGCTGGAGATCCACACGCGAATGCAGCTTTTCGGCGTTGTTTGCAAACATGATTTGGGTCACATTTTCATGCGTGCTCGTAAGAAAAGGGGGTGATATTGCTGTGATTTCAAAGTTACATTTCTCAAGATAGAAACATCATTTCGCCATGAAATTTGAAATATGTCTTAATGATGTAATTCTCTTTCATATGAAATAATTCACAATTCGTTTCTCACAGAATTTCAAAAGTTACAAAAATGCTCCAGACACCCTAATATGATGGACCTCTTCGTTAGATTAGTGCACACCATTGACATTGTCAAAATTTTGACGCACATCCGTAAAATACACAAACAATTTTTGCATGCATTTTATTCAAGCGTTTTCATTTTCTTTTGCTTTGGAAAACATAATTTGTAAATGTTCCAGTTTCCCTTACTCTTACCCTGCGGCCTTGTACGTACCGTAAGTCACTCTGACAGTCTGAGCTCTGCCACAACCACAACAATCAATCCATGTTCTGTGTAATCCATACATGCTAGCTGTGCATCTGTATGTGTGCCAATGTGTGAAAGTAGAAAGGCATGCCTTGTGTCTGTGTTTCTTGCTTGGTTGAATGCAATACTTGTAGTTTCCATTTGATAAAGGAATCATAGTGTCTTGTAAAACGACTGCTGGTCATTAAAAATTAGTACTCAGATCAACTTCACGGTTTAGGGATAATTAAAGTTCTGTGGAATTTTGAGAAGTATCACACAGTTTTGCCAAGTGTGAAACCACAAGAAGCTTTCAGCTTTGAGATTGCCAAGTGTAATGGTAATCTCAAAATTTGACATTAAGCGACCTGACTACAAAGGGTTTCATTTTGATAACTACATGTTACAGGTATGATATACTCGTCACACTCAGTGTATTACACTAGTAAAATTCCTGTCTTGCACTTACTTTCTTTACAGGCGCGGCAGCTGAGGACGATTCATTCAAGCAGTGTGAAAGCTTCTGATCAACTGTTTGTGGTATGTAGTACAAACATTGATTATGTATGTCTAAGGCCAAATATGCCATGCAAGTAGCATTCCAGGTTTTGGTTGCCAGTAAAAGAATTGTGTATATATTTATTTGCGTGTGTGTGCATGTGAAGAATGCAGAAAAACGAGCAAAAAAAGAAAAGAAAAAAGCAGTACTGTGTTCTCAATAAATTTGGTGTTCACTTTATGACTGCTGCACCATTCGGAGAAGATGACATTAGCTGCAGTAAATGTAGCACTGATAAACAAGCACTGATATGCCTCTTATACATATTTATGCTTGCAACCCAGTTGTGCCTCACATGTCCTATTTTTCTACCAACAGCACAGAGATACAGATGAAAACAATCCCAACACACCATTTGAATTTACTCAAGAAAATATGAAGGTAAGTCACTACAAGGATTTAAACCGCTTTTAAGCAATACATTTCAAAGAGACAATTCATCGTGCAGTGCATCTCCTTTGACACTTGCATTTCTGCCAAAATCTTTGTTAGTTTAATGTACAATGCTGTAGAATGCTGTCTGCTAAATTGCTGAAGATTTTCAAAGCTGTTTATTTCCCCAATATTACAGTAGCAGAAAAGCTCCTGTAGATAAAACCTTTATGGTCACAGTGATCATTACTATTAACCCTGAAATTATGAAATATGTAGGAATTTTTAAAGCAAAAAAAAAAAAATTGTCGATTTCATTTTCTATGTACAAAATACTTGACCATAGAATGAATGTTTTAACATAATGGATTTTTTGTGACTTTTTTTTTCTGTGTCCCTGCACAAGCCTGTTCATTTCAGAGAACTGGTACTCATATATCCAACAATGTTATAGATTTACAACATTTAGTTGATATGTTCCAAAAGATGGGTCAGAATGCAATATTCTAACCAGCAATTCTGTTATTATCAGGAAATTAGGTCTATAAATCATTTATTAGTTAACAAAGATTGTGAAAGAGTGTGTGTTGCTATATAATTGTTTGCTAATTTGCAGAGCACTTTGGCTTGGAATTATTAAAGTGTCTATGGTTCCTGAGCACTGACTCATTTAAAAGAAGGGAGATAAAAAGAAGATATTGTGATGTCATGTGACCTGCACAGCTGAATATTAAACTTGATGGAAAGAACTGTAGCAAGATTATGCGAATATTGCAGAAATGGACATTATGAATATTAGATTGTTCAATGCAGATGATTATCATTGTGAGAGTGATTTCAGCAATATTGTTTTCTGTATTTTGTGTGGCTAAGCAACCTTCAATTCCTGCCAACATTGTCTTTTGTTATCTCTAAGATTTGCCCAATTGAGAGAGAATTTACTGAAATTTTGTAGCCTCTGCAAAATGATTTACAAAGATGAAAGTTGTTGTTGAAGAATCGTTATACTTACTTAAATATTTGCAGAGAGTAAATGACATCATAGCCAACTACCCAGATGGTCACAAGGCAGCAGCGGTCATTCCTGTCCTGGACCTTGCACAGAGACAGCACGGCTGGACACCCATTTCTGCCATGAACAAAGTTGCGGACATCCTAGATATGCCAAGGATGAGGGTGTACGAGGTCGCCACCTTCTACACCATGTTCAACAGGTAGGGGCCTCTTTTCCAAAAGTATTGCAAGGTTCATGTTTTGTGCCAGAAAGTGACATGAACAATTTGTGGCTGGCTGATGACAAGCAAAGCTATTGTGTTGGCAAACTTCATTAACTTCCTTTAGATCAGCAGGCCTAATTTTGATGGGGTGGGGGGGGGGGGATTTTTTAGAACAAGCCTTTGGTGATTCAGTTTACCTGTGCTGCTATCATGATGTTGCTGATTTTGTACAATGTGCGTGGAGGTTACAGTCCTCATAATTTGACTCTGTAAGGATATTTTCTGATTCAAGGATATATATTCAAGGATATTTTCTGATTCAAGCCTCCTCCATGTAAATCTCATTTTAATACAAAGATTTGCTTACACTACCATTTGCAATTTCACAAGATGTCTTTCATTACCCATTACTTAGAATAGTCAATATACAGTTCAGGTTACCAAATTGAGCAAGGCATTGATGTTAGTGTATCCTTGATTCCTCATAACTGTTGACTGTCCCCTGTCTTTGTGTACTTTCAGCTCTTTTGAGGTATCCCCTTTAGCCCCACTACTTGTTGTGCTACTGGTACATGCTTGCTGCAGTCTTACCTTTTTTTTCTTATTCAGAGGTCATAGGCATTAGGAGGTGTTGCAGTGCTTAGTGCAGAGAAATGATTTATTGTTCATTGTGTTTCCACCCCCCCCCCATTTCTTTGCAGGAACCCCGTGGGCAAATACCACATCCAAATTTGCACAACGACACCCTGTATGCTGCGAGACTCTGACTCGATTCTGGACATCATCAAGTCAAAGCTAGGTAAGGTTTCACCAAGTGTGAGATTTAAAGGGTGTGTACAGTTCTGGTCGAGGTGAGGATTTAGCTTTTAACGTTTTGTGAGATATTCAGAAATCACTCTATGAGATGTCAAAGAGCATGCAATTCTAAGGAGTATCAAAAGTTTATTCGATGAAAATCGGTTTTGAAATGGCTGAGATATCCAAAAACAAGGTGAAACAAAGAGATCCTAATAAAGTTGTGGCATGTCGCCTTTTATTATTAGCACTTTTTTTTGATATCTCAGTCATTTGAAAACCAATTTTCATCAAATAAATGTTGAATTCTTCTTAGAACTACATGCTCTTTCATATTTCATAAGAGGCTTTTCATTATATCACTTAGGAATGTTCAAAACATGAATCCCCACCTCAACCAGTACTGTACAGTCCCTTTAAGCTTATCAGCAGCACTCTACTTGTCCCCTGGTCAACCATACCATCATGTAGGATTTGAAGATATGTTTGGTACAGTTCTGAGCCACATCAAAAAGTATCTCTTGTGTTGAGATTTGTCTGAGTTCAAATCCTTTTCCAAGTTGCACAGAGATGTTCATGTTTTTATGATGTGCCAGTAATGCGATACAATTTTTATGCCTCCACCACGAAGTGGTGCCGGAGGCATTATGTTTTCGGGTTGTCCGTCCGTCCGTCCGTCCTTCCGTCCGTCCGTAATGAATTTTGTGGACAAGGTAACTATCGAAACCTGTTGAGGTATCCTAATGAAACTTGGCATGTATGTGTATTAGGGGGTGAAGTTGTGCCTATCAACTTTTGGGTGCACATGCTCAAGGTCAAAGGTCAAAAGGTCAAGGTCAAATACAAAAAATTTCAATATTTCCACCATATCTATTGAATGCCTGAAGATATTTTCTTGAAACTTAGTGTATACATGTATTACCCAATTAAGATTCTCTGGTGAAAGGTTGGGTCATAAGGTCAAAGGTCAAAGGTCAAAAGGTCAGGGTCAAATACATAAAATTTCACTATTTCCACCATATCTATTGAATGCCTGAAGATATTTTCTTTGAACTTAGTGTATACATGTATTACCCAATTAAGATTCTCTGGTGAAAGTTTGGGTCATGAGGTCAAAGGTCAAAGGTCAAAAGGTCAAGTAGAAATATTAAAACTTCTTTTTTTTCTCTGTACCTTGGAAAATTGTTCAAGGTATCTTCATGGAACATAGTATATACATGTACTGACTGGAAGTGATTATCTAGAGAATGAAGGGTTCATGGGGTCAAAGGTCAGGGGTCAAAGGTCAAGTGCAAGACTTCAAAATTTTACTATTACCCTCATATTTATGCAATGCCAGCAGGGTTATTTTTTTACACTTGGTGTATGCGTGTGTAACCTAATAAAAATTCTCTGGAAAGTTTTTTTTTCTCTTTTTGCCTCAAAGGTCAAAAGGTCAAAGATCAATTGAAAGTGCTGAACTAACTTTTTCCTCCATATCTCGGAAGTGGCTCAAGTTACCTTGAAACTTAGTACATATTATGCATGTTCTACCTGAAAGTAATTATCTCATGAATTTTAGGGTCAAGGGCCAGATGAAAATGGAAACAATTTACTATTCAATTCAGAAATTGCACTTTTTCTCCACACCTGTACCTTGAAAATTACTCAATGCCTAAATGTATAAATGGTTCAAAGTCAAGTTAAAGTCCTTAAATCCCTAGATACATGCTCTCCTATTCATCCAATTAAACCTACGTCAAGGAAGGTGAACATTCAACACATTTGTGACAAACTTGTCATTCCAATATTTTGCCAATTTTGTGAAAATGTAATCACACAGTGTCCACATGTACTATCTAGACCTATTGGGAAAATCATGCATTATGGCGGAGGCATACCAGTCGCCAAAGCGACATTTCTAGTTAAAAGCTAGGAATCGCTCTATGCATGAATGAGTAAAATCATTAAGTGTTGTCAGCATCACTAATGAATGAAGAATTCTAAGTGTAGATAACTAATGGTGTTCAACAGGATATACCCCCATGAATCAGAATCTGTGTGTAACACCAAACTATGCCAATCATAACTTTGGTCTTTGGTTTATTTCATTGAGCAATGTGTCTCTGCCACTACTGCAAATTATTTGTTTCATGTGTGTCTGCATGTCAATTGTGTCTTTATACAAATGATATGAAGTCCATCCCAGTTCCCCTTTGTAACAATGTGAAATACTGCTCTGAAATATTCATTCAGCCCCAGTAATCCATTTTTAATTGGTTTTAGTAATGGGAGGGTTTTCTCCAGCAAAAATCTCGCAAAAGTAGCATTTTGGGACATCTGTTTTACATTCTTGTCTCTTTCAATCACCTTCTCACTTCCAATCCTGTCATATATTGCCAATTGTTACTTGGGCACAGCTTTAATTGAAGCAAAACTTCATGATTATAATCACTTCTGCTCCCTCTTGGTGTTCAGGTATCAAAGTTGGCGAGACGACAAAGGACAAGATGTTCACTCTGACTGAAGTGGAGTGCCTCGGTGCCTGTGTGAACGCACCCATGGTCCAGATTAACGACAACTACTACGAGGACTTATCAGTGAAGGACATGTCAGAAATCATTGATGATCTCAAGGCTGGCAGGACGCCCAAGGCTGGACCAAGGTTAGTTTAAAAAAGAAGAAGAATGATCAGTTTTGATGTGGTAGTGAGAAGTCTCGTTTTGCACTGAGAAGAAGTCCTGCCAAAGACTATTAGCTGTTTTTGTTGAAGTAATTTCTGTAGAAAAGTGAGCCTCACTCTCTCTTGCTCAATGTTTTGGCAAGGCTTTGATTGTATTTAATGAATGCACAAAGGGTATACATTGGACTTTCTCATGTAACCAGTGACCAGTAAGTAAACTGGGTGAACAGTAGTGTAAATTGTTTCACTAGTGCAAATGATTCAATGCCAATAGCTGAGCTTGTGAAATGACTTTGTCTTTGCAATGTGCATGGTGATAACACACTTATCTGGAGGTCAGAGTTGTATTCTTTTTAAAGAAGTAGCTATATGTTTCACAGAGAACTGTTACAGGAGATACCTGGTATCCATGAGATGAATTTTACTGCGATGCAGGGGGCATTTCAATGAATGAAAAGCATCAGGCAACATTCCATCATGGGTGGAAACTTGCTGAAGAAATATTGATAAATGTCAATATAAGGATCACTTGAAAATACCTGAGAGTTAACAATGAGCGACCCCCCCCCCCTCCGATTTTATGAAAGGGACAGTGATGCATTTATTTATGAGTGATATGATAGTGTTCATGCCAAATTGAATGGAAATGAGAAGCATATTGTATGTGTCTGTGAGTTTTAGACTGTTACAGTTGTAACTGTGTTAGGCAGTTCAGAATTTTCAACCGTGGAAAAAAAGAAAATTGTGCTGCATGTCCTCTATTTGATAGGTAGTTAAGTAGAAGCAGTAGTTACACTGATGATACTGGTACCGGTAATAATGATGATATTAAAAAAGTCATTATAATGTTGATAAGAGTAATGATAATGTTATTACAAATGATGATAATCCTAACAACATTGAATCATAGCAATATCTTTTATGATATGGCCAACTTCTTTATTTGTACAGTGGACTCCCATTATAACTAAATCCTCAGGACCGGCATTTTTTGTTCATTATATCGAAATTTCCTTATAACTGAATAAATATACATTAACCCCCCCTCGACGTTCCGCGCGATGTATCGCTATCGCGAAAAGCTATCGCCGCGACGTTTCATGACTTTTTTCTTTTGAGTCTCCCGCATCTTTTGACACCAAATTTGCGATGCCCAGGCGCGCGGTTCCGAAGTTGCGCATAAATATGTACATGCATGTCAGACCAGAAATTGCTTAAAAACGTGAATTCGTGTACAATTTCAATGCAAACTGTGCTTAACAGGCAAATTTCATAAAAGCATGATTATTTGGGGGTTTTATTTATCAACATTAATAAATAACATATTTTCTTGTTCGGAACAATGTTGCGGACAAATTTCATCGAAAAAACAATGAAAAACATAAAGTCGAAAAAACAATGAAATGCATAAGAAATTCAAAAAACAAAATACTTAAGAAATTTTTTTCTGATAGCACAATTTTTTCTCTTACATTTGCTAAGGAAACTAAAAAGAATATTTACACAAAAAATGTGCCTGTTGTGAGCTTTATTGAGTGATGCTTTACCAAATTGTCTGATTTCATGCATTGTTATGCATAAATTAGCATAATTTAGCATAAATGTAATTTTCAAAAAAATTAACTTCATGGTACTTTTTGTTACGTCATAGGCAATGTGTGTGCCAAGTTTCGTCGCGAACACGCGGTCAACGGCCGGGATCTGGAGGGGGCCCTGGGAGGCCTGAATTTGTACTTTGTTGTAACCAGAATTTCGTTATAACCGTGTTCGTTATGACTGGAGTGCACTGTAGTTGTGATGAAATAAGTGAAAAAGATATTGGAATGTGATAATTTGCAGCCTAGGTTTATGGAAATTATAGAAATGTTGATTGTGAAATCTTATAACCAGCATCCTATTTCTGTCTCTTATCAACAGGCGTAAACGCTTTGCATCGGAACCAGAGGGCGGTCTGACGAGCTTGACGGAGCCACCAAAAGGGCCTGGCTTTGGCGTTCGAGATGATTTGTGAAATGGAGATATTTTTATTGTTAAATACTAATTATAGATATGTATGTTCTGAATGTCAATAGCCCTTGATGTGTGGAGAAAAAAGTTTCTCCGTACATCTGTAATGTCTTTGCTCTTTTTCGTTCGAGTATTAGACATAACGTTACAGGATGAACATGACCAGAGTGTTTTTGTTAAAAAACACACCTTTGTCACATTTTCCACTCTACAGTGTTTGTGAGCAGATATCAACATTGTCTAACTACCCCATTTGCAACTCCAGTTTGTGTGAAATTTCAATGAGTCGCACAGTATGCATACCTTGCAGTGACATTTTAAAATGCAATGTCCAGATTTGCTAAGGATCAGCCCAAGCACTTATCTTATTGCCATCTTGTAAGAGTTGATATTCTTGAATGTGGAATCTGTGAAGAATTCTGGCAAGGATACTGTATAAGCTGTTATTTTTGCATTCAGATATTTTCAGGAATGAGTTCACAGACATTTTTGCGAGTTGTTGTTTTCGTGATTTTGACACCGATGCTGTCATAAGTGCACTAATAGTGCGTGTCAGTTCAAGATATTTTCGCATGTCATTAAATTGTGTCCAACAGTGATTCAAAAAATCACAAAAATTAAACTGTTGAAAAAATAACAGCTTATACAGTAGTCCACACCCTGCTTTTCAAGGAATGTGAATGGCTTCCAGTAGCAATTTGTCAAGATCTTGATCGGCACTGTACCAAAAACTTGTCCATTTTAGTTCAGCTTGTAAGCTGGCAGGTATTTCATGGTACCCCGTTTTCTCGAGGTGCTTTTTGAGCCAGAGGAAAATCTTAGTGTGGATTGCCCACTGTATTGAAGATACTGCCTCAGGGTTGACAGTGGTGTGTAATAGGATGTTTCAGACTATATGTATTTATGATTGTTTGGTTAGAAACAGTCAATTGGTGCATTATCCTGCTTATGGCATTTCTTTCTTTCTCTCCTATTCCTCACTGGGAAAAATGCCCTCCTTGGCTCACTCAATACTGTGTGCATATGCCTGCCACTATTTGCCAGGGATTTGTCGAGAAACACCTGAATGTGACGAGTCATGTTATTAAATTCAGATTTGTGATATGTGAATTCAAATTGATGCTTGATGTTTTCTATTTCTGTTTCCTTGTGTATACATACACTGTCATGTTTTACTGTTCAATAATATTTAGGGGGAAAAATTAAGAAACATATTAAAGTGGTACTGTTTTCAAAAGTTTATCTCAATCATTTAAAGTTTGCTGCTCTTTTGAGATAGAGAGATCACAAGGGTGCCATTATAAGAGCAAATTGCAGTTTATGTTTTTATGTAGATTTCCTTCTTTTCTTATGGTTGTATTACTTCAACTGCATGATATGTCCAGCAGATTACATTCCTGCACCCCATGTCTTGATTCTTAAAGGGGATGGCTAGTAACTGATCGGTGGGAATGCTGGGGATGATTGTTCCAATCCTTGTGGGATTCATTTAAGAGTACATTATATATCTATTGTTGTGTGAAAATTATTTGCTTCAGAATGGTCTCGTATTCAAGTAATGTGCAGTTTCCAGGTTAGCATGCCTGTACAATGACAGAGCATTAATCTGCCTATTACTTGAATATGAGACTGTTCTGAAGCAAATAATTTTCACACGACAATAGATATATAATGTCCTCTTTAATGAATCCCACAAGAATTGGAACAATCATCCCCCAGCATTCCCACTGATTCCCATTGATCAGTTACTGACCATCCCCTTTAAAGAATGGTCCGAAGACATGCATGTGTTTAAAAACAAAACAAAAACACCATATCTCTCTCTCTCTCTCCCTCTCTCTCTCTCTCTCTATATATATGTATATATATGTATATATATATATGGGCCGTGACATGAGAAAAGGGCCCTTAGGGCATTAAATACCGAAAATGAGGTTTTACCTCCACATTGTAGAAGAAACTCTGACGTATTTAGATATGCAAATCTTTTTCTGAAATTCCAATCCTAAATGACCCCATTACGACATTAAAAAAGCATGTTTTGCCCAAATCCTGTCACTTTTTGATACGTCTATGCGTGTGCGCGTAGTTATAGCCAGGTGATCTTTTTTGCGCGTATTGCTTTGTCAAACTTCCGCGCGGTTTTCTGGCGTTTGCGCGCAGCGGTGCTAAGGGCCCTTTTCTCGCGTC
The DNA here is from genome assembly GCA_033980235.1 of Diadema setosum. Lineage (NCBI taxonomy): Eukaryota > Metazoa > Echinodermata > Echinoidea > Diadematoida > Diadematidae > Diadema > Diadema setosum. Next base: position 30,013,099 of record CM067066.1, on the reverse strand, counting down.
ATGGCTCATATATATATAGTGAGAGATTGTTCCCTTCCCAAACATGTGGTGCCCTCATTGTGGGTAGCCTATAGTGAAATTAGATTTGAAGCGGACGTTGCTCTCGATCTGGTTCGAGAGAAGCGTCCGCCTCAAGTCTATTTTCTTTCACTATATACACACATGTATGTATGTATATATAAATATATATATATATATATATATATATATATATATATATATATATATTTATATATACACTATCATATGTTTGTATGTATATATATATTTTTTCCTTTTGAAATAAGTAGTATGTGATCATGTTATTTTTGCAAGGGTTCAATATATATATATGTATATATATATATATATAATATATATATATATATATATATATATATATATATATATATATATATATATATATATATATGTTGATAAGGTAGTCCACGTGTTGGCAAGATAAAAAGATAAGTAACAAAGCTGCAACAAAGTTCATGCTGTATTCGCCAACGGTTTATTTCTTCACACAAATTTTCGAGCGTCTCGCCGCCCTTTCTCAAGTGTTGATACCCTTTCTCAAGTGTATCAACACTTGAGAAAGGGCGGCGAGACGCTCGAAAATTTGTGTGAAGAAATAAACCGTTGGTGAATACAGCATGAACTTTGTTGCAGCTTTGTTACTTATATAATATATACAAGTATATAATTTGGGGCATGGGGGAATTTCTGTGTGAAAACCAGGTATCCTAAGGGGAATATTCGATTCCCCTTAGCGTTTTTCAAGGTTGTTTACGAGTTTTCCTGTACCCCTACACTCTTGAAACTGCACAAAATGAAAACGCAGAGGGCAGCAGAGAATATCACACAATCGGAGAGTTCTCCTAATGCACCCTATATTTCGCCACATGGATTTGTCACATAATTCACCTTAGCGCATTTTAATGCACTAAGGAGCAATTGCTAATGTACATATGATGCAATATTAATCCTATAAAAAAAGGAAATATCCTTTTGTTATACAGTAAAGTTTAGTTAGGCTACTAGTTTTCATTTATCAATTGGAAACCTAATTTTGGTTAAAGGGTGTGTACAGTTCTGGTCGAGGTGAGGATTTAGCTTTTAACGTTTTGCGAGATATTCAGAAACCACTGCATGAGATGTCAAAGAGCGTGCAATTCTAAGGGGTATCCAAAGCTTGCTTGATGAAAATTGGTTTTGAAATGGGTGAGATATCCAAAAACAAGGTGAAACAAAGAGATCCTAATAAAAGGCGTGGCCTGTCGTCTTTTATTATTACTTTTTTAGATATCTCGGCCATATGAAAACCAATTTTCATCAAATAAACGTTGAATCCTTCTTAAAATTACAAGCTCTTTCATATGTCATAAGAGGTTTCTCATTATCTCACTTAGGAATGTTCAAAACATGAATCCCCACTTCAACCAGTACTGTACACTCCCTTTAACCCCCCCCCCCCCACACACACACACGCACCATAAAAACACAAAGAAAATTTTAACACATCAGTTTTGTGATTGTCAAGTTGTACTTGTATAATTTTCTCAATGTTTACAATCATATCAGATATTCATTGCATATGGTATAACAAGATACAATATCTTCATGTCGTCTCAACAACATGGAAGGGATTAATCTTCAGCTGAAAAATGCCTCTACCTATCAAATTACACATTTCAACACTGCAACAAAGCATGATCATCTTGACAACTGAAGCATATCTTTCAGTTTAATACACACAAGCAGCATATCAGCTTCTCAATTATGCAAGGAGGTTCACCTTTCAATCAAATGACATTTAAAGCAAAGGCACCTAACATTCCCTATGGCTCCACACTAACTTATTTCTCTGGTGGCCCATTTAGGACACTGAAATCTTTGAATCTGAAATTTTGATGGCCTGAAGGGAGATAATTGTGTAGTGGCCCAGAATGAAAGACAACATAACAATCCATTTTAATTCTTACTTGCCCAATTGGGCCACCAAAAGATAAAAATCTTTCAAAATTTGTTGGCTTAACATCAATTTACACTGAATGTCAAGCCCTGCACTTCCTGTAAATCATTTTGCACGGGATGTAAAAAACAGTCTTTCTCTACTCTGCTCTACTTGCACATTCTTAGGATTCAACCTGGCCCCTACAGTGAACAGACAATGATGTTTAGTGAAGACTTCTGGGCAAGTGTACACTTGTTAACCTTCAAAGCACTGGATGTTTCTGTTCTAACTTTGGCATTTATTGCTACGAACAATACATTGTGGGTACATTACTACTTCTTGGCTTTAAATTTCCAAGCAGATGATATGGCATAAAATTAGACTTGACTGAACTTCTGCAAATAAATCACTTCAATAGAAACATCTACTATCGAATGACAAGGAGCGGTGTAGACATTGCCTTACCCATAAGTACATTTTTTGCATATACAATTTTTTAACATACATTAATTTTCTATGCATCAAATGCAACACAAAAGAAACATGAATTAGAACAAGAGAAACACACACACACAAAAAAAACTTCTTAAATGGAAAGAAAATAAAACAGATTGAACAGTGCTTGTCAATTTTATGCACCATCAAAGCAACTCCAACTTGAGCAAAAGAAAAAAAAAGAAAGAAAAATACAGCTCACGAATGTTAACAGGGTGCATTCAACTCAAATGTATGTATTCCAGATTGGATTATAAGCTATTAATACTCATAATCATAACATATGACACAGAAGTACATTTGTATACAACAATATGTGACCAATATCTCAATAAAATAGTCCCAGTGACTTCCCTTCATGGATATTATCTGGAAAAGGATGCATACATGATACATGATTACAGAAGGAGGATAACCCTAAAAAACATCTTAACACTTTTGCAAATACATTGCACTGTTTTACATTAATCTGCCAAAAATATTTATAATCAAGTAAATCATGACATATACTAGATAGTAACCCATTGAGCACCAAGAAATAACAAGAGAGAATGATCATTCTGCATTCTTGCATCATGCACAACAGGCTGAAATGTGTTCAAGCTCTTGTTAAATTCTCTACAATGAACATTTCAGCAAGTTTAAGGATGAAAGAAATAAGCTACAATATAAACTACTACCTAGACACTTCAATATGAACATTTGGAGATATTGCAACATGATTCTTGGTAAACTGTGTAATCTCTTCAGCCATTTCATCTTCTGTCCACAGATTTTTGGCAATATACCTCTGGATCAAAGCTACGATACACCCAGAATGTTTTATATCATTCAACTTTGCACAAGCTCATATCATGATTGGCATGACTATCATGAGACATGACACACAGTCCAAGACAGCATCCTGCCAAGTTGCACTGTATACCGCTATCTTAGTATAGGCCCGTTCACACACAAGGGAAAAAGTGCGATTTAAAAATCGATTTTCTTATCGCGATCAAAATTTCGAAATTTTTTCCAGTGTGGACAGAAAAATCTCACTAATTACCGCGATCCTTATCGCGATCCAACTCGCACTATTAGTGCGATTTTTCAGAATAATCGCAATTATTTTGCCAAGCGTCGTGTGTGTGAGCGCGATCGAGATCCGGAAATCAGTATTTTTAATCCCATCGTTCGTAGCGCATGCGAAACTCTATTGGGACTGCGGGGTCAGTCTTCGGTCATGCAAGATTCGCGCATGTGCAGTTTGGCCACTGATCGTTCTTTCCTTGCTGCGAAGTGCGATTTTTCCCTGTGTATGAACGGTCGACAAAAAAATCGAAATTTGGATCGCGACTGAAATTTCGATTTTCGTTGTTTGTGAACGGGCCTAATGTAAAAGCCAAACAATAGGCAACAGGGTGATTGGAGGACCATGACATTTTTATGCTCAGTATCATCAGGCAGCTACAAGGTGAATTCAATAGTAAAAAAAAAAAAAATTACAGTACAAGAAATGCCATGCAAAAAGAGCTACACCTTGTATATATGCCATCATTTGGTTCATCTGGTTCTAGATGCTATTCACCAGAATAGCCAGTGGAGGTTTTCCTGGGGGTGTTTCATAAAGCTGTTTGTAAAGTTACAAACAACTTACAAGCGACTGGTGATCAGTTCTTGTGCTGAATTATGGAAATTCTGATAAGTATAGCACATCAGAACTGATCACCAGTCGCTTGTAAGTTGTTCGTAACTTTACGAACAGCTTTATGAAACAGGGCCCTGGTCTGAATATCTGTCAACCGACAGAAAGCAATGACAGTTTTATTGGTCTGAAGTCATTAGAAACCAACACAGGTTCTACAGACTAAGGCGGTATCACATACCATTGTACGATACATCATATACCTCTTTATACCGGCCTACCACGTCTCATTCTTTTGCATGAGACTCACAACTTGGGGGTCAACAAATTCACATGTTTGACTAGTTTTTTTTCACACCTCAAAGACCCCCCCCCCCCACAGAAAAAATAAACAAATAAAGACAACAACAAAAAAGAAGAAAAAACCCCAAATAAACTTAGAAACAAACAAACAAACAAACCAAAAACATGGATTTCCAATCACAGAGAAAATCACAATTTAAGCCATTTTTTTCTCTCCTTTTAAATAAGGGTAAATTCAAGATATTATACTATCTCAATATAATTTCTAAAGATGTTTGTATCTAATTTTCAGTAACAAATGCAGTCCACAATTTCAGTTTTTAGAGGCAGGCAGGTTTACAAACCTGACTGCCTACAAAATGATTGCTGCTACTCCTTGCAATAACCACTAAATTCCTACAGGAAGTGGTTATTGTTCAGTCATTGTAACCGGAGGAAAAAAAAAATGGCTTGATATTCATGAATACGGTACATATGGTACATATTCATAAGTATGTATCATATGGTACATATGATACATTTTGGGAAATTTTAAGCCAGTAGGAATATGAATAATTAAGTTTCAGAACATGTCATACCATGTACGAAGCAGCACTGCGCTGTTGCTATGCGGCGCGTTAGTTAAAAGTGTGAATTCCCCATGATATCCACAGCCAAAGTGGGGCGAGGTGATAAAGTTGTCAAATGTTTTCTTCACAGAATCAGAAACATGGACATTGTTCATGATAATTTTAGTTGATTTGTACTTTTAATATAATTGAATTTAGCTTGGTGAGTACTAAGAAAACAGATGTTAACTTTCTAGACCTTTACTTGTGCTTTGTGCCTCAGTCTCTACTCTCAAACAGTCGTTAACTCCTCCTAGAATTTATACAGAACCCTGCTCTTAAATTAGATGTTTACACCAACATCATGTAGACCTATGTACAGTTTAGGCTACCTACATTGAATACAAATGATAAATCAAAACTTCAGTTTGTTTTTAGCTTCACTTCTCTCACTTCCACGAACATGGAAGAAATACGGGAAACAGGAGAAATGGGAAACTACTCAAACACTCATTTTTTTAAAAGTCAAAATCACCATTTTACATCCTCTTACTGTTGGAGATTCTTATACTTTTTATGTTACAAAAACCTGAAAAGTTATGCATGAATATTAGTACGTATATTCATTTTCATTCTATGCTCTTATTGCAGCATACATGTAGTCTGTGTAATAAGCACACCTTTTAAATTAGGGTTATAAATATGAGCCTTCCCATTTTAATCTGAAGACCCATAATATTTCTTTGTTGCAGATACAATGGAGCCAAGTTGGACAAGAGCCCACCAGGTTAGAACAAATGGAAACCGCTGCAGTGTCCATGGCTGTTCAAACTGCAGCAGTGACAGTTTTTTCATTCATGTAATGCCAGGCACAATGCTTTCTGAGGCGGGGAAGTTCAATACTATTCAAAGAAGATGGCTTGCCTTCACTATCAGGAAACGCAAAATATCCATGGTAGATGTGCAACACTACGCCCACATCCTCATCTGCAGTGCTCACTTTAACCACCATGACTATGATGCATCATAAACAGGTTCAAGCTCAGAATGATACCTCCTACCCCTCTAAACCAGATGCTATTCCTATTCCTGCACTAAGTAGGACTCACAGTTCCTGCTGGACCAAATGGAGGCCCACGTACAAAGAGGGGCTACCGCTCAACCCAGTTTTCCCATTCAACTCCAAGAGGGGTTTAGGAAAGAACTGTCACAAAGCAGAGACCTATCACAGATTGCCTTTCATGCTAAAGCACCTCTGGCATCAGGCCATTGATGTCCATCCCTAAAAGGCTCACAGCTATGCTTTGGCCCTCAGGATGTACAGTGTACTTGAGGAGGTGCTCAAGTCTTGCCCTGTCTCGGGCGGGTGTCAGAGAAGTTGGTCTCTGAGACCAATGTCACCATTCTCACGACCCCGTGATGTGGGCGTCGCACTGACATTTCCTGGAGCGCATCCTCCTGCTAGGCACCCTGGGGTATGTTCTGATCCTGCTCATCAGGGGGTCCCATATCTCATCTATTAGTTCAGGGGGTGCATGGGCTGGTCTTTGAGCAGGTCAATGCATCCACTGCCAGTTTCTCTGGATGTGCGGATGTCGCATAGAGCTGTATTTACATATCGCTAGAGGGCATACTCATTTAAATCGCTGTGATCGCATGGAGAGCTCGCCGCCATTACTAAGAGTGGCAAGTGAGAGTGGCAAGTGCATATGCACGCGCACTGCATCTGCCAAAATTGTGCATGCAGACGATATTGCCAGTGAGTACTTGGGCTTTAAATAATTTTGTATTTTGTATTACAGATTTTCTAACAGCCATTTATGATTTATGTCGAATAATTTGAGAATTAATATCCCATGACAAGATTAAATGCATAGAATATATACCCTGTAGTATATACATGTATTCATTTGTATGATATGTCCAGGACTTTGTGTGAGAGAGAGAGAGAGAGAGAGAGAGAGAGGCCAAGCAAGAGGCAATAGGCTACTTGGACATAATGCCCACCGACAGACACAAGCACAGTATATCACAGCTATAGTAGACGCTTATAATTGACCATGTCAGTTACGCTGGGGTCGCTCATAACACACAAAGGGCATCCATGGACCACGTCAATTTCTATATGTGGGACAGTACAATATTTTCGCGATTTCGTGCCGAGTAAAGGAATGATATCCTTATGATTTCAGCTGGTGAGCGCTGCTGACCCATCTAATCATCACGTTACACCTTAGGTATCATCTTATAGCTGGATAATAATTTTCCTTTTACATGGTATGCGTTCGTTAGTGCCCTACAATGAAAAAGAAGACTCTTAGCGGAATTTTAGACGAGTATGTGAACCCATTATTTCCGGGACATCGGTAATGAATTAGCCATGCACGAAGTCGATGACCTTTCATGTCGCTCTTGGAAAATTTAAACAATATTGCATTCAGGTTTTACCCTTAACCTGTCAAAAAAAAAAAAATCATGTGAAAACGTAATTCAGTGATCATGATCTGCGGGGTCAACTCGATGTCACCCGTGCGAGAACTTGGATATTCTAGACGGGGTTTTTCGGCTTGCCGACTGACTGACAATGCGCAAGCAAGGGTTTGAATCTCCTTGGCGCAGGTAACATGCCTTGTATTGTCGGGAATCGTCTCATTCACGCTTGCGCTGAAACTCTGTCGGCCGGAGAATGGCGCATGGACTCGCACGCGGTATACACCTGATACACACGTACCGTGTAAGCACTGCGGGAACCAGGGAGGTGAGATGGGATCATGCGGGAACCAAGCACTGGCGGCACGGGGCCGTGCAAAATCGCACCCCAAAGCCCGACCCGCACGGGCCCGTGTGCCAGACCCGCACGGGTCCGTGCGACAGCGTGCGAGGGAGTATGGATCAGCACGCAGGCGTGCGGATCTGCACAGGGGCGTGCAGATCCGCACGGAGGTGCACGACTACGCACTTGCGCGTACAGGGGCGCACAGAGCCATACGCTCCCGTGCGAGATCGCACGAACCTGCACGCAGCCGCACGAAGCAGCCCCGTGCGCAGTGCGTGCGGGAGTAACATAACATAATGGTCTGACTGTATGCATGTACTGACTGGCAGTGATTATGTAGGGAATTTAGGGGTTAATAGTCAAAGGTCAGGGGGTCAAAAGTGAAGGTGAACTCATCAAAATGTCATTTCCCTCTTTTATCTAGATGCAATGTCTGCAGGATTTTCTCTTGAAACTTAGGGTACAACATTTTGTGTGCATGTATTACTCAATGCAGCTTCTCTTGCAAGTTTCTTGCCAAAAGGTCAAAGGTCAAGTGGAAGTGCTAAAAACTTATAAAAGGCTCAAAAGTTGGGTACAAATCCTGAAATCTCCAGATACCTGCACTCCATAGCCAATACAGCCATATTCATCCAATTAAACCTAGTTCAAGAAAAGTGAGCATTCAATGCATTGGTGACAATCTTGTAATGTTCATATTTTGCCAATTATGTAAAATTGTCATTACACATTGTCAAGACATTGTGTTATAGACCTATTCGGAGAACCATGTATTATGGCGCAGGCATACCATGGCGACATTTCTAGTTTTTCCAACATTGGAAAATGATGAATTTTGCCTTTAGAAATTTTGACTGCAAATGGTACGTCTATGATTCTGTGTCTATTATATCAGTCTCAATGATTAAAGTTGACTCAATACATGTAAACTATGATAAGTTGACATTGAATTGCATCCTTAAATATTTTTTCTCCTTTCATTTTGGTTAAATAGTCAACCGATTTCAAGAAAAACAGGACCCATAAAGCTCTTTAAATGCCCTCTGAAAGGGTGCACGGCAATCGTCCAAAGAATCGACACTCATCTGAGTACCCAACATGACCTGTCAAGAGGGTCCGCAGATATGAAGGGGCATATAGCTGCAGCAGCCCATCCATCTAATTCTGGAGGTTCAATTTTCCAGCAGTTGTTATTCATGTTGCAAGAAAGTCAGCTCTTACATGTATTAAAACTGTTGCAATCACCAATCACAGTATTTCTTTGTTTTTTTAGCCTGCAGCCACCTTCCATTGAAGTAGATTGATTCATTTGATTGATTGAATAATAGCATAGTTTCCCAGCATTTCATGCCTTTCTATGAGAAACTAACTGTGTACTGCTGCTTTCTTGCATAAAGAATACATTATTAGAGAAGATTTTGTTTATTTTCTACACATCATCAAGAGAAAAAAAAAATGAGTTCTTACGACGAATTATTCATTAAGAGAATGATCAATAATTAATGATTCTAAGAATATATATGTATATATATATATGTATATAGTTAAACTCGCCTAAGTCGACGTCGCATATGTCGAATAATCGCGTAAGTCGATGATTTTAAAAAGTCCCGATTTTTCCCCATTGACGTACGTGTATTAATTCACTCACAAGTCGAATTTTGTAAGTTGAATACTCGCTTAAGTCGATGAAATTCCAAGAACACTTTCACGGAAAAACCAATGAATTCACTGTGCCTAAGTCGAATAAGATTTTATTGTGTAATAAATCACTGTCATTTATTATTCATTATTTATTACTCATCATTATTTTGTTTGTCAGATGAGTTTGAGGTGACCAAAAAAAAAAAAGATCTAAAATCAAAATTCAAAGCGATCGCATGGGATCGTTTAACTCTCTTCGTATTTGGAGGTCTGCTGGTACAGCCCTGTCAGCTGTCGCGCTACGTACCTGTATGTACAGCATTCGTACAGTACACCACATGCTTTCATTTACATGTACAGTATTGAGCTTGCAGTGTACATGTAGCTTGGCTTTTGCAGCGCTGTGCAGTGGAGTGGTATAATGGATGAAGCTGCTGAGTTTTCAAAGCGGAAAGTAGGGGGAATTGCACCTCTACACGCATTTCAAGCCACGGTATGGTAAACTGGAATCAATCACTGCTCAAATATCGTTCATATTCACTTCCCCGAGGTTTAACAAGGGTGTAAAGTAATCGGACCTGTGCCATGCTAATGCACTGTCCATGCAAAGTTAGCTGCGGCCCTGCTGGGCGACCCGTGCTGCGGCACACCGCTCCAGCTCTCGGCTCCAGAGTAGACAACATACATGTACATTAAACATACATGTATGTACCTGTGGTGAAACTGTAAGTCGATTTTTTTTCGACTTACGCACAAGTCGAAAATCGCCTAAGTCGATGTGTTTTGCTCAGTCCCGAGGTGAACTGTATATATATATATACATGTGTGTGTATATATATATATGTACATATATACCTGGGTATTGTGAGCATTCATTTGTGTCATTGAAAGATAGCATTAAATGCTTACCGTACAACAGTGATCAGTTACAACTGAACAGAGATTAGTAATGGAATATGTAAAAGTTTTTCTTTTGCAGAAATATCAAAGTACAATTTCCTCTTTGCATGCAGTTAGGTGATAATGGACGAGGAAGGGCTGAATATTGCAATTGTAAATGAAATTATTCTCGTAAAATTATGCTACTTATGTTCTTTTGACAAAAATATGGAATTGCTAATCATTGTGTTAAACCTGCTGAATAGAAATGGAGAAAATATTGAAGCAATTTCAGCTTGATCTGATGGGAAAATGTGGGAGTGACAACAGTTCAACCGTACGACAGCATGTGAGTCAGTCGTCTGCAATGGCTGACATCGTTGGAGGGTTGAGAAACCTTTTTACCACAGAATCCCTGACAACGTAAGCACTATTTTTTTGTCTAAACGTGTGTTAAATTCCTCGCAGGTGTCTGAAGCCACCGAAAAACCCAACAACAATACGTAATATCTTTTTCTTTTTTCCATGCATTTTTAGAATAACCTTTGGCTATTTTTTAAAGAAGTATGAATGACAAAAACCATAACATGGTTTTCACAACAGTGTTTACTGACCCTGAATTACCTTTTATTTGTCTGTTTTTGAAAGATGTAAATTGTCTATGTGATGATTCATATAGAAATGAAGTAATTTTTTTTTTTTTTTGGGGGGGGTATATTTTGTATCCTTTTTAATTGTGCTTTTGGGGTTACTTTGCAATTTCTAAAGATTGTGACAAATTTTGTGCAAATCACCACAAATGTCTATATTGCTTATAACTGATCCAGTAGCACCACTGATCAAGAAAAAAAAAATCTTGGCGATACATTTCCCCTTTATTACCTTAAAGAAGAAATCCAGTTCCAAAATAAATTTGGGTGATAAAATGAAGTGAATTCTTCAGAGATTTATGAGAAAAGAGAAGGCTAAAATCTCATGAAAATAGGAAAATTATGAAATTTTGAACTTTTGATAAATTCTCCGAAACGGTTGTTGTACATAGGGTATAAATATGCATATGAGTGAGCTAACCATGTCATACGCTCACTATTTTCCATTTATTATGTTTAAAAAGATAGTGGTCAGTTAGATGTAAGAAGATTTTAATCTTGAGCATAATTGCATTTGAATGAAAAAAAAAGTGGACATTTCAAAACATTATGTATGAACTGATATAGTAAGTTTAGAGGAAATGACATGCTATTTTTCCATTTACATGCATATAGACTGTTCATAAACTGTTTTCTCCAAAAGTAGTGAAATTCCAAAATATCAAAACTTTCTTATTTTTCATCTGATTTCGATTAAGTCTATACCCTTGAACTCGTAACACTTTTCTCTTTCTTATCAAATTAATTTGTATTAAGTCTGGATTTCCCTTTTAAGATTAAATGTTTTTGTTACAAGTTATTTGCACCTTCACCATCCTCTAGAGGATTATGCTATCCGCCTCTTCATAGAGCAAAAGGTACCATGAAATTTGTAGATGTCTCCACAAGTTTGTGTTCATACTTGATAAGAAAAAACTGTAGTAAATCTATCATCGCATCACTCGATCAAAATGCAAAATTTAAATAGGGACCATCTACATTGTGCACACTGAAGCATAAAATGATAAGAGCCAATGGATTTCTCAGGAACTTGGCTCAAAAAGGTATGTGCTAGTTATAGGTTTTTTTTTTTTTTTAAAGTGGGACGTCTTTTTTGTTTTGTGTATATACATTATCAGCAGTAATGCTAACTTATTCAATGACTAGTGCTTTCTTTCTCAGCAACAAGTTCAGGGCATACTTTAAGAAAAGAGAATGTTTGCATGCATTTCAATTTCATCAATGTTGCGAGAGCCATGCTTCACAAAATTAGAATTCATGCAAAATTCCCTACTCTACATACATTGAATCCCAGTGGCAATTTGAGAATATTGATTGTGTTTCACAGTATGGAAATTACATGAAAGGTACATTCGATACTCCATTATGTAAAGTGAAATTACTCTCATTATTGATGTCCATTTTATGTCAAGATCCATTGTTTCATATGATTTAACATCAGTTCTTTTTATGACACCTAAGCATAACCAAGCACATGTGCGGACAGAATTACGCTCCCAAGACTAAACACATGTATTACGACACACTCTGGAAGTTCGGGAACTTTGTGGCCACATATGTAGGACCTCCAGTCTTCCCAGAACTGGAGAAAGATGACGTGAGGGCTATCCTCCAACAACTCCAAGGGTACAAAGACGGTTTGAGAAGGGCAATTAAGCAGAGGGAGGCAGAGGTGCGCACCAAAATCACAGGTACACCTGTTTTTGAGTTCCCTTAATTTTAAACACAGATAAGAGTATTACAGAGTAAAAATGGTGATATTCTCTGCAGTGGAGATAATGCAGTTAAAATTTCTTACTAAACAGTCACATAAACATGTAGGTACATGTTGAAAGTACAGTAAAACACTGTCATAGCTGCCATCGAAGGGAAACAACAAAAGTGACCACTGTAGACAGGTTGGTGGCCACTTTGAATTTCAACATCAGCAGGAGGCCGCCATCACAGACTGGTGGCTGCTGTGACAGTTTTAACTGTATACTTCACACTGTGTTGTGTCATAGTACATTGACTTATTAATTTGATATTGTGAGGAGTGATGTCCAATGTGAATGTATTTGCCAAACAATAGCATGGCCAGTAACCTAAGATGTTTGTGAAGGGTCAGGGGTTATATTTCTGTTGCCATGTCTGGGTCTCATCAGTTAATAAACAAGCAAGCAAATGAAAGGCCTCCTGAGTAACTTCTGCTGCCGCTTTCATGGGTTTCTTCAGTTGACAAGCCCCCCACCCCCCCCCCCCCAAAAAAAAACCCCAAAAACAAAACAAAACAAACAAACAAACAAACAAAACAAAACAATGACAACAACAACAACAACAAAAAAACATAGGCTTTACCTGTGCTCCCGCTGCAAAGTTTCTCACGTTACAGGAATTTTCTCCATAATGGTAAAGTTCTAGAGGAGGGAAAAGGTACACTCATAGTTGTTTATTGGCCATTATTCAAGGCTGATGCTCGAGACTATTTGCCTTGCACAAGATGCTACGGCTATTTTGCGAAAAGTGACATGTGGAAACACAAATGCAGTCAGGCAACTGATGAATCGGATGCTACTGATGAACCCTGTAAAAAGAAACAAAGGACTGGACTTACGAAGGCAAGTAGAATGTTGCTGCCTAACACTCCTGGAGTAAGCAAGAGAACACATGAAATTTTAGCCAACATGAAGGATGACAACATAGCTAGGGTGGTCAGGTCCGACAGGCTAATAAAATTGTTTGGTGAAAAGCTGACTCTGAAGCATGGACACACCAGGGACCAGGAGGGGTATATAAGGCAGCGATTACATGAGCTGGCACAGATGTTGTTGGAATACAGAATTCTCACAGAGCAGCCAAATGCTCGAATGGAAGACCTTATATGCCCAAGGAAATTCCATGATGTAGTTAAGGCTACAAGACAAGCTTCAGGATTCAATGGAGAAATAACATCTACACAACTCCAAGCCTGGCTCTAAAGATTGGGCACAGTCTAAAGACATGCACTGAGATACTTTGAGGGGAAGCTCTTATGTCCGGTGATGAAGAGGTTGAAAGAAATGCAGAGCAGTTGCTGCATTGTACAGTTTGAACTGGGAGGGGGAGGTGAGCCACCACGCTCTGAGAACCCTTGAAGAGGCCAAACGCAACAACCCCAAGCTACTCCCATTGACAGAAGATGTGGTGAAGCTATCTAGATACCTTCAAAACCAGGCAAAGACAAATCATAAAGAGCTGCTGAAGTCGTCTGGGTCTGAAATGCAGAAAGCATGGGTGAAATTAGCTGAAGTCTTGCTGTCTCAAGTAATCGTCTTCAACAGAAAACGACCCGGCGAGGTGTCGAGAATAACATTGAGTGATTACAACAAATGTGCCAGAGGGGAGACATGTATAGTAGATGGGGCCCTGTCTGTAGTTGAGAAGGCACTGTGTAAGGCACTGTGGAGAGTTGAAATAATCGGGAAACGTTCCCGCACTGTTGCCGTTTTCTTCACCACCAAAATTAAGGCAGTTCTTGACACTCTAACTGAATGTAGAAAAGAGGCAGGCTTAGAACACAACAAGTACCTGTTTGGTATGCCGGGAGGTTCTGGTCATTTGCGTGGAACAGACACTCTTCGAAATCATTCAGCAAGGTGTGAAGCGAAAAACCCGGAAGTGCTGCGAGCTACCAGACTTCGGAAATATATAGCCACAGTATCTCAAATAATGAACCTGCAAGACAACGAGCTGGACTTACTCGCAGGCTTTCTTGGACACGACGTACGGACACATCGAGAGTATTACCGCCTGCCAGACTCAACACTGCAGGTAGCTAAACTCTCCAAAGTACTGCTGAAGATGGAGAGTGGGGACATCAGTGGTCTAGCTGGAAAAAGCCTGAAGGATGTGCAAGTGGGATCTGATGAGGGTATGAAATTTTACCCAGTGTTGGAATTGAGACCTTTGTACCCAAGACAAATATCAAGATGCAGGATTTTATGGCTTAGACAAGATTTTTCACAAGGGGATGACATGTACCTGCAATTGATAAGCAACAAATGGTGTCAAAATAAGCATTACAGACTTTTTTTCTAACCGCTTAAATCCTTATCTAGCAAACTGGTCTTAGACTCTGGGCCTCTGTATCTTTGTACTGTCCGTGAACACAAAGTCTCAACTCCATCATGACCAAAAACTAAAATTACATTTAACTTGTATGGCCAATGAACCAATAGCAGATTGTCAAGCCTGACTAACCCCCATTGTGCAGAATGTATCTAAGGGTATGATGCTCAGAAAATGTCCCCAAAGTCAAAATTATACTATTTTCTGGAAATTGATATGTAATTTTCAGAAGATGAGGATTTCTTACATGCAAAAAGATATAACATCTTTTCAGGAAATGGTATACATAATTTGGGGGACATTTACGTTCAGTACACACTGTATGGGTACTTATGTATAGCTTGTCATGAGCTGATTCTTGACAAAAGAAACCCATATTTACAAAGATAGTCATAGTACTGCTTAGTGGTTACAAATTGAAGTACCTGTCTTCCCTATAGAACTTGCAACATAGGTAATGTCTAGTTGTATGCTTTTGAAAAATTGTTTACAGAGTGCCTGTGCAGTTCTGATGATGCAAGTGAAGCAAGTGAATCCGAGTTTTGCACACCCGTGGTAGAGGAGGAAGGTAAGATCAGAGAATTCTAAGAACTTCATGTGCATTTTAGCAATTGAATGTAAATTTACTGAGTAGTGTGAAAAGGGCTTGTTACATGTACTGAAATGCTTGCCTCCGCCAAGGGAGGAGGTTATGTTTTCGTTACCGTTGGTTTGTGTGTTCGTTCGCTCGTTTGTTCGTTTGTTCATAAGTTAGTTAGTTTGTCCGTGTGCAAAATAACTCAAAAAGTAGTTAACGGATTGGGATGAAACTTGCGGGAAAGGTTGAGAATGACACAAGTACCAAACAATTAACTTTTGGTAGTGATCTGAGAATTTTTGGGGAATTTATGAAGGATTTTTGATATTTTGGCAGGTAGGGTCAATGAACTTGGGAGTTCAGGCTGCGCGTATTTGAGGTTTGCCTGCGCGCACTAAAGTGTGTGCTCTATTTTTTGCTTGGGTGAGGCGCGCTGTTTAGATGAGGGTTTATGACGTAACAAAGGCTTCTATATTGGGAAAGCAGACACCTTTCAGCACACAATGCTATCCATATAGCACTGATATCTCTATGAAAGAACAAGATCAGTGGTGAAATTGGTTTTTATGCTTGGCGGAGGTCTGCATTCTCAGAGTGCTTCTCTAGTTTACAAAATGAAACTGTTCACCAACAGCCTGGTGCATGTGTCCTTAAACTGCAAAGGGAGTATTGTTCAACATATGAGATACATGTATTCAGAAAAGATAACATTCTTTCAATTGTGGCAATGGTACTAGAATAACTGCCTCCTACTGATCCTCATCGAGAAAGCTACACATGATTATGCTGCCCTGTACCAGCCCCCATCTCCTTACATATGGACATTTTTGCTAGGAAAAACCTCAATACTGCAGGGTTCTTCTATTCTCGAACCTTATACATGTACAGCCAAGTTGGCGCAAAAGATCTTTAGTCCAAGAGCATTAGGTCAAAAAAGGCCTAAACCTGGACATTTTTGGTAACAAGCTGATTTTTTCAGGATAGGTCCAGAAAAATGTCTAGAATAACATACTAAAAGTCCTCATGAATCCTCTTTGAGCGTTTTCCGCAATCCAAGATGGCGTCCAAAATGGCCGCCATTTCCAGAAATTCTTATAACTTTTCAACCAGAGAACCCAAATACAAAATCTAAATGTCTAAATATATGTTTTGAAGCATGAAGAACTCAATAAAACACATATCAAGAGATGCTGATGCACGCAAGTACCGAAATCCAAGATGGCGTCCAAAATGGCCGTCATTTTCTGAAATTCTTATAGCTTTTCAGTCAGCTAACCCAAATACGAAATTTAAACGTCTAAATATATGTTTTGAAGCATGAAGAACTCATTGAAAGACATATCAAGAGATTTTGATGCACGCAAGTACCGAAATCCAAGATGGCGTCCAAAATGGCCGCCATTTTCTGAAATTGTTATAGCTTTTCAGCCAGGTAACCTAAATACAAAATTTAAGTGTCTACATGTTTTGAAGGATGAAGAACTCAATAAAATACATATCAAGAGATGTTGATGCAAGCAAGTACCGAAATCCAAGATGGCGTCCAAAATGGCCGTCATTTTCTGAAATTGTTACAGCTTTTCAGCCAGGTAACCTAAATACAAAATTTAAGTGTCTAGATATATGTTTTGAAGGATGAAGAACTCAATAAAATACATATCAAGAGATGTTGATGCACGCAAGTACCGAAATCCAAAATGGCAACCAAAATGGCCGCCATTTCCTGAAATTTTTATAACCTTTCAACTAGAGAACCCGATACAAAATTTAAGTGTCTTTACAAGTTTCGAAACATGAATAACTCAATAAAATACATATTAAGAGATTTAGACGCACGCATGTACTGATTTTAACGCTCGAGCTCTTCCTGATATGGAAAATGAGGTGCAAAATGTCACAATTTTATCTCACAATTATGTAAATAAATGTCAATATATTTTATAAGAAACTTCAAAATATAGTTCTTATGTGTGAAGTATACAAATAAAAGCATTTGCATGCTAACCTCAAGGAGTGTGTCCTTGTTACGAGAGAAATATTTCACCAACAGATTTGTTGCTAGACAGAAAGCCTACTAGAAGGCAATATCTGTTTACCACATGGTCTATTTTCGTCACCTTAAGCACATGAGATGACAATTTAGTGCTAGCCCCTTTTTAATTACCAATGCATTTGATGTCTAGCATGAGGTGAGTTCCAGTTGAAACTGTCAGTTATCACTTGAGAAGTAAAAACAATTCTTTGAAAAGTAAAGTTATTGGTACATGGAGGAGGGATACTCCTCTACCACACGAGGGACCTTTTTTGTTTCTTTTTTTTACTCGAAAGTGAAATACATAATGCAAACGTTTGGTAAGATATTGAATTATTTCCATCAAAGAGTAGGAAATTGGATATAAAGTAGTATTCAGGGAAATGGGCAATATGATTATGGAAGGGTGTGGAAGGGGGGGGGGGTCCCCTCCCCCTCCCCCCCCCCCCCCCCCAACATGAGGGGGATTTTGCATTTTCAGACCTGATATTCAGACATCTGATGCACCCTATTGGTGAAATATTAGATTTTTGTTTCCATCAAAAAAGGAACAAAAAGATATACAATCATGGAAGTGCTCGGTTATAGGGTTGCCTGCTCCCACACGAGGGAAAATTTCGTATTTTCGGACTAGAAATTCACAGAGCTGTTGCATCCATTTGGTGAAATACGCGATATTTGTTTTCTATTTGAAAACGTTAGGAAAAATATATATTCACGAAAGTGTCGGGGAGGGAGAAGTGTGAGAGGAGAATACTCCTTCCCATACCTCGGAAATTTTTGGATTTTCCAATTTGAAATTCAGAGATTTAGCGCACTCTTTGGTGAAATATCTGAGATTTGTTTTTGTCCTAAAAGTAAGAAAATATGAAGAGTTTGTTCGCAAAAACCGATAAGTCTATATTTGCCAAATGGAGATATTTGCGATTAAAGGTCAAGAAAAATAAAGAGAATAATGAAAAAAAATTTTGCTTCTTTTTACCATAACTTCAAAAATGTACCTTTATATGTAGTCACCAATATATCATTTAAAAGGTATTATTTTGTACTTTATTACAGAAACCATACTTCAAAATCTTCAAAAATCGACTTATCGGTTTTTGCAAACAAACTCTTCATATGTACTTATGGAAATATGCGGGGGAGGTGTATGAGGTGATGCACCTTCCCACAAAATGGAGATTTTTTTTTCACGTTACGAGTTTCATGGTGCGCTCTGCTGATGAAATACTACATTTTTGTTTCTATTAAAAAGTGTAAGTAGAATAAAGACTAGTATATTCAAGGCAATGAGCTAGTAGATGATGGGGGGGGGGGGGTCACTTTCGATTGGAGGGAGTTTTGCATTTCGATGATCGTCATTAAACGGCCTAATGCACCCTTGGTGTTATATAGAGAAAATTATCCATCCTCGAAGAGTAGATAATAATAGTCTCAATATCCTCATCCCCCACCGAAACGAGGGAGCTTTTACACTTGAATAGAAATGAAATAATTATATCATTTACACACATTTGATGGAATATTTGGGAATTGTTAATCAAAAGGGGAATTTAATATATGTTGGGGGAAGTGAGCGGTTGAAGAGTTAGGGCAAATTACCCTTCAATATGAGGGAACTAACTTTTGCATTTTGTAAGTGAAAGATCTACTGCACACTTTTTGATGACAGATTCGGAAATTTGTTAATCTCAAAAGTGTACAAAGTCTATGGAAAGGGGCCGAGCGAGGGACGTTTAGCATTTTTATGATTGCAACTGAATGACAAAGTGCAAATACTTAAGGTTGAATTTTTGGAAAATAATGATTGTACAGGCCACCACCTTCCCCAAGGAGGAGGGGGGGGGGGGGGGGGATGCATCCAACCCAACCTATACCCGTTTTCCACTGGACCTTCTGAGTTGTTGAATCTCGAAGATTATGGGCAATTCCACGGTAACTAGGACACAGGTGCCAAAAATTCAAAATGATATTTGTTTCAAACACCATACATTTTCAGACAGTACTTGAGTTGAAGTTTTAAGAATCATTATGTTTTTCAATAAAAGCGGCCATTTTGATTTTCAAAATGGCTGCCAAAATATGCCTATAACTCAATGGTGAAAAGAGTGTATTGTTGCATAACTTACTCTCTGTATATCCACTTTATTAGTACTCTAAAAAACAATCTTTCACATGTATGCAGTTACCAGAGAAGTCTTTTACCACATGATAGAAAAAAAAGCTGGTAGCTTTAAAGAATTTGATAAAAACTGTTAATTACTTTGATAATGATGGATGTAACGTCAGTTACCAAAAACAAGGAATTTTTAAGTTTATTCATCAAAGGAAGTGAGCTGTATGATGTAACTTGGGATTTCTAATGTATGCCCATATGCCTTTATTTTAATACCAAAAATAAGGATACTTGGCATACCGGAGAGTCAAAATGAACACTACAAAATGTGTAACGTCAGTTACCGAAACGTCATACACGAGTATGTAACGTCAGTTACCATGACAGTAATTATAACTGAGGCAAATTTTTTGACTTTTGGCCATTTCAATACATCTGGGAAGTCAACTTACAACAAAGAGCAGCAATCCCTTTCATAGGAAATGATGTCATTACCATGGTATGTCCATGGATATTTTTTTTTTTTTTTATTTTATTTCTAAATTCATTTATTCATTCATTTACCATGATTATCTTTTTTTTTGGGGGGGGGGGAGGGAAGCTTGAGCTTTCGATTTTTGATTCAGCACAAGTTTAAGTTTAAATCATCTGGAAGTTTAGTTTGCCACATGCAGTATATATGCACTCAAATTAGTACATTCCCAGTCCTACAGGATGATAAAGCTACCAAAGTTTGTAGGCCTAATCAGTGACATGATTGCATGTCAACCACATTTTCTACAAAAAAAAAAACAAAAACAAACAAACAAACTTCTGCACAGCTGTATACCAACAGTTTAACAATCTTCACCAATGTTTGCTTTTGCTGGCATTTTTCCTTTTTTTTTTCAGGAAGCTTAGTCAAGTTTCTACCTCAAGGCAAATGCACAAACAGATATTTCTTCTCTTGCACTTAAATGTGTGGTGTAGTTAACATGGCTCATCTTGTATTATGGTACGTAAGGCATGTACTCATTATTGTTCGAAACTTAACACTGATGTTGCTCAAAGTGAGAGAGGATTCTATAGGGTTTAAAAAAAAATGTTCATACAGTGTGTATTTGTTGATTACTTTATTCTATTCATGCAGGGACATTTTGTAATACAACACATGATAATTATGAACAGGAAGAGTTTTTTATATTGATTTTAGTATTCTTTCATTGCAAAGTCCGATTTTTTGGTATCTCGAATGGATTTGCAAGCCGTGATATATCAGTGAAAAGGAAAAGAAAAACAGTTAAATTACTTCAAGCTAGGAATAAAACAATAATGCTCTTTTGACCAAAAAAGCATTTATTTTTCTTCCTCACAGAGAAATACTAAAAGTGCGACACTTTTCATTTAAATCAATTGATGATGGAGATCATCAGGAGTTAAATAAAGAAAAGAAGGAGAAATATATCACAATAGATTTCATACATATTTATGCATATTTATGAGTTGATACATGTTTTTTTCCCCATGACCTGGAAGATATTTTGATATTTTTTTCAAGCACAAAAATATCCATGTTTTGTGTAGTAATACAAGGTATTATGGGTGGAGCACTATATGTGTAGATAAAAACTTTCCTGTTCATTAAAAAACAAACAAACAAACAAACAAACAAAAAAGCCCTTAGCCATGTCAATATATTCATACTTGGAACTGCTTAATCTATTGATGGCTCTGTGTAATCATAAATGTTGAATAAAAATTAAATCTTCAGACAAATATCAAGAAATATCCTCTTGTGCATTTACATTATTTTTGCCCAACTGTGCTATGGCATTGGGGGGGGGGGGGGGTGCCCCCTAAGGGCCCACCCAATATTATTTGTGTCTTTAGATTTTGTTTTAATTTGTTGCTGTAGTTGCCTGGGATTGTCACTGGTACATTGCAGCAGTATAATAACCTGTTAAATAAATTAGTTCTCTGTAAACCCCACGGTAAAGTATGTGTAACGTCAGTTATGTAACGTCAGTTACTGACATGTTTACCTTTAAGTTTTCATAGAATACAAAGAAAATGGACTACTGTTTCATTTCATTGTGTATTTATGACTGATGAACCAAGGTATGACTCCATATCAACCAAATCATTCTGAATGGTCAGAATTATGAAATATCACATAGCTATTCCCAATCATGATTTTGCATGTGTAAACCCTATGGCAAATGTAAGCGTAACGTCAGTTACGTAACGTCAGTTACCGTCATGCCTTCACTGAAATTGGCATGGTGGTAAAAGGAGACAACTAAATTGCACATTATTTTGCACACCTGTTCCTAAGAACCTAGGTGTATTGCCACATTAAACACATAAAGGCTAAAAGTCAGGGACATGAGATATTTCCATTTACATCTACACCATAATTTCCCATGTCCTTTTTCCGTAACGTCAGTTACCGACACATTTTCACTTGCTATGTGATAAGAAATGCAGTTTGAGAGAAAAACTTTCCACCTATTTCTTCATTCTCATGAACTTATTCATCAATGCTAATTGCAAGCCCAAGGTGCTTTCATTCACAAAACTACAAGGTAAACAATTTCATGAAAATCCTTACGTGTAACGTCAGTTACCGTGGAATTGCCCTTATGTTGAATTTCTTTGTCTCTTGAAACTGGCTAAAAACAGCAATTTTTGATAAACAAACGGCGGCCATTTTGGGCAATATTTGGTTTTCGGGAAGAACTCACGTGGTTTTATTTGTACTTATGTGCTTCATGATCTCTAAATAAGTATTTCGTTGGGTTTCTTATGTCTTAAAATATATATTTATACATTTAAATGCGTATCGCGATTACGTAGTTGGAGGGTTATGAGAAAAACAGGAAATGGCAGCCATTTTGGACACCATTTTGGATTTCTGAAAGTGCTCAAGTGCTTTATTTGTGTTTCAAAATCTCTGAATAAGTATTATATTTGGTTCCTTGAGACTCAAAACGTATATTTCGACATTCCAAGTGTGTACAGTTGAAATCTACTTGCAAAATTATGAAAAAAAAAAATCAGGAAATGGCGGCCATTTTGGACGCCATCTTGGATTACGGTACTTGTGAGCTTCAACAACTCTTGATATGTATTTTATTGAGTTCTTCATGCTTTAAAACATATATTTAGACATTTAAATTTTGTATTTGGGTTCTTTGGTTGAAAAGTTACAAGAATTTCTGGAAATGGCGGCCATTTTGGACGCCATCTTGGATTGCGGAAAACGCTCATAGTGGATTTATGAGGACTTTTAGTATGTTATTCTAGGCAATTTTCTGGACTTATCCTGAAAAAATCAGCTTGTTACCAAAAATGTCCAGGTTAAAACTAATACTCTTGGACTACTTTCCGTGCCTTTCACCTCAGGTTTGATTTTGGTTGGGCGCACTTTGTGGATTGGGTTGTCAGTCCCAGCTGGATCTCATGGAGGCAACTTTTTTCGCCAGTCGAGGCAAAATCAAGTGGAACAAGGCCCTCGTCAACGTTGGAGACATTGGTTGGGGCTCTTTGCCCCGACTTCGAAGAGGCAGCCAGCTTTCAATATGTTCAGCAGGGAGCATCATTCGCCACTCCATGTTCCATGGACCCATCATCAGACTTGAATGTTCACCACAAGACAGTAGTAGAAATGAGTCATCTTCCCATTCCCTTGACATTTCTCGCAGATCAAGCAAGCAGCGTGGAAGATTTTGTAGCTAATGTGCCAATAAACAGCTCACAGACAGCAAGTGAGCTGGAGAGGATCACATGTGGCCAGTCAAGCAACAAAGTGTGGTTTGAACATAAAAAAGGACGCATCACAAGTTCAGTTGTCCATCAAGTGCCGACAAGAGGGAGAAGTCTTCTCAGCGGTCTGGCAAGGCAGTTGACAGTGCTTCTTTGCTTCGGAGGGTACTGGGGTACTCTACGCCAAGTTCTAATCTTCCGTCCCTGAAATATGGAAGAGAACTGGAGGAAGAAGCCAGGAATGCGTATATCAAAGATATGAAGAGAGCGGGACATGCACATTTCCAGGCGAAGGAGTGTGGACTCCTTGTAAAGGAGGATTAGATATACATGTACATCTAGGAGCAAGCGCGGATGGTGTGGTCAGCTGCT
Organism: Diadema setosum; assembly: GCA_033980235.1. Classification (NCBI taxonomy): domain Eukaryota; kingdom Metazoa; phylum Echinodermata; class Echinoidea; order Diadematoida; family Diadematidae; genus Diadema; species Diadema setosum. The sequence continues at coordinate 29,989,311 of CM067066.1, read as the reverse complement.
CGTGCTGTGGAACAGGTATACTTAAAATAAAGTGTCTGTTTAGCTTATGGGCTGTGAAGCCAATGAGCACCAGTGTCCCATATGTAGTAGAATTAGTTGGGAAGCGAGCACATACCGTTGCAGTCTTGATGACACAAGAAATGAAAAGTGCTTTGGACACACTCTGTGCAAAAAGACTTGAATCAGGCATTGACAAGAAGAACCAGTATGTATTCGCACTGTCATATACAGTATGATCATGACAATGCACAATTCTTATGATGCGAACAACGCATATTTGTCAATAATCATGGGAGAAAATGTACCCAAGGAGAGGTGGGAGCAGTCTTGAGTTGAAGTTTTTTTTTTTCTTTCCTGTATATTTCCTTTTTCCTCTTTGCTAGGCTTTAATTTCTTCTTTTATCATACAGGGTGGCCCAAAAAGAAACGGAACACCTAAGATTTTTAATTTTAGCAATATTGTTCCTAATGTGTCATTATTTTGTAAACTATTGGAAAGGCCATTCTTTTCCCAAAAGAATGACACCAAGTTCTTTCATTTTGGTTAATGCATCATGGTTTTAGGACCATTTTTGTCAACCCTTGCAATTTTCGAAATGTGATCATATTGCACTCTCAGAGACACCGAAATCAGCGAGAATTCGGCTTGCCATAGAAGCAGTAACATTCACAATGTGTGGAATGTGGCTGTCATTGTCCTTTACCGATTGTGAATGAGACGACCTGACGACAATAACACTGTCCGCCCCACATTCCGCACACTGCGAACGCTACTGGTTCTACGGTAAGCCGAATTCTCACTGGTTTCTGTATCTCTGAGAGTGCAAAATGATCACATTTTGAAAATTGCAAGGGTTGACAAAAATAGGCCTAAAATCGTAACGCATTACCTGAAATTAAAGAGCTTTGTGTCATTCTATTGAAAAAAGAATGGCCTTTCCTGCAACATGATGACATATTTGCAACGATATTGCTGAAATTAAAGATCTTAGGCATTCCGTTCTTTTTGGGCCACCCTGTATAGTTGTTAATAATTGTTATTAATTGTTATGAAAGGTACAAGCCTGAATGCCTATTGTACGTGACTACCATAAAGCTAGATTGCTGACAGGTAAAATAGGTCGCGCAAAAATGCTGCATGTTAGATTAGATAAAGTTAGGGTGGAATCAATGAACTTACAATGAAACACACTATGATCACTAATTGCTATTTGCAGGCAAGACATCACTCTAATTGTTTATTTTGTACAATATTAGACTTTGTTGAGGTAATCATGCCTCGCTTACGTTTCATGACTTAAATCATAGCTTTAGTTATGTACCAATTAAGTTTTCTATAAAATGTTAAAACAAGTTCTTGATATATCAACCAACATGAATTGCTTCCACTACAGTAAACGTTGCCTGAGTGGTTGTTTTGTGCAGATTTACTACTAGATTTGCAGAGCGTGAAATGTAAGATAACATTTTTCTGCTATATAGACTAATGATGCACCATGCACAAGAAGCCGATCACGTGCAATAGCTACAAATGCCTCAAGTACGGCCAGCAGTCAACAAGTTTGTACCTTTATTCTTTTTCTCTGGTGTGAGAATATTTATGCACATACAGTGGACTCTCATTATAACGAAGTCCTAGGGACCGGCAGTTTTCTTTCATCATATTGAAATTTTGCCACTACTAAACAAATGAACAATAAAAAACATAAGAGCCAATGATTTTTCGACCTTGATTTTAATTTCGTTGTAACCATGTTCGTTATAATGGGAGTGCACTGTACAGACTTTTTTTGCATCTTATTTGTCATTTATGTTTAATTGTTATGTAATTTCATATTTCTAACATTATAACATTTCTATAAAATGTTAAAACAAGTTCTTATCAACCAACATGAATTGCTTCCACTACAGTAAATGTTGCTTGAGTGGTTGTTTTGTGCAGATTTACTACTAGATTTGCAGAGCGTAAAATGTAAGATTGCGAATGTGATCGTACCAGAGGGGAATTGTGCAAGAGTGGATATTCACTCCAAGATACACGAGGCAACTTTCAAAACTGGGAAACTGCTACCAAAACCAGCTGTCAAGACCGTCCCGGTCACAGCACTGAAGTGCGCTGTATATGCGAAGGATGGAGAAAATATTTTCTTTCTCAGTCTGTGTAAGATGACATTTTTCTGCTATAGAATTCAGATGTACCATGCACAAGAAGCCTTCGTACTGGATTTTCAACAGCACTGTTACAGATTTACCGCATCCAATAATTTGAACATGTACCTTTCAGAAAATGTTGCATGTATGGAGACAACTTCATGTACCATAAAAGTTAATTATCACTGTAACTGTTTTGCATATGATTTGTTTATACCACACAGATTGTAAACTCCAAAATACAGACATCAGCCCAGACACTTACATGGTATTTGAGGGGAAGATTGCGAAGGTGATCGTACCAGAGGGGAATTGTGCAAGAGCGGAAATTCACTCCAAGATACATGAGGCAACTTTCAAAACCGGGAAACTGCTACCAAATCCAGCTGTCAAGACCGTCCCGGTCACGGCACTGAAGTGCGCTGTATATGTGAAGGATGGAGAAAAAAAAATTTCTTTCTCCGTCTGTGTAAAATAACATTTTTTCTGCTATAGAATTCAAATGTACCATGCACAAGAAGCCGATCACGCCGCCAATTATTAAAAGTCAATTATTGCCTGCTACATGTGTATCATTTCAGGATTTATCTTCATGTTTGACTCTAGGGATGCAGGCTACTGTCAAGGAAAGGTGTCTTGAAGTAACATGTAAATTTATGATATCGTCCTTATTAATATGCCCAATGCCTTCTGAGATAAAAGGGAAAAAAAAAACAACATTCCTTACATGACACTAAAAGAGATTTTGTCAAGTGTCTGTAATAATTGTTGGTTATTAGTATTAAGCAGTGTGACTCAATTTATGAGATCGAGATAGGTTCCGCAGAGCTTTGTACTGGATTTTCAACAGTACCGTTACAGACTTACCGCGTCCAATAATTTGACACCCGATTTTCCTCCACATATCCTGCTGATTATACTATATATTCTTGATAGAGCCGCGATGATGCGTTCTCGCAAGAACAAGTATCAATAGGATATGTGTTTCTCAATTTCTTGGTTTTAATGGGAGAAACTTATAGGTTAATTATTGTCGGCATGAAATAATGTGTTATGCATTTTAAAACATCGGTCTACTTTTTGTCCCATCAATTTGTTTCATTGGTGGTCATTACAAGGTTTCACACAATGCGGATTTATTTATTTTTTCTTTCTTTTTCTTTTCTTTTTTTGCTACAGTCTTCTGTTCATTCCGTTCATTTTTATTCGTTATTTGTAATCTACAACAAAATAAGTTTTGGATTTAAAAAATATGCTCTTCCATTATATTGTCATGACAGATTTGACAATGCACTGCAGGAATACCAAGTGCTTTCTGAGAAAATGCAGAATGATTAATCACTTCGGACAAAAAAAAAGTTTTTGGCAATCTGCGATGCTAACGTGGCCTTTATCATTTACCTCGATGTGAACGTTAAAGGAAAAAATAGAAGAACTAGAAATGTCGCTCCGCCATAATGCATGATTTTCCCAATAGGTCTAGATAGTACATGTGCACAATGTGTGACTACATTTTCACAAAATTGGCAAAATATTGAAATAACAAATTTGTCACAAATGTGTTGAATGTTCACCTTCCTTGACCTAGGTTTAATTGGATGAATAGGAGAGCATGTATCTAGGGATTTAAGGACTTTAACTTGACTTTGACCCATTCATATATTTATGCAATGAGTAATTTTCAAGGTACAGGTGTGGAGAATTGGTGTGAATTTCTGAATTGAATAGTAAATTGTTACCATTTTCATCTGGCCCTTGATCCTAAAATTCATAAGATAATCACTTTCAGGTAGAACATGCATAATATGTACTAAGTTTCAAGATAACTTGAGCCACTTCAGAGATATGGAGGAAAAAGTTAGTTAAGCACTGTCACTTGATCTTTGACCTTTTGACCTTTGAGGCAAAAAAAGAAGAAAAAAAAACTTTCCAGAGAATTTCTATTAGGTTACACATGCATACACCAAGTGTAAAAAAAAATAACCCTGCTGGCATTGCATAAATATGAGGGAAATAGTAAAATTTTGAAGTGTTGCACTTAACCTTTGACCCCTGACCTTTGACCCCATGAACCCTACATTCTCTAGATACAATCAATTCCAGTCAGTACATGTATATACTATGTTCCATGAAGATACCTTGAACAATTTTCCAAGGTACGGAGAAAAAAAAGAAGTTTTAATATTTTTACTTGGCCTTTTGACCTTTGACCTTTGACCTCATGACCTAAACTTTCACCAGAGAATCTTAATTGGGTAATACATGTATACACAAAGTTTCAAGAAAATATCTTCAGGCATTCAATAGATATGGTGGAAATAGTGAAATTTTATGTATTTGACCTTGACCTTTTGACCTTTGACCTTGAGCATGTGCACCCAAAAGTTGATAGGCACAACTTCACCCCCTAATACACATACATGCCAAGTTTCATTAGGATACCTCAACAGGTTTTGATAGTTACCTTGTCCACAAAATTCATTACGGACGGACGGACGGACGGAAGGACGGACGGACGGACGGACGGACAACCCGAAAACATAATGCCTCCGGCACCACTTCGTGTATAAGGGAGACCACACCCACAAGCCGCTATGAGTGATCATAATTTACGATCTCCGAAATGTTGCACCTTGCTAAGAATGACTCAAGGGTGGATTTTGTTGAGAGGAATAAGGGAGACTATGGATGATATAAAAAAGCTTGAGTTTTCTCGTCACCCGCTTTCGACACTCTGACCGATTATCATCATGAGCAATCCTCGACAGTCGCGATCTCGGAAACGATCTGCCGTCTGGGATCATTTCCGAGTTGATCCAAATAATGAATGCAGAGCGATATGCATTCACTGTAATAAGGCTGTCTCCAGGGGGACAAGTACGAGACAGTGCACGATGACAAACCTCACTTGTCACTCGGCAAGTTGCCTGTATACGCCTCGACCGAGGACTGGTCAAAGGCCCCAGGAAACCGATGTTGAGGAACAAGCATCCACTACAACTGCACCAACAATGACGACTACGACAGCCAGACAGCAACAGACATCTGTTTCCTCTTACTTCACACGTAGCGAGCCCTATGCCCAAGATCATCCCAAGCATCGCCTGATCACGAGGAAAATCGGGTTGATGATTGCCGCAGATCTTCGTCCGTATAGCATCGTCGAGAACAAAGGGTTTAACGAACTCTTACACACGCTTGATCCGCGTTATCGAATTCCGTCGCGACCTGTCTTCTCGAGAAGAGTTGTTGCAGAGCTTTACAAGGAGGTAAAATCAGCCATAATGGCTGATATTCGGAGAACAATTACCGGAATAAGATTCACCACCGACTTCTGGAGGAGCGCACAACATATTGATTACATGTGTGTCACTCTCCACTGGCTCATCAAGGATGAAGAGATGATGGTAAGTTCAGATTTACAATATAATACTTCATTTTTTATACTTTAATCTTGTTATCAGTATTGGTGCTGTAAATTGCGAATATTTTGTGCCAACTATCCATCATGTTCAATTTCAACAATTCTCACATTTATTGAAATATCAGGTCGACTGGCCATTTTTTCTAAGGGGTTTATTCACTTCTTTGAAAATTTGTTGAGAAATACCATTAAGCATTAGTATTCTATTCTCTTCTTATATGTATTATTTTTCAAATTCGTCTGTTGCAATGTCTTATGAATTATATTGTCCATATATATAGGCCTATATCTTACAATTTCCCTGATACAGTATGATACTTGTACAGGTTAGATTATGGGGGACTGTTAATGTGAGACACAAATGAGGTAAACAAAATATGTAACATTAATTTGTATGTTCTCTACTTGTGACTTCTAAGATCTCATTATATTTTGAAGGGTATGTTGATAAATATTCTACATTACAATCAGAAACGAGAATTGATACTGATAATATGTTGATTTGTTTTGCATCTTCGTTTTTCATTTGCACAGGCACCCAAGCCACGAAGCGCTCTAGTGAGTATTTCTCACTTCCGGGAGGCAGCTACGGCGGAGAACATATGGGCCCGGTTAAAGGCCATCTTCCATGAATGGTGTGGAGATGTCATCGCCGGGATGGGGCTGATGTTCGGAGTTTCCGATAATGGGAGTAACATTCAGAGGTGCCTGCGTGACGCTGAAGAGCAACGCGAGTTATTTGGATCCGTGTCGTGCATGGCACACAATCTAAACATTGCCGTGCAAAGCGCCCTTACGGCGCAATGCCACGTCACAGACGGACTTACTGTGCTTCGAAAGGCAATTTCGAAGATAAACAACTCTGCACCAGTGCGCCGGAGATATGAGGAGTTGCTTCGCCTTCACTATCCCAACAGTGACAGACCAAAACTAAAACTCGACAACGAGACGAGATGGAGCAGCAAGCTCCAAATGCTGCGTGTACTACTGCCGCAACGTTTGGCGGTCGAGGCCCTCATCCAGGACCGTGTAATGAGACATCATGAAGTTCTTTTGCCAAGAAGCTACAGGCACTGGACGGCGGTGTGTGACACGATAGAGAGGGTGGTAGGGATGTTGGACCCCTACCATCAAGCCACACTGCTATCCAGCCACAACGAAACCACCCTCTCCTCATACCTTCCGACTTCCAGAGGGCTTCCAGTATCTGTGAGGCGTGCTCCCGTACAAGGAGTCGGGAGCACGCAGGATCACCTTCTAGGCAAGTGGGAGGAGATCTTGGATAACAGCGTTTTGTCGGAAGACAACACCCAGGTCTATCTTGCCGCAAGCCTCCTCGATCCACGGTAAATAATTGGATTAAACTGTCGATAACTGATACACCATTCTGAAAAAAAAGGGGGAAAAATCCAGTGCAAGATAAACATTGTTCGCAATACATAGTATATGTTTTGTTGTTGATGTTTTGTGTGGGTTTTTTTTTTGTAACGAACAGAAAGTAAAGTTTGACTCATGTCATAAGAATAACTAATAAAGCAAGTGATATGTTATTATTTGATTTGCATTATTACACTTTGTTAAAACCTTTGGCAAAGGATGTACTTGTAATAGCTGAATTTCGGTATTTATATTTTCCTCTCTCATTTTACATTTCATTGTTGTAGCTACAAGAAGAAATTCATTCCCCGCGAGAGGAGAGATCGAACGGTGAAGGCAGTATTGGATGCCACGGAACGTATTGCCCTAATAAGGGATACCGGGCGGGAAGATGCAGCGGCAAATCAAAGACAGGACGCTACCGAAGGTAAGAAGAGATGATATCTGGCAAATATTCAGCTGTATACTCTTTTGATACAGTGACCAAGATGCTGTGCATGTCAAGTTCTTCTTTGTTATGAAGACATTCACTTGCTTTGAATATGTGCATGTGATTAGTAAGGGGCATTGTAGCACACCTGTGTACAAAAATTGAAACTTGAAAACTTGAAACTTGAAAATTGTTTATTTCTAGGGGGTGAATATTTGTGTGCGGCCTTTGACAGAAGTGGGTACTTTCTTTTGCTGTCCAGTGTAGTAAAGACAGTCACAAAAGAGCTGCCGCAACTTCAAAACAGCATCTAAATGCCTTACTTGCAGAGCCCCGTCTACGTTTGGGAAAGAGAGTGGACAACTTGTTCAAAGTATATAAGACTGACAAGTGGTACAATGGGAAGGACTGCACTTTAGTATAGAACTTGGGCATGATGATGGGCAGCATTTGTACACACAAACAAAACCTTGAGAGGTTGCAAGTGTTTTACATTTTCAAGCATAACCCACAACCCAATGGCACTTACAAACACAGGTATCAAAGTTGCGGAGGAAGTACCTATGATCTTGAAGGCCATCCTGACGACGACTGGGATTTCATGCTCTTGCATTTGAAGTCATTGGACTTTCCATGCGAAAGAACAGTGTGCAATTGTCCTGCACTCTCGGGAATTACTTTGGCGATGAAGAACCATTTTCCCTGGCAAGATATGCCCTTTTGACTGAAAAGGATAAGGTTCAAATTTATCTGTTGACCAAAGAGAACAAGAGGGAATGAAGAACCTTTTAGCAATGGCGACATATGCCCTCTTGATTGAAAAGCAGAAGGTTCTGATTCATCTCTTGACCAAAGAGACCAAAGAGACCAAAGAGAACAAGAAAACAGAAACAGCTACAATCGTAAGCCATAGATTATATTTTTACATCACATTTTGATGCAGTGCATACTTTTATACTAATTTGTTTTTTTGTTTGCTTTCTTTATATTTCCATTTGAGAAGATGTCTGTGTATCCCATATTTAGCTGCACCAGCTTCCATGGGTCCACTTGGATGTGAAGTGGGATAGAGTCTACTTAACAACAAGAACTTAGAAAACCTCACAAGAAAGCTTCAGGATTGTGCAATTTTTGACTCATCTAGCCTCTTCAAAGAGGATGATTTTTTTTCAAGCCAGATGGGCTTCATCTTTATATGAGAGGTTCATCTATACACCACGCAACCACATACAGATCCCTCCAGAGCTGAAAAAATCCACACCCCTCAAAGCAAAAAAAAAAAACCAACACCTCATCTGAAGCCATTGGCCAGCACTGACCTCGATAAAGTCGTACAAGATCAGAAAAGGAGAAAAACTAGACACTGTGATGGCATCCCCAGATACAAGCTAGGGGAATTAAAGCCAGTGGACTATCCTGATGGTTTTAGACAACCGTCTAAACCAGTACGTACTGTTACTAAACCACAGACTCTACCGCCAAACCATCACCTACCAGAGTTACAGTACATCTCTACCATTCTTGAAACCATGGTCATCTGTTAACCTATCAGGAAATCACAGTTCATACGTGAAGGCCAAACTTTCGGTGAATTTCTCCCAGATTTTAATATGTTGTAGCTGAGACTTTGGGCTATCGTTAGTGTGCCCTTCGTTTTTTCATACGATGTCAGGATCATGTCAAAAAACTTGGTTGAAATTAAAGCTTATCATCGATGTATTGAAATATTTCTTCTTTCTGCAACTTTCTTTGCAAAAACTCAAGAAAAATACACCCTATCACCACCATATTTTGCACATGTTTAGTTCATGTCACATACATTATTTCATAAAATAACAACTACTTGATCAGACGCCATCTTGGGTATGTAAATCAGGGTCAAAGGTCAGAACCATGGCCATGGCATAAGAACATTAATCTAACGTTAGACTTCATTGCACATATATGTGTAATCTTTTGCAAATCTTTTCCGTTACACATAACCTTTGAGTTTGACTTCCAATTCTTTTGATAAATATCAAAGGTATATATATTTTATATACTAATAGACTGGCTAAAATAGTTGGAAACATAAATATCACGCTGACTCATGATAGTACTCTCATAAAATTATTGCGCTGGGTGACGCTAAGTATTATTTACATAGATAGTTAAAGTGAATGTGTTATTTTGACTACCCAAAGTCTGTGATGCTTTTCTCATGTTGCCAATTACAGTGAGACAGGTCACACAGATAATTTTATTTATTTATTTCTGAATTAATGCATGACAATGTTAACCAGTTGTGAATGTTATCTATTTGCTGTTAAATCTGTGGTGGATGTAATCCTTGGCATTATTCAGATGGCGAGGACTAGATGCTTTGAGGTTGTCGAAGTCATTGAAGAAAGGACAAAGAAGGACGGCAGTACCTTTTTCAGAGGAAGCGTGATCGAGAATGGAAACAACAAAGTTGTGGAGATGTACTGCAAAAGTGAATACCACACTACCGTGACAGCCCTCAAACTTCTAAAAATAGGCGAACAATTCGCTTGCGGGCCACTAAGTGACTCGTCAAGTGGCAGTGCTGTAAACTGCACGCAAGAAACCAAGGTACAGTTGAACCTCTATTATCCGGCCTCCCTTTATCCGGATCTCTCTATTATCCGGACGCAATCTCGCCGTGATTTTTTTTTAATAATTACGGGAAGAAAGGGGGATTCCCAACTCCTTGAGAACTCCTACCCAAACACACATGAATTACATATTACTTCCAACATATGATTAACATACATTACATCAAATTTCCTTCCAAATTGCTTACCTTCAGACATTTCAACATCCCGAAACATCCCCAAATGTAACAATGAAAAGGTTGCAGTATACACATTACTACATGTGGTACTACAATGGGCTACATCAGTACATGTGTATGTATATGTACATGTATAAAGCATTGAGTCATCTGGCCAAATCCCTTATCCGGATGAGCCTAGGTCCCGACTTGTCCGGATACGAGAGGTTCAACTGTATAGTAAAATATTGTTGTTTCTGCTTTATATTGTTATTGTTATTATTACACAAGTCATTTTTGTACGTTATTGCAATTATGATTTTGTGTTGCGAAAAGTGTAAAAACTTTGTAAATTGGTATGTCATTATTGTAGTTTAAAGGATGAATTTAGAGCAAAATTTATAATTTCATAAAAAACGAGAAAAAAATTCTAGAAAATGGCACAAGTTTCAAGGTATATATGTATACTACCGGGTATACCAATCAGGTACATGTATAGTGCTATTCATATAGTCTTTTGATTATATTTTATTGAGTGTGTAGACACTCAATAATTTATTTGAGGTAGAGTTTCTTTGTGCAGTATACCTCTAGAGTTTGACAAAAAAATTTCAATCAAAGTTTTGATCATGATGCCATTGTCAAAATGAAAAGTGTTGAAAATATCATCGGTAGTGCAATAATTCGGCTATATCATATTGAAAATTTGAAGAAAATTGAACAAAAATTACTGAGATATTAACATTTAAAGTTAAAAAAACGTTTTGCAATTTTTTCAAATCCAATTTTTTGAATTTGGATGATGTTATGATGACGTCATGACATTTGGACGGGCAAATGACTACATCAAATCACATCTACAACTCATATCCTTTCTATACATGAAATAAAACATGGGGGTCACCGTGCATTCTGAGGAGCTAGGGCTCAAGAAACAATATCATTATTTTTGCATGTATTTGCCCATAGACGCGCGCGCGGATTTCTAACTTTGACGCGCTCGCACGACCTTGTTATTAGTCAAAAATAACTAAAATCAATGGATATTAATCCTTGATGTATCAGAAATCAAAATCACTCAAAGAAACAGAATTTCTACCATCCGTACGTGCTGCGCGCGCAAACGCGCACGCGTGGACGCGCACGCATGGAAATTTTTGAAATGCTCAAAATGGTCTGACATGTACTCTCGTTCGATCAGAATTGAATTTTGAGCATTTTAAAATTTTGACGCGCGCGTCATGACTTGCAAGGATACAGGAATGTACATGGTGATAGATATGGACTTCAAATTTATGTTTGTGAAAGGAATTTTGAAAATGACGTTTAGTTAGGAAGATATGGTCAATTACGTGACTCAATGTGAAAAACACAAAATGGCGCCTACGTGAAGTCATGCATGACTGATTGTTATGAAAAGTTTCTAACGGAAACTTCATATGAATGTAAATGATCATGGAAATTTTCATTATGATTCAATAATAAAAACTGATAGAAGTGCAACTAACAAAATCCGGAAGAAAGAAATAATATATAAAGACAAAAAAATTTTTGACAATCACAATAGGTGATACGCCATCATGGCGTATCACCTAATTACAAGTTTGGTAAAGTTCACTGCAATAGGCAAAAAATCTGCTGTGCAAAATGCTAGGGCTGTCGCAATCATAGCAGATCTAGAAGGGAAATCACAAAAATCACAAGAAATTTGTGCAAAAGGAAAAGGTAGCCTGTGAAAGATTTAGCATTGAGGAACTGGCAAAATTCAAATATATCTAGCCACAGAAGGCTACCAAATCATTGCTTATCTGACAATTCCAAAGTGAAAGAAACCCCATCTTTCTGGGAAAAGAGAGCAAAAATACTCTGATTTATTCTTTGCTACCTCAATAATCATTACTATGAATTTTTGAAATCACCAGCTTTCATAGCCATCGCATCATTTTGCTTTGTTTGTAATGCAAAATACAATTGGAACATGAAGCATGTTATTGCTGTAGCGAAGGAGGTACCTATGACCTTGAAGACTAGCCCGATGATGACTGGGATTTCATGCTCTCGCGTTTGAAGTCATTGGACTTTCCATGTGGAAAGAACAGTGTGCACATGCTTGAATGGTTGTCCTGCACTCTCGGGAACTACGTGGGAGATGAGATTCACCGGGATCTGGCAAACTCTGTAGGGACTACAGAAGCGTTTTCACTGGCGAGATATGTCCTCTTGATTGAAAACCAGAAAGTTCTGATTTATCTCTTGACCAAAGAGACCAAGGAGAACAAGAAAACAGAAACAGCTACAATCGCAAGCCATAGATTATATCTTGCTTGAACGGTTGTTCTGCACTCTCGGGAACTACGTGGGAGATGAGAATCACCGGGATCTGGCAAACTCTGAAGGGACTACAGAAGCGTTTTCACTGGCGAGATATGCCCTCCTGATTGAAAAGCAGAAAGTTCTGATTTATCTCTTGACCAAAGAGACCAAAGAGAACAAGAAAACAGAAACAGCTACAATCGTAAGCCATAGATTATATCTTGCTTGAACGGTTGTCCTGCACTCTCGGGAACTACGTGGGAGATGAGAATCACCGGGATCTGGCAAACTCTGAAGGGACTACAGAAGCATTTTCACTGGCGAGATATGCCCTCCTGATTGAAAAGCAGAAAGTTCTGATTTATCTCTTGCCAAAGAGACCAAAGAGAACAAGAAAACAGAAACAACTACAATCCTAAGCCATAGATTATATTTTTACATCACATTTTGATGCAGTGCATACTTTTACACTAATTTGTTTTTTTGTTTGTTTTCTTTATATCTAAATTTGAGAAGATGTCTGTGTATCCCATATTTAGCTGCACCAGCTTCCATGGGGTCCATTTGGATGTGAAGTGGGATAGAGTCTACTTAACAACAAGACCTTAGAAAACCTCACAAGAAAGCTTCAGGATTGTGCAATTTTTGACTCATCTAGTATCTTCAATGAGGATGATTTTTTTTTTTTTTTGAAGCCAGATGGACTTCATCTTTATATGAGAGGTTAATCTATACACCAGGCAACCACATACAGATCCCTCCAGAGCTGAAAAAATCCACACCCCTCAAAGCCCCCCCCCCCCCCCCCAAAAAAAAAAAAAAAACCCACCTCATCTGAAGCCATTGACCAGCACTGACCTCGATAAAGTCGTACAAGATCAGAAAAGGAGAAAAACTAGACACTGTGATGGCATCCCCAGATGCAAGCTAGGGAAATTAAAGCCAGTGGACTCTCCTGATGGTTTAAGACAACCGTCTAAACCAGTACGTACTGTTACTAAACCACAGACTCTACCGCCAAACCATCACCTACCAGAGTTACAGTACATCTCCACCATTCTTGAAACCATGGTCATCTGTTAACCTACCAGGAAATCACAGTTCATACGTGAAGGTCAAACTGAAGAAGCAATGGGTGCAGAGAGGCCGCCGACGACGAAAGAGAAGAAAAAGGAAAAAGGTATGCAAAATGCTAACTTGTAACATACAGTGTACATGAATGTATGAGTATGATATCATGAAATTTTTGACAAATAAAGTCTTTTCACAGACATCACTATTCAGAGTTTTCTGGTATCTCTGTCTTCTTTGCATATTCCATGTCTCACTGGGAAAAGGAACCCACAGCACAAAAGAGTAGGGCCAACAATTGCTTACACTGTAAAAACTAGATATGATCTTGTCACAAGGACAAAATAGGTGATACGCCATCAGCGTCATACAGACGCAAATACGACGAATTATATTTGAAAAAGTATGAGTTTTGCGATGAAATTTAGTTTTTGGTGAAAGACAAAAATTGCCTATGGGATATTGCATGTATTAGCAAAGGTACTACCAGAGACTCCAACCCAAAGCACCTTCTGATCTGGAGATTCTCCCGCCTGAAACCCCTAGCAAACGGGAGACTCGAACTTGATGTGTGCGAAGTGCGAAGTTCCTAGGGTTCTAGATGCTCTCTTGTGCTATCTAAGGCTTATTTTTTCAACATACGATAGAAATAAGTAAGAAATCCCTTCCAACGGGAGACAAAGAGCCAGGGCGGGAGAAATTAGATCTCAAACGGGAGAACGGGAGATTTTGCAAAAATGGGTTTTCGGCGGGAGATCTCCCGTCGAAAACGGGAGAGTTGGAGTCTCTGTACTACATTCAGGATCAATATAGTGCTAACCTACAAATCAGAATTACGTGACAGAAATGACATTTATGAATTACCATATTTCAATGTTGATCCTCTAAAGTTACACAAATTTATCTTTAGTAGAACTTTACTTTTTCATATGACTAACTTTGAAGACATGTGACTTGAAACGGTGATTTATGGATTTTTACAAAGTTTTAAAAGTGATTACCTCAGAATCATACATATGTGTTTTAGGATTATATTGCACCGAGCTCCTCATATCCAATAAAGCGAATTACAAAGTTGATGTTAATAAGAAATTATTGGTTAGTGATGCGTTAAGTGCCTGCAGAATATCTATGTATGAGTTCCCGTGGATAATGAGATATAAATAAAATTTACACTTGGAAGATGGAGCCTTACCAGTTTGGTGTTATTTTATGAAATGATTGGTTAATTATGGGCCAACTTGTCTGCAAAATTTGGAAGTCAGAAGCTACATATGATTATTGAGATATAAATGAAATATTGATTTGATTCTCGAAGATGGCGCCTTAATCAGTTGTTATTTTATGAAATGATTGTTTGGGCATCTTCTGTATTATGTATACATAATTTGGAACAATGCTTCCTGAGATACCGTGAAACAAAGGGATATTTGTATTCTGACCTTGCATAGATAAGATGATCTTATTTTTATCAAATTGGTGTGATGTTATATTGTGATCATGGGCTGGTCTTGTATGGTACAGGCATTCAAAATTTTGGCTCAATCTGAGGAGTGGTTGCTGTACAACACAATTATATTGCACGTGCAGAGAAAAACCCCTAATCAGGGGGTTTTGTCTGTTTGCTTAGACCGAAACTATGGCGCACGTGCAGGGAAAAACCCTTGATCAGGGGTTTGTGTTTGCTTGCGCAGACCAAAACCCCAAAACTATAGGATATGCAGAGAAAACCCCTGATCAGGGGTTTTAAACCTAGAGTCCCCAGTTTTCCGCGATGCGGAAAACGGAAAGATTTCATGGAATTTGGCAAGAATGCGGAATATCACAGAATTTCACGGAAAACGCCATTTGTCAGGCCAGAAAAATTGAATAACGAAATAACAGCAAAATACGTTTAAAAAATAAAGCAAATTTCAATAAAGTGCAATCACAGATCAGTCACGGCAAGCACAGACATGATCAAAACCTGTTCGCAGTCTTTAGTTAAGTTCAGTTTTAGTACATTTTTACTCATTTTAATTAGTGCTCTGCCATATGTTTTGTACACATCACGGAAGAACACATATTTTGAAGTTTAGAACGCAGAAGAACACGGAATTTGCATTTTAGAAAACGGAAAACTGGGGTCTTTATTTAAACCCCTTATTATGAGGGGTTCTTTGAATTTTGCAACATTTGGCATTCCATTGGTTGTCCAGACCAAAATTATGGTGCACGCACGTGGAGGGAAAAATCCCTGATCAGAGATAGGGGTTCCTTGAATTTTGCTAGATTTCGCATTCCATACGGACGTACGTGTACATGGCCATTGGTCACGTGGTAGTATATCGGTAGTGCAGTACAGTTAGACGTACCTACCGTGACAGCTTGATATACATACAATGTACGTCAGGGTTTTATAAAAATTATAACTCGAGAGCATCCAAGATAAGATGGCTTTCACGTGTAAGACTAAGAGTAAGAGATCTTGTACTGTGTACCTCTTCCTTGTGGAGCGTTTGGAACGTAGAACATCAACCCAGAGTGAGTCCACGTACCCATATGGACAGGGTGATCATGAGTTTTTGAAGGGAAATGTTGCAGTAAAGGGTGGTGGGACAGCCATTTTCGATTTGTTCATTAACGAACCAGGGAAGCGAAATCAGGATGAAGTGGTGTCGTTAATGGCCATGGACAGGGATAGGTTCTTTGATGTGCGGGACTGTTAACTTTGGACGCCGTGAACCTGAAAGTGACTGTCAATGTCAAAAGTGAGGTACGTATTTCAAATCAAGGACAAAACTTCATTTAGGGCAAGGCTGTCACCTGTAAGTGTAAGTTACAGTGTTTCACTTTCAAAATGTAATATTTTGAAGGCTGAAATCAAGTTGGAAAATTTCCACTCTACTCTCTAGTCCTTGGCTTTGCTATCTCCTGTATTAACGTTAATGTAAAACATACTGACTGTTGACATGTTATTTTTGCCTTCAAATTTCCCCTTTTGTATATGTGGTATCAAAAATCCAAACTAATATCTGAATATTATCAATATGAAATTTGAATATTTGGTAGTAGACTTTAAAATTGAATTCAATAATCAAAGGTGTAATTCACAAGAATTTTTGCCATTTCTGTGTTTTCCGTCCGTTTTCCGTGACCGCGGGAAATCACTGTCCCTAAATATGTAGATGCCAATGTACTCTAAGGCCTGAGGGTAGTGAAGATATGGATTATTATTATTTTCTTTTACCATAATGCTTATATAGCGCATATTACTGCGAGGGCGTCTCTATGCGTCCTTAGGAAGAAAAAGAAATGTTAAGAAAGATTATTATTATTATTATTATTATTATTATTATTATTATTATTATTATTATTATTATTATTATTATTATTATTATTTATTCGGCATTTGCAAAACAATACAAGTGATAACAGAGAAACAGAATAAACAAACAAAACACATGAAAAAAAAAGTGTCAGGCTTTCCCTGTTGAGCTTCCCGAAGGAGCCGGGTTGGAAAAAGCAATCAAAATCACTATGACCCTTGGGCCTCTCCAACCAACTTAAGGAAGCACATCAGGGAGTTGTTGAACATAAAAGAAAAGAAATAATACAATTTGAATTAAGCATGTACACCAGATGGATTTTTTTTTCTTCAAACAAGCTAAAAATATTTTGGCAAATGGGTATACATTCCACCCCCCCCCCCCCCCCCCCCCCGTAAAAAAAGAAAAAAAATCCAGTATACAAAAAAGTGTTATCAGAGTACATCTCTCAACAACAACAAATATCCCCTCTAACTACTACACTACAGTGTATGAAGCCAGCAAGATGCTGGTAATTGTAAATATAACTCATTCAAAATACTTTTTGAACAAATGTGTTTTTAAGGTGTTTTAAGGTGGATTTAAACTTGGGAGTAGTAGATGCATTCTTCACATATGATGATTAATGATGGATGATTAATATGAAACCACAAAATGATGCCTAGATGACGTCATGATTGGTTGATCATACGGTCTGTTGTTCTCAGTGTCAAATGTGTTGGTTAGCTGTTGTTTGTATAGTATGGGTATGCAGAGTACAGTGCTGATATTTTAAATCAGACAATTTAATTTGCGTGTAATATTTTGTTTTGCGCAGAATGTATAAAGACCAAGCATGTACATAATATGTGGTGTGGAGTCAAGTGGTAAATTTAATTGCAAAAATTATCTATCCATACATGTATACATGCATACATGTGGCATTTTGTTGGTGGACTGATAAAACCTTGTTCATGTACATATGTATGTCAAGTTTTTTATTGTTGGAGATTGAAATGGAAAATTTGGATGCAAGAATATCTAGTTGGCTAGCTACAAGTAAAAGGTGAAGGTTATATTAAAAATAATTTTAACAAAAGGTCATGTGATATGAACCTATTGATAATTTGTCATAATGTACAAATGTATGGAATTTCAATATTTTAAGAATATTTCTTGTCTTTTTGTAGATGTTTCTGAGTGCAGCACCATTCCAGATACCTGAAGAGGTGATTGAAAAATTCAGGAACCCCAAGGTTGTATCGATCAAAGAGCTCAACAGAAGTCCTGTAAAGAGGCGTGCTACGGTTTGGGGTGTGATTTCTCAGGTGATAATTATGAATGTTTGTATATGTACATGTAATTGTATGTTTGTTAATGCAGGGCCTACGGGTGGGTTTTGTAGGGATTTCTGACAGTGTTGTGACGGTCGGAATCCGGTGTCCTGAAGGTTGTAAATTAAGCCATAAAAATGAACAAAACAAAATCAAGCCAGGGTTCAGATAACTTAGCAAATTGTCATTTGAACAAACTGGAAATGTATTTCACTGTGTCACTCACATAAGAAGCATGACATGCAATGATCTTAATCATTATCTCTAAGGACGTATATGAGGTAGGGGTCCACATGCTGTATCAAGATTTAGAATGTAGAAACAGATAACCCTTTGACAATGAAGTAGTCTTCAACCCCATTTCATTTTTCTGTATCACAACTTATTCCGTCAGAGAATAAACAAATCATGATGAATCAGACTCAGGACATATTCTAGAAGAATTATAAATTACTCAATAGGCAAATGCACCCAAGGCCAGTTTGGAGATCAGCTGTTCATTATTAAAGACAAAGATCGTATCACATCTTGAATGGTATAGTGTGATTGATGGCAGAAGGAAATGCTCAGACATCAATACCAACTCCTGATTGATGCAAGTGCATCTGGATTCAGGAGAATGCAACATGTAGGGTCTTATAATAGATCTAAAAACTTGAAAGATCTTCAGATTCATGATCTTTCCTACAGCTTTCTACGTTAGTGAAACCAGGATGATGAACACATTGATGCTTTCCAACAATGGTGTAAATAATCAGGGACACAGACTTGAAGAGGTATTCAAGAAAACTGAAACACATCCACTTAGTCAAGACATAGTGACCTATCAGATGAATTAAGCAGGTTGTGTTTTCCGAGTGTAATCACAATTTGTTCCAAAATCGCCAATTTCATAGCTCTGTGGCAGAACAAAAATAAGAGGCGCACCAAAAAAAAAAAATAAAGAAGAAACACATCAAAACAAACCATCCTGAGAGACCTTGTAGCTCAAGACGTCAGCCAAAATAACCTAAGACAGAGAGCTTACCATCGAAAGCACTAAACAGTGTGGGATCAGGGGAATTGAAAAAAATGTCTAAGTATTAAAAAGTTGATTAGATGGGTTAGCAGTTTTGTGATTTCGTAGAGCAGATATGGGAGGGTGTATCACAGTACTCAAAAATGCTTCTAACATTCACATTTTGCAGAAATCTCACTAGTCTATTATGGTCTGTAAGTGAGATTTGTTTTTGCATGTAAGAATGTGGCTGTGAGCTCTTGCCATTGCTACAAATGCAACATTTTGTATGGTATTTCTTCCATAAAATGCATCATAAAACAATGATCGATCACCAACACATTTCCATTCAAATTGATTATTAGACATAGCAACTTTGACACTGTGAGAATTGGCAAAATTTTGTCATTCCCTTTGTGGGATGGCTTTAGAGAGTGAGGGAAAATATGTGCATTGAGTTTGTATATACCTTGATTGTAGGTGTATGTAAGCTTTGACTGCAACTGTATCTTTTGATTTATTTGTTTGTTAAAATGTTGTATGTTATTTGATGTTGAAATTCTATGTTTAGAGTTAAGATTAATTATTGTCTATTTTTTATTTTGATGAAGGTAGGAGAGGTGCGGAATGTCCGTGGCGGAAAACGGTTGAGGAATATCGACTTGACGGAAGGAGAGAGTACCATATCGGTCAGCCTCTGGGAAGACCATTGCGATATCCCGGTTGCAATCTCACAACGTGTAGAGGTCAAGCCCGTTGTTGTTTCAGAGTACAACAACAGGAAGAGGTTGGAATCCACTGCGACATCGACGTTTGAGGTATATTTTAATGTATTATAACAATGAATTTGTGTTGAATTTTAGTTTTAATTGGTTTATTGTTAATTTTTGCATCTATTATTTCAATGTTTGATTTTGTTGAGATCACTTTTATATTCTTTGCTTTAATATTCAGCTCACTTGAGCTGGAGGTTGAAGTGTGCTGTTGTCTGTTTTCGTCTGTTTTCCATAAATTGTTTACATTTTCATTTCTTTTTGAAAATGCATTGTTGGGTTTAATGAAACCTGGCAGGAATCATTGTTAGTGGTAGGGGATTCAAAGTTGAAATATTGCATGAGTTTTAAGAAGTTTGTTGGTATGTAAAAAGTTGGTATTGTATTGTTTTGTTGTTTAATTGTTTGGGTTTTTCACATGGACCATAATGATTGCTTCCTTCCTCAGAGTGAATAGCTATGTCTAAATGTCATACTGATTGTGTATCTATTCATGTTTTCACTGATTTGGCATGCATCATTATGGATTTTTTATCTGAAACTAAACTCTAAAAGTCAGCTCTTTATCATGCCAAAATAAATATCATCAGTTGGCTATCATATTGGTATCAGTACCAATATCACCTGATATCAAATGTCCTCGATACGACTTGAATGACACAACATGGATTTACACGAATTGACATTAGACTAAGTAAACAATACACAGTATGTTAGATATACAATTATAACGGCCAGTACCACGCCCCACCCCCCCCCCACCCCACCCCCCCCACCCCACCCAAGCACCAAATGCTGATACACAGTAAGGGCGATCGCAATAGCTCACTTGAGCCTTTGGCTCAGGTGAGCTAAAAATGTGTGAAATTGAAAAATGCCATATATTCCTCATTTCTTTGCTGATTTTCATAATTTTTGCACCATTTTGTACAGGGAAATTTCTTCTCTTTTCTAATTTGATTACACTAAATTTTGGCCTTTACTTCCCTTTTAAATAAATTTATACTATGCATTATTTCACAAAAGCAAATAATTTCTAAATTGCATGCATGGGACAAAGCATGTAAATTTACACATCGAGTTAATGGAATATTCAAATTCATGAATTTCTTCAGTCGAGATGTTTTCATTGCAACTGATTGACAAATTGCCCTACATCGACGTAAATAAGCACTGAATTGATCAGTTTTTTTTAGTAGAAGCCATGATAAAAAAATCATGGGCGTACATACTCGAGCAGGATTCGAACCTACGACCTCCTGATCACCGGACAGGCGTCATCTCCACTAGACCACCGAGCTTTCGCCCGACAGCAAGTGTTGGTTCTAATCCTTATAGCATGCAGCGGGTACTGCTTTGTTATTCAAATTCATGAATTTCTTCCGTCGAGATGTTTTCATTGCAATTGATTGACAAATTGCCCTACATCGACGTAAATAAGCACTGAATTGATCAACACTGATCAATTCAGTGCTTATTTACGTCAATGTAGGGCAATTTGTCAATCAGTAATGGAATATTGTTTATTACACGGCATCATTTCTGAGATTGAAGTTATTAGAATTCACTTATAATCTTATGTCTGTTCATAGTTTCCATCTTAACGATGCTTACCAGGGAAAGGAATATATATAAAATTGCAAGTCTGAATCGAGTCGTATGGAGTCATCTTGCAAGATGAAAAAAAAAGAAGAAAAAAAGTCATCTGTTTGGCAATGAAGGTTCCAGTCATCTAATAACTTGTTTATAAAACACAGTGAAAGAAGCATCAGTAACATTAAGGTAAAGATGTGACCATCTGAGACTATGTAAGAAATGCACTGTTTTTATCATGTCGCATTTCCTTTTTTTTCTGGAGCCTGCATGTGCATGACAATCATCTCTATATTTTGTTACTTATCGATGTTTGTGAATTATATGCAGCAGTTTAATTTTGATGAAATAAATAGACCTTTACATGTGCAGAAAAATGCATCAATTCGCTGTCATTTTCAGTAGTCTGAGTTTAAGTCCATGATGGACTAATTTGAAATAAATCCAAGGAAGGCTTGAAATCAGTCTTTCGTCGTTTAAATCCATGCTGGACTTATTCTAAAAACAAGTCTAAGAAAGGCTTAAATGTAATCTAATAAGACTTAAAAAATAAATCCTATAGACGTAAAATTTAAATCGTACATAGACTTAAATTTCTAAATCCTAGCTATGACTTACTTTTAAGTCCTATGGTTCTGTCTGTAATTACAGTCCCCTAGGACTTAAAGAAATAAATCCTTAGGACTTAAAAATAAGTCCTAGAAATTAAGAGAGTATACGTACATGTACACGTATGTACGTACATGTAGTTAAATTTGTAAGTTTGCTAGCTATTGCTGTAGTAGTTATTATTTGGCAAATTTTGATAAACCTGGGATTAAAACCTGGTAATATTGTTGTCAATCCAAAAAGTAAAATACATGTTTCTAAGTAATATTGAGGGTGTGTATAGCATTACAATCTTGATCTGTCATAATGTGCTAGCTTTTTTAAAGTCAAATTTGAAAAATGTAATAAAAGCTGTATGCAACCAAGGTTACAATGTAAGAGGAAGAACAAACTGTTGCCCACGTCTCACTGTGCACAGTAACACAATCCGCCGTCTCCTCTCAGTACATGTAAGTACTCTTTTAATCTCCACTCTGCCCCACAAATATTTGTTCGAATCAACAGAAGAAATAAATCCATCTCAGCATTATTGTTAATGCAAGCTTTGCAAAGTACAAATAAGACTATGTAATCTGATAAGGCAACTGGCAAAGTGTTAACTACAGCTTTCTAACCACTTTACAGTAGCTTCAGGAAAGGCAACAGTACCTCTCCTAGTACAATGTGTTTGAATTTGACAGAATCTGACAAGACTGGAATACGTACATGTAGATAGATGCAACACATGGAGCCCTACTGCTGACAAGTCGAAATATCCAAGCTATTCTCTTGAATATGAAACCAAAACAAAAATTACAATATTCTGACTTTGTTACATAGAATCCTTTCAAAGTGTTTTACCCTCATTTTTTTTTAATTGATATGTTTGCCCAACAAGTGTTTTTGTCTTAAATGTAAACAATTCATGAAAGTTATTTTATTTCCTGGTTCTTTTGCGAATGTGAACATTGGGGTGGGGTCTGGGTACCTAACAGCCTTCAAAATACTAATATAGCCTACATTGTTGTCATTCACGGGACAAACTAAAATATCTTTGTTGTTTGCAAAAATTAAAATGATTCAATTCATTGTGTACTTGTATTCTCATTAAAGATGAAACTTTATATTTTTTCTACAGATGTCGATGTATCACGTTACTTTCAAAACATCGAAGAAGGTCATCCGAGTTTATGCAAATGAAGCTAGTGTTCAAAGTCTTAAAGAAGAAATTTCCAGGGCATTTGAAATAGATGGGACAGCCTTCTCGCTCCAAATATTTGATGCGGATTGGGATGACTGGGTTGACTGCATGGGGGATGACCTTCCAGCCGACAGGTCGAAACTAAAAGCAGTGGAAATGGCTACAGCCCCTGATGTACAAGTACTACCAGCACAGCCAGCACCACCCAAAGATCCACGGGATGATAGGTACACATAAGCTCTAAAAAATAATTACAATACTGTATTTCACCCCGTTTTTCCATGGGGAAAAAATCCCATATCAGGCGACAGTAAAGGAGGTAAGGCATCTTTCACAAACCTGCCTCCGTTTTGTTTGCCTTTTTGCATTTAAAAATTGTGTTCTGAACAATACTAAAAATATCTCCCATGTTTTCTTGTTTTGTGGAAATTTGCTATCCCACAGCTTAGGTATCCTGATAATATCAAAATTAGTTGTCATCAGCCCTCAAATTACTTTTTTTTTTCACGGGTGCTCTTCCAAAAAAATAGCATCCGTGAGCTCTTACATGGGTGCTATTTTACTGATCACGGATGCTCTTCTGTGATATACAGATTTCCTGTTAAGGGAGCCTTATAGATGTCGACTGGATAGCTACGTGGCAGCCTCCATCAATGACGAATTGAGAGAGGCAAAGTCCGATGCAATATTTATCCGGTTAAAAAACAAACAAACTAAGAACACGTGTATAATTTCATCATTGTGGGAAAGTTTAAATACTAACTGAAGCAATTCACACCATGTAAGTTAATCTTCATGTCGGTTTCCTACGCCGGCACGCTCATGAATTTTTCATATGTTGAATTTTTATGATAAAATTTATGTTAACATGATCAGTTTAATGCACCATGAAAGACATATCTTGTTTTCTTGAAATTTTACTGAAAAATATGTATTTTTCATGAATTTGCGTTCTCATATTCCACCATTCAAAAAGTGTGACGCGTGCGTGAACAATGCAATTCACTTTACACGGCGGAGCTATGCATTGCAACTACCATGTAGACAAGCCTCAAGATTTGCTTATATTTGATGAACCCGGCTAATGGGCATTGATAAAAAGTAGTAAACTCAAAGATAGCTGTAGATTATCATTTAATAGATTGCATTTTTGTTTATGCAGGAGAGAAATTGACAACAAGGAGGATGATGTTTTATGGCATCTGAAATACCAGATTCCTCCACTGCCTTATGATATCCAACAAGCCCTGGCCGCCAGCAACAAGGACCGTCCGGACTCAAAGCTGCGTAGGAGAATTACGCAAGTCCTGTTCGACGACATGGCCAAGCATACCTTGTAAGTCTACTTAAAAGGGCACAATACTCAATAAAAGATGTGGATTTTATAAATCTAATATACTTGAAGAAACTCAACAGTGAAAGTTTGAGTAAATTTGGATTATCCCTTCGAGAGATATGATTTTTCAAAGTTTTGATTAAATCTGTATGCCGCCCTCTCTAGTTGGCAACTGTACTGTATCATGGCAGCACAACTTCCCATTGGTACACTACATAAAAATCCACAAAATTTCATTTTTCATGCAAAATACAAATCCCCTCTTCATGTTACTCATGTATGAGTGTGAGAGTACCGTGGTGTAGTGGTTCGCACTCTTGACTCGTAATCAGAGGGTTGGTGGTTCAAGTCCCACCTGGTGTGTATGTCCCCAGACAAGACATTTTATTCACATTTGTCTCGCTCGACCCAGGTAGGCTGTGGGACGACCCCATTTTTCTTTCAGTTTCGTTCACCACCATGAGGGCATTAAGCCAATTTGATACAAAAATATGTCTTTTTATATAATAAATACAGATACGAATGTTCATTTTTTCAAAACCGGCACATTAATGAGTAATTAACGAAAAACGAGATGATTAAAATGGTCGCCGATTATGTTACCTCGTAGCTGATTGGATTATAATCGGCGAAAATCCGGGACTCGACCAATCACAATTAAGGTAGCTTCACGCACGAATCCCGGTACCAAAACAAATAATAGTGTGCAGTGAGTCAATATGGAGTGCTGTATGCACGTCTGCTGCGGTACAAAGGCACATTTGACGACTTTTTCTATCGGTTCCTGGGTGAAATTTCGACAATGTGCAGAGAGATGGAAAGTTCTGTCTGGGGGGTATTCAGAGAAGGCAAAAGAGATTTGGTCAGCCCTGAATTTAGGTGAAACTATGAATCTGAATGATGAAACACGGTTGCGATTTGGCTACCACCGCGTATGCTATCGGAGGTTCACAGACATTGCAAAGCTTAGCTCTGCCGAAGAACGAGTGCGAGGGCAACTGCAGCAGCAGCAGGAAGCCGGTACTTCTGCCCAACACTCAGGTCGAGATGAAGAAGGCGAGAAATAATAATACTCTGTCACCTACTATAAATGCCTTTTGAACTGCCCAAATATGAGAGGGTATTAAATCATCATGACACGAGTCTGAGAATGTCCGTGCAGCTCTGCCTGGCTCAGTCAGTTTCCAAAATAATGAATTGTCACTAAGAAAATAAATGTCATGGCACTACCACTACCAGCAATATTTCTATTCTTGTTGCAAAGCTAAGAAAGAACTATGGCAGTGATATCTTACGACTTATGTTATATATAAGTAGATATATAATATAGATAACTTTATGAATAAAGGAACTCAGCAATAGTCAATAAAAATTGGGTTACCAGTGTAGCGATGGTGTGGGCGTACGAACTCGTTTCAGGGGGCTGAGCCTGAGCCTGAGGTCAGTTGCCCAAATATTCGCTCCACTGCATGCCCGAATATCGAATGGTTTTGCCTGAATATGATGGCTATTTTAACAATTCCGGGCCGTGGGGGCATGTAACAAAATTAAAGCAGTATAACAAACTAAGCAGTAACAAAATAAAAGCAAACAATGCACTTCCATTGGCAGATGGTTTGTACAAAACCGTCTTACAAGTGCTAAACCTGAATTAATTAATTTATTGGTTGGTCGCATTGTGTTTCAAAATGTTATATTTTCTATTGGACTCAAAAAGCCTGATGGCAATTACTAATGATTCCCGGTAACAAGTGTAAACAAAAGATAAAGATAAAATCTTACATAACATTAAAGTGTGAGTTGCTCTCCACTCGCCCATCCTCCCCCCTCCCCAGACACACACACAAAAGAAATCAGCCTGTGTTTGTTTTTCTGTCCCAAATGAATTGTTTTAATTAATGCAACACTACATACATGAGTGCAATTCAGATAAATAAATGCACAATGAATAGTTACGATTGGTCATTTTAGTGAAAAGAAAAATGTGACGGGATCTTTTAGGCAATGATATAAACCTTGAATACATGGAAGTTTTTAATATGGTATATTATTAGGAAGCAGAACTTTCATATTTAGGAAATGCTCCTATAAATTTGTACTGCATTTTTTTCTTACAATGTATGAAGGTGAGCATCAAGATGACACAGGAGAGCCACCAGCAAAGCGTCTACTTCGATCACAGGTGCCTGAGTTCTCCTTGCCAGATCGGCCCCATATCTTCCCACGAGAGTGCCTACTGTGCCATTCAAACCGATGGCACAGGGACAGACATTCCGGCAAGAGAAAGAAAGAGAGTCTTGTTGCATGTCAGACACTAGAAGCAAGCAGTATGTTGGAGAGAGCAGCCAAGATGACAGGTATTAGCTGTGACACACCTTTCCAGTCATTAACATTTTAAGTATTGTCTCCTGATGAAGCTTTCATTCATTGGAAGAGCGTTAACTTTGTTTGCTCCAAATGTCAGTGTGCATAGAAATTGTTGAAAGATGTTAACCCTTAATCATAACTACATTGATCATTACCACAAAAAGATGTTAAGATTATGTTTCATATTTTGTTTATTTTGGTTCATGTTATATCCTTGTTTAGAGGCTTGGTATTCAACAAACTTTACTTGGCTTTATTTACTTCAGATAATTACCACTGTGTATCATTTTCTTCGTAATCATTTCCAAATGTGTAATCACTTCTGTTTAGGTGTTCTTATAATCGAGGCATTCATATCTGTATTATGATAGCCTAACTCAATATATTAATTCATAACTTATATAATTTGTAAATATGTGATGGTAATGAAAACAAAGTGAATTGACTGAAATAATACATATAATTTTGTTTTCAAACTTCACAGATAAAATGTTTATATACACCATTATTAATGATCTAAGACTTTTGCTATAAATTGTTATGCCAAGCTATCAGATATTTTTGTTATTTGTTGGATAATTCAATAATGTGCTCTAATTGTGTTTGTATGTGTGTGTGTGTGTGTGTGTGTGATTTACTGAGTCCTGCATAGCTTTTCTGTTTTGATAGCATTACATTCAGGATTTAAATAAAATTGAGACATGAATAAAAATGAAATTAATATAATTTTTACTGTAGAAACAAATTTAGATTTCATGTTAAGATGAAAAGCAAATTAACAATCCAATCATTATTCTTATATCCTTGAACTTACATGTAATCTCTTTTTTTCTCCCCCCCCCCCCCACTCCCCATTTCTTTTCAAAATTCAACTGCAGGTAATGAAGCACTCGTCCTCCAGATCCAGGGCAGGGATTTAGTTGTGTCTGAGGCACACTACCACGCCAGCTGTTACAGGACAGCAACTAGGATGTTTAGCAAGACCAGAGATGAGGAGATTCCAGGAGACGAAGCTTCTGAATCACATCAAAGTACATATGCAGTATTTTGTAGAGATATCATTGAAAATAGGGTAATCGAAAATAAGGAAATTTTTAGAATGACTTCACTGACAGAGATGTTTGTAAAGTTAGTAAAGAAGGTCGAAGGGGTAGATGCTTATACACGTAGAGCGTACAACCTAAAGAAACGGTTACAAAGGTCATTTCCTCAACTTCAATTCATTCAGCCTTCTCAAAGACGGGAGAGTCAACTGGTGATGGTTAGAACCATCCAAGTGCCAGATCTGAAAGACTCTGTGAAGCTGCAAGAAATCACTTCGAGTGAGAGTGAAGAAATGAGCACTGATGATGAGAAACAGTTAGCAACCCCATCGAATAACGAACTACGTGATATGTATTTCACGGCCCAAAACCTGAGAGAGGAGTGCATGGCTGTGAATTCACCCCAAACATGGCCACCAACTGGGAAGGATATATAACTTGATGCTGCCCGAGACTTGGTGCCAGTCAAGATATACAATTTCGTAGCTTGGCTGATAGGAGCCTCGGACGAACCTATTGCAGACAGAAGAGTGACTGTACAGGAACATTTTGACTGTCGGATCCTGTCCTTAGCACAAGACATCATATACAGTGCGAAGCGAGGAAGGACTCAACTGCCTAAACAGTCTGCTCTAGCAATGACAGTAAGACATACCACTGGTTCGGCAAAACTGATCAACCTTCTCAATGGATTTGGACACACAACATCACATAGCTCAGTCCTGGAATATGACACAGCTCTAGCTGAGAGCCATCTCAAAAAATCATCGCTCCTCCCACGCAACATTCAGAAGAACATATTCACAACCATTGTGTGGGACAACATAGATTTTGGTGAAGAAACGCTCTCAGGCAAAGGGACAACACATGGAACAAATGGAATCATTGTGCAGAGGTCAGACAATGAAGATGCCAACCCTGAACCTACGCATACATTTGAGAAGACAAGACAGCGATTCTTGCAGCCCCCATTGCCAAACCTTGTCACCTACTTTGGAGGTCAGAAGAAAGGCCCTTCATCAGGATACTAGTCATCAGATTATAACAGTTAATTGGTACATACATGTAAGTTAAATGCAATCTCCATGGTTAAAATATTCACTGAGAACACTGATTAAATATAGGCTCATTTATGGGAAAATTCCTTCTCTCATTTAAGTTCAAAATATACATAATATCTTATTTTAAGATGATATGTTCTAATGTCAAAATGAAAAAGATGACATCCAGTCAAACAAGAATAATGTAATACAGTGGACTCTTGTTATAAAGAACACTGCTAACAAAATCCCAGTATAGCAAAGTCATTTTTGTCATCTCAAGTTAAAAAATTTCTTTGCATTTCATTGTTTTGCAACCCATAATAAGAAATTTTTATAATATAGTAATTTTACTGAGCCCAAGGAGTTTGCTATAATGAGAGTTCACTGCAACTCATGTAAATTTGTAATTTCTTTTAGTGACAATAATAGTAATAGGAGTTATGATTAAGGCAGCCCTAATGCTCATGAATGTGACATTTAGTCATGTCAGCTTTCAGTTACAAACATGTACTGATGGATTTGTTGGCAAGTTCTTATAAATTATTCGCCTGTAGGGAAATTGAGCAGTATTTCTTTTACTCATGCTACTACACATGCAGTCCATGTACAATGCAGAGTTTTAAATTCATACTTGATGTTAATCATTCCAAAAGAGGGACACAGTTTTCCTTGTAAATAATCAGTTGTTGCTATTCTTTATTGCAGGTGTTGAATCATTTTCTTAAATGGGAAAATGGTTCAGGCAAAATGTCTGTCCAATTGTTATGTGGATAGAATCATGGTAAAATATCTGACTCAGGAATCAAGAACTATGTTTCGAATTTACTTCTTGGATTTCTTGAATTTGATTGGCTATGGGGCAGTGTTGCTATAGTAGTTATCATAGTTTGTAGAGATACCATAGTTATATGCAATGGGGGACCTGGTGCTTGCTCGTGAGTAGTGAGAAGGCTCTATACACCATATGAACGTGACTGAACGTTTAACTTTTGTATGGATAAAGGAAATGAAAAATGTAGGATACTAGTCATCAGATTATAACAGTTTATTGAAATTGTAAGAGGTAATTCGGTTTAAAACATCACAGACACAGTTTGCCTCCAGATCCATAGACAAAAGCTAATACTTTTATTGTGGTTACACCAAGATCTATAGGTACAGGTACATGGGTTTACATAACCCACTATCAAATCTGAATGAACAACTATTTAGAGTTGTGAATCCAAACTTCTCTTGTGGCGTTTCTCACAGAGGTATTTCTTTGATTTTTATTTATTTATTTATTTATTTATTTATTTGTTTATTTTACTAGCTTCATTGGCCTGTATTCTGAAGTCGGGTCTAACTAAACCAAAGGTCTAAAGTCGAGTCTGAGGAAGACTTAAACCTGACCAGAGGTCTAAAGTTTTTGTTAAAATGCCTTTGTCAAACTCGACTTTAGACCTTTGGTTTAATTAGACTCGATCAGAGTACAGGCCATTGAGTTGAAAACATTTTCATTACCTTTTTGCTTTATGGCTTGTTTGTTTCCAATAGTTTTCATGAGGGAGTTTAATGAGTCCCTGTGTTGCTCTTTTATAAGCGTGCTCAATGATATTCTAAATTAATTTTGATAAATGCAATAAATATATCGGAAAGCAATGACTGTGTTATTCACTTCTAGCAACAGTATTATAGAGGAATATGAAAAAGGCTGGTGTGATTAGAAACTAATGCAATGTGATTAGAATCCCCCCCCCCAAAAAAAAAAAGTGGTGTTTGTTTCAGAATGTGTTTGTGTGGTGTGTATGTGTGTGTGTGTGTGGAAGGGGTATGTGTGATTATTTTGTGCTTACATGAATGTGCAGAGTGTTGAGCTTTCACGAACATGTCCAACCCTCATGGTGTCAGTTTTGTGCTTGATAAAGTGGTGTGTGTGTGTGTGTGTGTGTGTGCGCGCGCACACAATCATAAATCTCAATAAAGATAAAAAGATATTATAACCTTGGTTACTTCCTTGATTGCAACTCATTTCAATTTATTCTGCTTTCTTTAAAAGCAGTGTCCCACCAATGACCAACACACGTCATAACCACAAATGCACGCGGGCGCACACATACACACACACACAAACACACACACACAAACACACACAAATACACACACACACACACACAATGATACTATCATACTACATGTACTAACACACCGCCTTGTACACACGCTCATGAACAAACTTGATTAGAGAAATTAAAAATACAAAATGAGAATAAAACAATTTTTTACAGATTTTATTAATATTTCATATTTAAAATGGTATTCAATGATAATAAACTTGTAAGTTGTAGTAGGATGTCCAAAGTAGTAATCATTCCGTAATTCATACGCCAACCCACAAACTTATTCACAATTATTTTGCATTTTTACCATATCATGGTCTGTGTATAACATTAATATAGCCCATCTTAATTTAGCATTCCGATCAGTATGCCCGTACCAAAACGGCAACACAGCATTCCTTTCGCTAGTGCGACTACCTCACATGTGTATAAGACGTGAAACAGTGGGTGTACACACAGAGCATAGTGGTCTTCGGTGAACGAGCTGCCATTTTGTTATCGGTGTTTTGAACAGGTCATGAGCCGTGATTCGCCGTGTTTATTCCCAGATTTCTCGTTTGTGTGCCTGCTATCGTCAAATGAACATCAAGATTCCAAGTAAGAGTATTTTTGCAGTAATTACAAAATGTTCATTTTGTAATGCTCCTGCCGTGGTGAACGAAATCGATAAACGAAACCGTTTTCGGGTGCTCGTCCCACGGCCTAAGGTGTAGTAAATGGGTACCGGAAGGAATTTATTCCTTGTTTGCCATGTGTGCCCATACAGGCAACCGGGCATAGCCGAGGTAATAATACAATAATAATTTGTATAGCGCTTAGATGATTATTTAAGCGCTATATAGATTATTCTGTGCGCTTAGAAACATTAGTTCTAGACTGCGTTCACATAGAAGTATTCGGTATTCGCTATTCAGGCCCCGAATACACCATCACCCGCACGGTCAACTCACCATTCCATGCAGTTAGGATTTCTTCCCCCTACATCCTAGCAAATCTTATTAACAATTTCTAAACTGCATCAGAATGTCAGTCTACATGCATATTTTTGCTAAAGGGCAAATCCAGACCAAAGTTGTCATTATTTCATAAACGAGAGACGGTATACGCTGCAAGAAAATCGAACAAGTTCGATTCCCACTTTGCTATACCTTTCCCAGCTATTCGGTACTTTCGAATAGTGCCCTCCTATGTGAACCGGTGTGAGGAAATCCTATCGTTTGATTCAAGCTATTCGCGTGCCCTCGAAAAACGAGCCCGAATACCCGAATAGTATACTTCTATGTGAACGCAGCCTTTGGCACCTTCTCCTTTTTAAAGGCGTCAGGAAACTGCAGCTTCCTGATTAATCAGCTTTTGAACAGAAAAGCTGATCTGAAGATCTGGCTTCCTGGAAGCTACACTTTCATTGCTTTTTAAATCAGATTATCTTGGCTTCTTTTCAGTCCCAACACTAAAACAATATTGAATTACAGTTGAACCTCTCGTATCCGGACAAGTCGGGAGCGGGGCTCATCCGGATAAGGGATTTGGCCGGATACGGTAGACTCAATGCTTTATACATGTACATAATATACATACACATGTACTGATGTAGCCCACTTACCACATGTAGTAATGTGTATACTGCAACCTTTTCATTGTTACACTCAGTAACAGACCCCAAAATAGAGGTTCGTGTTTGCAAGAATGAAATCATTTTCTTTTATAAATTCTTGGGATGATTCACCTAAATAATTATTAAGAAATGTATCCAGTATATGAAGAGCTTGCTTCCAAAAGGCGCTAAATCCAATTTTTATCGAACTCCATCTTTCGCATGATTCGAACAGATCTTTGTCATGTGCATATAAGGCACTAAAAATTTAATCAGAATTGTTTGAGGAAATATGAAAAAATCAAACGTGAAATTCACGCTTTCAACCAAAAGGCGCTAAATCCATTTTTGCTTTCAACCAAAAGGCGCTATATCCAATTTCTCTATTCCGGTCTCTGATTGGTCAGAGCACGCCAGCTAGGGGTGCTCTGACCAATGAGAACATGCAACACGTACTATTACATGCAGCGATACTGCACTACATAGTTCAATGGCAATTCTTCACGGTCATGGATCACTACCGCTGTTGTCTGGTAGTGCTGTACAGAACCGTGGCTATCAGTCGAAAGTACATGACAGTTTCATAATGGATGAAAGACCCAAGACTGCCGGTGATCTAAAAAGTGGTACGAAAATTGGAAAAATGAAGCAGTGTTGAAGAAATGCAAGGCTAAGCAATGGAAATACAGCTGTGAAAGGTGAGTTTACTTATCTGTACGACGCCCAGATTAAGTCAGTCCCATATGTGCATCTTGGTGTTGGGACTGAGCTGCATCATACTCTACTTTGAACATGTTGAGTTCATTTATGAGCAACGTAGAATGTCAAATTTGGGTTTTATTACAAATTTTATAATTAATCATTCAATGGGATCAATAATCTGCTGGGGAAAATCATGAAATGGGCCCCACCATGCACCGGCACCACAAACAACAGGGCTCGTCGTGCATCACTGTAAATTATGTATTTTACGTGGGACTGTTGGCTACCAGCTAAATGTTTACCTGTACAAGGCTGTAGTGTAGAGCTCTAACGTTAGAGCTGTATTAAATGTAAGTACTATATAATATGTTTTAGTAAATTAAACCTTTTGATCTACGGGTTCTGCTCGACGATGCAATACCAAGCAAGGTAAATTTACAACTAGGCCTATACTCATGATACTAGTAGCTACTACACCAGATAGGGTGGACTTACAGCAGTTAGCAACAGGGCTGCGTGTGTATAAACAGGGTAAATTTACCGGTACTTTTTGGCGATGCAATACCAAGCAAGGTAAATTACCAGTAGGCCTACTACTAACGTATAGGGTGGACTTACAGCAACAGGGCTGTGTGTGTATAAACATTGTACTTTTCGGCGATGCAATGCCAAGCAAGGTAAATTACTACTAACGTTACTAACATAGGGTGGACTTACAGCAACAGGGCTGCGTGTGTATAAACAGGCGAGCCGCTGTGAACCAATACTGACATGCAGTGGTGGGGCCTATTTATCAAGTATGCCGTTAGTTTAGCGAAGGGTTGTATACCTATGGTAAGAATAATCAAGGGTCATGAGAAAGTCTTTCCAAGGATAGAATGAAGGGCAAAATCGTGAAATCGGCCCCACAGCAGTGTGCTTGCACTCGTGCATTTAGCAATTAAGCAAGGTTAGGTTAGGGTTAGGGTTTAAGGTTAGGTTAGGGTTGTACTTATAGTTGAATTGGCTGTTGAATTAGTCGAGGGACATTAGGGAGTCTTTCCAAGAATAGAACATAAAGACCAAAGAAAAAAAAAAGAGAAAGGGAGGACTATGCTCTGGAAATCGGCCCCGCCTCTGTATCAATTGCTCGTAAACACCGTTTGGTGGGGCCGCATTCACAAGTATTATACTGTGGAAGAAAGCCCCAACGCCGTGCTTATGTACCGATGAACGCCACACGGTGGGGCTGAATTCACGAGTATAAACAGGCGAGCCGCTGTAGTATTAGTACCGACACGCAGTGGTGGGGCGTACTTCACGAGTATGCCAAATGAAGTGTATTGCAACATTGTATGCAGTGGAAACTGGTCCTATTGCTGTATCATTCATGCAAATTAAAGTGTCGTTTGGTGGGGCCACATACCTCGGTATTAGCCCTGTATTGTGCAAGAAAGCACCATATTGAACACCACATGGTGGGGATGTAACAGGTAAGCTGCCGTATTATTTAGTACTGATGATAGAGAGACAGTGGTGGGGTCCATTTCACAAGTATGTCACTAATTATAAATAGCTAACCAATAAATGAAGTTACCTTGACTCATTTTCTGAGTTAAGTTTTCTGTAGATCTACAGCATGTAACTATTCAAGTCAGTCTATACAGTACTGCTTATGCTGTGTTGCAATGGTAATGACCTGGTTACCTACTTTTCTAACTGTTCGAGTTGGTCTATGCAGCACGGGTGCATTGCCCTGGTAATGATAGAATTAGGTAGAGCCTGTCTAATATTCACTGATGGATCTTATAATCCTGATATGATTGCATTAGTGGTTTTTTTTTTAATGGTTGTATTAAACATAAAAAAATCATGTTAAAAAATCTGTAAATCAAACCAGTCCCTTTCTTTTTGGTCTTTTAGTAGAGTACGACTGTAAGTGTTGCTCCAAATCACTATCGCTGTCTAGAAGCTATTGAGAAATGTATCAAAATTGGAAGTTTGAGGTTGTGTTTGCTACTCGTGGACAGATATTCTAAGCCATCGGTATTAATTACTTTTGAATGAATTCTCTTATTCTTCTCCCAATTCAGGTTAATGGCAAATCATCCTTGGAAGTCATACAACCTACAGCATATCTGCAAGCAGCAAGTGTCACTGAGCTGGCAAGACACCCAACGACCTGCCCAACTCCTCGTCACGCCCAATACATCTGTCCCCCCAGGAGCAAACCTCCCAAGGAGGGAGTGGGTGTCATTAAATCGGATTTGAACCTGAGTTGGGCGTTTCAACGCATCCATGCATCGGTGGGGGCTACGCCCGTCAGCAGCCTGCCAGTGTGGTGCACCAGAACAGACTGCTCAACACATCTTGAGTGAGTGCCCTGATCTCCGCCCTCCTGACAACATGGACCTGACACACCCTACTCCTGAGACTGTAACTTGGCTACAGCAACTGAGGGACGTTATTTAGCTACCGCTGCCTCATACGCAAGAAGAAGAAGAAGCGCACATCGATGACATTTACCATGCCTTATACCAGGAGGGTGACAGGATGCATTTATAGCAGTACATGAAAGGCCAAGATTTCTTAAGTGAATCAGAGGATTGCGAGAAATCACAGAGCTTATCGTTCATTTCTGAGCTCATGCGTACTGAACCAGACAACGGAACCATCACAGTGGTCTTAATCTCATTGAATGCTGAATCAAGCTTTCTTGAGTACGCCGGTAGGTGCAACGTACTTCGAGTGACCGTGTGTTTTTGACATCATTGAACGTAAGCTGAGAGGAGGAGAAAACATCCCTGGAAAACAACATCAAGGTGATATTGCATGCATTGAGGCGGTGGACAGGAATTGGGTGAGGGGCTGACCTAGTGGCCCGTGCTTTGAATGACTTCCTTGATATTGAATACAGTGGATATCTCAGGCAATTAGGATAAAGCAACAGTGGCCACCAATGATGAAGGGAACTCTGACTCGAGCTTATGGCAAGACATTATGATTCCTAGGGCAGGCACTTTAACTAGTTGAGATATTCTGCCATGGACTTGATGGTATGCGTTTCATGCGGTAAACCTCCTGTTTTGGCTGTAAATGACTCAATTTTTACTTTTTAGAAATGCACATGGTAAGAAGACAAAAAAAGACAATGTGATTCACAGTACAGATGCCTAGATGTAGGCCTTATTGCTGTTGACTTACGTAACATAAACAAAGAGTTTTGTCCACAGATGAGCTTTCATGTGCATCTGTTGCCTTCTTAATAAGTACTACAGTTTTAGCAAATTGACATTTTTTTTTTTTAAACAGATGTTTGGTTAGTCCAAATCAAAAAGCCTCCAGCAAAGCCTTGCGATGCTTTCTTAGTATTAATAGGTAAAACATATAATGTTAGGGCTTATCATAGTGATTTGTTTTCATGTCTGTTGCAGTCAGATTTCTGCATGACAACTTGTATTTTATTTTCACCTGAAGTAAATACTATCAGTCAACATGATTTCACAATCTCTGCAAGTCCTCACTTTCCTTGAGTCACTGTACCTTCTGTATAGACTTCATGATATTCAGTGCAAAGTGTCATTAGGAGATCAAAGTATTTTATTTGTTGTTGTTGCTGCTGCAGTTGTATTTTGCATGTGTGGAATGTATAATGAATAGGTGTACAGTATGCTGCTATTATGAGTTAAATTAAAAGCAGCATGCTGGAAAAGATTTCACATTTTGATGTGTGTGTGTTTTGGTGCATTTGTGTGTGTATGTGTATGTGGGTGTGTGTTTGGGTGGGTGTGTGTGTGTGTGGGTGTGTGTGTGTGTGTGGGTATGTGTGGCTACAGTGATGTAAATTTATGCAGTTCTCTAGTATTTACCTGCATTGCACATTAATGACATTCCCTTATACCAATGTTATTGAACAACTCAAAAGTATTTCTTCCAAAAGGCGCTAAATCCATGATTTCTTCCAAAAGGCGCTAAATCCGAAAAAATCTGAAATATAAAAATTCATAAAAAATAAATGGTGTGTGCAGGATTTTTTTAATGTGCATTTTTATTACCTACTGTGATGGCTCTTCCACTAGGAGCATAGAGCTAATGAATAAACAATCTGTAATATGTGTAATTAAAAAACATCAATTTACTCGAAAGTAGCCGGAATGGATTTAGCGCCTTTTGGTTGCAAGCTCTTCATATGTAATTCATGTGTGTTTGTGTAGGAGTTCTCAAGGAGTTGGGAATCCCCCTTTCCTCCCGTAATTCTTAAAAAAAGATAAAAAAATCACGGCGAGATTGCGTCCGGATAATAGAGAGATCCGGGTAAAGGGAGGCCGGATAATAGAGGTTCAACTGTAGTGTTAAACTTCGTTAGAAATAAGTAATCATTGATCTACAAGACAACTATGCTTATCCCATGGATGAACCCTTCTCCTTGAAAACGTCTTTCAACTCCACAGAACGCTATATCCCGCCAGACTTGTCTTTTGCATGACTATCACTAAAACCCAGGGCAACCACTTCACCCCCTCATGGATATACCTGCCAAGTTTCATTAGGATACCTCAAACG
The DNA here is from genome assembly GCA_033980235.1 of Diadema setosum. NCBI lineage: Eukaryota > Metazoa > Echinodermata > Echinoidea > Diadematoida > Diadematidae > Diadema > Diadema setosum. Next base: position 29,951,273 of record CM067066.1, on the reverse strand, counting down.
GCTGTAAAGTTATGCTGTCCACAAAATTGATTACGGACGGATGGACGGAAGGATGGACGGAAGGACAGGCAACCCGAAAACATAATGCCTCCAGCCACACTTCGTGGCGGAGGCATAAAAAGTAAAAGATTTGTTACAGCCACTTGGGCTAACGTTTTACAAACTTCAAATTGAATTCCTTTTTTTATTGTTTTCATTCTTTCAATCTATCCAGGATGGCCAACATGACAGAATCGGCCCAAGATATGATACACAAGTCGCTGCTACATGTAGTTGGTGTGTGCACTAGACTGCGCCACCACCAGTACAACCAAGATCAAGCTATCAATCAAGTGATGAGTGTCGTAAAGGACATCAAGGAACAAATGACAAACCTGCAACAAGAAAATGCCAAAACAAAAAAAGCCCTCAGCGACAAAGGGAAAGAACTTGCGAAGCAAAATCATGCCTTAAAGCAAGAAAACAAGAATCTTAAAGCCGAACTAGAACAGATAAAGGCAAAACTGAGTACAACACAGTTGAGCCCGAGTGCTCTGGTAGACTCTGATGGCGAGGAATGGGCCATCCAAGACACATCGACAGAAAACCAGGACCTCTGATGGAATAGGACCTTGATGTAGCCCAACCAGACGCCCATGACAGCAACAGGGCTGTGTACAGTCAGTAGCCGAGTACTTGCCTTTAATAATGTAATATTAATGTAAAACTACAGGTGAACTTGTCACTGGGTCAAGTTAGGTGATACGCCATCAGCGGCATACAGACACAAATACGACAGATGATAAACTGTGCAGTTGACTTCCAAACTTGGACCGGTAGTTTGCTACCAAACATGATTATTATTGAGTGGACCGAACCCGACACCATACTTTGTCAATATCATCTTCACCATTAAATTAATACTGTATGAGCTGAAATTTTCGCATACAGATATTTTTGCGAATTGCTACTTGGAGAACATTTTCGCGTGTTGTTAATTTCGCGGTTTCGAGGGTCTAACTGAACTTAGTTATTTGCACGTTGTTATTTTTGCGGTTCAAAGGCGATTCGCGAAATTCGCGAAAATAAAACCACCGCAAAAATTTCAGCTCGTACAGTATTTGAAAGTCTGAAATTTGGCCCCAATTTGCATAGTGACGATGACGTCACGTGATCTTGCTCTTCTACAAGAAATGATAGTCTAGTCATGAGCTATCCGCATACAAAATTTGGACGAATTTGGACCAGAGGTTGCTGAGATATAAAACAAAGAGAAATTCCTGTTGTACGCATGCGCACTGTGAGTGTCTTGCGAGGTTTATGACGGCATATTTAGACAGAGTACATTGGTGTGAACAAAAGTCAACCATGACACCATACCTTTTAAACGTCATCCTCACCTTTAAATTAATACTTTAAGGTTTGAACTTTGGCCCTAATTTGCATAGTCAAGATGATGTCATATGACCTTGGTTTTATGATAAAAATGATCATCTAGTCATGATCTATCTGCATACACAATTTGTTTCAACATCTTATTTTTGCACGCTGTGAAGAACTCTAAAAATGTACCACTGTATGCACAGATTTATATGAGGACTATGTATGAATGTAGAACGCAAGCAGCTGAAAAAAAAATACCGTCAAATAAATATGGTTTCTCATCGGCAGTGTAATTAACTTAAGTGCTATTTACGCACTAAACTCAAGATTCTTGGAAAGGAAAGATTTGAGAAAATTCCATCAAAAAAAAAATTAGGAAATATTTTAAACTACATATAATTGGAGGTTATCTTTTCAATATAAGGAAAACTGTTAAAAACGGTGCCCGTAAACATCTTTCAGTGATAAAAAAATAAAATTAAACCGACTTGTAATTGTCCATTTGTACTTTGTATGTCGCGGAAGGAGATTTCACTATGACGCGTCATAGCGAAATCTCCATCCGGGTAGTTTTTGAAAGTTTGCCTTTGTTAACAATGGTGGAGTACTTGCTCTCCACGCTGGCACAGAAATATTACACGCAGCCTATGGCGTGTCCGCGCTCTAGTTTCAGTACAGTAGCTCTATGGTATGTACACTGAGTAGGGGGTATGGCACGCCAGAATGGAAAAAACTCACATTAACAACGAAATTGGGCCGGGATATTTTATTATGAAAAGGGGTAAATTGGCATATAAGGTTTAGAAGTGAATAATGAAGGGTGTAAAGTCATTCATTCACATGGGGAAAATCGAGCAGAGGGGTGATATGGGAGTCTATGTTGCTCAGGTTGGGGGGGGGGGGTATGGAAGACTCCATCATATACCATACTGCTTCTCCTGGGTTTTAAGGGGATAAATTATTTAACGAGTTAAAGTGCATAATATTAATAAAGTAGTATGGAATATAATAGTCTTCCATACCCCCCTTCTGCCTTTGAGCTTCATAGAATCCCATATCACTTCCTGCTCAATTTCCCCATCTGAATGAATGACTTTACACCCTTTATTATGCCCTTTTAACCCGTTAAATAATTTATTCCCTTAAAACCCAGGAGAAGCAGTATATAACGGAGTCTTCCATACCTCCCTCCCCCCCCCCCCCCCCGAGCTTCATAGACTTCCATGTCATTCCTCTGTTGCTTTCGCCATCTGAATGAATGACTTTAGATCGTTGATTATTCCCTTTTAATCCTTATATGCCAATTTACCCCTTTTCATAATGGAATATTCCGGCCAAATTTCGTTGTTAATTAATATGTATTTTTTTCGTTTTGGCATGCGATAGGGCCTACTCAGTGTATATACCATGTACGATTATAAAGGTCTATGGTACGCGTACGTACTTGCTCTGAGCTGACGTTAGCGACTGGTAAGTACTGTCAATAATTTATGCACCTAAAAGTCGGGAATGGAAATCCTTAACTTTGGCGTTACGTTTGTGCAGGGAGGTGGAAGAAAGATGGAGTGTGCTCTTCTGAGTTTCCTTTGAAGTCATGCGTGGCCCCGACAGCGTTTTTTTTCCCCTCCCGTAATCCCATTACTCACGCTCGGCGCACTGCAAGTCGTAAATCTTGTGGCGGAAATCACGACGCAAAATGCATTGTGGTCAGGGAATAAAATGGCGTCCTACGGTGTAAGCACAGAACTCTAGAGTGTATTCTGTAAAGCAGTGGTGTAAGCAGTGGTGGTGGTTCTGGCGATCGTGATTTTGACGGAAACGAGTTTGTTGAGGAGGAATTGCTTTTAGCAAATTCAAAATCACATTGACACAGCAACTTAACGAAATTTGATTTACAATTGAAACTGAAACTCAGAAAGTTAGTTGGGCCTTGGCTTGGAAATTGGAGGCCAAGGCAAGGGCGAGGCTCAGGACACTGTTTAATAGCGCAGCGTCACCTCAGGAATGCTGCCTAGCAAAAGCATACCTAACGTTAGTCCTAGCTAGTAGACTCTAGTATTTCACAAACTAGAATCTAACCACTGTTAAACGTTAGATTGTACTAGCTCCAGAGGTGTACTCTACTACTTTTTAATTCAATTTTTTGTAATGTTAGCATGGGGTAGAGTCAAGCCGATTACCGGTATTTACCGATGAATGATCGAGGAGAGCGAGGCGAAACACTGTATACTAAGCTCCGTTTTTCCCCCTAAAATATACTTACAGCATCATACATCTAGGCTTTTATAGATATCATCTTTAATTCTCTACGGAAAATTATTATAATCAAGGCTGATATGTCTAATTTACACTTTTTAACACTCAACTTTCCATTCCAATATGTATTTACTAGTAACTCAAATTCACCGAAACAACGGTAACGAACGCTGTCCCGACGCCTACGCGGCGGCCCTACAACCAGGGAGGTGGAAGTTCTTCCACCTCCCTGCTACAACAACCCGACGAGTACGCTGACAAGCTCCAGCTCGCTCGGGTGCAGACGAAAAAAAAAAAAAACCGCTTCGGTCTCTATGAAGCACTACTTTTACACTCGTACTGTTTGAAAACACGCCCGAACACGCTCATGTAACTTATATCATTTTGAAGATCAAGGTCACGCCTACCTCTCTAACTATAAAAAATTTGCGGAAATGTGCGGAATTTCTCATAATCGATACACAAACAATATGATGACATCTCTAGCCCACAAAACTTACTGCTCAGTAACTCCGTTGTTTGTGTACCGATTTCGCTGGTTCAAACGGCAATCTCCTCAGCACAGTCTGCTGAACCAGCGAAAGGTATAGACATACCACGCTACCCAATTCTTGAGCCATAAGTTGTAGCTTTCGAAGGGGGACGTCTTTCACTGAATGTAATAGACTGCCAAAATTTTGTATATGACGTCATATTGTCGGTGCCACGCATCGCTTCAAAGCCCGATTTTTACGAGCGTGTGTTTATGGAAGGCCTGGAAAGGAGATCATGTTACGTCACTCTAGTGCGCCGGAGGGTGATGGGTGGACCGATAAGGCCAGATTTTGACATATTTATCACAGAATGAGGGTTGGATTTCAAGACGGTAATCGGTGTAAGACCACTTGATTTTTTCTCTGAGGGAAGCTCTCAGAGTGCCATCTCCATCTTTCTTCCACCTCCCTGGTTTGTGTATGTATTAGACTTTGTGTCATTTTATTAGGTTGGGTCAGTTTTTGTGACATTGCGTACAACAGTGGCCCTCGCATTTACAATTGTATAAGGCCAAAATCAGGAGGGTTGCACTGTTTGTGTTTATTTGTAGCTCAAGTTAGACACTAATTTCTACTATTTATAAGCTTGAGACAATGAGTGACTAACAGTCAAACTTCTTTAAATGAATGCAAAACACATTTTGAATGACAAAGCATTGTCACAAATGCATTGTTGGGATAAAGACATTTTTAAGGCTTGGTCCCACTGGTGTTAAGAATGAATTGTGCATGAGTTGTGGACAACATTTCATGACATTGGTGAGCATCTGCAGATCTGCATCATTGGTAATAATCTAAATCAGCAGCAGTCACAGGATGCTACAACAAAACTTGTAGACTCAACGTCACTTGTCAAGAAGATAATGGGCCATGAAACCATAAAGTACAGATGGGAAACTTTTGTTTGTTTGTTTGTTGTTGTGTTTTTTGTTGTTGTTGTTGTTTGGTTTTTTTTTTTGGGGGGGGGGGGGGGGGGCAAGATCCACATTGGAGCAAGCCCAGATGGCGTGATCAAGTGCTCATGCTGCTGTGAGACTGGTGTGCTTGAAATAAAATGCCCACATAGCACTGCACACACGAAACCTTCAGCAGACAACCTTGGGTATCTCCCGGTGATGGAGATGATGTTGGTGTTTGTGGACTGAAGAACTTACAATTTTTCCTAATGTGACGTGGTCTCTTTCTGTGTTTAACCATGAAATGTGTGCAAAAGATATTGGCATTAACTAACCATTTATATGCAATCATGCATCTAGCTTTAAAGTACTATCAAATTATCGCTCGTTCAGACAATCTCAATGTAAACAAAAAAAAAGCCATCTTTGTAGAAGAGGGCAAAAAAATACTAGAAGATTCTTTGTTACCTTGATAATCATTAAGAACTTTTGAAAATGCAAGCTTTCTATGGCCACCTCCTTCCACTGCTTTCTTTGTTATAAGAGCAAATCTTCAAGGTTTCATAGATGACTCCAACATGAAAGCAGGTTCATCATGCATGGCGATGGACATGGTGGAAAAAAGAAAATGGCCATTTGCACCCCCGTGATGAAGACAGTTCATACTGACAGACAACATGCAGGCGAGCTAGTCTTCATGGACTCTTAATCGAATATGGATTGCCATGGCAACAGTGTCTTCATCATCCTTACACACACCTGTGCTGGGGGTCTTCCACTGGGTGTTCTTAGCACCACATCAGAAACCCAGACCATCATCAAGGATGCCCTTCAACTCTAGTGTAGTCTCCTTCCCGACGGCTGCGTTGGTGGAAGGGGAAAGTGAGGGCGCACTTTGTTTATGACGGATGATTGCCATGCAGAGCAGCATGCTATTCAGGACATCTTCCCAGAGGCTGTACGTCTTCTTTGCATATTCCTTGTCTCACAGGGAAAAGGAACCCGAAGCACAAAAAAGTGGGACCAACAATTGCTTAATATGCTGTAAATATTACAATTTTAGTAAAGTTCACCACCGCACTAGATGCAACCTTTAGGCAAGAAATTTGTACAAAAGGTCAAGGTAGCCTGTGAAAGAACAGCTGGCATTGAGGAACTGGTAAAGTTCAAATATACACTGTATCTATAGCTTCAAAAGACTATCAAATTATCACTAATTCAGACAGTCTCAAGGTAAGAAAAAAGTCATCTTTGTGGGAGAAGAGAGTAAAAAATACCAGTTGATTCTTTGTTACCTTGATTATCATTACGAAGAACTTTTGAAAATGCAAGCTTTCAAGGCCACCTCCTCCTACTGCTTTGTTATAAGAGCAAATCTTCAAGGTTTCATAGATGACTCCAACATGAAAGCAGGTTCATCATGCATGGCGATGGACATGGTGGAAAAAAGAAAATGGCCATTTGCACCTCCGTGATGAAGACAGTTCATACTGACAAACAACATGCAGGTGAGCTAGTCTTCATGGACTCTTCATCGAATATGGATTGCCATGGCAACAGTGTCTTCATCATCCATACACACAGCTGTGCTGGGGGTCTTCCACTGGGTGTTCTTATCAACAAATCAGAAACCCAGACCATCATCAAGGATGCCCTTCAACTCTAGTGTAGTCTCCTTCCCGACGGCTGCGTTGGTGGAAGGGGAAAGTGAGGGCGCACTTTGTTTATGACGGATGATTGCCATGCAGAGCAGCAGGCTATTCAGGACATCTTCCCAGAGGCTGTACGTCTTCTTTGCATATTCCTTGTCTCACTGGGTGAAGGAACTCAAAGCATAAAAAAGTTGACCTGGCCATTGCTTATGCTGTAAATATTAACGATTTTAGTAAAGTTCACCACTACACTATGCAACCTTAAGGTAAGAAATTTTTGCAAAGGGCCAAGTTAGCCTTTGAAAGAACAGCTAGCACTGAAGAACTGGCAAAGTTCAAATATATCTAGCTTCAAAAGGCTACCAAATTATCTCTGATTCAGACAGTCTCAAGGTAAGAAATAAAAGGCATCTTTGTGGGAGAAGAGAGCAAAAAATACCAGTTGATTCTTTGTTATCTTGATAATCATTACGAAGAACTTTTGAAAATGCAAGCTTTCTATGGCCACCTCCTCCCACTGCTTTCTTTGTTATAAGAGCAAATCTTCAAGGCTTCATAGATGACTCCAACATGAAAGCAGGTTCATCATGCATGGCAATGGACATGGTGGAGGGAAATAAGTTAATCATGGCCATTTGCACCCCCGTGATGAGGAAGAGTTCATACTGACCCGACAACGTGCAGGTGAGCTAGTCGTCATGGACTCTTCATCGGATATGGATCGCCATGGCAACAGTGTCTTCGTCATCCTTACGCACAGCTGTGCTGGGGGTCTTCCACTGGGTGTTCTTATCAACACATCAGAAACCCAGACCATCGTCAAGGATGCCCTTAGCATTAGGGTGGGAGGGATTTCTTTAGAGAAGACGGCCATGCATTGACCTTGAATGTGGAGAGTGCAGATTCAAACTGCTTGAAGGAAAGCTGCAACCACTTCTTGAACCATGTGGCAACGATGAAGTGAAGTAGAGGGAATGGTCGACTAAGGAGAAGACAAATGGACCCCGCATGACATTAGTGGAACGATCCGGAACCCTGCACGAAATGGTCAAGGTACTGAAGGACAAATTACAGCCATTTGCCAAGCACCTTACCAATGCAAGGTGGCAAGTCAAGAAATTCCAAAAAAAAAACATTGTTTGATACTTTGCTATCAGGACAATCATTTCAACGTTCTTCTAAAGATGCCATTAGCTGTTTGTTGACAATGACGATTACAACATAACAGCAATTGCACACAATGCATAGTGGTTATGACGCCCAATTCTTGGTAGATTACTGCGAGAAAAATTGCATCAAGACTTCAACAATTCTGAATGGAAATAGGGTTCTGAGTTTGAGAGTAGATGGTGTTAGAGTCATCGATTGGCTCAATTTCTTAGCAATGCCCTAATCTGACTTTCCTAACACTTTCAGTCTATGTGAACTGAAGAAAGGCTTCTTTCCACATTTGTTTAACACAAGAGAGAACAAATCATATCACGGTCCCATGCCAGCAAGACAATTTTATGATCCAGATGGCATGAGTGAGAAAAAACACACTGAATTCGATACTTGGTACATGATAAGCAGAGCGGTATATAAAATTGTTCAAAATGGAGAAGGAAATATTATCCTACTGTCGCAGCGACGTAAACATTTTAATGCGTGGTTGTATGACATTTAGAGATCTGTTCCTAGGGTACTTAAACATTGACCCTTTTCTTCAATCTACAATTGCATCCACCTCGTTTCTAAAGCCGTGGACAATAGGATTGTTACCTCATGGGGGTAAAGGATAACGGAAAAGCATTCCCGTATGGCCATGAACTGGCTAAAATGGGTTGCCACATCGCAAAATATTAACATGCGACATGCGAGGAACGGTGGGGAGTACCAAATTGAAAATCTAACTAGATATATCGCTACGGCAACATACAATGTATGTGAATATATATATATTGTTATATATGAATATATAACTGTGATCAGGCATTCTGTTACGGTGTCAGATCTGCAGTCATTCATATATAACAAATTTTATGCATGTATAAATGGCATACATTCATGTGTACAGTATGCTACTTGATTGAACCAGCCAATGGAGAAAGATCACACCATTGAACAATACTTGAAAGACATGTACAGTTCAATGACTGAATGCTTGTTATTATGAACTCTGTAGAGGTATGCAGCCCTCTTCAGATGGAAAACATACAGTTGGCTATCAAACAGAGCTTGCAAAACCATCAACAATTTATTGATTTGGATTTGTGTGTGTGTGTGCGTGTGTGTGTGTGTGTGTGTCGGGCACAGCTGCCTGACGTGCTACTAACGCAGAGATACCTGTGTTCCTGCCCGCAAAAGTATCACTGTTCAAATAGCCTATGAAAGGACGAAAGAAAGGGAATTCGTTATTAAGAAATATGGATACCAATTAGTAACGATGAGGGAGTGTGAATTTGAAAAACGATGTGAGAAAAATACAGATCTGAAGAATTTTTTGAAGACCGTTCCACCTTTTGAACCGTACAAGCCTAGAGATGGTTATTATGGCGGGCGAACCAATGCAATAAAACTTTGCAAGCGAGCAGAAAAGGATGAAAAGATTTGGTATGTTGATGTTTGCAGTCTCTACCCCTGGGTTTGCAAGTATCAAAAGTTTCCCCTTGCTCACCCTGACATAATCACAGAAAATTTTGGGAATTTAGAGGACTATTTTGGCATGATTAAATATACTGCTATTGCACCACCGAGCTTGTACCATCCTGCACTTCCCCACAAATGTAACGGGAAATCTTTATTTCCTCTGTCGTACACTGCGGTGAAAATAAATAAATGTATACATGCGAGCACAAAGATGAAGAACGCGTGCTCACTGCAACGTGGGTAACGGAGGAGGTAAAGAAAGCCGTCGCTTTGGGTTACAGACTGGTAAAAATTATGGAAGTCTGTCATTACCCGTGCTTGTCCCAATACGACAAAGAAAGCAAAAAGGGGGGTCTCTTTGCCGATTTTGTCAACGCCTCCCTTAAACTCAAACAAGAGGCGAGTGGGTACCCCGCCGAATGTCTGTCTAAGAACGGGGAAGAGTTTGAGCTCGGAGAATTCATGAGAGCTAACTAAGGACCAATACATAGCTTCATATCACGAGCACAAGGGGGTAACCTTAGATGAGAAGAACATTCGGACAAACAAGGGTCTAAGAACCATGGCTAAACTATATCTCAATAGTTTCTACGGTAAATTTGGACAAAGAAGTAATCTACCAAGAACGGAAGACAACCTAACCCGCTGTATTCTACAGTACTTAGGATAACTGATCCAAAGTTGATCATTAAGGACATTGTAATTCTAGACGGGGATATAGTGCGTTTACAGTATGAAAGAGAGGAGGATTTCGTGGAAATTTTGTCCAACAACAACATAGTCCTTGCAGCCTTTGCGTTACTCACGTTTAAAATTGTATTCACACCTCGAGCAGCTGCAAAGAAACATTATGTATTATGATACAGAATCCATCATCTATCTCGACGATGGTCATGTCACACTGGTTGCCGTAGGCAACTATTTGGGCAACATGACAGACGAGTTACAAAAAGACTTTGACGAGGGAAGTTACATCACAAGATTCATTAGCGGTGGTCCTAAACAATACAGTTTTCACGTTTGGTCCACCAAAGAAAATGAGGAAGTATTTGGAACGTGCAAAGTACGGGGAATTACCTTGAATTGTAGAAAGAGATTGAAAATCAATTTTTCAAGTATCCATAACAGGTTGCACGATCACTCCATCAAGAACATAGTCTCAAACAAACAGCAGATAGCGAGAAAAACCCTGGGTCAAATACTAACTCATGAGGAACACAAAACTCATCGTTTTGTGTATGACAAAAGAATAATCATGAATGATTTAGATACACTTCCCTATGGTTTTCACCATTGTAGAAATGACCAGTAGAATCCCCAAGGATAAAAAAATCAATGGCTTTCTTTATTATCTCCCCATGCAATACTGTAATTTGTCAAAAGATGCAGCATTATTGATACGCACAAACATGTGATTCAATGTAAAATATGCAACAGTTTATTGTAGTCACACGCATTCGAGGCGTGGAAAGCGGATGAGTCCGGATAAGTTTGGGTGACCGTAAGTTCAAGCCTGTGACGTCACGTACAAGTACAGACACACCCGGAAGAGTTCTCGCTGCGTTGTAGTTAAGATGTATGTGTATATAGTCCTATCTAGTCATTACAAGCAAAGATTAATTAAAGCTGAATAATTAGATAGAGGACTTTATTATCGATGACATATTCTCATTGTTTTAACAATGCTTTCAAACCTAATATATACCACACACATTACATATAAAGGGAAAATAAACAGGAAAATAAAGAAATGTAAAAGAACGCCATTCCAAACTATTTGTTATACCATACTCCTCGTCCATTAAGAAAAAAATTAAAGAAATGCCAATGAACTTCTTTAAATCGATGTTTGATGTATATTCCACGAATGTCCACCATTAAGAAGAAAAAAAGGAGAAGAAGAAAATAAAGAGAAAAATAGAGAAATGAAAAGAACGTGTATCCCACGACTCTTTCCTTCACAACCCGTGTCCTGTTATAACTAACTATGGTCTCTTATTCTTAAGATATTGTTTTTTTTACGACCAATCACACCACATTCCAATCACTCTCCATCGCACAAAAAACAAAACAAAACCAAAAAAACTCCACGCACACACATACACACACATACAGCGCAACACATTCTCCAAAACCGGTACTAACACATTCATGTACAATCATCACACGGTCCTCACCATCCGAATCCAAACCACATCACACGTTATAACATATGACCGTCATGTCATGTACCGGTACATGTTGGGCAAGCTAGTTACCTACCTCCATGGTCGAATGGTAATGGCTTGCTTGATGGGCTCGAACTACAGTGAGGAGGGACTCACAGCTCTCCTTCTTGCTTGGGCCGAGCCCGAAACACAACAAGAACTAAACGGTCTTGCCAGAAACAAGACCGTGTACGACAAGATATCAGATAAAATTGCAGCAGTGGGATTCCCCAGAAGGGCTGGACAAGCCTGAAGGGACAAGATCAACAGAATAAAGGTAAATTCTATATTCATTTCAACCTGATTTTTATTGTGTAGTCTAGATGTTCGACCTCATCATCATCAACAGAGGAAGAGGTATTTCAGTGGACATATATCTCCCCCTCTTCCGATTTTGTCAACGCCTTCCTTAAACTCAAACAAGAGGCGAGTGGGTACCCCGCCGAATGTCTGCCTAAGAACGGGGAAGAGTTTGAGCTCGGAGAATTCATGAGAGCTAACTAAGGACCAATACATAGCTTCATATCACGAGCACGAGGGGGTAACCTTAGATGAGAAGAACATTCGGACAAACAAGGGTCTAAGAACCATGGCTAAACTATATCTCAATAGTTTCTACGGTAAATTTGGACAAAGAAGTAATCTACCAAGAACGGAATACAAACTGAACCCGCTGTATTCTACAGTACTTAGTATAACTGATCCAAAGTTGATCATTAAGGACATTGCAATTCTAGACGGGGATATAGTGCGTTTACAGTATGAAAGAGAGGAGGATTTCGTGGAAATTTTGCCCAACACCAACATAGTCCTTGCAGCCTTTGTGTTACTCACGTTTAAAATTGTATTCACACCTCGAGCAGCTGCAAAGAAACATTGTGTATTATGATACAGATTCCATCATCTATCTCGACGATGGTCATGTCACACTGGTTGCCGTAGGCAACTATTTGGGCAACATGACAGACGAGTTACAAAAAGACTTTGGCGAGGGAAGTTACATCACAAGATTCGTTAGCGGTGGTCCCAAACAATACAGTTTTCACGTTTGGTCCACCAAAGAAAATGAGGAAGAATTTGGAACGTGCAAAGTACGGGGAATTACCTTGAATTGTAGAAAGAGATTGAAAATTAATTTTTCGATTATCCATAACAGGTTGCATGATCACTCCATCAAGAACGTAGTCTCAAACAAACAGAAGATAGCGAGAAAAACCCTGGGTCAAATACTAAACTCATGAGGAACACAAAACTCATCGTTTCGTGTATGACAAAAGAATAATCATGAATGATTTAGATACACTTCCCTATGGTTTTCACCATTGTAGAAATGACCAGTAGAATCCCCAAGGATAAAAAATCAATGGCTTTCTTTATTATCTCCGCATGCAATACTGTAGTTTGTCAAAAGATGCAGCATTATTGATACGTACAAACATGTGATTCAATATAAAATATGTAATAGTCTATCGTAGTCACACGCATTCGAGGCGTGGTAAGCGGATGAGTCCGGATAAGATGGGTGACCGTACGTTCAAGCCTGTGATGTCACGTACAAGTACAGACACGCCCGGAAGAGTTCTCGCTGCGTTGTAGTTAAGGATATAGTCCTATCTAGTCATTACAAGCAAAGATTAATTAAAGCTGAGTAATTAGATAGAGGACTTTATTATCGATGACATATTCTCATTGTTTTAACAATGCTTTCAAACCTAATATATACCACACACATTACATATAAAGGGAAAATAAACAGGAAAATAAAGAAATGTAAAAGAACGCCATTAAAAACTATTTGTTATATCATACTCCTCGTCCATTAAGAAAAAAAATAAAGAAATGCCAAGAAATTTTTTTTTTTTTTGGAAAAGAAATTCCATCAATTGCCTCCAAGTAGCCTCCATCTACTGAGAGTTTTCTGCAGGAGCTGTCCCCATACACTCCAGCAACTAGAAGCCTCATCGAGCAGATGACCCTCGCTCGCCCTGACATAATCACAGAAAATTTTCGGAATTTAGAGGACTATTTTGGCATGATTAAATGTACTGCTATTGCACCACCGAGCTTGTACCATCCTGTACTTCCCTACAGATGTAACGGGAAATCTTTATTTCCTCTGTCGTACACTGCGCTGAAAATAAATAAGATGTATACATGCGAGCACAAAGATGAAGAACGCGTGCTCACTGCAACATGGGTAACGGAAGAGGTAAAGAAAGCCGTCGCTTTGGGTTACAGACTGGTAAAAATTATGGAAGTCTGTCACTACCCCCGCTTGTCCCAATACGACAAAGAAAGCAAAAAGGGGGGTCTCTTTGCCGATTTTGTCAACGCCTTCCTTAAACTCAAACAAGAGGCGAGTGGGTAACCCGCCGAATGTCTGCCTAAGAACGGGGAAGAGTTTGAGCTCGGAGAATTCATGAGAGCTAACTAAGGACCAATACATAGCTTCATATCACGAGCACGAGGGGGTAACCTTAGATGAGAAGAACATTCGGACAAACAAGGGTCTAAGAACCATGGCTAAACTATATCTCAATAGTTTCTACGGTGAATTTGGACAAAGAAGTAATCTACCAAGAACGGAATACAAACTGAACCCGCTGTATTCTAAAGTACTTAGTATAACTGATCCAAAGTTGATCATTAAGGACATTGCAATTCTAGACGGGGATATAGTGCATTTACAGTATGAAAGAGAGGAGGATTTCGTGGAAATTTTGCCCAACACCAACATAGTCCTTGCAGCCTTTGTGTTACTCACGTTTAAAATTGTATTCACACCTCGAGCAGCTGCAAAGGAACATTGTGTATTATGATACAGATTCCATCATCTATCTCGACGATGGTCATGTCACACTGGTTGCCGTAGGCAACTATTTGGGTAACATGACAGACGAGTTACAAAAAGACTTTGGCGAGGGAAGTTACATCACAAGATTCGTTAGCGGTGGTCCCAAACAATACAGTTTTCACGTTTGGTCCACCAAAGAAAATGAGGAAGTATTTGGAACGTGCAAAGTACGGGGAATTACCTTGAATTGTAGAAAGAGATTGAAAATCAATTTTTCGATTATCCATAACAGGTTGCACGATCACTCCATCAAGAACGTAGTCTCAAACAAACAGAAGATAGCGAGAAAAACCCTGGGTCAAATAGTAAATCATCAGGAACACAAAACTCATCGTTTTGTGTATGACAAAAGAATAATCATGAATGATTTAGATACACTTCCCTATGGTTTTCACCATTGTAGAAATGACCAGTAGAATCCCCAAGGATAAAAAATCAATGGCTTTCTTTATTATCTCCGCATGCAATACTGTAGTTTGTCAAAAGATCCAGCATTATTGATACGTACAAACATGTGATTCAATATAAAATATGTAATAGTCTATCGTAGTCACACGCATTCGAGGCGTGGTAAGCGGATGAGTCCGGATAAGATGGGTGACCGTACGTTCAAGCCTGTGATGTCACGTACAAGTACAGACACGCCCGGAAGAGTTCTCGCTGCGTTGTAGTTAAGATGTATGTGTATATAGTCCTATCTAGTCATTACAAGCAAAGATTAATTAAAGCTGAATAATTAGATAGAGGACTTTATTATCGATGACATATTCTCATTGTTTTAACAATGCTTTCAAACCTAATATATACCACACACATTACATATAAAGGGAAAATAAACAGGAAAATAAAGAAATGTAAAAGAACGCCATTCCAAACTATTTGTTATACCATGATACTCCTCGTCCATTAAGAAAAAATATAAAGAAATGCCAAGAAAATTTTTTTTTTTTTTGGAAAAGAAATTCCATCAATTGCCTCCAAGTAGCCTCCATCTACTGAGAGTTTTCTGCAGGAGCTGTCCCCATACACTCCAGCAACTAGAAGCCTCATCGAGCAGATGACCCTCGCTCACCCTGACATAATCACAGAAAATTTTCGGAATTTAGAGGACTATTTTGGCATGATTAGATGTGCTGCTATTGCACCACCGAGCTTGTACCATCCTGTACTTCCCTACAGATGTAACGGGAAATCTTTATTTCCTCTGCCGTACACTGCGCTGAAAATAAATAAGATGTATACATGCGAGCACAAAGATGAAGAACGCGTGCTCACTGCAACATGGGTAACGGAGGAGGTAAAGAAAGCCGTCGCTTTGGGTTACAGACTGGTAAAAATTATGGAAGTCTGTCATTACCCCCGCTTGTCCCAATACGACAAAGAAAGCAAAAAGGGGGGTCTCTTTGCCGATTTTGTCAACGCCTTCCTTAAACTCAAACAAGAGGCGAGTGGGTACCCCGCCGAATGTCTGCCTAAGAACGGGGAAGAGTTTGAGCTCGGAGAATTCATGAGAGCTAACTAAGGACCAATACATAGCTTCATATCACGAGCACGAGGGGGTAACCTTAGATGAGAAGAACATTCGGACAAACAAGGGTCTAAGAACCATGGCTAAACTATATCTCAATAGTTTCTATGGTAAATTTGGACAAAGAAGTAATCTACCAAGAACGGAATACAAACTGAACCCGCTGTATTCTACAGTACTTAGTATAACTGATCCAAAGTTGATCATTAAGGACATTGCAATTCTAGACGGGGATATAGTGCGTTTACAGTATAAAAGAGAGGAGGATTTCGTGGAAATTTTGCCCAACACCAACATAGTCCTTGCAGCCTTTGCGTTACTCACGTTTAAAATTGTATTCACACCTCGAGCAGCTGCAAAGAAACATCGTGTATTATGATACAGATTCCATCATCTATCTCGACAATGGTCATGTCACACTGGTTGCCGTAGGCAACTATTTGGGCAACATGACAGACGAGTTACAAAAAGACTTTGGCAAGGGAAGTTACATCACAAGATTCGTTAGCGGTGGTCCCAAACAATACAGTTTTCACGTTTGGTCCACCAAAGAAAATGAGGAAGTATTTGGAACGTGCAAAGTACGGGGAATTACCTTGAATTGTAGAAAGAGATTGAAAATTAATTTTTCGATTATCCATAACAGGTTGCACGATCACTCCATCAAGAACGTAGTCTCAAACAAACAGAAGATAGCGAGAAAAACCCTGGGTCAAATAGTAACTCATGAGGAACACAAAACTCATCGTTTTGTGTATGACAAAAGAATAATCATGAATGATTTAGATACACTTCCCTATGGTTTTCACCATTGTAGAAATGACCAGTAGAATCCCCAAGGATAAAAAATCAATGGCTTTCTTAATTATCTCCGCATGCAATACTGTAGTTTGTCAAAAGATCCAGCATTATTGATACGTACAAACATGTGATTCAATATAAAATATGTAATAGTCTATCGTAGTCACACGCATTCGAGGCGTGGTAAGCGGATGAGTCCGGATAAGATGGGTGACCGTACGTTCAAGCCTGTGATGTCACGTACAAGTACAGACACGCCCGGAAGAGTTCTCGCTGCGTTGTAGTTAAGATGTATGTGTATATAGTCCTATCTAGTCATTACAAGCAAAGATAAATTAAAGCTGAATAATTAGATAGAGGACTTTATTATCGATGACATATTCTCATTGTTTTAACAATGCTTTCAAACCTAATATATACCACACACATTATATATAAAGAGGAAAATAAACAGGAAAATAAAGAAATGTAAAAGAACGCCATTCCAAACTATTTGTTATACCATACTCCTCGTCCATTAAGAAACAAAATAAAGAAATGCCAATGAACTTCTTTAAATCGATGTTTGATGTATATTCCACGAATGTCCACCATTGAGATGAAAAAAAAGGAGAAGAAGAAAATAAAGAGAAAAATAGAGAAATGAAAAGAACATGTATCCCACGACTCTTTCCTTCACAACCCGTGTCCTGTTATAACTAATTGGTCTCTTATTCTTAAGATATTGGTTTTTTTTACGACCAATCACACCACATTCCAATCACTCTCCATCGCACAAAAAACAAAACAAAACCACAAAAACTCCACGCACACACACACACATACAGCGCAACACATTCTCCAAAACCGGTACTAACACATTCATGTACAATCATCACACGGTCCTCACCATCCGAATTCAAACCACATCACACGTTATAACATATGACCGTCATGTCATGTATCGGAACATGTTGGGCAAGCCAGTTACCTACCTCCATGGTCGAATGGTAATGGCTTGCTTGATGGGCTCGAACTACAGTGAGGAGGAACTCACAGCTCTCCTTCTTGCTTGGGCCGAGCCCGAAACACAACAAGAACTAAACGGTCTTGCCAGAAACAAGACCGTGTACGACAAGATATCAGATAAAATTGCAGCAGTGGGATTCCCCAGAAGGGCTGGACAAGCCTGTAGGGACAAGATCAACAGAATAAAGGTAAATTCTATATTCATTTCAACCTGATTTTTATTGTGTAGCCTAGATGTTCGACCTCATCATCATCAACAGAGGAAGAGGTATTTCAGTGGACATATATCTCCCCCTCTTCCATCAATTGCCTCCAAGTAGCCTCCATCTACTGAGAGTTTTCTGCAGGAGCTGTCCCCATACACTCCAGCAACTAGAAGCCTCATCGAGCAGATGACCCTCGCTCACCCTGACATAATCACAGAAAATTTTGGGAATTTAGAGGACTATTTTGGCATGATTAAATGTACTGCTATTGCACCACCGAGCTTGTACCATCCTGTACTTCCCTACAGATGTAACGGGAAATCTTTATTTCCTCTGTCGTACACTGCGCTGAAAATAAATAAGATGTATACATGCGAGCACAAAGATGAAGATCGCGCGCTCACCGCAACATGGGTGACGGAAGAGGTAAAGAAAGCCGTCGCTTTGAGTTACAGACTGGTAAAAATTATGGAAGTCTGTCATTACCCCCGCTTGTCCCAATACGACAAAGAAAGCAAAAAGGGGGGTCTCTTTGCCGATTTTGTCAACGCCTTCCTTTAGGAAGAGGCGAGTGGGTACCCCGCCGAATGTCTGCCTAAGAACGGGGAAGAGTTTGAGCTCGGAGAATTCATGAGAGCTAACTAAGGACCAATACATAGCTTCATATCACAAGCACGAGGGGGTAACCTTAGATGAGAAGAACATTCGGACAAACAAGGGTCTAAGAACCATGGCTAAACTATATCTCAATAGTTTCTACAGTAAATTTGGACAAAGAAGTAATCTACCAAGAACGGAATACAAACTGAACCCGCTGTATTCTACAGTACTTAGTATAACTGATCCAAAGTTGATCATTAAGGACATTGCAATTCTAGACGGGGATATAGTGCGTTTACAGTACGAAAGAGAGGAGGATTTCGTGGTAATTTTGCCCAACACCAACATAGTCCTTGCAGCCTTTGTGTTACTCACGTTTAAAACGGTCCTCACGGTCCTCACCATCCGAATCCAAACCACATCACACGTTATAACATATGACCATCATGTCATGAACTGGTACATGTTGGGCAAGCTAGTTACCTACCTCCATGGTCGAATGGTAATGGCTTGCTTGATGGGCTCGAACGACAGTGAGGAGGAACTCACAGCTCTCCTTCTTGCTTGGGCCGAGCCCAAAACACAACAAGAACTAAACGGTCTTGCCAGAAACAAGACCGTGTACGACAAGATATCAGATAAAATTGCAGCAGTGGGATTCCCCAGAAGGGCTGGACAAGCCTGTAGGGACAAGATCAACAGAATAAAGGTAAATTCTATATTCATTTCAACCTGATTTTTATTGTGTAGCCTAGATGTTCGACCTCATCATCAACAGAGGAAGAGGTATTTCAGTGGACATATATCTCCCCCTCTTCCATCATTTGCCTCCAAGTAGCCTCCAACTACTGAGAGTTTTCTGCAGGAGCTGTCCAGCAACTAGAAGCCTCATCGAGCAGATGACACGTGGCCAGGCCGACAATGAAAACTGGAACTCTTATCAGCATGGCAGGATCACTGGCTCCAATGCTCATGCTGTCCTCACCAGAGGAAGGAAGATGGATAGAGCAGGAGGTGAAGCTGAAGAAGCAGCAGAAGTGTTGAACCTTGTACGCCAAATACTTGGTCAAAGCAAAGTACCATCAGGGATTCCAGCATTGAAGTATGGAAGAGAAACGGAGGGAGAGGCCAAGACTTGATACTGACATGTTAAGGGTAGCAATTCGTCGGGTGCCCGTGCATTGGCCGCTAACGCAATATAATTTGTATTGCATTAGCGGCCAATGCACGGGCACCCGACGAATTATTCCCCATTTTCCAAAAAGTGGTTAGTGCTCTCTCTTTATGCTAGAAAAGTGAATTTTTGTTGAATTCCCTTTATATTTTCTTTGTTGTTGTCCACACGTACGTCACAATCTCTAGCAGTCTCCTCTTCCAGCAGTTCCAACACCAAAACTTTAAAAATTCATAACTTTTGCATTTAAATGTTCAATATTCCTCAAACTTTCAATGATGTGTCTAACGCACTGCTTTAGAACACTCAATCCACACTTTTCTTTGGGTATAAGTTCTCTTTAAGCCACCAGTGTTATACAATTTTGGGCGAACACAGATTGTCCAAGGACTGAAAGGGCTGAGCAAAACAAAAGCAATTGCCGTCTTGAAATCCCAGGTTTCATTTTGGACGGTACTCCTTGAAGTGAAGACAGGTAAGAATTTGTTGTTTTTTTTTACAAAGGTATCAGTGGAAGAATTTCAGAGACAACTGTGCATCATAGCAAATGAGGAGATTCCTGAGTAAAAAGAAATCATTCTTTAACATTATTGTGAACCCTGCCTGTGTAGTAGGTCTGCATTCAATCAAAAATGGAAAACAGAAAATGGTGACTCAATGTGCAGAGGACATGTTGCCGACTTGATTGAAAGAGAGGATGGAGATGATGAGTACGCCTGTGATTTTGAAGGAGAAATAATGTGCTATCAAACTGTAGCCGAAGTGGTTGCAGATGTTGCAGTAGGGGACATGATGTTTATGCTCGAGACTGCCTGTACCATGTAATCACAAATTGCCAAGACGTTCCTGGTAAGCAGAACAAAGTAACAAACCGGTTACACGTTTATCAAAGTACAATGCAACTTGGCAGTTTCTTTTATTCTGTTTACATATACTTTAATTTTTATAGGGGCTTTCACATACATTGGTCAAAGCAACCATTAACTCCCACAACCAGCGAGTTCCATGGATATGAGGACCCTTTTAAAAACAAATCTTTTGGGCTGTTTCCTGCATCTTTCTTGCCTTATTAAATCCTCAGAGTTGCATTTCTATAAGACATTTACTTGCTATATGAGTGAATCTGGGAAGTTTTTTATGGGTGTGTTCAAAAAGTTGGGACAGTCTGGACTCACGCAATGTGTACAACTTGTTTCCTAATGTTTCTTTTACAGATGTAACAGTGGGTGATTATTTTTCATGATGTTGATTGTTATGTAGTGCATGAAATGAAAATAAAAGATGATGTTAAGTCAAAAATAATTATCCATATTTGTTTTTGTACTGGTGTCTCTAACTCATTCTCGTGTCACTTGTGTGAAATCAGAAGAGGCTAACTTTACCATGGTAATACAATCATGAATATAGTTACTCATACAAAATGATTATAACTCGACAAAAGAATGTCAGGTCATGTTTTAAACTGACAGTAAAATAAAAGTTGTATTGAAAGGATCAATCTTTTAAAAAGTTTACAAAATGACTTTACCAGCGTTACACACGGTGTCCGTAAAATAAGGATGGTACAATGTATTGCCCAAATAATATTAATACAGAAAAAAAAAATACAATTAAAATCATAATATCTTTCGGCTATATATGACATATTTTCCAGGATAAATTTCCATCGGGGAAGTACAGTACATTAAATTTCCATCAGGGAAGTACAGTACATTAAATTTCCCGCAAAATGGCCAATTGTTCAGATGGTGTCATGCACGCGTTTGGTAATGTCGGTTTACGCTTTGGCTTGTCCTCGACGCATACGAGCTCAGGTCGGGTCAACTCCTTTCGCTGATGTCAATCAGACATCAGCAAGTAAGGCTATATCGAGGAAGAGGTGGCTATCGGGGACCATCGATTTTTACCATAGCGTCATAATATGAGATGGTAACGCTGGGATTATGACTTCAACTGCGCAAAAATGGCCGTCACATTTCTGAAAGGATGCGGTAATATCACACCAATCATAAGTACTGTCATTTAACACTTATATTCATTCTTAGTTTGGCTTGACAAACCTTGTGAAAAGGATCATTCAGCAATGGTTGGTCCCATCCTCTATCCCAGCGATGAAGTACGGTATAGGAAGGAACTCGAGGGTGAAGCCCATGAGGCTTACATGAAAATGCAAAGAAGTGTTCACTGGCCTCTTAAAGTTACACAAGGTGGACTTTCTGTTCACAAAGATAAAGTTTTTCTTGGAGCAAGTCAATGACTCATGTGGCTCCAATTTGTCACATGTCACAACAAGCAAGTGCTGTGACGTTTGTGCTGGCTCATGTGACAGTGACATGGAGACATGTTGTAAAATATAACAAATATTAAACGTGCAATCACAAGACGTCTGTTGAGAGCACTCTGTCATTAAAAGAGCTGACTGTGCAAGTGCCATCATGTGAGAAATTACAAAAACTAGAAAGAATGTTAGCAGGGTTCAGAGACTCACTGCAATCAGAAAACCCTGACCATCTCTACAGTGGAAAAGATATTGCCAGAGGACTCCCCCAATCAACAATAACTTCAATCATAGCGGATATCAATGTAGTTCTGCCAAACAACGAGTTTTTCAGACAGTACTGCTGTCTGAACGTTAAGGTGGGTGCTAAATGCTGGGAGATGTACACCAGTGTCCTGGAGAGAACTGAAAGTACATACATGTCCTCTGAAACTGAATTGGAACCAATTCTTTAAAAAATTCAGAAAAAATTGAATTGAAGAATGGTCAGAGGAGATGAATGTGCTGGCACTGTTCTATCTGCAAGTGATAGTGATGCAATTGCATTCTATCTTGTATAAAGTTGTGAATCTTTCTTTTTCTAACTGTACATCTGTGATATTCACACTCAGGGAACAGGCATGGATACGCTGGACAAGTAAAGCAGGCAATGGCGTTTCATCCCCCAAGATGAGAAAGTGCTGGCCCTTCTTCATGGGGAGGTCAGGCATGTTTTAGCAACTTCACAAGTTACAGCAGAGGTGTGAGCATTTTCATTAAACCTGGCATGACAACTACAGATTTTTACAGATTGAAGATGATGACAGGAGATCAGGTGTTACTGAATTGATTTATTTGTGTGAATATCTATGGTCTTAATAAGGATTCACCTGATTTCTTTTCTGACTTGTTTGCCCAAATTGAAGATGTTGGAACCTCACACTTGATTATAGCTGGAGATTTAAATATCACTCCAGGACCGTTAAGCCCTTTTTACACTTGTGTTTCTTAACCCCGTACATGTGCACTAAGGGCCCCCCCCCCCCCCCCTTAGCCCCACCGTTGGTACGGGACTAGGCAAAAATTTGGACGTGCAAAAAGCCCTTTAGATTACTTGGGTACTGCTGGTACCATTCAAACAAAAATGCAAAAAGAATGATCAATACATACGGATTGAAGAATTCAATTTAGCAGATGTTTGGAGAAAGCTTCATCCAAATGCTTTTAAGGTCGCAAAAGTTCACTTGAGCCTTCGGCTCAGCCTCAAGAGAGGTAAAAAAAACCAAAACAAAACAAAAAAACAATTCCCTGCAGAAGGAAAGTTTGTTCACTGATTGAAGGTGATACATCATTTGATACTGAGGAAGCTATATGATACCTGAAATTATAGTCAAAGCAGTGGTGTTAAAGAGGAAACAGATGCTATAAGAAGATCTCAGAGTTGTATTTCGTTACTCAGAGTGTACCAGGAATGGATACTCTAAAGCCAATACATGCAGTAAGTGGTCAGGGTAAGTGGACAAGACAGACCCAGTGATACTGGTCATGCTGGTGGTCATCGTAAAGGATTTCTCCCTTTATCCGCAAGAAAGCTGTGCAAACAAAGCATGTGCAGTGTACATCAGTTTACTCGGTGCATTTCATTTTGTCTATGGATATACACCGATAGGCTAATAAAATAACCAAGAATTACAAGTTTGCTGTAGTAGAAACCATCGTTGTAAAAAGGTAGCGCAGAATGCTGAACTCTTTTTGGTAAACATAAACTTGAAGCTTCCTGCATTCTAATAAGAAATGGCAAGTGCCAGGCAAAGTTAAAATTTATTTCCATCATACTGTATGTTTAAAAACACCATTATGAATGTTGTTTATTACACATCCATGAAAAACATCAAATAACATCCTGTGATGAATCGCTTTACAAGTTCAAAGAACTCTCATTTTTCTCTTGTATATTATATGTATTAAAGTTCACATGTACAGTACATGAACTGCAGTCCAATGTGTTTCTATATATTCATTCATATCTGTCATAACATCCAGTAAGTTAATCATAGCACTTTGTGACAAGATTTGGCAGGATGTGAATGATCAAAGAAGAGGCTGCTTTAGCGTGAGCAGAAAGAGAATGTGGTAAGGAACATCCTAAACATGTACAGGGAGACCCACAGTAACGGTCCCTTTAGCTGGTGTGCTGCCAAATATATGATATCTTGACTATCTCACGCAAGTCCTTTAAACGACTCCACACATGGCAAGAAACATGTGAATAGTGTCTTGAATAGTAAGGCAACATTGTCATGTCATCTCATGCCAATATTCAGAGCCATCTACTCAGTTGTACATTGTGTTGAAATATCCAGCATGCAAACATTTGAAATCACAAGAGTACTGTACCTCCAAAGACACCAGAAAGACATCAGAAAAACACCAGAACTCACAATGCAAAATAACAACAATAATAACAGTAATAATAATAAAAATCATAATAATCATAACCACAACAATAACACTATTACTACTGATAATGAAAAATAACAACATTAATAATGAAAAATAACAACATTAATAATGAAAAAAATTTAAAAACCCTTTCTTGACCTGGTTGCAAAAGACATGACGTCATATGTTCTTCACTGAGTTATGACATACTTGTACTTGGTGCCCAGAGTCCCTTATTAATATCTCTCAGCACAGATTGCAGAAAGATCTATCAAAGGGGACACTGGAACGTTCACTTTTAAAACAAGAGACCCGCGGGTCTAGCGCTCACCTGAGTATCGCAAGTTCACCTTTCACGCAGTCACTAATCTAAATTATTCACAGCTTTACTAAAATTTGACCAGGCATTCTCAAGTAGAACATGAAAATGTACAATAAGGGCCAAAATTTTTAAAGATTCCTTAATTTGGGGGCATTGGGGCCCCCTGGGGCCCACTGGGTGGGGCATGGTGCCCACTTTGATAAATTGAGATCCTGACCCCCTAGGGATGCTCCCTGCCAAGTTTGACGAAAATCCATCATGAGGTTTTCAGGAAGAAGATGAAAATGTACAATTCAGGCCAACATTTGGACCTTCCCAACCCTCCCCCCCCCCCTGCCCCCAAGAGGGGCACCCCTGGATCTGCCATGAACAAACTTGAAACTACAGTCATTAATGTACTCACTCATAGTATTATCTTAGCTTATCTTAGAGAAGATTTTTAAAGATTCCGTCATTTTTTTTTTTTGGGGGGGGGGGGGGGTTGGGCCCCCCTGGGGGCCCCCTGGGTGGGGCATGGTGCCCATTTTAACAAAATGAGATCCTAACCCCCTAGGGATGCTACCTGCCAAGTTTGGTGAAAATGGGTCATGGGGTTCTCAAGAAGAAGATGAAAATGTACAATTTAGGCCCCATTAGGACCCCCCTCCCCTGGGTCCCAAGGGGGGCACCCCTGATTCTGCCATGAACAAACTTGAAACTATAGTCATCAATGCACTAACTCATAGTATTAACTTAGCTCTATCACCTCTGGTTCTAGAGAAGAAGATTTTTACAGATTCCTTAATTTTGGGGGGTTTGGGCCCCCTTGGGGGCCCCCTGGGTGGGGCATGGTGCCCATTTTAACAAATTGAGTTCCTAACCCCCTAGGGATGCTACCTGCCAAGTTTGATGAAAATCGGTCTTGGGGTTTTCAAGAAGAAGATGAAAATGTAAAAAGTTTACTTACGATGGACGATGGACGACGGACGACGCACGACGGACGCCGGACGAAGGGCGATCGCAATAGCTCACTTGAGCCTTTGGCTCAGGTGAGCTAAAAAGAGGAAGAGGGTACCCATTACACACATAGAGAATGTGCCTGGCATATCCAACAATCCTGAAGCTCCAGCGTTCTGTAGCTCAGAGACTGAAAACTGTACCCAACCCATGCCTAGGATAGGTATACTGTATACGCCATATATTTCGGATGTAAATTTTCGCGAATCGGGAATTCCTGACGATTTCGCGAGTGGTTAAATTTGCGATCCTGGAGTCCTATACTGAACGAAGAAATGTACACACGTACGTCAAATTCACATCGAGAATAGAGTCAATATTTTCGCGTGTCTTTAATTTCGCGAATAGCACCCGGCTCGCGAAATTCGCGAAAATAAAAACCTCGCGAAATATTCGGCGTATACAGTATGTATGATAGAAATGTTCAGTAGGCTAGAGTTGCCTGATGATACTGAGCGGGGATGAGTCTACACTTGCCCTGTTTTTTTAATCATGCACTAAATGACTACTCCATATATCATGCCATGTTTTACAGTATGGAGAAGCAATTACACATTACACTCATTTAAAAGCATTAAGTACATGGTACTATCTTTACAGTGAAAGCACAAACATAGTTCCTATTCCTTCATACTGGTAAACCATACACAAGTAGAACAACAACAAAAAAGCAACAATGCATAGATCTACGAGTATAAAAATTACAAAAGAGGTGGGGATGTTTAGCTGGGAGCTTGATTCTCTCCTTGAAGCTCCAACATTGCAGAGAAGGGGGCTCTACAAAATGAATTCAGAGTATTCCATGTTTATCACCAGTTTCTAACAAACTCGCTAAGTGACATCTCCACACATGTACAAATGCTTTATCATCACGTCTCTTTGATTTTTCCCCCTTTATTTGAATTGTAATGTATGACAATGATCAAAAGGCCTGTTTTCTTTGCATTCAAAAATGATATACAAGCACTAGAGTGGCCATGAATATCATTTATACATCTTATAACAAAATGGTCGGAAAGCATGTATGAAAGAAAACAAATGCATAGAAAACAAGAAACAATCTCAGAACACAAGGCATACAGCTTGTAAGATGAACAGTTCTTTCAAGGAAAAAAACAAAACAATTATTCTGAAAGGGACTTTAACAGACATTGCCAAAACAATCCCCACAGCTGCTGATCATGTAGGACATCTACAAGTGTGAGATACATTTCCAGATTTTCAAGTGGGACAACATGGTACATGACTTTAATAGTGTGAACAAAATCATTATCACACATTGTGAACATGAAGAACTGTTGACCTAAAGAGAGATAATGTTCTTTTTCTACTCCTGTATGTATAATTGATATCTTTCTTTTCTTTATATAAATTCTAATACACTCAGACAAAATCTAATAAGTATCAAAAATATATATCCAAAAAGTTTAACATTCTCTCCCACTATTGCACCAGAACTTATATCATCTGAATATAAAACAAACACATAAAAAAAAAATGCTTCTTTTTACCTTGATTGCAAAAGATATTTCAAATATACCTTCCTGAGTTATTGCATCCCTGGAACCTAGATATTCCCATTGAAAACACACAGTCAGAGACCGTTTTGAAACAGGTCTTTTACAATCATTTCTGAGGCACACAACCTCAAATTACGACAGGTGGTTTACCTATCTTTCACACACAATTTTGCCCTCTAATTGCAAAGTGCAGCATACCTGTTGCTTGACATCCATCCATCATCATCATCATCATCATTATCAGAACCCAAACCTGATCTTGGCTCCACCTCAGCATCCCAATCTTCTCCTCTCCCAACATCGACTGCACAAGCTCCTGATGATTCACCAGCAGACCTCTGCCGATTACGCTTGTGGGATCTTCCGGTCTTCCTGTTTGTGATGATGCTGACCCGGGCTTCCTCTCTGGCGTGTGCTGACAGAAACTGTCGCATGGATTCGTAGACCTGGAGTGCTCGAGGGGCGTTCCGGAAGAAGTTGCTGGGTATCCAGTGCTGGAGACTCGTCTTGCCTTGAACACCTTTGAGGACAGAGTACAAATTGTGCATATTTAGGCCATTGAAGAGCACTGAGATATCAGTGCATGGCGGCAGTGGCATCTGGAGTAATTCGTTGAGATGGAAGGCATACAAGACACAGTGCTGCCACTGGGCAAATCCATGAGAAATGACAGGGTCAGGCTTACTCACGCGGACTCGCTTAGGATTGAGATTGATGTTTGCCGTCACCACTTCCGCTTCAATCTTGAACCGCTCGGACTCTGTCTCACTGTCGGCTGTAGGTGACGATGCACGCCCGCCTCTTCTTCTATGCCTCCTGCTCTGCCTCTGTGCAAAGAGCTGGAGCCACCCAATGAGCAGGACAGAAATGTGAAGTTCAGTTAGTCTGCTTTCCCCAGAATTGATCCAGTACAATGTTGCAAGAAGAGCTAACTGAAAGTCAGAATGGAAGGAGTCCAAGTCCTCACTCCTGCAAAGGCCTGGGGAGAGTACTCTGATCAGGAGGCCATGCTTTGCTTCCTGTGGCAGCACAGGTATCTGAGACAAGGACGGCACCCTCCCATATCCATCCAGGTCGACCACAGGAGAGACCTTCAGGCGCTGAAATCCATCACCATTTCGAATGTAAACAATGCAGTTTGCCATTTGACCTGGCTTCTTCCTCTGAAGCTTGTCTGCCAGGATCATGCCACTGAGCACTGCACACAGAAACTTTGCTGGCAGCCATGCACTTGACAACTTGTGATTCTCCACCTGGACGCCAGAGAAGAGGTACTGCTTGCTCAAGATGTTCACACACAAATTTGCCATCTGTCCACTCTGATGGGCCTCAGCAACCCATACAGGAGCATCAATAAGAGTGCACAGCGGGGAGTGCAACAGTTCACTTGACTGCTGGTGGCCTCCTTCAAAGTAAGACTTCAAGCAAGTTGTTTCACTCTTTGCCTGATACATGTCCATGGATGCAGTAACAAGACTCTCAATCTTCGTCTTGTCAGAATTGTGCCTCCAAACCTCATCCAGCGCTTCGCTACAGGACCCTTTATCTCCTATCCAGTCAAGAAGGTGCTGAAGCTGTGATTGGCGCTTGCTGCTGTTGCATTCATGCACTCCATATACCTGACTTATGAAAGTGTTCAATATGGAGGGATCAACATAGTCATTACCTGCTAGTGTGGCAAAAAGCGGCATGAGATCTTTCTGCACTCTAAAGAACGTACAGAAAGACTGGAGGTGATAGATCTGCCCTGGAATGTGGAATCTACCATGTCCTGACTGCTCGGCATTCTTCCACCTCAGATGTGTCAGCGGGATGTAGCCTCCTGCCAGGTCCATGACATAAAAGTCACTGTCTTTCCCCAGCACAGGGCACTGCCAGTGATTGGCAAGGCTGGCAATCTCTCTGTCAGCTTCAAACTGACTGAATGCAAAGCACACTCCAAGCTCAGTCATTACCTGCTTCATGAGGTGTAAAGCCAGCGGTGGCAATACCATACAATTGCATCCTTTATGAACGTCTCTGGTCACTCTGATACCCTGCTGGAACCTTTCGAGTTGTGTCTTATGCTTCTTGTCATCAAGGTCAAAGCTTCCATCGAAGACCACATACGGGCGGCATTGGCATTTGCGCATGTTCTGGAAGAAGAAGGTCATCTTGGATCTGAGCAGCTCATACTCTCCACCATGTGACAGGGGGTCTGCTCCCTGTGTCTCTTCCAGTATGTAATAGAGCAGACCGAAGCCGTCGACTACCAGTGCTGTGTTGTGCAGGCACAGGCTCTGCAAGAGCTTCCGCTCATGTCTGTTCACCAGCGTAGTGAGGCCTCGAATTCCCATGGCTGATGCTGAAAACTCTTCACCTCAAACATTTAGATTCCTTCCAAGCAGCTTTTGTGATGTTGCTGTTGCCAGAGCTGTAAATAACAAACAATATTTCTATGATTTAGCAAATGACAAACGGACTACATCATTCACAGAATATGAAAAGCAGATAAATAATTTCAAGAAAGGGTGGCTCATCAGAACTTTTTGCAGCTTTCTTCAAAAGCCTTCATTTTATTGTTAGCATTACAGAGCTGAAGCGGATTGCATTAGCATGAGTTTTTTGTTGTTTTTTTGTTTTTGTTAGATTTGAGACTGGAGTGCATCAGTCCATAAGCAAACAAGGGTAGAGCAGTGTAGAGTGTTGTGGCTAAATTACTTTTGGGGAATGGGGATGTGAAGAGCTCTTTCCCAATTATTTTATCACAGAACTATGGCTACTTACCCATGCTTTTTATCTTAACCCTATCTGTGTCACGGGCCGATTCAATCGGCCCAAAACCTGCCATGTAAATGCTCCGGCCGATTCAGTCGGCCCTATTTTGATTGACAGATTACTTCAAAGGCTATGACACTACCTCTCTATAAACTCATTTGTTGGCTGACAGTGTAAGGAAATGATATCCAGTGCGAAAAAAAGCTTCCCCACCTTTAACCAATCAGGAAAGCCTTCTCAAAGTCCAAAAAATTGTGGTGGCCCCACCCATATTTATCTCAATTCAGACTGCAATGTATTGTGTACAGTTTACCATAGGTTTCTTGTGTGGAGAACTTACACGAATCTGTATATATGGGACTGTAATAGAGATCGCCGTGTGCGATGAAAAGATCGTACACACGGGTCAATTTTCATCTATTCTATCTGAGTCATATTCATACTGTACCGATTGCTTGTGGTGTGTACTGTCCCAGAGCAGCATTTCAAACGATCAAGGTTATCAAAGTTTGTAAAAGTGTTAAAACTTAACTTATATTTGACTTTGGAGACTCAGATGCAATTATTTCAGGTTTACTACTGAATAACAAGGGTGAGTTTGTGTATTTTCAAAATCATTTGACCAGGAAGTATGAAAGTACACTACCGCGGTACCAGTAGTGGTACCACCCACTGGCGTAGCCAGGGGGGGGGGGGGGGGGGGGGGGGGGGCGATGGGGGCGGTCGCCCCCCCTAAGATTTGGACCGGGGATTTGGGAGGCGGAAAAAAAAAATGCATGTATACTGTATGCATGCACATGAAGCGGGTCTCCTTTGCAACCTTTCATCAAATAAGATATTTTTTTGAATATTTCACTCAAAGTGTGCACCAGATCGTTGAATTTCAATTCAAAATATGCAAAATCTCTCGTGCTTGGGAGGGGGTATCCCCCTCCCAAACCCTCCCCCTCTGTGCCTCTTTCCCTAGCTTAGTACACTTTTTAGATTTACGCACACAAACAAAATATGAATAATTCTGAGTGCACAAGACTTATCACTTATATTCCGAAAACTCAAGGTTCCCTCATGTATAAGGGGAATTTCCCCTTTTAATCTACCCTTTCCTCCCTCAGCCCCCCCCCCCCATCAGTTTTTTTTTTTTTTTTTTTTTTTTTTTTTGTGATTTCCCAAATGTTGATTCCATCAAATATGCGTATACGAGATATCTTAAAGGCAAAAGCTCCATCGGAAGGGAAGGGTGAAGATAACACTTCTCCCTGATCGCCCGCCCCTCCCCCCCCCCCCCTTCCGCCATGCATAGAAGTAGACTGTTTAGACGCTTTATTTCAATTCTAAAAACGCAAAAGCTCCGCGAGCGGGAGGGGGAATTCCCCTTCCCCTAAGCTCTACCTCACTAGACTTTATACATACACACAGATGGTGCACATTCGGAATAAGAGCTAAATTCCGTGATTTTAAAGTGGGTCTGCACTGGCAAGAAACATGTCTAGCGCCATCATAAGGCTCATTTTTCTCTGTGGTGCCCAGCATTTCCCCCATAATGCCAAGCGGCGTGGCGCAATTAACCCCTTCCACACTGAATTCTGAAATCCCCATAGACTTAACACACAGACCACCAGGTTCCCGTAGGGGATGGACTTGCAGCGCAGCGGCTTGCTTCGATCCCGCATTATGCGCAGTCCAGTGCATAGTATGTATACCATGATCGATGGTACATCCCATGGTTATGCGTACGTTGTCACGTACATCACTTCGCGATCTGTTCGGTGCTTTCAAACACTGTCTTCAACACTCAGATCGTTTATTCTGATCTTTGTGTCGAACTTCAATCTGCGTGCCATTATGTCGCGGATACGACTTGGTAAATGCTGGATCCAGTGGGAGGAGGTGCGAGCTGTTTATCGGCAAGAAATGAACAAGATAAACGTTGCCCTTCACGGCCCATCAAGCCATTCAACACAGGATGACTTTGCTGGTCATCTGCTGGACGTCCACCACTCGCACTGGGCATCAGCACTGTGTGCCAGGATTGCGGGATCAACCCGTTGTGAAAGTTTCTACATGCACTCAGACTGAGTCAGAAGCCTCTGATAAGCCAAGGTGGGTGAAACTCAACTTGTATGATATATAATTGTGCCTATCTTTTATTCAGTTGCAAATGACATTCACTGAACGCTGAATTTATAACCTTCCAAATCCATGTAACGATAACGTTACCGTTAGGCCTACTTGAATTACCGGTAGGCCTAACAAGTTACAGTTGTACCGCAGCGTTGATCATGCAACTATCGCGATGAACGATGACACAATTTAAAACAGCCTTATTCACATTTTTTTTTAATGATTATCACAATAAATACTGACGTCCACCTTACGACAAAAAGTACTATGATGACTCAATGACTAGACCTAGGCCTGATTAAGTCAATTAGTGAACGTGTACGGTCACAGTAGTAGACCCATACATGTAAATTATCACTAGAGCCTAGCCGTATATGAACGTTTTCATTTTTAGCTTATTGTTCCTCACTAACCCAGCCTCAACAAATTGTCAAAATTTCTAGGAAGGGAAATCATGATCAATTCAAGATATGTTATATGTTTTCCGATTGCAATCTCGAGATATAGCTTGGTGTCATTTCTCACATGTGTGGTAATATTCAGGGGGACAGCACATCAGCTGTACATATACTTGTAGGCCTAGATCTATATTATTATTAGTATAGGAACCGCGTGTACATTTGCTCTGGTAGGCCCTACTACTAGTCACTACTAGACTACTAGTGCTGACTGTAGTACTAACTTTAGATCTGTAACTCTTACCGTCTAGTTATCTTAGTACATTGTACTAGCAAAGATTTATGTGCGAGAGGTAACGCATCTGGAGCTTCATGAAAACTCAATAAAGAGCATGAAATTTGAAAGAATATTTTTCTGCACATCGTGTAGTATATCTAAATCAGCTATTGGAAATAATTTTTGGTCGTACAAAACCTTATGGTAATAAAATGCTTGACTACATGTACAGTTGTAGCGACAGTCTTATACAGGGCAGCTTGCATGCAACGTTGCAGACAACTGGGTGCAATTGAACTCACATGGTGACCGGCAATAGATTGCGCAGACCTGCAGCCTGTGCCTCCATGGGATATGGGTTACCACTTATCGCACAATCCTGCAGGCAGCACCTCCACTAGTTACAAAAATAAGGTTTGGTATTCAAACCCTTGGACTGACTGGAGAGTGGAGGCCCTGGCTGCAGGATTGCACAATCTATCGTTGGTCAGATTTTGTGAGCTCACTTGCACCTAAATGCCAGCGCCGTTGCATTGCGAGCTGGACTGTATGAAAGACGTAGACATAATTCATTATGCCTTTCATACATGTAGGTACCTGTACTGTACTTTTTCGAGTATGGTTACAGTTGTAGTTCCCTGTTTCGATAGGTTGTATAATATAACAACTGAGGACAGTTGGGGCTCAGTAACTGGACACCAATTTTACTAAGATTTAAAATGAGAAAATTTGGGTGTTTTTTACGTCAAATGGCAAAGGTCAAACAGAGCATACAGGGATGCCAAGTTCAAAAAAGTTCTATGAGTGAGATTTTCATGACTCGGCATCTCGGCCAGCAAATGTGCGCACAAGTGAGGGTGTGGGAGGGGTCCCGGCCCGCCTCCCCCCTGTGGCGCCTCCCACGGTAGGGAGCTTTTTCAATTTTTAGCTCTTAATGGTGCGATCAGGTGCATACTTAAGTGACTATTTTTTACTTATTTTGAAAGACAAAAGGAAAATATACCTTCAATTTGAGCTATGCTCCTTATTATGGGCCCAAATTGCAGTCTTTGCCCGATGCGTGAGAAAAATGGGTGCCATGCGTGAGATCGTGAGACGACCCCTAAATGCTTGAGTCTCACTCAGAATGCGTGAGACTTGGTAGCTCTGAGCATATCAGAATAAATTGATTTGATTTGTGGGCGTTATTGGACATACAAGGCCAGAACAAAAGGAAGGTACAGGCACATTTGTACAATGTATAATTGTCACACATGCAAAACTGCTATTTCATACATTTACACTGTACAGACCCTACACGCCAATGTACACTCCCATCAAATTCAGCACCTTTTCTTTGCCATCATAATATCAATATACAGTGTAGTAGAAATACTGATTTCTTGATGTCAAGATAGCTTTGTAGCGGAGTAATTGGCTGTCCTTGAGTGGTATACCTGATCATTTATGTGAAGCCAGATGAATATTGCACGATGGACGAGTGTAATATTCGTCAAGCTGAATGCAATATGTCTGGTATACCATGAAAGGGTAGCCAATATTATGATTATTATGTAGATCTGCCCCCAAAGATGCGTGAACAGTGGTTTGGAATTCATGGAAATCGGTTAAATTGAAATTGTATTTTACACTAGTTTATGAAATGAAAGAATTCCATGTCTCATCCACCTTTACTGGTACGAAAGCACAGTCGCACGCTACTCTAGCGCACTGTCATACCATCTCAGTAGGCTACCGGGCCATGCAGTATGGTGTATTAT
Source organism: Diadema setosum (assembly GCA_033980235.1). Classification (NCBI taxonomy): domain Eukaryota; kingdom Metazoa; phylum Echinodermata; class Echinoidea; order Diadematoida; family Diadematidae; genus Diadema; species Diadema setosum. The sequence goes on along the minus strand of CM067066.1, from coordinate 29,916,718 downwards.
TTCACAGAAATCTTTTACAGTAAGCTATTGGGATTTTCATCTTTCTTCAACATGGTCATTGCTGCATGATTGGTAATAAAGGGGACAGACTACATGTTTTTAGTGTGCTGCTGAAACCTCTCATATAATATTCACTAATGTGATATGAAAAGTCTGGGGTACAGTACATTTGTATGCATGGTATCCAACTAACATTATGTTTTATGCTGTACTGCTCTTGCCTTGATTTACCTTGATGTTGGGCATAAAGTATGTACACGATGTATAAACTTATTTGCCCCTGTGCATCTTCTTTGTGTTAGTTCTCGGTCATCAGAATAATCTGACTTACTTGTAGCCTCTGCAGCTGATAGCACAACATCACAGACAGAAACCATCTCCACCTCTGCAGTTGCTGACAAACATTGTACAGCATTGTCTTCTTTGAGGTTGTGCTCCTCTGAAATATGTAGTGCATTGTCAATCACCTCAGAATCCATAATGTCCACTGGACGATTTTGATTGCATGGAAACCTTACTCTTTGCATGCTCTGCAGGTTGATTAAAAAGGTATTTTACACACAGAGGTCAGCTACAGTGTCTAACAGAGCCCTAAGGCGATGTCAATGTTTCAAGGCACTCTTGGAATTTTGTGCCAATGGAAATACATTGTGTGGAATAACAATGAGATTTAATTTTTCTTCAAAGTTAGATGTCTTTGGTTATATTGTGTAGTACAAGCTGTCAGTTCATATGTTTTTCAGAGCAACTACTGCTGAAGATCTACCTGCAGGAAGCTCTGTCCAGATACGTCTCGAACTCCCAAGGACTCAAGAATTGGGCCAGCCGGTAGATACTTCAAGTGAGATTTCTTGAAGCGTACATTGTAGTATTGATAGGGTCCGAAATTTATTTTGTGATCATTGTTTGTTCTTACAGCATAATCCTGTCGGGATGGATAACAAAAATATCCTATAAACCCAGAGATGCCGACTATTCTGGAATATTCATTAAGCCTGTCAATAGCCCTCCCCCATACAGTTTGTTTTTCCTGAGTGGCTAATAGTAGATGGTTGCCTCTGAAGACACAGTACATGAATAGTGTAATGTACATTCATACACAAACCTCCTTATCATCTGTTCGGTGATACGCAAAAAAAAAAGGTGACTTACAGCAGGTAGTTCAAACTCAAGACCTTTATTGGTCAACTAAAGCAGTCATGACATTGGGATGAGTTATTTTGATTTGGATAGATATGCTGATATCTAACACCAAACATGGAAAATAGCTCATGATTGGCCAATTTCTGGATACCTTGTAACGAACAGTGCTGGGAATTCATCTGACTTCTTGAGTCTTTTGCTGATTTTACCCATAAAATAGCATGCAGTATTTAGGATGTATCCTGCTGGAAACATCAAGTTATATACCGGTACTCATTGTTCCTGTTATTTCTTTCCAGAAATGTTCTGCTATAGTGGAAGTTTACCATCAGCAAAATTAGTGTTATTTGAAGTTCTGCAGCCCAAGATATCTTCGGCCTCGTATCTCAGAGGAAAAATGCCAGCTGAAATAACTTGTGCATTGGAAGCAATGTTCTGAATAAGGAATGAAAGAATGCAAATGGCCATCCAACTGATCCAAATGTTCCTCTCAGAGAAAACATAAAAAAAAACATGTTTTCTTTCGTCAGAATACTGCCTTTAGTATACCAGACGATGTTTAGTTTGTGAGTTATTCAGAAAAAAATGTTTTTATTTCGTATACCGGTATACAAATCAATTGATTTTATTAAAACTCTTAAAACCATTGCTTTGATAAGAGTGTGATCCCTCAGCTACATTGTAAAGGAACAATACATGTGTACTCTATACTCTACACAGTGTGTCCTACAGTGTATACCCATTAACCAATTACCATTCAATTTTAGGAGTTTGTTGTGAAAGAATGTTTGTAACCTTTACTTTTTGAGAAGTACACTGTATTATACTCAAGATCATTGCTGCTGTTTGCCACACATCATACTTTTCATGGTAAATGCACTGTACAATGATTGCCTTTTCAATATGTTATTCCCATCCATATTAAAAAGACAATATCGTGATCACAAATTGTGTGTAAAAGAGCATTTGCAACACCCTATATCTGCACTTTTTTTCAGCCAATTGTACTTTTTTTTTTCACGTATCCCTGAGAATTTTCTTGACCATGATACATACTGATGTGTTCTTTCTAGGAGTGTTGTGCTACCTTGCTCGTTGATAACTAGGACTCTAAAAATCTAGGATCAAACTGTAAAATTTTGTACTCGACTCGACATGAAAATGTCATTTACTGACACTCATTCGGAAAATATATGTCATTAGTATGATTGAAAGTAATTATGACTTTGTTGCATTACATGTATGTGGTTAATTAAGTATGCTTTGTTTGTGTTTACAGCTCCTAGGAGAGCTCCTCTGCGCAGAGGAGTGTTGTTTTCACCGATCAACTCTAAGACCCTCCTGAACCAAGTCAGGTGAGTATCAAACTAAAAATTATCATTGTTATGCACAGGCTTATTGACAATAAAATGCCCACAAATTTGACCATGAATCCTTTTTATTCCTCTGTCCGATGGGTGCTGGAGGCATGATCTTTTTGGGTTGTAGGTCTGTCTGTCTACTTTAGTATACGCGATAACTTGAGTAATACTGAGCGGAATTTGACCAAACATAGTCCGACTATGAAGTATGATTGGGCAATCACTTCATTAGAAATTGGTCATAGGTCAAAAGTGAAGGTCATCTAAAACAGTTTATGCAATAACTCAAGACTGTATTGAGCAAATTTCAGCAAATTTGGCACAAGGGTAAAATATGATAGGGCACTAACTTGATAACATTTTGTGTAAAATTGGCAAGAGTCAAAGGTCAAGGTCAAATTCTAAAAATTCACTGTGTGATATTAAAACTCAAGACTGGATCAAGCAAATTTCACTAAACTTTGCATAAGGGTGAAGCAAGGTAGGATAATCACTTGATTAGACTTTGGGTAAAATTGGGTAAAACTTCAAAGGTGGATGTAGCAAATCTCAATAAACTAGAGCAATGTACAATGTACATATACCTCAAACAAACATAATGAATGTTCGATATTCTGAAGGTTCGTTATTCTAAAGGTTCGTTACTCCGAAACACACGTATTCCCAATACCTAGAGGTTCGTTAATCCGAAAATGAAAAAGGTTCATCAATCTGAACATTTGTGGCGTTATTCCAAAGATTTGTTAATCCGAAATGATATTTGGAAAAACAAATCTTCGGAATAACGAATCTGCGGACTGAAGAGCCTTCGGAATGACAAACCTTTGGAATAATGAGCTGTAACCCTATTGGGCACCATGTTACCAGGTCTAATAATTGGGGTCTGTGACAAGACTATACTCTTGGCGCTGTTCCCAGGCCATGACCAGGTGCCAGTTGTAATACGATCTCATGAAAGAATGCTTGTGCGCGCCGTGTTCCTTTGTCGGTAGCCCTTCCCAGGCCCCAACCCTGTCTAGCACTTCTGTCTCTTTACTAGTAGTTGGTGTTTTTGTTTTTCTGATGGTAGTGGTCTCTGTCTTGAGTCTGTGTGTGTTTTGCATCTTTCATATGCGAGGGGAAAAAAAGAGACAGAAAAGAACTTCAAGAATTCGAGGAAGTCTTGCGGATTTTCTTTCTCGTCATTCACGCTAGGGGAAAAAGGAGGGGGGGGGGTATTTTTTTTCTGAATTGTTCATGGCAGGGGAAAGAGGAGACAGGGAGAGAAGCGTTTGTTGCTCTTTTTTCTCTTCAATCCTGTTTACATACATTTAGTTACACTGCAGCATTGATAAAGATTTGCTGCTGTGAAGTCAATAGGACATTAAAATAAGAAGCCTCCCATTTACTTCTGTTCATCGAATCTTCACCTAACTACCTTTAGAGTATGGTAACAGGAATAGCAGAAATAGTTCTGGTTACCTTGACATGTGTTTGCAGGGAAATCGTGGATGCATTTGAAAAATAGTAGACTTTTTGAAGCTTGAAGTTTGTTATGAAGCCACATATACAGTGTACAAGTTTTGTACATGTAGGGCTCATTAGTTGTTCGATTTCGGTATGAATTTGGAAAGGTTGCAACACAGTTTAGTTAGCACAATTTCGTCAATTCCAAATCAAATTTAGGAGACAGAATCAGTTTTCTAAGCCAAGTATCGGAAATCCCAATCAGAGCTGCATATGATAAATTGATATGTCGTGTTACATTGTATCTTGTAGTTTAGTAATGACCAAAGATTCAGGGTTATATTCCCTCAAGAAAATCTGATGCATTGCTAAATGAATTACAATATTTGAGATGTATTGGTACAATGAAAGATTTTTATGCCTCCGCCACGAAGTGGTGCCGGAGGCATTATGTTTTCGGGTTGTCCGTCCGTCCGTCCTTCCGTCCTTCCTTCCGTCCGTCCGTAATGAATTTTGTGGACAGGGTAACTATCAAAACCTTTTGAGGTATCCTAATGAAACTTGGCATGTATGTGTATTAGGGGGTGAAGTTGTGCCTATCAACTTTTGGGTGCACATACTCAAGGTCAAAGGTCAAGGTCAAATGCTTAAAATTTCACTATTTCCCCCATATCTATGCAGTGCCTGAAGATATTTTCTTGAAACTTTGTGTATACATGTATTACCCAATTAAGATTCTCTGGTAATAGTTTGGGGTCATGAGGTCAAAAGGTCAAAGGTCAAAAGGTCAAGTAAAATGTTAAAATTTCACTTTTTTATCTCTATCTTGGAAATTGTTCAAGGTACAAAGTATATATACATGTACTGACTGGCAGTGGTTATCTAGGGAATTTGGGGTTCGTGGGGTCAAAGGTCAGGGGTCAAAGGTCAAGGGCAATACTTCAAAATTTTACTATTTTCCTTATATTTATGCAATGCCAGCAGGATTATTTTTTTTAAAACTTGATGTATGCATGTATAACCCACTAGATATTCTCTGGGATTTTTTTTTCTTTTGCCAAGAAGGTCAAAGGTCAAAAGGTCAAAGATCAAGTGAAAGTGCTGAACTTACTTCTTTCTCCATATCTTGGAAGTGGCTCAAGTTATCTTTAAACTTAGTACATATTTATGTATGTTCTGCCTGACAGTGATTCTCTTATGAATCAAAGGCCAGATGAAAATGATAACAATTTACTGTTCAATACAGAAATTGCACTTTTACTCCATACCTTGAAACTTTCTCAAGTGTGTAAACTTATGAAAGGGTCAAAGTCGAAGTTAAAGTTCTTAAATCCCCAAATACATGCTCTCCTATTCATCCAATTAAACATAGGTCAAGGAAGGTGAACATTCAATACATTTGTGACAAACATGTCATTTTAATATTTTGCCAATTTTGTGAAAATGTAATCACACATTGTCCACATGTACTATAGACCTATTAGGAGAATCATGCATTATGGCGGAGGCATACCAGTCGCCATATCGACATTTCTAGTCTACATGATTTGACTCACAAATATTGATTAAGTTGACTGACAAAATCATGTACATGAACCCATATACTCAACATAAAATATTTTAGAAACGTATTTGCCATAAAACCATCATACTAATGTGACGCCTAGAGCATATAAGTCCAAAGACAATGTTTTATAGTGGTAATTTAATCGCCTGTGGCTTGTGGGGTTTGATAAGACGTGGTTTGGTTTTCCCACAGACCGTATTGAATTTGGAGGAGAAACTTGCAATCTGTTCCATAACCATTTTCGTACTGTATCCAGATTTACACAATTATACTTGTTTCCTTCCATGCGCTCATTGACAACAATTCGAAGAACTTGTCACAGACAGTCAGAATATATAATCTTCCTTGTTCACGACGCTGTTACAAACTTCACATGAGCGCGGACAAAGTTTGTTGGGTTGTCATTATTTGTTTACAAAAATACAATCTGAATACATGAGAAACCCGTGCATTAGCATTGACAACAATTCTAGAACCTGCAACAAACAATACTGGACACAAGAGACACAATATGGTTTTATGCTCCTACTTGCTCCCGAAGCTCGGACAAGCATCGCATGAGCTCGAACAAGCTTTTAGGGTCGCCATATGGGCATCCTTTATTGCAGCAACAATGATAATATCATCTATTACCATTGAATGTTATGATGTTTAGTCAACCAACATGCAAACAAAAACAAACAATCAACAGTCAATGAATTAATGCATGCGCATTTTGTGTTACAGTACTTTTGATGTACAGCTGTAGGCAGAATTTGTTTCATTATTTTTCTTATTTATTTCTGTCTCTCATGCGTAGGCCAAGGTGGAGGCGCTCACCAGGGATCAAGTCAATGAGCTGGCCATCACGAACTTGAAAAGGACAGCTGGACTATGGGAAGATTTCTTCGAGCAGTTTGTTCATCCACCGCCACAGCCGCCACGAGAGCCAGAGCCAGAAGCCGTGCCTCCATGGTGCAAATGTGGGCGGTGCAGGGAGATGGCGCATGACGTAGAGAAAAAATGCTGCAGAAAAGCTAACATGCAGTGTCACTCGCTCTCTTCATGATTCCGTCGCCTCTGTTTGGACCCGGCTGTACTCGACATCGTTCGCCACAACCTGGAGAACCAGCACGCCTGGGCCGCAGACAGGGGCAACAGATCATACCGTCACGCGTCATATCGCACATACATTGTACGTCCATTGGCAGCACGACAAATTGGGCGCTGGCAATCGAAGAGTGGTTCCCTCCTGTTCTGTCTGGGCCATTAGAACCGAGTACGGTACTCATCTGCTAACGGGCACTATGTAGGTTATCAGGAGGTCGAAGGGTACCGAGATGGTTATAGGGTCGAACTTTATACTCCTTCCACAACCATTTTCCTTGTATCTTGGATCTTGCAACATACTTTCAATAGACGACACTGGTTGCTCTTAGTTTGGTTAGGTCTTACGATTATTCTATGAAATGTGTGCTCATAGTACATGTAACATAGTGAAGTATCCCTTTGTTGTAGGCCTACTATCTATTACGCATGAGTGATTCTTTATGCACTTATATGCAGGTATCAATTACTGTATGAGACATTATGTTCATTTCAAGACACTAGTGATATTGTAAAATGCTGAATAGGTGAGTAAATCTAACAGAACACGCCAGAGATGACAAACTTCCTTTGTGGCTGATACATGTATAAAACTACATGTGGAAAAAAAAAATTGTACAAGACATTTTACCGATATGTGTATACAAGTATGTATTGGATGGAGATATTTCTAAACATTTTCTTTGTATTTTTATTGTCTGCAAAGGCTGCAGATATTTCTAAACATTTTTTTGTCCCCGCCGAACGAGTTCGAGCAGGGGACTATGAAACGGGCTCCGTACGTGTGTGTGTCCGTGTGTCCGTCCGTCCGTCCGTCCGTCCGTGTGTCCGTCCGTCCGTCCGTCCGTCCGTCCGTCCGTGTGTCCGTGTGTGCGTCCGTGTGTGATCAAAATCTTCAATTTGCTACTTCTCTGTCATTTATGAGCCAATTTTGATTCTGTTTGCTTTATATGATAGCACTACATGGGAGCTTTGAAACTTCTACACAGAATTTCAGTCGTGACCTTTGACCTTGACCTTTGACCTATATTGTACATTTTGCTACAAAATGCTACTCCTTCGCCATTTCTAACCCGATTTCGATTCCGTTTGCTTTATGTGATGGCACTAGGTGAGGGCTTCAAAACTTCTACACAGAATTTTGACCTTTGACTTCTTTGACCTTTGACCTTGATTTTTTGACCTATATTGTACATTTTGCTACAAAATGCTACTCCTTCGCCATTTCTAACCCGATTTCGATTCCGTTTGCTTTATGTGATGGCACTAGGTGAGGGCTTCAAAACTTCTACACAGAATTTTGACCTTTGACTTCTTTGACCTTTGACCTTGATTTTTGACCTATATTGTACATTTTGCTACGAAATGCTACTCCTTCGCCATTTTTAACCCGATTTCAATTCCGTTTGCTTTATATGATGGCACTAGTTGAGGGCTTCAAAACTTCTACACAGAATTTTGACCTTTGACTTCTATGACCTTTGACCTTGATTTTTGACCTATATTGTGCATTTTGCTACAGAATGCTACTCCTTCGCCATTTCTAACCCGATTTCGATTCCGTTTGCTTTATGTGATAGCACTAGGTGAGGGCTTCAAAACTTCTACACAGAATTTTGACCTTTGTCTTCTTTGACCTTTGACCTTGATTTTTGACCTATATTGTACATTGGCTACAAAATGCTACTCCTTCGCCATTTCTAACCCAATTTCGATTCCATTTGCTTTATGTGATGGCACTAGGTGAGGGCTTCAAAACTTCTACACAGAATTTTGACCTTTGACTTCTTTGACCTTTGACCTTGATTTTTTACCTATATTGCACATTTTGTTACAAAATGCTACTTCCGGCGGGGACATATGTTACGCACCGCGTAATTTCTACTTTTCCTTGTTTTGTATTTTTATTGTCTGCAAAGCTACTTATTATGCCTCTATCTTGCGGTAACTAGTTATTTAGACTTTGTTTTACCCCATCCCTATGCTAAAACGTTTGTATGCACATTCTGCCAGCAAAATATATATGAATATGATATGCACATCCTCATTGACAGAACAGGGTTTATAGTTCGTGAGGTGGGATGCTTCTCTATAAAATCAACACATGGCGGTCTATCTCCTACCTCCATGATAAACTGTTGGTTTGATGTAGACTGTGAAGTTCGCAACTCGACATCATCACGGATTTGAAGGTTGAAAATGGCAAAGCCTCTTATCCCCCAAAATATACAAGACAGAAAATGTGCAAGATTTACATGCAAACGGGATGTACGTGCTCACCCTTGTCAAAATCCCTGTGCAGTGGATGGTGAAAGAAATATATAATGTAAGTTGGTGTGTTGTCATTATGCCTACACATACATTAATTGTGGTAGTGATCGAGTGTTTGGTGTATTTCCTACAGATCTCGTTTTGATAATATATTTTTCTCTGTGGTTGGTTTTCACATTAGCACAAGCTAACCCTATCCCTTTAGCATTTGTACATGATAACCATGGTACTATACATATGTGTATTGAAACAGTTTCGCAATAAACACAAAGAGCAAAGAACGAAACAATCACTCGTTTCTTTTTCTGTCCTAGGTGTCCTGAGATTTATGCAACTAACTCTGGTAAAGAAGGAAACGCGACTTCGTTTCTGAGTCCGACATCAATACTCACAAATCTTGTGTTCCACTTTGTTCCACTCACCTGCATAGCATACTAGACCAGTTTTGTAGTGAATTTCAAGTTATATTTTCGTCCCTGCTTAGTGGCAGAAACAGCTCAGAGAACCTGTCAAAAATAGTTGGATTCAGAGTTCTGACTGAAATTCCTCCTGAATGTTGGAGAAAACACCTTATGAGCTGGAACAAGCTCTCGAATTGGTCTAGGAATCATTGGAAGTATGCATGAAATTTGAACACTAAGCCATGTCTTGCTCGACTATTTCAGTTACCACACTAAGGTCAGAATTCCTAATCACAAGTAGCCCGCATTTCATGTAGAAACATTGCGAACAACATCCGACTATACAGGTCACAAAAAGATACATTTAACGATACGATATGACCACTTTATTTTTATTTTGAGGTTATTGAGAATTTGCTAATTGATCTGTAGAGGGAATTTAGGCGTTTTATTTGCCAACCTGCACGACAGCAGAGCATTTTGTAACGTACAGTTGTATTCGAACAGACCATTTCCATAATGTATTCAAATTTATGAACATTTCCTTACCTGCACCGTGACAGAGACTATTCAACCTGTGTCAAAAACATTTGGATCCAAAAGATAGAATACAGGGTTAGAATTGGTTGCTCGCAAAGGGTTGCTATGGAGATCCTTTGTTGCAGAAGTTTGCATACAATATGCAGTACACTAATAACACGGTATACATTCCGAAATTTATCCTGTCACAAGCAGTAGACAATTTTAGTTGTGTACACGTATTAAAATTTATGGACATTTTTTCTTCCCCGAGTGATGACAGTTCATGGGACTTTTTGCTAAGACGATTACTGTCTTGAAAATCAGCGCAGATTATATTTGCTGAAAAGGGTCGGACATTTCGGTCAAAGTTTCGGACAAAGTAGAGATCCTTTGTTCAAGAATACACAAAACCTATAATATCAGGAAAGCACTGTATGTCGTATACATATTGTATTAGATTGTGTGTATCATGCATCTATCCACATGACAAATATTCCTTGTGATGATATTCCAGCAGAATTACACCTGTTGTTTACTGAACATGATTACTGGCCTCATGTGGGGTGTACATGCCTTTTGGTTATTTGTTAGTAATGACAAAACCTTAGTGACGGTTCAATAAACGTTCGTATTGAGTTCACTTCTACAATCATGGATTCCCTAGCAACCCTAAAGCTATAGACAGGGCTCATGTAATGTTTGTCTGAGCTTCGGGATAAACCAAGTTATAACCCTGCACCTGTGCATGGATTCCGTCTTTTGAATCAAATTTTCTGCAACATTATCTTTGGATGGTACTATAAGTAGTCAGTGTGCAAAGGGACGAAATTATAAAGTTGAATTCATTACGAATCATTAGTGCTCACTGATGAAAAGTTTTGCAAGGGTACAAATTCAGAATTGGCAATATGCACCTGCCTACTGGCCTAACTAAGTCCTTTGTGGTCTGATCCTTCTGGAGATGTGTGTTTGGCAAAAGATAAAGAGTAATACACCTGAATCTCCTATATCTCCGTATAAAAATACCTAAAATGTTGTTCCTTGGTGCGATGCTTTCATAAGTTATTCAGCTGAAAACATTTTCTGTGTAAACCTTCAATTTCGCTGGATATACTGTAATTTCCATGGTCCCAAGGACTCCTTCATAATGAGTTTCTATGCAAGCCTTTCACTTGCTTCTTTCGGACAATTTCTATATTATTTGGTAGCCTTTGCTTCGCAAATTTCAAGAGGTTTGTTTTTAAACAGGGAGGTGGAATCCACTGAGGCCTGGTTTTATGTATGTTGCAGAGTTGCCATTTCTGAAATACTTGTCCATTAGATTTGTTATTCTGTGACAAGACTGATTAAGAGCATTTTGCAGATTGGATTTCAACGCTTCATGAAGTAATTTATCATTATTATTATTACTGTATCATTATTATTATTGTCACTACTATACTACTACTGCTTCTGCTGATACAATTACTTGTACTACTAATACTACTACCGGTACTATTCTTATTCTTATTATTATCACCATTATCATCCTCATTGTTACTATCATCATTATTATAAGGACCTACTATCTTCAACCACCTACTATCGACCATCTTCAGTAACATTCATGGACACGGGTTTTAGTCGTCCTTCTCGATCTTTACTGTTTTGGTTCCTGGACTGTTTATTTTTTTTTTTATTTATTGACATATTCATATTTATGCATGTGATTCATGTTTACAAGCATTTGTACAGTTGTAGCCGTAGGGCCTTGACATTGATTATAATATACAACTGTACATGTAATGAAAAAATAAACAACACAAAATCAACGGCAAATCAACTATGCAAAACGTACGGGAAAGTGAGGTATAGCGAAACCGTTATCGGTGTAACGCCTACACAGGGAGATAGGATACCGCGGAGATCGAGGTAGGTGATAAATTTTCGTGGAAATGTGATTGATCGGATCGTTGGTACAATACGTCTTCATGCTGTGCTACGTTTATTTACGAGCTGGAATTGACAACCAACAAACTAAATGCGATCACTAATCACATGTCATCGTAATTGACCAACCCATAATCAGGCGAATAATTATAGTTCAGAAGTTACAAATCCCAGCTCGCTGGCCCGACGAAGAAACCGACGGCCACATTACAGTACTAGTAATTCACCGCCCAGCGATGTTTTTCTGCTCGCTACGCTGGTGAGTAGGTCATTGGGCTGAGTGAGTGGATTGTCGTGGATCTCTCTCGCGACAAGTAACCCGTTCCCTCGCGATCGGCCGAAAGATCGAGGCCGCGCCGGGCGGGCCGGGCTGGGCTCTCGGTACCCCACCATAATATGCACTGCTTGTGTGTGTTTTCTCGGCTCTGCGTATGCGCACAAGCTGCTGTGAGATCGTGCGCTGACCGGCAGGCGGCGATCAGCGCAGCCACAGTATAAAATAACGATGTAACCACAGAACTAGAGTTTTGACTAGAGTTCCGTGGATGTAACCCGGCCACCGGAAGTTTTGATAGATGGCGCTCTTTACAAAAAAAGTTCTGGCATCAAAATAATGACTAGTGCAGACGGGCTTTAACACTTCGATGAAAAAGTATTGCACCAAAAATTTGCACCAGATCGCTGAATTTCAGGTCTGAAAACGCAAAATCACCTTCGTGTGGGAGGGGATATGCCCCTATCTACACCCTCGTGTGCATGCTTTTTCTGTTTGATTGCTGAACTGCAGACAGCGTTCATGATATTCAGTGTAAGAATTAATACAAGAAGATTATTTAAATGATATACCATTTTATAGGCAAATTGTTCAATAATAATCTACACTAAAATATACTGCAACCTTAAACAAGTGGGACTGTTTCAACTCGTTAAAACATGCATCAAATTGCACCATTTGCAACATCAAAATGCAAAAAGTTCTCACCGTGGGAGGGGGGACACCCCCCTCCCACACCCTCCCCCCCCCCCCCCCCCCTCTCTCTCTCGCTCCGCTCGCTCGGGTTCAGTCGCGTTCATGATATTCAGTGAAAAGAATTAATATTGAGAAGTGTGTTTAAATAATACCATTTTATAGGCAAATTGTTCAATAATAATCTACACTAAGATATACTGCTACCTTAAACAAGTAGGACTGTTTCACGTCGATAAAACGAGCAAAAACATGCATCAATTGCACCATTTGCAACATCAAAATGCAAAAAGTTCTCACCGTAGGAGGGGGGACACCCCCCTCCCACACCCTCCCCTCCCCCTTCGCTCGCTCCGCTCGCTCGGGTTCAGTCGCGTTTATGATATTCAGTGAAAAGAATTAACACAAGAAGTGTATTTAAATTGTACCATTTTATAGGCAAATTGTTCAATAATAATCTACATCAAAATATACTGCTACCTTAAACAAGTGGGACGGTTTCTCGTCGATAAAACGCGCAAAAACATGCATCAAATTGCACCATTTGCAACATCAAAATGCAAAAAGTTATCACCGTGGGAGGGGGGACACCCCCCTCCCACACCCTCCCCTCCCCCTTCGCTCGCTCCGCTCGCTCGGGTTCAGTCGCGTTCATGATATTCAGTGAAAAGAATTAACACAAGAAGTGTATTTAAATTGTACCATTTTATAGGCAAATTGTTCAATAATAATCTACATCAAAATATACTGCTACCTCAAACAAGTGGGACTGTTTCTTGTCGATAAAACGCTCAAAAACATGCATCAAATTGCACCATTTGCAACATCAAAATGCAAAAAGTTCTTACCGTGGGAGGGGGGACGCCCCCCTCCCACACCCTCCCCTCCCCCCTCCCTCGCTCCGCTCGCTCCGGTTCAGTGGCGTTCATGATATTCAGTGAAAAGAATTAACACAGGAAGTGTATTTTAATTGTACCATTTGATAGGCAAATTGTTCAATAATAATCTACATCAAAATATACTGCAACCTTAAACAAGTGGGACTGTTTCTCGTCGACAAAACGCGCAAAAACATGCATCAAATTGCACCATTTACAACATCAAAATGCAAAAAGTTCTTACCGTGGGAGGGGGGACACCCCCCTCCCACACCGTCCCCTCCCCCCTCTCTCGCTCCGCTCGCTCGGGTTCAGTCGCGTTCATGATATTCAGTGAAAAGAATTAATATTGAGAAGTGTATTTAAATTGTACCATTTGATAGGCAAATTGTTCAATAATAATCTACATCAAAATATACTGCAACCTTAAACAAGTGGGACTGTTTCTCGTCGACAAAACGCGCAAAGACATGCATCAAATTGCACCATTTACAACATCAAGATGCAAAAAGTTCTTACCGTGGGAGGGGGGACACCCCCCTCCCACACCCTCCCCTCGCTCCTCGCTCGCTCCGCTCGCTCGGGTTCAGTCGCGTTCATGATATTCAGTGAAAAGAATTAATATTGAGAAGTGTGTTTAAATTATACCATTTTATAGGCAAATTGTTCAATAATAATCTACACTAAGATATACTGCTACCATAAACAAGTAGGACTGTTTCGCGTCGATAAAACGAGCAAAAAACATGCATCAATTGCACCATTTGCAACATCAAAATGCAAAAAGTTCTTACCATGGGAGGGGGGACGCCCCCCTACCACACCCTCCCATCCCCCCTCGCTCGCTCCGCTCGCTCGGGTTCAGTCGCGTTCATGATATTCAGTGAAAAGAATTAACACAGGAAGTGTATTTTAATTGTACCATTTTATAGGCAAATCGTTCAATAATAATCTACATCAAAATACACTGCTACCTTAAACAAGTGAGACTGTTTCTCGTCGATAAAACGCGCAAAAACATGCATCAAATTGCACCATTTTCAAAATCAAAATGCAAAAAGTTCTTACCGTGGGAGGGGGGACACCCCCCTCCCACACCCTCCCCTCCCCCCTCTCTCGCTCCGCTCGCTCGGTTTCAGTCGCGTTCATGATATTCAGTGAAAAGAAATAACACAAGAAGTGTATTCAAATTGTACCATTTGATAGGCAAATTGTTCAATAATAATCTACATCAAAATATACTGCAACCTTAAACAAGTGGGACTGTTTCTCGTCGACAAAACGCGCAAAAACATGCATCAAATTGCACCATTTACAACATCAAAATGCAAAAAATTTCTTACCGTGGGAGGGGGGACATCCCCCTCCCACACCGTCCCCTTCCCCCTCTCTCGCTCCGCTCGCTCGGGTTCAGTCGCGTTCATGATATTCAGTGAAAAGAATTAATATTGAGAAGTGTATTTAAATTGTACCATTTGATAGGCAAATTGTTCAATAATAATCTACATCAAAATATACTGCAACCTTAAACAAGTGGGACTGTTTCTCGTCGACAAAACGCGCAAAAACATGCATCAAATTGCACCATTTACAACATCAAGATGCAAAAAGTTCTTACCGTGGGAGGGGGGACACCCCCCTCCCACACCCTCCCCTCGCTCCTCGCTCGCTCCGCTCGCTCGGGTTCAGTCGCGTTCATGATATTCAGTGAAAAGAATTAATATTGAGAAGTGTGTTTAAATTATACCATTTTATAGGCAAATTGTTCAATAATAATCTACACTAAGATATACTGCTACCATAAACAAGTAGGACTGTTTCACGTCGATAAAACGAGCAAAAAACATGCATCAATTGCACCATTTGCAACATCAAAATACAAAAAGTTCTTACCGTGGGAGGGGGGACGCCCCCCTCCCACACCCTCCCCTTCCCCCTCGCTCGCTCCGCTCGCTCGGGTTCAGTCGCGTTCATGATATTCAGTGAAAATAATTAACACAGGAAGTGTATTTTAATTGTACCATTTTATAGGCAAATCGTTCAATAATAATCTACATCAAAATACACTGCTACCTTAAACAAGTGAGACTGTTTCTCGTCGATAAAACGCGCAAAAACATGCATCAAATTGCACCATTTTCAAAATCAAAATGCAAAAAGTTCTTACCGTGGGAGGGGGGACACCCCCCTCCAACACCCTCCCCTCCCCCCTCTCTCGCTCCGCTCGCTCGGTTTCAGTCGCGTTCATGATATTCAGTGAAAAGAAATAACACAAGAAGTGTATTTAAATTGTACCATTTGATAGGCAAATTGTTCAATAATAATCTACATCAAAATATACTGCAACCTTAAACAAGTGGGACTGTTTCTCGTCCACAAAACGCGCAAAAACATGCATCAAATTGCACCATTTACAACATCAAAATGCAAAAAGTTCTTACCGTGGGAGGGGGGACACCCCCTCCCACACCCTCCCCTCGCCCCTCGCTCGCTCCGCTCGCTCGGGTTCAGTCGCGTTCATGATATTCAGTGAAAAGAATTAATATTGAGAAGTGTGTTTAAATTATACCATTTTATAGGCAAATTGTTCAATAATAATCTACACTAAAATATACTGCTACCTTAAACAAGTAGGACTGTTTCACGTCGATAAAACGAGCAAAAACATGCATCAAATTGCACCATTTGCAACATCAAAATGCAAAAACGACCTCCTGATCACTGGACAGGCGTCATCTCCACTAGACCACCGAGCTTTCGCCCGACAGTAAGTGTTGGTTCTAATCCTTATAGCATGCAGCGGGTACTGCTTTGTTATTCAAATTCATTATGTTCTTAAGAAAGCTCGGTGGTCTAGTGGAGATGACGCCTGTCCGGTGATCAGGAGGTCGTAGGTTCGAATCCTGCTCGAGTATGTACGCCCATGATTTTTTATCATGGCTACTACTAAAACACTGATCAATTCAGTGCTTATTTACGTCGATGTAGGGCAATTTGTCAATCAGTTGCAATGAAAACATCTCGACGGAAATAAGGAAAATTTTCTTGTTTTTTGATATAGAAAACTGTCCAAATATTTCATTCATTATTGTATTGTGCAACATGAGAATTACAATTCTGAAAATGTAAAATTTCCCACACCCTCCCCCATAGGCCCCCTTCCTACGCCTATACACTAACCTTGGGGGATCGACAAATTTCAGAACATTTAGTAAAAGTGTGCATCATATATTCTGTCACTTCAATTCAATATTCAAACGTTCCTTCATCCTCTTTTAATTTACCTTTTCCCCGCTCAGTTCCTTTCCATAAATTCACACTTTGGGGCCAATTTTCCAAATATTCCACACGAGTGTCCATCAGATGGTTCTATCTTAATTCTGAAAATGCAAAAGCTCTGTCGTGTGGGAGGGGGCTACCCGGTAGCCCCTCCGACAACCCCACCCCCGCCGTCAACTTCCATGTTTCACGTGAGAGATTATACAAATAGGCCTGCACAGTGATGTCCAGACGCGGAACAAGAGGTGTGATTAATACCGCGATTTAGTCGTTCAGTTTCTGTGAATGTTTATTTTATCTTACTTTTTTAATAGGAACAAAAAAATCAAATAAAAAATTCACCAAAAGTATGCACCAGACCGCTGAATTCAGGTCTGAAAATGCAAAATCTCCCGGCCCCTGCAGGGAATCGATTCCTGCATGTCACTACCAGGACAATGCCATTGCAACAGTAAAAGTCGAAATGAGAGGAAAGGCACTTTCTATGAAATGGGATCCAGTTTAAATAAGATAAAGTTTATGTGTAAGATTGTCACCTTTTTTTTTCAGAAGTAGACCATAACACAACATGCATATGGTGTATGCAGCACTTCAACATCTGTTTTGTCTCATTATTCTCACGTTCCTGAACTAACTTTTTTTTCTACCCTGACCATGTGACTACGACACACTCTCAAAAGGGGTCTAGGACAATTACCCCAGACCCTCCCCCTACCCTAACCCTAATCCTAAACCTGAAACTAACCCTAACACAAACTCTAAGCCTAACCCCAAGCCTATAGGTAATCTTTACTCTATACTATACGTCCTTATCACTAACCATGCAGTATTTAGCCGGGAGATAAGATGTTCTCGGGCGGTTATTGCTCTAATACGCTCAAAAGTTATTTTCACTTGTGTCGTGGTTAGCCAACAAAGAATGCACATTTCTCTTTTCTTTCTTTCTTTTATAGTCAGACTATGGATTCTTCACGTCATGACAGCTATAGTCTGGGTGCCAGAGGCTGAACCTTAATTTTTACCGTCCGCCCGATGTTTTTGAAGGTTTTACCCTATTTCAAAGAAAATGCTGAATCCGAATCTGGATGATGCAACTCTTGCATAATGATTCAAACTAGCCGTTAAAATCTGAAATTCCTATAATATTTCCTTATACAAAGATGTAGGGCCTATATAAAGGCCCTACAGTAAAAAATAGAAACCAAACATGAAATTTTGCGTTAAAAAGGCTGGCAAATCTGAATCTAGATGCAACTCTTGCATACTTCCGGGTTTTTAGATATTCAAAATAGCCATCTGAAATTCCTATAATATTTCTTTATACATTGTAGGGCCTATAAAAGCCCTACAGTGAAAAATAGAAAGCAATCATGAAGTTTTACGTTAAAGGACAAGTTCACCTTCATAAACATAAGGATTGAGAGAATGCAGCAATGTTAGTAGAACACATCAGTGAAAGTTTGAGGAAAATTGGACAATCGATGCAAAAGTTAGGAGACTACTAAGGCTCGTGATGTGTATGAGTACAACAGTATAAAGAAAATGTAAAGAAAATTCAACATATTTTCACTTTTTTCGAATAATAAAAGAGCACTTGACTTGTCTCTTTCTAAAGGCAATGAGAATAATATTACCCATAACATACGATATGTCAGTAACGAGTCAAGGGAATGTGTACTTTTTTCAAAAGATGAAATTTCGTGAAATTCTCTTTATATTTTCCTAATTTTGTTGTACGCATGACATCATACACTGAAGTAGTCTTCTCATCCAGCCGTGACCGCACAAAAACTTCAAAAATTCATAACTTTTGAACGGATTGTCCGATTTTCCTCAAACTTTCAATGATGTGTTCTACTAATATTGCTACATTCTTTCAATCCTTATGTTAATGAAAGTGAATTTGTCCTTTAAAAAAGGCTGTATGGCAAATCTGAATCTGGATTATAACTTTTGCATTCTTGAGGATTCTAAAGTATTCAAGATGACTGAAGAAACACAACTAATTATGGTTTCCATGTATATTTCCCTCATATTCGTGAAAATTTTGACAAATTTGATGATTTTAACCTATTTCAGGAGTGTTGGATAACTAATACACTTGTATACGAATCTGGATGAAGCGACTAGTGCATCCTTTTCGTTTTTGGCCGCCAAAGATTGACATTTTAATGTATATTATAGGGAGCCTATGTATTTCCTTACAAAATGTGACTGAATTGGAAATAAACTGATGCCTTTCCACCCCCCCCCCCCCCCGCTTTACCCATTTCGAGGGTGGGGCTGGCTGATGCATTCTTAGAACATGACCAAAATTGACATAAAAACTCTTGTATACCTCAAAACCCTCAAGGATATAGTGACATCAATCACATTCGGATTCAGCACCATCGAAAAGGGGTGAGGACATAAACACCATCAATTTTGCTTTGATTTGTTCACCATTAAAGGAAATACCTAAATTGGAATTTCAATTTTTGGCGGCCATCTTGGACATTAAAAAAAAAAATCCTCATTGATATAAGAGTTATCAGCCAGATTCGGATTCAGCACCCTCGAAATAGGGTAAATCCATCACTATTCTCGATTTTGTTGTTGTTGTTGTTGTTTTTACAATTTATTAGCAAATTTATATACGCAATTTTGATTTATCTCAAAACCCTCCAGTGATACAAAGTTGTCATATCAATATTCGGATTCAGCACCCTAAAAATGGGTTAAAATCACCAATCTTATATTCAGCTGCAAGGGATGTCAAGAGTTTAATGTTTCAGCGGCCATCTTCATTACTCTTTAAAAAAAAATAGAGTGAAAACGTTCACTCTTGAAAGAGTAAATAACAGAAAAGAGTTAATTTAGAGTGAAACTGGAGTGAAATTTGAGTGAAAATGTTCATTTTCACTCGTTTTAGAGTGACCCCAGGGATCACTCCAAAATCTTCGAGTGATCCCTGAGGTCGCTCCAAAACGCCCCTGGATCGGTCCTTGACAGTTAGTACACCTCCTGGAATTTTTGTTTCTTTCCATCACATTGGTGATGGTTCATGAAGGGCTCTCGTAGACATCTTTTTGAAGCATCCCAGGTTTTATTTACCCCGTATACCACAGCGAGGTTATTTTCGGGGGTCTTTTGAATCATTGCTTTCACGTGGTATACTGAACTACTGAATAACCAAATACGACAGGCATTAATACAACGGACCAGCAAGACCGTTCTATCGCAGGGTGCTTGATCTGCAAGATCGCAGACGCATGTCTGTCCAACCAAGTGTTGTGAGAAGTTACAATACAACAGATCAGACTGTGAGAAATCTGTAATAGCTTCCACGCTGCCCGTCTCTATAAGAGCATGAGAGAAGCCAAGCTGCATGCCACTATACATGATCATCTCCGCTGGATCATTGTCATTGAAATCAACATTGATGGAATCAAAGATCCCTGTATGGCAAAGAAAAAAAAAAAGATGAAAATTCATGCCGTTAATCAAGTGCATTTAACTAATCAAGTCCCTGGCACTTCTTTTTGCTATTGTTTTTTTGCTAATGTGTGATGAAGGTTCTGTGAGCTTAAAATAAATGGCTATGAAGTCCTGTTTTTTTTTCTTTCTTTCTTTCTTTTCTTAAGGGGGTATCTCACAGCGGCGAACGTTGATGCGAACGTAGCGAATTTGGGATTTCGCCAGGGTTCGCTAAGGGTTAATGCAAAAGGTTCGTTAACAGTTGCAAGAAAGTTCGCAAACGGTTTTTATCATCGCAAGCAGTTTTTCTTGTCGCAAAGAAAGTTTTTAACATGTTCCAAATTTCTTTGCGAATTTGTGTTTTCGCTAACAGTTGCAAACATTCGCAAAACACTCGTAAGAATTCGCAAACGGTCGTAATACAGTGTCGCTAACATTCTTATTTGATTCGCTGACTACTAACGAACAAGACACAGTCATGTAACCATTTATAGTTCCTATATAAAAGCTCCTGAAACATACAGGCAAGGTTCCACTCAAAGAAAGTTCTTGAAGCTCTTGACATCTCCATCATGACCTGTAATTGCTGCAAAAGCTTTCATATTGACCAAAGTCTGTCCTCTGCAACAACCACTCTCTGACCCAAACGGTCTTTCTTTTCTTCTTCCTTTCTTGTTTTTCTTCATCTTCTTTCTCTTAAGCTGCACGATAGCTGTAGCAGCAGCAAGGCAAAGCAGCTCTTCAAGGATAGCAGCACGTTGATCCTCTTCTTGGCAGAAACTCATTTCCATATTCTGGAAATACATCTTGAACGGTGGTCACAAGAGACATGGATGCAGTGGAGGTTCGTACGTTCGTTTTATGGGTCTGACTATATACATACTATAGTAATCGCCTGCTTTCCAGGTCCCAAAACATTCGCAAATTGTCGCAAGGGATTTGCAAACAGTTGCTAATATTTGCAAAACTGTCGCTAACAATCTCATTTGCTATAACAATCGCTAATAGTCGCCACCTGTGTTTCGCAAACACTTTCGCAAACATTCGCTCAAGTGTTGCTAATTGTCGCTTAACATCGCTAAAGGTCGCTAAACTGTCGCTTATGGCAGAAGCGACCTTAATTTTTCGCAAACATTCGTCAGAAAAGTTGGCGAATCTCATATATTCGCTACGTTCGCAAACTTTCCCCGCTCAGTGAGATACCAGCTTTAATGCTCATCATGTTTATTTACTTGTCGATGCTTGTTTGCTTTGTTTGATTCCATGTTAATGTTGATGTTAGAATGCACTACAACAAAACTGACACTGTAGAACTCGCTCATTAACAAGGAATACATCAGGATAACTCACAAAACTTGGGCAAATTTGCAACTTTTCCACTTTGATCCCACATCCCACATTTCAAAGCACTACCTCCGTAAATATTATACGAGCCAATCAGATCAGGGAGGTCCCTGATCAGATCAAGGAGGATATTAAAGTATGTGTACAGTTCTGGTCGAGGTGAGGATTTAGCTTTTAACGCTTTGCGAGATATTCAGAAACCACTCTATGAGATGTCAAAGAGCATGCAATTCTTATAGGGGTATCAAAAGTTTATTTGATGAAAATCGGTTTTGAAATGGCTGAGATATCCAAAAACAAAGTGAAACAAAGAGATCCTAATAAAAGACGTGGCCTGTAGTCTTTTATTATTATCACTTTTTTGGATATCTCAGCCATTTGAAAACTAATTTTCATCAAATAAACGTTGAATCCTTCTTAAAATTATACATGCTCTTTCATATTTCATAAGAGGTTTCTCAGTATCTCACTTACTAGAAATGTTCAAAACATGAATCCCCGGTCATCTAAACCAGAACTGGCTGTCGATACCAAACATCACATATGATTGATGACATAGGCCCTAAAGACAAAAACAATCCATCAAACTCTGATTTCCAAACTTTTTGCGTATTCCATAGTTTAGTTGTACTCGTCTTCTTGACTCTTTGATACTAGTATTTCTATTTTTATTTCATTAGGCCTATAGTGAACGACTTTATAACTATGGAGCACTATAGAATAACCAATGCATTTTCACATTTTCATAAGCTTAATGGATATAATATGGAGAATAACCTAAATCTGATAACAAACGAAGACATGGCCTACAGGCCCTTGATAGTGCTGAATTGTGATTTTAACATACCACTTGCATTCTCCTATCTCAATTTTATATCACAACATTACCGCTGATAAACCATGCATTGCATGAAAAAATAGCACCCAAAATACTTATGTACAACTAATATTTATCTATTACGTTAAATTCATAAATTCTAATTAGCGAAAATATTACTTTTAGCGTGAATGTTCACCCATCGCAGCTTAGGACAATCATTCGATAAGAATGTGTTTTCATCTATTTTTATAGACAGAAAGATCCGTCTGTCCGGAGGAGCCTTTATTTTTATTTATTTTTTATTTATTTTTTTTTTATTTATTTATTATTATTTTTTTTTGACGTTATCGCTCTCCTCCGTAGACAAAGGGGGGGATCCGTGAAGCCAGACGCAGTCTCCGTGGAACATTTCCCCGACGACCAGATGTATACAGACCGATCTTTCGGTCAAGTTTTCATCATTATAAGGGAGCTCTCCATGCATCAGGTCGAGTTGTCCAACAAGGCCCGTGTGAGGCCCGAGGTCGAGTTGTCACTCCCGATCCCGTAACGATAAACAAAGTACTAGTACTGCTACCGTACAAACGATCTTCGCGTTAGTCCCACCTACGTATTTTGGAATGATTATGTGAAAGACTTACATCTAGGATCGAGGACTGAGCGCCAGCTGAGCAATCGCTTCGCTACTTACATGTACATGTGACCTACCTGCGACAGGGCCATAAATATATCCATTCAGTGCAACGTCTCGACAGAGATAGGCCAGCAGCTCAAACCCACTTTCATGTATTTTTGTAAGTTTTAGGTGATTTCATTTGGTGAGCTTTTTGCTCTTCGCTCTTTGCAATTTCTGTTTGACTTGGCATGTTGCTACCTGTAGCTGTGCCACTGTGGCTGTGTGGTGGCTGTGCAGTCAGTACGCGGTTAGTAGATATGCCCGGCTGACTTGGGTAAAATACGGCCGGGATCAGGAATAGAATTCTGAATCTATCTAACGTTACTTACGTGTAGTTCTTGGGGCTTGTGTACTTTCGGACCTGTTTGTCAAAATGATCTCAAAACATGCACAAAATGTAACTGACGTAACTGCAATGCTCAGTTCAGTTCAGTTCAGTTCACTCAGTCCCAACATCCAGCATTGCAGCAAACAATTCGACTAACGAGTTAGAGTTCTGAATCTAGGCTTACTGTATTCTACATATAGACACGACAGGTCAAGATTTCTATAGCGACCATTTTGAAAATGCTGGGAGCACATTCAGAAAAGTCTAACACAAGTTAGGTGAGCACAATTGTGAGGGAGAATGGAGCACTGCCACTACTTCGTAATTTTACTAGACATTTCTAGTACTTAGTACTAGGCCCTAAATCTGTAAATGGAGATACGTAGATGCAACATTAGTTTTTCAAGATATCAGATTACAGAATTCTGACATTTAAGATTTATGCAGTTTCATATTGTATGCCACAACTAACCATTGCTAACCCTAATCCAACCTAGCCCGACCAGACACTGTTACGCTACGCGACGTACCATGTACACAGCGACTGGGCTGTGTATAGTTAAATCCAACCATGATAATCCTAGGGGAGGACTCTTAGGCAGGAGTAGACCGTAGGACTGGTAGTAGGGTGTCTGATCGCGCACTGCTAACCCTCGACCAAAACGCGCCCCTATCTAATAACACGCAAGTCCCATAGAACGCAATGGAGCCGCGCGCCTACGCTGTTTTGACCAAGCATTTTTGTGCCAAATTTCGCCTTTATTGCCAAATCCCCAGACCATGCCATTAACGAATCCTGACAAATTTGGTATCATATGAAAGAGGAAGTTTTGCTCCATATTCTGTCAGAGGGGCGGTTCATGAATCCGACGATAAATTAATGTAAACATCGATAGAAGCACATCTATCCCCATATCTCAGCGTCTGCTTCGGTATTTGTATCGCCCCAAGACATGCTAGTAGTTGAGGACATGCTGAATCCGATGGTGTGGCTAGTTTTTCGCTAGCTCCACGCCTAGGTGTGGGGATATCGCCTTGAAGATACCCCTTGCAATAATTTTTTGGTCACAGCGAACGTTTTAGGCGGGGCTTCGTATGCAAGAATCCATAGTAACTTAGCGCGAAGGGGCTAATGCATATGTAAATTTGATTACGCATCGCGCGCCGTCTACCACCGGCCACATGGCCTCTAGGCCTCATCTCATCTGCGGTGTGTGGGGATCGCGTGTGCATGCGGCGCACGCCCGATGCTGCCAGCAAAGAGCTACCTCTGTGTGTGTGTGTCACTACGAGTGTGTGTGTATGTGTTGTGTATGATGTGCATATCACGAGGCAGGAAACTGGGCTGTCGCTTGCGATAGCTCCTACAACACGCATCACACATAGCATGCACTGTACTCGCTTACTGTACATATCGGATACAGTCACGCTCACAAATCACGTTCGTCTTGCAAAACAACCAGACTCTACTAAATTTCTGTCTATTATTAGTTTACTTGTGGATTGGTTATGATCTTATCGTTGTTCATTTATATTTCGAAAGTGCACTCGCGATGCTCGAGTCACTGGCATTAAGCCGAGAAGTCGGTTGTGAATACAAGCATGTCCGCTTAGCCAAAGTGCGAACGAAGTAGGCCTAAACTGAACGTTACTGTGGTGTAGCGGCAGCGGTGTACGAACACCCGATCAACAAAAAGGGCGTGCAAAAGATTTCGGAAGACTCTTATTTGGCCATTTTTGCATGTACGAATAGTGGTAATGGGGCATCAATTCCAAGCCTGTGGCTGTAGAGGTTGTAGCTTGTACATTTCACGCGAGCTGCGTGCACCTGCTCTCGACAATCGACTGCATATTTCTTCGAACCATGCTCGCCATGCCGGCTGCCCTGGCTTACAATCGCGATGCTCTCCGCTCGGCTCCCCGAATTTTACCGGCGGGGCGGCCTAGCTGCTGCTAGCTAGCTGCGCCTGCATACATACGCGGGGTTCGTACGTGTTGTAGGGCGCTCAATACGGTACATGTGAATCGAATGTAAACTGAATACCGAGCACGTACGTACGCACGTAGCGCACACAGGGTATGACAACACATAGGGGGAGTGGCTTCTGCGCTTGTTACGCGTATTTTCCAACCGCTGTACGCTCATTATCTGATCGCTGGAGATCCACACGCGAATGCAGCTTTTCGGCGTTGTTTGCAAACATGATTTGGGTCACATTTTCATGCGTGCTCGTAAAAAAAGGGGGTGATATTGCTGTGATTTCAAAGTTACATTTCTCAAGATAGAAACATCATTTCGCCATGAAATTTGAAATATGTCTTAATGATGTAATTCTCTTTCATATGAAATAATTCACAATTCGTTTCTCACAGAATTTCAAAAGTTACAAAAATGCTCCAGACACCCTACTGGTAGTGGTATGAGGAGTTTGCCCATGCTGGATAATAATAAACAGCCTGTAATTTACCATTTATGAGATCCAATCCAAGGTTAGTTATCATTCACTCCAAAATCACAAAGTGCCAGAATTCCTCGGCCAATTAAGATTTTTTTTTTTTTAAAGTAAATGATTAATAATAATAATAGTGATAGTGGCTTCTTGTATAGCGCATAGCCTAGGTTCACTTTTCAGTGCTCATGGCGCTTCAAAAATGAAAAAATATACATGCATGTACATGTACTTAAGTACACCTTAAAGTCGTAAATAAAGTATGCGTGTTGTTTCCATAAAATAAGCAGTGCACATGTTACGCGATCATATCTGATGTTCATATTATTGGTCAATAAGGTAGCAATATGAGACTTCCCATTCAAAGACTAGACTGTCTCTGTACAAAATATGTACATTTTATCAACTGAAATAATTATACAGACAACCAAACTATTATACGGATGGAATTTCATTCAATTGTTTTGTCAAAATACACGCATTCTTTTCATGTCACTCGTGTGAACAGTTTTATTCATGGAAGGTGATACCTCACAAGCAGTTAAACAAATTTGTTGCTAATCAATTTGACATTTGACCATGAATGCGTTAACATAACAGATCAGTACACCTTTCATTGTGTGATCATTTTTTTTTTCTGTGGGATTCAATTCTTTGCAATCAGAAGTATTATCACTCTAGCCACACACTGCCATCATGCCTCCATCAAGAGGGGTCAAGAAGCCAAAGGAGGACAAGAGTGACCACAGAGTGCTGGCCAACCGCTACAGGGTTGAGAAAAAGCTTGGCAGCGGCAACTTCGGCACAGCATTTCTTGTGTTTGACATGAAGGCAAATGCAAGCAAGGGAGAGGAACAGTGGTAAGTTGAATTAAGTAAGAGAATTCATATTTATCACTGTTAGCAAAATAATTTCCAGCTTGTGCAGAGTGAGATTTTTGACACATTATTGATATAAAAATGTTGATTTCTCTTCAAGAGCATGTAATGGATTAGATTTAACCCTATTCTAACTGGGGGGGGGGGGTCAAATTGACCCCCCCCCCTCGACGTTTCGCGCCACGATTTCGCGACTCACAAAGATTTTGCCGCGTCGTTTCACGACTTTTTTCATTGAAGTCTCCCGCATATTTTGAGACCAAATTTGCGACGTTCGGGTACACCGTTCTGAAGTTACGTAATGTTTTGCATATGCATGTCAACCCAAAAACAGCTCAAATTCATGAGATCGTGTGCAAATCCAATGCAAGTTGTGTTTTTTGGTTAAATTGATATAAATAGGATTATTTCAACTTTTAACCATTGAAATTAATCAATTCTAGTGTAGATAAGCCTGAAAAAGTGCCTGCAACAAATTTTGGCAAAAAAAACAATAGAAAACAAAAGGTCGAAAAAACAATAAAATACATAAGAAATTAACAAAACAATAGAAAACAAAAGAAATTGATTTTGATTGTGCTATTTTTTTACACAAAAATTGTTTGATGTGTCTTGAGGAATTCTGACACAAAAATTTAGCAATCCTCCAGTCTGTTTAATGGAGTTATAGGTGAAAATATGATTTCATGCATAAATTTGCATAATTAATTTATTAAAAATAGAAAGGCAATATTTTTCTATTGTATGACCATGTAATCTTGTAGTTGACATCCAGCTCTATCTTCAGGCAAAATTTCGCGGCGATCGCGCGATCGGCGGCCGAGATCTGAAGGGGGGGTCAAATTGACCCCCCCCCCCCCAGTAAAAACTTGGTCTCAAATAGCCCAGTTAGAATAGGGTTAACACAAAGAAATTGTTGTTTTGCCCTGATCAGGTTTTCAAGTGAAGCAGAGGCTGTCTTTCTAATTTGTAATTTACAATTGTAGTTGAGGTATTTACCTCAATACCTGGTATTTGATGTAAAGGTTTATATCACATTTGTGTAAATGGTAGTTTGTGTCAACCCTGTTTTTTCAAGAGGGGATGAGTGTCCCCTGAAAATGAAGGTCTTTTTATTCAAGTTGTTCATAACTCTGTAATATTTCACATAGGGATGACTTTCCTTAAGAATATTAAATGGAATTTTACAAAAGAAAAAGAAGAAAGATATTTTTACGCCCAATATAATCTCCAAAACTACCAGTACAACGGTTAGATTATATTAGAGCAACACTACCGGTATGTTGATTTACTTTTTGGTTGTTTGATTGTGTGGTTTTTGTTATCATTTAAGGTTTTCATTTTTTTTTTTGGTAAACAAATGATGTGTTGATCTAATTTGTAGGTCTGTTCCATAATACCACTACAACATGATAACTTATTAAACTGTATTTTTCTTTCTTTTTTGTTTGTTTGTTTGTTTTTTGGTTTTTTTTTTTTGGAGGGGGGGTAAATTATACTACCAAGTCATTGTTAGATGGTTCTACTACAAAGTTGAGAAGTAGAAGAAGCTTAGTCGTAAACATTGCCATATCAGTGACGTTACTGGAGACACCATATGGCCTTAAATTTAAGGGAAAAATGTTCTCCCTTGCAATTGCCCAGGAAAGTGCTGAAGGAAATATCCTGTGGTGACCTGGCGCCGGACGAGACAGTCGATGCCATGCACGAGGCTAAGCTCCTGTCCAAGCTGCACCATCCCAACATCGTCAAGTTCTACGACAGCTTCCTCGATGGCGAGTTCTTCTGCATCATCACAGAGTATTGTGAGGTAAGGGGAAGTAGAGAGCTTCCCTGTTGTGGCTGCTTGCTTGCTTGCCTGTTCTTTTATACCTCCTAAAGATCAAATTTCTGAATGATAGCATTGTTCGAAATAAATGTTTTAGATGGGTTTAAGTGAGTTTACAGTGAAAGATATCCCTGAAACAAGTGCAATATAACATTGGCAAATTGGATATTTTTATGCACCTACAGTGTAGTAAGGTTAGAGAGAAAGATAGAAATGGGCAGTAGCAAAATGATATGTTTAGGCTGCAAATATCAAAAGTAAAATGAATTAAAAAAAAAAAAAAAAAAAAAAAAAAAAACCAGATTTAAACTACAAACACTGCTCCATATTTTTATTTGATTTTTAATACCAGGATGTTTTTCATGTAACTTGTGTACACACATGTCCCTTCACAAACATCGCATTTCATAGAGCCCAGCAGGTGTAAGCAAATATAAAGATGCTTTATGTCTGATTCCTCTTTCAAGATTTGTCTGTTGTTTTTTACTTCATTTGCCTAATAGGGAGGAGATCTGGATGAAAAGATCACAGCTTGGAAAAAGGGTGGAAAGTCATTTGACCAGAACGTCATCATGGACTGGTTTGTGCAGCTAGCTCTGGCAGTACAACACATGCACAGCAGGTATGTCACATGACCTGGGCCCTGTTTTATAAATGAGTTGAATTGATTATATAATTGATTTCAACTGCAAGTCTATGGCAGCCTGTGTGGTAAAGGAAATTTAAAATCGATTTTATCTGATGATAAAACGGGGCCCCGAAAGCAGAATTTACCCCAAACATGTGGGTACATGTTGATTCAATGAATGCAGAAAGAGCTGAGGAGGACGCCTCGGTGAAGCCTGGGGAAATTTAGACTCTCCTTTCAAAAGTTATTAATTCTTATAGGTTTGATTGTAGCATCATCGTTGGATGGGAAGGCTACAATAATTTAGAATGACCATAGAATGATCAAGAAAATATGAAGAAAATTCCAGCAAATTTTGTTTGTTATCAAAAGTACTTTCTCCCTCAACTTGTAACTGACAAATGCTATGAGTTATGTTCTTTTCTCATACAATTTATATCACTTGAGTAGATTGTCCGATTTTCCTCAGACTTCACCAATGTTTGTTGCTAATATTTGTGCTGTCACTGAATCCACATATATGTTCGGGGTGTAGTCATTTTTTCATTCAAAGCGACATACTTCTTGAGGTACTGTAAAAGGCAGATATTTTCACGTGGGTAACTCTTTACTCTCACCAAGGTAAGATGAGTTTTGTGTGTCTTTAAATGCGTGGAATCAAGATATGAACTACTGGAACATTTTAAAGCAAGCAAGAATATTCTTGTGCTTTCATTTTCGCACTAGTTTCTGATTGCTTGAAATACGCAAAAATTGCAACACCACAGAAATGTCTACTTCTTAAAAGTAGTTCTTGCTAGGGAAAACCAAGTGATAAAATGTTGCTGTATCAATTGTGGGACATTTTTTTTTTTCCATCACTAGGCGAGTGCTTCACAGGGACCTGAAGACCAGAAACATCTTTCTCAAGAAGAACATGATCAAGATCGGCGACTTCGGCATCTCGCGCGTTCTCATGGGCACCACCGACATGGCCAGCACCTTCACAGGCACCCCGTACTACATGAGCCCAGAGGTCCTGAAACACGAGGGGTACAACAGCAAGTCAGACGTCTGGTGAGTGCAGGATTGGGGTTGCGGTGGGTGGTGCACACACTGTACCATCTGTGCATCATCTCTGTGCATCGTCCTCTACCTATCCCTCTTGTGAGGAATGAAAACTTTCATGAACATTCAAACCAAAATTACAGCACAAGTGATTCAAAGGCAAAAAAAACCCAAAAAACAAGAACAAGAAAAGTAGATGTTACTCATTATATACCTCATATATAGATTCCTCTCATCTGATTGGTTAAAAGTGGAGTCATGAAAATAGCTGTGCCCCATTTTTGATCAAAATGACGTCATGATTTACTGTGCCCTGTAAATAGGTTTGGAGACAGTCGCAACCCCGTACACATAGATCATTCATATACGCACCAATGATACGACCGCCGCGCTGTCGATCAGCGTTGATTACGAGTGCTGTAAAAGAGACTAGAATCTATGTTTTCGGAATATATATTTTCGGTATATAAAACAGATAATGACAGCTTGATATTCGGGGCACAGTTAAAATTATGTAGGTCCTCGGTGACGTGAAAACCATAACTATGCCCTCAGCTTCGCTTCGGGCATAGTTGTGGTTTTCACATCACCTTAGGCCCATAATTTTAACTGTACCCCTCATAGCAGTCATTATTTGTATACTATGTCTGGAGCACTGTCACTCACTGGGATAATAGTTTTCCTTTTGTTTTTCCTTTTGTTGTGCATTCATGCAGCTTTGCTTATAGAAGGAATAGGCATGTCAAAACAAGACACACTCTAAACTTTGCTAGTAGGATAATTCACTGTGTGTGAAAATATACCATACCAGTTGACAGCACAATCTCCACTTCCCTGCTAGGTTCAACATTCGTTTTTTTTTTTTTTTTTTTTCTTTTGTTTTTTGTTTGTTTGTTTTTTAATGTGAACCACTTTGCAAGACTTCTCACTCATTCTATATCCAAACAGGTCAATTGCATGCATCCTGTATGAGCTGTGTGCCCTCCAACATGCATTCGAGGGTCAGTCGTTGATGGGGGTCATGTACAAGATTGTGGAGGGAAAGACACCAACCATTCCGCAGCAGTACGACAAGAACATCCAGGACATACTGAATGTGTGAGTACTGATCACATTTTCTTGCACCAGCAAGCTTCTTGTGTCTTGACAATCAAATTTGTTCATCAAACATGGCGCTAGAGTGCAGAAAAGCCGTTCATATTTTCTTTCTGCATCTGTATGATACATTCTGCTCGTCTATTATTCATTCTTTGTTTGGCTGTCTTTCCTTTCTTATTATCTCACGTTGTTGATGTTGTTATTGTTGTTGTACTATTGTTAGAATGCTGAACAGAGATCCTGCCAAAAGACCATCGGCTGTAGAGGTCACCAAACTTCCCTTCGTCACACGACACATAGAGGTGAGTTTAGACGCACACAAGCCATCCGCAACTCTGATGTGTGTGTATAAACTATCAAAACTGAAATGTAATACAGAAAAGTGTGCAAGTCTTCTAATGTGTCAAACCACTTTAAAATCTGAAATTTGTCAGCCAAAGTGATAGGCTGTGACTGTTAGCCTCATTTCGGTAAGATATCATTCAGATTGTAATCATGCATAGCACAGTGGCAATATCTACCTACATGTATGTCTACCCTGGTAATTCTGAAAATCAGGCTTCGCTAGAGCTTTTATACAAAGACACCAAGGTCACTGTCTAGAGAGTTATATAGAGTTTGGGGGGGGGGGGTTATAGAAAATTTAGGTAAAATTTGTATTTAGCAAAAAATTGTGTTTATTTTTATGAAAGCTTAGCAAAAAATTGTGTTTATTTTTATGAAAGCTTAGCAAAAAATTGTGTTTAATTTCATGAAAGTTAGTCATCAGTATGGTAAAGTCATGCCAAAAGAGATAGTCATGAAAACTTATATTGATTGTGGGGTTGTTATCACTATGCATGTGTACCAAGAACACCCAGGATACTGATAGTTATAC
Source organism: Diadema setosum (assembly GCA_033980235.1). Taxonomy (NCBI): domain Eukaryota; kingdom Metazoa; phylum Echinodermata; class Echinoidea; order Diadematoida; family Diadematidae; genus Diadema; species Diadema setosum. The sequence goes on along the minus strand of CM067066.1, from coordinate 29,884,438 downwards.
CAAACTAGGAAATCTCCTATCTGCCGCTCGCTCTCTATGTGCCCTCGCAGAAAATGAAGAACAAGATGGCGGAGTATCGCGAGCAGCAGGAGGAAGATGCACGGAAGCTGAACGAGGAGACGCAGGAGATTGCGGCGATGATGCGGGAGAAGACGCACTATGAGGACCTGCAGAACGAGTCGCTACGGCAACAGCAGGAGCCCGCTGGTCTCTCGCCGCCAGAGGAGGATGACTACATGAAGAAGCTGACGCCCAAGGAGAGGATGAAGCTGAAGAAAATGCAAAAAGCTGACCAGGAGGCTGCTAGGCTCAGGTGAGCTGAGATCACATTCTCTTCTCTACCCTCCTCCGTGTATCTAGCTATCCAACTCTCTTCTGTCTGTCTTTCTATTGTCTAACTATCTATTTATTTAGCCATCCAACTGTCTATCTTGTTATATATTCATCTATCAATCAATCCATTCCATCTCTATTGTTACTCTCGATTTTACAGTTTTGGTTTAGATGGGGCTACAGGTTTCCCGCTTTGTGTGTGTGTGTGTGTGTTTGTGAGATGATGAGAGACCTCTTTCTTAGAGGAATTCAAGATTTATTTGATGAAAATTGGTCTTAGTATGGCTGAGATATCCAAAGTGATCCTTATAAAATGTGACAGGCCATGACTTTTATTAGGATTGCTTTGTTCCATCTTGTTTTTGGATATCTCACCCATTTCAAAGCTGATTTTCATCAAAGAAACTTTCAATTCCCCTCAAGGTTTTATGCTCTTTTTTGTTGCATAGAGTGGTTTCTAAATATTTTGCAAAACTTTAAAAGCTGAATCCTCTCCTCAGCCAATACTATACCATCCCTTCAAAATCTTGTAGAAAAAAAAATGAACGTAGGTGGCTGATTTTAACTTTCTCCACTTTAATCAGTTGCACTTGTTTTCTGTTCCAGTTCCACTACACTGACCGCGGTATGATTATCTTTATCTAATGTTGTTGTATTTCGCAGGGGCCTTTTCTCTTTATGTATTAAAGGTACAGAATTCATAAAAGTGCAAAGTAAGATACTAACACCTCAAAAGAAATTATGAGATGCCAATACAGCTATGGTACTTTCCAGAAATACAATTTGTTTCATGTTGAGATAGTTGCACCTGTGTGTGGTAAACTTTAATGCCATGGCGTTGGTATTATGAAAAACCATGTGCTCCTTGTTGTCCTCTGACAGCATGCATGCAAGGAGCAACCTGATGGAAAACATGATGCGCAAGGAGACATGGAAGATGCCTGCCTGGCAAGGGGGAAGGGGTGAGGTGAGTCAAGATAGGATAGTATGGGGACATGAAAGATGCTTGCCTGGCAAGGGGGAAGGGGTGAGGTGAGTCAAGATAGGATAGTATGGGAACATGAAAGATGCTTGCCTGGCAAGGGGGAAGGGATGATGTGAGTCAAGATAGGATAGTATGGGGACATGAAAGATGCTTGCCTGGCAAGGGGAAAGTGAGTGAGGTGACTCAAGATTCAGTTCCGTTTTATACATTGATAATTTTGTGACCATCGTCCTCTGTTAGCTATGTATAAATTTGAAAAAAAAAAAGTTCTCAAAATCAGGTGTAGAAGAGCACAAGCAGAAGGCAATCTTAATATTGATATTACCAATTAACTAACATAGAGTTCTAGTGCAGGTGGATTGTGTGTGTAAATAATCAAGCATTGAATATCAAACACTTTCAATTGTTTGTTGACTGTAACAACAAAGGATCCACCAGAGAATCAGAATTTATATACTGCAGTTTGAACACCAAGGAATGTGGAACCAAGATACATGAGGTGTTTTGATGAGATTCATTATAGTAACACAGTTGGTGTACAAAATACCCCCCCCCCCTTTTTAAAAACTAACCAACACAAAGAAATAAACAAACAGGCAAACAACCCTGCAAAAAGTAAAGCATCAGCCATCCTCTGTGATGTGTAAAGTCTTATATTCTATGGGAGAGCAGAGAAACTTTGTGCAGCTATTGCTCATCTTGTCTCACCATGGTAACGTCATGATTTTCGCATCTTGTCCAAGATGAGGCCCCCCTGGGTGTATGACAATCCTCAGGTGTACATGGACCCTGCCTTCAGGGAGAGGATGCTTCCACAGGCCCCCGACGCCTCGGTGTACCTCAACAGCAGCCAGACAATGTACAAAGGTGGGGAGGACCGGTACTGGGACAGAGAAGACATGGGCACAGTCAGAGAAGGTATACTTTAGGAAGGGGGGGGGGGGGGGGGGACGGGAGGAAGGGTGGGCTCAGATATGGATGGGGGGTTGAAAGAAGTCAATGCAATGCAGCCTGTCTGCTAAAAAAACACCCAAAGAGTGATAGAAAAACTGGTCTGTGTGGGCACGTGGTCTTTACATACAGGTTTGTTCACATTAACAGAAGCAAATACAGTGAAATCTGTTCAATATGGCTAGATAGTCTTTATGGTGGTCACTGAAGCAGGGTTTACTGTACTACCTTTTCTTTGTGATGTGTTGACAGGGTCAAAATTAGATAATATGAGGAAGGGATATATCTTAGTTTGTATGGAAGCATAAACATGTGTCTCATTCTGAGTAAAGAAAAAAATGACATTGCAGTTGATTATGCATTTTGTCATGTACATTGCTTATTTGTCTAGAGAAAATTAGTTGTATTCATATCAATTGTTGCAACATTTATTCCATTGTTGTCTTTTACAGGTTGCTGTATGTTTTTAAAGGATTGTTCATTTCACTAAGTAGCAAAAAAGAAATATGATTAGATTTCATGGTGTGTCTGCCATTATTTTGCATGCAAAAAAACCAATGTATTCTTCTTCAACAGATCAATTTCTGTCATTTCATACTTCAAAATATGTGTGCTCTCCAATATTGTGATACATAATGAATAGTTAAAAGTCCCATGTGGCAAGCTGATAGTCACATGCTGTGCAATTATCTTATATTTCATCCATATATCCAAATTTCATACTTCTTTGTTTTTTTTTGCTCTTGTGCTTGTCACAAAGTTCCAGCCAAATCTCCGTCACCAAGATACGATGCTAATGAAGACAGACCGATTAAACCAGCCGCTGTGCCAAACCCGTATCTAAATGGTGAGATCTCTCGAACTCATTATATTCTTGTTCCTGATGTCAGAACCTAGATACAGGGCATGCGGTTAACTGACTCGAGGCAGTGCTATGATGGTAGTTTAGATAAGTTTCAAGCAGTTGATTATTTTTGTCCCCGCCGAACGAGTTCGAGCAGGGGACTATGAAACGGGCTCCGTACGTGTGTGTGTCCGTCCGTCCGTCCGTGTGTCCATCCGTCCGTCCGTGTGTCCGTCCGTGTGTGCGTCCGTGTGTGATCAAAATATTCAATTTGCTACTTCTCTGTCATTTATGAGCCAATTTTGATTCTGTTTGCTTTATATGATAGCACTACATGGGAGCTTTGAAACTTTTACACAGAATTTCAGTCGTGACCTTTGACCTTGACCTTTGACCTATATTGTACATTTTGATACAAAATGCTACTCCTTCGCCATTTCTAACCCGATTTAGATTCCGTTTGCTTTATATGATGGCACTAGGTGAGGGCTTCAAAACTTTTACACAGAATTTTGACCTTTGACTTCTTTGACCTTTGACCTTGATTTTTGACCTGTATTGTACATTTTGCTACAAAATGCTACTCCTTCTACATTTCTAACCCGATTTCGATTCCGTTTGCTTTATGTGATGGCACTAGGTGAGGGCTTCAAAACTTCTACACAGAATTTCGACCTTTGACTTCTTTGATCTTTGACCTTGATTTTTTTATCTATATTGTACATTTTGCTACAAAATGCTACTCCTTCGCCATTTCTAACCCGATTTCGATTCCGTTTGCTTTATGTGATGGCACTAGGTGAGGGCTTCAACACTTCTACACATAATTTTGACCTTTGACTTCTTTGACCTTTGACCTTGATTTTTTGACCTGTATTGTACATTTTGCTACAAAATGCTACTCCTTCGCCATTTCTAACCCGATTTCGATTCCATTTGCTTTATGTAACAGCACTAGGTGAGGGCTTCAACACTTCTACACAGAATTTTGACCTTTGACTTCTTTGACCTTTGACCTTGATTTTTTGACTCGTATTGCACACTTTGCTACAAAATGCTACTCCTTCGCCATTTCTAACCCAATTTAGATTCCGTTTGCTTTATGTGATGGCACTAGGTGAGGGCTTCAACACTTCTACACAGAATTTTGACCTTTGACTTCTTTGACCTTTGACCTTGATTTTTTGGCCTGTATTGTACACTTTGCTACAAAATGCTACTCCTTCGCCATTTCTTACCCGATTTCAATTCTGTTTGATTTATGTGATGGCACTAGGTGAGGGCTTCAAAACTTCTACACAGAATTTTGACCTTTGACCTTTGACCTTAATTTTTGACCTACATTTTGTTGTACATTTTGCTACAAAATGCTACTCCTTCGCCATTTCTAACCCGATTTAGATTCCGTTTGCTTTATGTGATGGCACTAGGTGAGCGCTTCAAAACTTCTACACAGAATTTTGACCTTTGACTTCTTTGACCTTTGACTTCTTTGACCTTTGACCTTGATTTTTAGCTCACCTGAGCCAAAGGCTCAAGTGAGCTATTGCGATCGCCCTTCGTCCGGCGTCCGTCGTGCGTCGTGCGTCGTCCGTCGTGCGTAAACTTTTTACATTTTCATCTTCTTCTTGAAAACCCCAAGACCGATTTCCATCAAACTTGGCAGGTAGCATCCCTAGGGGGTTAGGAACTCAATTTGTTAAAATGGGCACCATGCCCCACCCAGGGGGCCCCCAGGGGGCCCAAACCCCCCAAAATTAAGGAATCTGTAAAAATCTTCTTCTCTAGAACCAGAAGTGATAGAGCTAAGTTCATACTATGAGTTAGTACATTGATGACTGTAGTTTCAAGTTTGTTCATGGCAGAATCAGGGGTGCCCCCCTTGGGACCCAGGGGAGGGGGGTGGGGAGTGGTCCTAATGGGGCCTAAATTGTACATTTTCATCTTCTTCTTGAGAACCCCATGACCCATTTTCACCAAACTTGGCAGGTAGCATCCCTAGGGGGTTAGGATCTCAATTTGTTAAAATGGGCACCATGCCCCACCCAGGGGGCCCCCAGGGGGCCCGTTGTACATTTTCAACGTCTTCCTGAAAACCTCATGATGGATTTTCGTCAAACTTGGCAGGTAGCATCCCTAGGGGGTCAGGATCTCAATTTATCAAAATGGGCACCATGTCCCACCCAGAGGGCCCCAGGGGGCCCCAATCCCCCCAAATTAAGGAATCTTGAAAAATTGGGGCCCCTTTTTTTATTATACATTTTCATCTTCTACTTGAGAATGCCTGGTCAAATTTTAGTAGAGCTATGAATAATTTAGATTAGTGACTGCGTGAAAGGTGAACTTGCGATACTCAGGTGAGCGCTAGACCCGCGGGTCTCTTGTTGACCTTTATTGTACATTTTGCTACAAAATGCTACTTCCGGCGGGGACATATATTACGCACCGCGTAATTTCTACTTTTCCTTGTTTCAACTTATGCTATTAGAGAGTGTAGAAGTTTCTCCTTAGAAGGAAGAAATAATGCATGAATTCTGTACAATTACAGTCAAGAACTTAAAATTAATTATAAACTTGTATGGACTGATTTCCTGTTACTAAGAGATGCCATGCTTCAGTTAAATGTTGACAAAATCTGAGTTGACTCTGCTTAGCTGTTCACAAGTAAAATTTGAGGAATTGTTGAGATGCTGCGAGTAGTGTTTGAGTGAATGAGATATTTGCAAAAAGGACCTTGGATTTTTTTTTTTACGTAAAATGACTGGTTCTTTGTTCTCCAGCTGCAGATAACACATTAACTCCAGGCAATCCTGACAGTCGCCCCATCACCCCTCTGAAGACATCCATTAACCTGGACGATCCAAATATCTCCATGGCAGTACCCCCTGGTGCTGCTCCCCCATCTTCGACGAGCAAAAAGCAGCCTGTAGCCAAAAAGAACTCCAACCCCACCCAGAAGCCCAAGCAAGCAAATGCAAAGCCAAAGAGTGCCAGCCCCAAGAAGGGAGCGGCAGCACCGGCGAAGAAGGCAGCCTGGTCATCAACCTCCTCCTCATCATCATCGTCCTCGTCATCGCCAACCAAAACTGCCAAACCCACACGGGCGCTGCCCGTTGCCGGGGAAGAGCGGAGGACACCTTCCATCACAAAGATGGAGCGGAGGACGTCGATGGAGGAGATGCGTAATCAGCTGGAGCAGCTGGCGGCTGAGATCCCAGAGGACATGGACGCGGCCGACACGTTCTACTCCCAGCACGAAGACTTTGAGTCTGACTCAGATTCAGGGGTGAGTACAGGCTAGTGGTGGTACAGACATGCATCAAACGGAAGTGGCATTGGATTACAGGAGACAAAGAAAACTGAATATAGACAGGGTCAGAATGAATGTATATCGTATTTTAAAATTTCACCATTAACTAGTGTGTACTAGCTATTGAATAGTGTAATTTTAGACATGAAAGGATGCTTTGACTTTCCTGTCAAATTTTGGATAACATTTGTGACCCGTTACAACAAAAAGGTCCTAAAGTCGCACATGGTCGAAGCCGTGAAAATCGAGTTTGAAGTCAGAGCATTAAAATTGGTCAAAACTTACGATTTTCTGATTTTGATATATTATTGGAGTCTAACATGTCTTCTATCATCTGTCGAAATTTTGAAGCAAAATGATCAAAGGAAAGATTCAAAAAATAGCGTTTTTCTGAGCCATGTTTTTTGGCGTTTCAACGAAGCAGAAACTGGTTCGAAAATTTGGATTGAGCGCCACAGATAGGTTCCGCCCCTAACAACGACCAAAGTGATCTCATTGGTCAGTTTGCTGCTTGCTGCTAACCGAAGCGTGAAGCTCACACACTGCCCAGTCGACTGGTGCGTGCGGGCAGGGTGCGCTATGATCAGCCGCTTCTCACATCCTGGTCACTGATTGGTTGGTCTCGACATGCTCTCTTTTAAACGTCGATATCTCCGCAGCCGATTATTTTTATAAAATGTGTTATATATCAATTCAAAGCAGAAAGATTAGGGGATTATATCATGCAATTTTCAAATAATCGACCTTCGCCCGACTTTAGGATCATTTTGTTGTAGCGGGTCACATTTCATCATAGTGTATGGACATAGAGTGCTTCATAGGTTGAGAATGGTTTGTATTATGCTATGTTTTGTTCTGTTGTAATCCACAGAATGAGATGGATGACTATTCAGCACTTATGGGATGCATGCAGGCAGCACTGGATAAAACAACGACTGGTGAGTAAAGAGAATTTAACCCGTTGAGGATGAGTCCCGAGTGTACTCGGGCATGTGTCTATGGGAGATGCGTGTTGTAGCAAAATCATACTTCATCAATCAAGCTTTATATGAATGTCTCTTATGATGGAACATATGAGTGACTTGACCTCAAATGGCTGATACAAATGTATCAATTGCTGCAAGTCATGTACAAGTAGTTGCTCCATGAGCACTCAGGGTAGAAGTGTACTTAAATGCTTGTTAAAACTTCCATGTTGTCTTTTGTTTGTAATAGGAAGAAAGTAGCTGTCACAAGGGATGATTTGTAGATTGCGTGTAGTATGGATTAGTTTGTAGATGCAAAAGTAAGTAAAAAATTATTCATATAATTGACCAGTCATGCTATTATGTGATTTTTATTGATAAATTTTGATAAATGCAAACAGAGTCTTCAGAGTAGACAGGATTTTTGCAAGGAAGAAATTTGGGCAATCCACAATACCATGATTAGTGTTTAGTAATAATTCCTGACTTGTGCATACTTGTGTGAGCATCCACTAACCAGCTGCCAATGGTCATGTCTCACATGCTTATAACAAGTAGGTGAATCGGTTCTCGGAGTATTGCAGATTTTTACTGAGTCTTTCTGTAGCTTGAATATATTTCAATTTAAGAGGTCACTTTGATGTGCATTTCTCTTTTCCCCACACACACACCCATCCACCACCTGGTAGACCAAAATGCTACGATCACGGATGACACCATTGGCGCCTTCTCTCCAGCCGTTCGTGACAAGAAGATACAGAATCTCCGAGCGTATCCTTTACTCAAACTCCCAGTCTCAGACCTTTCTTGTTATGTGTGTTTACTTGAAGTTAATGTGACATTAATATAATATGCCAATGCCTTGACTAAAAGACAGCAATGAAATATTCGTTGTGTTGTCTTGAGTGTATTGTTCAGGTGGTGAAACATTACTATGTGTAGTATGGAAGTCAAACGTGCAGTATCTTCCGTGAAATTTGTTAGTTGAAGTCGGAAGGTTCGGAGATATTGTATAGCATGAATGTCCCCTCTGCTTCCCATCATTAGTACATGTTTTCAGTTTTGTTTGATGTAATGCAGGGCCCCTCTTACTGTAAGGACCATCAATGAAACTGCTACATATGATTATACTCAACTGATTAATTTTATTTCTGAACTATGTTTTCTAATCATGGTTGAACTGAAACACTTCTTCCTTGCACTTGTTGAAATGGCTGTTGAGTCCCGATGAGTTTTTCCTTTACTGCATACCCCCAAAATCACATTTTGCTCGACAGTGAATGCGAAAAAAAGTTTGGTAAGGAGTCCTTTAAGAAGGCATATGCGTTCCTTAAAGAGGCGCGCTTCGGCGACATGAGGGAAACGTTGGACGACTCTACCATCATGAGGAGGCTGCGCGACTTCGTCACAAACGTCAGCGACTGTTTCCTTATCGACCAGCTGCTGTTCCTCGAGGAGCAGGCCAAGTTCAGTGCCTACTAGGGTGGACGTCAACAACCACCGTGACCACCAGATCCAACCATCTTTGTTTGGTCTGTCTGGTATGTGTTGGAAGAAGCTTGAAATTTCAATACAGTGGAAACTCAGTATAATGAGATCCTTGGGACCAAGACAATTTGTTCTTTATTTCAGATATTTTATTACATTAGTAGTCAAACAATACGAAGCAAAGGAAATCAATTTATTTGGACTGGAGAAATTAGTTTGTTATGTCAGGTATTGTGTTATATACATCAGATTTCTTTATATTGAGTTTCCACTGTATTTGAACATTGTCATTTGATCATTAAGGCCCCCATCTCACTAGGAAGGCGACCATGGCGATCATGGTGATGTGTGACGATTTAACAAATCGTGCGATCGCCGTCCATCTCCATTTTTGGCCTCCGAGGCGATTACACTACAGCTTCTCTAAGGTCAACCTGCGCTATAGGCGATAGTGCCATGATAATGCTACGATGCTGCAATGTTTTCACCGCTTTTCCAAGCCGACGAGACACGCTGCTTCTGTGATCAAAGCGATCGTATTGCGATATTTGTACGCTTATCAAGACCTCGCTACAACAGTAATACAATCGGAGCGACAGTGATATGTTTACGCCGGGCTCATGCTACGATCTCAAGCGATCGGGTATAAAATGGGTTTCATGATTTAATTTCTTCAGGCAGATGTCAGTATCAAACCAACATGGATATGCAGAATATGGTTTTACCCTTACATCTTAGCATTCTAGAACACACCAGTTAGAACCTGATGTGAAATTGCACTATTAGTTAAGTCATCCATTCAATTAAAAGGGTAAAATGTGTATATAATATTAAAGAAGCGGCTTACGAGCAAACTACAAATCATATCCTACAATGAGACAATTTTATGAAGATATATTTGAAAAGATTACAACTTAATTTACTTTCATTGACTTGCAATGGTATACATGTATGACAAACAAACAATTTAATAAACAGAGTAGATTTGTACTGGGTGTACGTGGAAAAATGAATTTTACACGCTTTTCTCCATGTCAACCTTCCTAGTCTGTGCATCACTTTATTTCATTCATGGTTAGTTCCTGTTACGTAATATTGTAAAAGTGGTAATTTTCATGGGCGATGGGGGGCCGCTTTCGATGAGCTTGAGTTACGCCTAACGCATTCACTGCTACCCTGTCAGAGTTACGAATGTGGCGCTTTTAATGCGCTCGTGAGGTGATCGTGATACGCTCTAAAACCATGGCAACCTCGCTACAGAAGTTTTGGACATGTTCAAAACTTCCATAGCGAGGTCGCCGACCATGGCGATGGTGGCGACCCTCCATGCTTCTGAACTGCTCAAGATACGATGAAGATTTAAAGCGATCAAGCCACGATCCGCCGCGCTTTGTCGATTTTTTAAGATCGTAGCTGAATCGCCGTCTAGTGAGATGGGGGTATAATGAGAGTGCTTCAAAGTTGAACCCCATGGCTTATATATGCGATAAATCCCAATGATATGCAAACATCAGTGTATCACTAAAATGTATTCAAGTTTATAAATGTACGTGTTTCCTCTGAGAATGTAGTGACAAGCCATTCCACCCACCTATACATACTCAATGCATTTCAGTATTTTGAATCAAGTTTTGCATGCTTTAGTTGTTACATTATCAGGCAAGCATTGGACCAGTAGAGGGTGTGCACATTAGTAGAACATGCTAGTAAACTGATCAACTGTATGTTCTGACATTTTTCACAACAGTTTATCATCAATCATGAATTTCCTAACTAGGCTGTCAATGACGAAAGTAACAACATGCAAAAATGTTGACAAAAAAGTAACACTGGCCATGGAATCCAGTCTAGCAGTGAGACATCCTTGATATACTGGTCCTTTTTTTTTTTTTTCAGAGAGATTTGTTCTCATTCAAGCAACGTTTGAGTAAAACAATTTGTTTAAGAAGTCACACTTCTTAATGTTTTGTTAGTCATTGGTTTTTTATGCCTCCGCCACGAAGTGGTGCCGGAGGCATTATGTTTTCGGGTTGTCCGTCCGTCCGTCCGTCCTTCCGTCCGTCCGTAATGAATTTTGTGGACAAGGTAACTATCAAAACCTGTTGAGGTATCCTAATGGAACTTGGCATGTATGTGTATTAGGGGGTGAAGTTGTGCCTATCAACTTTTGGGTGCACATGCTCAAGGTCAAAGGTCAAAAGGTCAAGGTCAAATACATAAAATTTCACTATTTCCACCATATCTATTGAATGCCTGAAGATATTTTCTTGAAACTTAGTTTATACATGTATTACCCAATTAAGAATCTCTGGTGAAAGTTTGGGTCATGAGGTCAAAGGTCAGGGTCAAATACATAAAATTTCACTATTTCCACCATATCTATTGAATGCCTGAAGATATTTTCTTGAAACTTAGTGTATACATGTATTACCCAATTAAGATTCTCTGGTGAAAGTTTGGGTCATGAGGTCAAAGGTCAAAGGTCAAAAGGTCAAGTAAAATATTAAAACTTCTTTTTTTTTTCTGCATACCTTGGAAAATTGTTCAAGGTATCTTCATGGAACATAGTATATACATATACTGACTGGAAGTGATTATCTAGAGAATGTAGGGTTCATGGGGTCAAAGGTCAGGGGTCAAAGGTCAAGTGCAACACTTCAAAATTTTACTATTTCCCCCCTATCATGCAATGCCAGCAGGGTTTATAATATTTTTTTTTTTACACTTGGTGTATGCATACATGTGTAACCTAATCGAAATTCTCTGGAAAGTTTTTTTTTTCTTCTTTTTTTGCCTCAAAGGTCAAAAGGTCAAAGATCAAGTGAAAGTGCTGAACTAACTTTTTCCTCCATATCTCGGAAGTGGCTCAAGTTATCTTGAAACTTAGTACATATTATGCATGTTCTACCTGAAAGTGATTATCTTAAATGAATTTTAGGGTCAAGAGCCAGATGAGAATGGTAACAATTTACTATTAAATTCAGAAATTGCACTTTTTCTCCATACCTGTACCTTGAAAATTACTCAATGCCTAAATGTATGAATGGGTCAAAGTCGAGTTAAAGTCCTTAAATCCCTGGATACATGCTCTCCTATTCATCCAATTAAACCTAGGTCAAGGAAGGTGAACATTCAACACATTTGTGACAAACTTGTCATTTCAATATTTTGCCAATTTTGTGAAAATGTAATCACACATCGTCCACATGTACTATCTAGACTTATTGGGAAAATCATGCATTATGGCGGAGGCATACCAGTCGCCAAAGCGACATTTCTAGTTTCTCATTTATTATGAGATTACCACAGAGCACAAAATTAACAACTCTCAAAAATTTCTGATCAACTGCCATTCACAAAAATATTTGTACGCAAAAATATGAGCGTGTATGGTATTCAATACTGCTGCAGAGTTGAGATTGTGAGAGTACGAGTGACGTACCCGAAAATGCATGCTAAAGTTCTTGCTTTGGTGGAAAAACAAATGTGGTAGCTATGGATATGAGCAAAGAATTAGTCTTTGTTGATTATATGTAAAATCTTGAGCTAAGGTTTGAGCAGATTGTATGGTGTTGTTGAACTCTGAACTGACCATAAGTTTGCTTGTGCTTCAGGAGGATGATTAAAAAATGTACTTTTAAGTGAACAGGTGTATGTATATGTTCTCATCATCATTTATTAGGATGTATTTTTATGCATCTATCATGAAGAGTGCCAGGGGCATTTTGTTAGATACAAAATTGTGGTTAGTGCTATAGATATGGCCTATTATCTCCCAATACCACCAATTCAAAGTCTTAAGTGAAATATCCACTCTTTTCTTTGTAAAGTTAAGAATATTTCCCTTGCTCCAGATACACAACATTCATCGTGCTAAAGCAACACAAATGGTGTAGAATTAGCATCAGCATGCTTTTTATTCCTACCAAAGAGATGAGTGTTGTATATATCTGTTGCATGAATGTGTGCATAGCCCTTTTGTCCCCCAACATAGATTTGTGTATGCATAATTAAACATTTGCACTCATTTGTACCGATTCCCATCTCAAATAAGCTGCATGAAACTGATTTTTGAAAAGTTTTGGACTGCCAAAAGTTTGGAGTTGTGCCCTTCTGTGTGGGATGGATGCTTGTGTTTGCTTATCATTTGATACTTTATAGCAGAACTTGTTTCACATTACCTTATTTCCACATAGGTCAACATAGCATACCCAGTACTTCTCTCCAGCCGTCCTTTAGATGATTGTATTCAATGTTGTCATTCCTTTCGTGTACATCTTGTCTGTTATTACCTGCGTTCATTTATAATGTACCTCTTCAGAATCCATGTTTATATACAGTCATGAAAATATACCATTGTAATGTACTTATCATATGTACTTCTGTGTTGTAAAACAGTGTTGTTACTCGGAGAAAGTCTGTTCTGTATACCACTTAGAATCATGTCAAAAAGGTCCCATGCTCACCACAAATAGACTTGAAAAGGCAATCTGATTTTTCTGTATTCCTGAATCACCTCTTGAAGGTGGTTTTAAGAGGGGTTCCAGCAGTTCTTGGCCCAGTATTGATACAGGCGGTTTGAAAAATATAATGTAATTGTCAGAATGCACAGCATGTGAGTTAATTTCATGCATAGATAGAATTAAACATTTGTCTGCAGTTGTGCTATAGGGGGAACTAAATGTGTAGGCATTTCACAGGGATTTATGGCCTGCTTTTCATGTTTCTTTGAACAGTCCATTTTTTTTTTTCTATTTATCTATTTATCTATTTTATCATTATTATTATTATTTTGTTTTTATATATTCATTTATTTTATTTATTTGTTTATTTATTTGTTTTATTTATTTATTTGTTTATTTTATTATTATTTATTATTTATTATTTGATTTTTTATTTTTTTGCTGCAGTATAAACAGAATACTGTGAAATATTCTGTACAGTCTCCTACTTTGTTTGCCTGGGTTGAGGTCTGGACAGTTATGAAGATGGAGGAGGGGGGGGGGGGGAGGGGAGGGGAGGCATGCCCAAAGCATGATACTATCCAGGATCCAGGAGTCAACCAGTACTTACTCATGTGAAATGGAGTGATGACCTTTCATTGGCATCGTACATTTGCAAAGATATGAAATAGGGTGGATGCTTATTGCCTGGTGTTGAAGTATTGTGTGTATTGCGTAATAAACTATATTTTGCATGTGTATGTTATCAATCATGTGATTCAGTGATTGTGGATAATGATGACTTTAACCAAGACAGCTTCAAAGATGCGGAAAAAAAGTACTATAATTGCAATAAGTTGGTGAAGAGTAGTGTATTTAGTGCCTACGGATTTTCTCCTGCCTGAGGTAAAGTCCATGTAATTACCTGGTACAGCAAATTCATATATTTTTCCCAATTTGTACATGTGAAGTGTGTCTTTTATTGTATGATATTTTTTTAGTGTGATCTTTAATCAAAGTGTATAATCTTGGGAGCAGAGGGTCAACAATGTGTCTCAAGCTTACTGCTTCATAAAATTGCCCTTGACAATGTAAAACTTTGCCAAAAATGATCACTTGCAAGTGTTTTGTGTAAATCATTATTTGATAAACCGTGGCTTCATAAGAATAGTAAATGAAGTGTAAACTTTACTTTCGTTTCAGCCTGTTCCAGTTGTTCTAAAGCAACATTCCAAAGAATGAATTCCATGGAAACCTTCGTCCTCTTTTTTATTTTACCCCCGCAAGACGTTTCATATAGGTTTCCAGTATATTTACTTCACACATGGATATTTTCATCACCTTTTCATTGTTTTAAAATTGCATATTTTGATTCTTCACTGTATAGATATATATGCACTTTTTTTTTTCTTCCTGGAAACCGTCCATCGAATCACATTCATCACCTTAACATTGCAGAAATGTTCTTGTCAAATTTAGTCAGTGTGTGGTTTGCAGAGTAGAATAATCATGAGGGACAAAAAAAAGTTTACCTCGCTGCCTTTGCTTGTATATATTTTGCTCACTAAATCAGGAATATTTGTACAGCTAATGTATAGTGCTGTTGAAAATTTATCAGCTATGCTCTGACATAATCAATTTACTCTTGTGTTGTATGGTACAATTTTGAGAAATCGTCATGTACTCTATAAGAATATCAAGAAATCACTGCTTCAAAGACATATATAGTACTTATGTGTATAATTGGCATTTGTGGGTGTTTGTAACTTATTGTTACATGATCACTGATAAGTAGATTGAAATTTGTTTTGTATTCAAATAAGTAGAATGCAAACTAAACAAAATGTGTAAATCCTTTTGCTATGTTATGTATGCAGCCATGCATTCTAAAATTGAGAATGAACAGTTTTGCAAATGCCAGTTTTACTATGCTCATACCAGTTTATATGTTTAACTATGCAGAGCTGTTGCATCCGAGTGATAAGACTGTGTACTTTTAATCATAAAGTCCCTGGTCCACATCCCGTGGATGCAGTGGTCGTGCCCCTAGGAAACGGCCTTGTCCACATTTCTTAGTTCGTTTGGATGGGACTCAAGCCGCCTGTCTAGAGGTTGCTTGTTTACATGCATCCGTTGCTTCCTTGGCATTAACATAAAACAAATCAATTTATGTCAGTCTAATCAAATAGAGGGCTACTGCACTTTTTGAACTTGTCTATGACTAAAGAAAATATGGGGCCTATCTCATACAACATGTTTTGGTATCCAATTCAATGTCATCCAATATGATGATTATAGTCAGGTCAACAAATATGATAATGGAGCTTATGATATGATTGTTCCTGTTGAGGGCTTAAAGGGAAGATAAACCCCAAGAGCAATGTGGATTGAGTGAAAGCAGCAACATTAGTAGAACACATCAGTGAAAGTTTGAAGAAAATTGGACAATCTATGCAAAAGTTAGGAATTTTTAAAGTTTTGGTGTTGGAACCGCTGGATGAGGAGACTACTAGATGTTATGACGTATGAGTGGACAACAATACCAAGAAAATATAAAGAAAATTCTACAAAAATCAATTTTCCATGAAAACTACAAATTCCATCAACTTGATATTGACATATGTTAAGGGTAGCAATTATTCCCTCTGCTTTCTGAAAGCGGTTGGTCCATTGCTCTTTGATAATTCTAGAAAAGTGAATTTTTGTTGAATTTCCTTTATATTTTCTTTGTATTGTTGTCCACTCATACGTCATATCCTCTAGTAGTCTCCTCATCCAGCGGTTCCAACACCAAAACTTTAAAAATTCATAACTTTTGCATCGATTGTCCGATTTTCCTCAAACTTTCACTGATGTGTTCTACTAATGTTGCTGCTTTCACTCAATCCACATTGCTCTTGGGGTTTACCTTCCCTTTAAGGGAGAAGAAGACTGGTGTTTATCTGATACTCGGATAGTGTCTTTTTGCCGTCTTTTCTCGTATTATCGTGTGTTTTGAATGAGTACCGTAAATTTGTGTGAACATGCCTTGAGTTTGAAATCACCTTGAAATTCATTCATCTAATGTGTATACTAATACAGGTTTGTGAAAGTATATCATGTCGCTATGCGAATAAATGAAACTTATGGAAATGACTTGGCGGATGCACAGTCGACCAGAGATCAGTCGCAGCATGTCATGTTTTATTATTTCTGACTTTTGCTTTCCCATTGCTCTTTGAGTTGTTGCAGTATTGGAATAATGAAACATGACGATTGGTCGGTGTCTTCTTATGATGCTTTTATTATGAAGATATCTAAAGAACCATCAAGGCTGTCAATTCTATACAATCATCTATTGAGTCACATATTTAAGATGTACACATGCTTACGATTTTTGCCACCAAAGTACTACATCTGTTTTGATTCACTCGTGGAAACTTGCGACACATTACATTAGAGATGTACTTATCATTCAGCGTTGAGAGATTCATGCAAATGCGACATTTCTATTAGATCACATGCAAACAAAATCTTGACCAGATCACAAAGGCAATGAAGTCGGTCACACAGTAAAATCACAGTAATAAAAGGTATCTGTATTTGGATACTAAAAAATTGACAATTTACCTCATGGAGACAGTCATTTTTGAAGAAAATACATTTGCAACATGATTTCTTTCATATGAGATGATTATATTGTGTTCCAAGTCTGTTACTTGAAGTTACACAGCATAAAAGAGACATAAAAATTTGTCAGTTAGGAGTTGATTGAGTAACAACAAACACTGACAGAGAGTAGAAGGTATTTGCTGCCTGCATCTGTCATTATTTACAACACAACTGGCTGTGTTAAGTGTATAGAATCCCAATAAGGGGAAATTACTGTATATAACGAAGGACTAGAAACCATTTAAAAATTATTCAGGACAAAGAACAGGGCAAAAATCTTTTCTTTTCTTTTTTTCAAATAAAAAACAAATAGCAAAAAAAAAAAACAAAAAAAAAAAAAAACAAAGAGGTAAAAGGAGGGGAGGGTTAATATTTCAGAGAAGTGATAACTGCAGATCAAATCAACTACAAACTGCAGATAGAAGCACTACATTATGCTCAGTACGAAAATTTGATTGTTAGCATAAACTCTGAAGACTCTCATAGGTAATTAATGAGCACGATTTGATGGCCAAGGGCTAACGGATGCTGTGATTGCTTATATTTACTGTTCATGTCACTAGCACTTGTGCATGTTTCAATGAGCATACAAGTAAAGCTGTTCTTTACAGCACTACAAATCTCTGGAAAATCTTCCCTGAGGAACAATTAACAGATAATTCAATCTACTTGTTCCGATACAATATTTCAATAAGCTATACTTTATCAAATTCTGGTTATCAATTTCATGACTTTTAATCAATGGATAGGCCCTACTTATGGATACTTTTCCCCACACATAATCTTTAAATGAGCAGTTGAAATACTTGTTACTGGGAAATTATCAAATTGGTCATGTTTATCAAGTTTGTTTATTAATTTCATGACTCGTATTACGTGGACACTTTTCTCCGAGGACCTACCAATTAGCAATTCAATCCACATGTTCCTATGGAATATTTTAATGGCTATTTCTATCAAATTGTGTTTACTGATTCAAAGTCTTATCACTAATCCACTGTAACTTTGGGTACTAGTCACTGGGGACTTATTAATGAATAATTAAATTTATTTGTTCCTCAAAAATATTTCAATAAGCTGTATCTTTTTTAAATCAAATTATGTTTATTCATGACCTGTAATCTATGGATACAGTTGAACCTCTCGTATCCGGACAAGTCGGGACCGGGGCTCATCCGGATAAGGGATTTGGCCGGATACGAGAGACTCAATGCTTTATACATGTACATTATACATACACATGTACTGATGTAGCCCATTGTAGTACCACATGACATTGTAGTAATGTGTATACTGCAACCTTTTCATTGTTACATTTGGGGATGTTTCGGGATGTTGAAATGTCTGAAGGTAAGCAATTTGGAAGGAAATTTGATGCAATGTATGTTAATCATATTGGAAGTAATATGTAATTCATGTGTGTTTGGGTAGGAGTTCTCAAGGAGTTGGGAATCCCCCTTTCTTCCCGTAATTATTAAAAAAAAAAATCACGACGAGATTGCGTCCGGATAATAGAGAGATCCGGATAAAGGGAGGACGGATAATAGAGGTTCAACTGTACTTACATATTCCTTGCCCACATAGTCTATAAATGAGCAGTTGAATCCAGTTGTTCCTATAAAATTATCAAATTCCTACGCTGAGCAAGACTTTGGCCAGCTTTCTAGTTTAGTTGGACAACTCCTTATAAAAATGGAAGTATGCATATACAATTTGAACATCTTCTCCAAACTAGTGCATTTTAAAAGGTATTTTGCCTCATTTAGCTGGATCATAAATTACATGAACAGCAAAAGATTAGAAATCAGTTATTTCACATATGCAGATAATTGGGTGTGTCTGTCTGTATGTGTGTGTGTGTGTGTTGAAGTAGGGGTTCAAGTGTATAATTATGTGTTGTGTTTCGGAGAATATATATTGCTTGGTAGTGATACAT
This sequence comes from Diadema setosum, assembly GCA_033980235.1. Lineage (NCBI taxonomy): Eukaryota > Metazoa > Echinodermata > Echinoidea > Diadematoida > Diadematidae > Diadema > Diadema setosum. Next base: position 29,865,533 of record CM067066.1, on the reverse strand, counting down.
TTAAATTTTTCTTATATTTCTAGATACTCTGCTGAGCCCATCAATTCAGAATGCACATGTAAATAGTAATACAGAGATGGTCAGTTTGAGCTATCACAGCATGGGATGTAAGCCTCCAGTTTAAATTTCAAAGAACAGCAAACGATATTGAAAATCTGATCTCAATTACACACATTTTCACATCAACACTTAAATGTCAATGTGAATGATATCTTCTATGGCAGCTGAGATAGCACAAAGTCTATCAATATGGGAAATGATGGATGTGTTACAAAATATCACCAACACCCACCAGCATATCACAATGTAATACTCATAATCAGTCAGATGACGTGTGTACCAATTGTTTGTGCTCTATTTAAAACAACTATATACCCATTCCAAGTCTTACATTAAGATCAGAGCCAAAGAATGATGTGATTGTCAACATTATGCAGGGCTCGACACTAACGGTGGCCCGGTGGCCCGGGGCTACCAAAAATGAAAGTCGGGCCACCAAATTTCAGAAAAGGGCAAATTTGGTGGCCCACCTCGGGCCACCAAAATTTTTTGAAAAGTGTGTCAATAAATTCGTAACTTTTTGCGCCGGAAAGGCATAAATGCATGCAGTGAGTGTGCGACTTATCAAAAAAAAATGGACTTTTATCAATGTTTTTTTTTTTTCGGGCCACCAAATTTTTCTCTTGGGCCACCAAAAATTTGAAATTGATGATTTTGGTGGCCCCATTGGGCCACCGAAAAATAAAGTTAGTGTCGAGCCCTGCATTATGGCTGGAATATACATATGTACTTCAAAGCTAGTCCATGGATTATGCAAATTTTGACTTGCAATTATGCGGGTGGCAGATCATGCATGCCAACAGACATCCAATAAGATGAACATGCACTGACATATACACACATGTACAATGTATGCCTATTTAGCACTTGTTTTAGTCTCTAAATTCACATTGTGGATGCAATATGAACTGCCTTTGTGAATTGAAGGGTCCATCATTCATTGAGACTATCTCATATTTGGTATGAGCTTTCTGCAAATTTAAACAGCTAGGAAGCATCCAATAGAAAGGAAGCAACTGTTACCAGTACATCATATAATGCATGCTAAACTCACAGGAAAAGATAGCAAAAACACATATGCACACATGTCCTCCTCGTATGTAATCTTACTGTATAAACTAGCATAATACTTTTTGTGTGCAATTCAATACCGCCTTCACAATGATATTGAGTAGAAACATGTGAAACATGGTTTATACATTCATCAAAATATTACAAATTAAAACAAAAAGCTGAATTTTTCAATTTCACATTTCCACTAAGCAGTGATACCAACTAAAACCTGAGGTGATTGAGGATGAAGATATTTTAAAATCATCATTTGGATCTAGTTTCAAAAGTAAAACCCTCATTCCTCTAAAAGTCATCATCACTATGTTATTGCAACATTTAAATTAAAATGTCAATGATACCAGTACTACTCCTCTTGTTTGGGATTAATGTAAATTAAAACAAGTGGACATTTAGTGAAGATTTGTGTGTAGGTCAGGGGAGACATGACATCATTTTTTCACTCTATTTGCACATGTGGCTGCTACTGCTGCCTCTGTTGTTTATATTTTTCAGGCCATCACATTTCATTGTTGGGCCAACAAAAATGAAATTTGATAATTTTATTGGAAAAACAAAACAAAGCAAAGCGAGACAAAAACAAGTAATTTAGTGTAGTCTCTAATGGTATATGGGACCACACATGTCCCTGCATACTTAGCTGTTTATTTTTTATTTATTTGGCAGTCACAACATGATTAATTTATACTCATTCACTCTTAAAGGGGATGGCTAGTAACTGATCAGAGGGAATCAGTGGGAATGCTGGGGGATGACTGTTCCAATCCTTGTGGGATTCATTTAAGAGTACATTATATATCTATTATTGTGTGAAAGTTATTTGCTTCAGATTGGTCTCATATTCCAGTAATGTGCTGTTCAATGTTTCCAGGTTAGCATGACTGTACAGTGTTGGGCTGTTAACAATCGCCCCGACACTGTACAGTAATGCTTTTTGGATCGGTCACTCTTTTGGATCAAAAAATCAAACAAGTCCCATAAAAGGAATCATAGCAACAACTGTCTTCATACAAGGAACTGATCAGCAAGAGTGCCCCTTCACCCATGGAAACAGCCTTCAAGAATTTGAAAAGAGTTCATGCAGATTTTGCAGGACTACTGTAAAAGTGGTTTCTTTCGCGTACAGATACTTTCGCGGTTTCCATCGGTGCCGACTTTTTTGGGTGCATTAAAATTCGCGGTTGGCAAAATCTGTGAATTCACAGTCGGCAAAAACTGTTTAATTTTGCACATGAAAACCCAAACTATAATCCAATTATTATTTTGTTTATTAAATAGAAATTAAAATTAAATGCAGGATTACCTGAAATCCCGTCTATACCTACATTGCGCGGTATTGCCGTGTGTGTGTGGATCATCAATACACTCAATGCGCGGAATCGTGTGTGCATGTGCGCAATGACGTTGTAACAAGCGGCGAGTTCAAAACAATTTCGCGTGATGTTAAATTCGCGGTTCAACTACAGAGCGCGAAAAGCGCGAAAATAAAACCACTGCAAATGAAACCACTTTTACAGTACTGTAAATGGCCAACATTTCTTCACACTTGTTGATGTATATATTCAAAATGGACAGAAGTGTACTTCATGAGAACTACAACTGGGTCCATGATAGACATATTGACAAATTATTTGCCATCTATTGTCTTCCTTGACATTTGTTTCAAACAATGGACCACAGTTCACTTCTGCCCAATTTGCTGAGATCATGAAGAATAGTGTCAACCACACTAGAGCTCCCCCATGATCCTGCATCCAGTGGGGCAGTGGAATGTTGTGTTCAAACCTTGCACCTAAAGGCATACTAAGCAGAGTAGACTGTCAGTCCAGCATTAGATTGCCAATTTTCTTTTCGTTTATCGCAACACACCACATTCACGCACTGAACAAACTCCAGCTGAGTAACTCATGGCCGGCGGAATGGGGGGGGGGGGGGGGGGTTTACCATACCACAACTTTTTTTGTTCCCTACATAGGAATATATAGGGTGTCACCACTTTGGGCCCCCCACTTTTTTTACCCCGGAAGTGAAGTGGCAGTAGAAAAAAAAAATAGAATGAAACCTTAAGCTTTGAGGCCGGTAATAGGGCCGAAGACCTTTTATTTTTTTGCATCTTTTTTTTTTTTTTTTTGCTTGTCAGCTGAAGAAACCCGGAAGGTGGAATAAGAAAGATGAGCTGAAGAAACCCAGAAGTAGCACCAGAACTTGCGCTGAAGGCCCTTTTTTTTTTTTTTGGGGGGGGGGGGGGGGGGGGGGGGGCTTGCTTGTTAGCTCACGTAACCCGGAAGTGGGCCCCCCACTTTTGAAAACATGGCGCAGGCGGTGTAACTAATGAAGAGACAACCATGTACACGTGTACATGCATGACCCCTATCAATCTTCCTTAGCAGCAACTATAAGGGAATTCTGGGTACAACAGTATTACACAGCTCATATCTTCAGCCTACAGGCAGAATAGTGTAAAAAATTACAATCACCTCTCACATATATCAACAGTACCTTTAAAGGTATTAGCCCACATTTATAAACCTGCAGCAATTGGTCTCATAGTTAGCATGGAGTTTGGGTATGATTGCAGTAACACCTGTGCAAAATTTCGTTCCAATTAGTCCATTACTTTCATAAAAATAAATGAAAATGCACCGTATGCATGCGTATAAAAACGCTCGCTAGCTCCGGTCCACGCACGTACTACATGCATGCGATACATGTGTAAGTTAATGTACGTAGCTAGCCCGCGCTCGTAATTCGATTTTGGGTCAGGTTGACCCGGTTTGAAAATTGATTTTAAAACGATGATTTTCTCTCTTTTATCGAATGGTATAGACAAAGAGCAACAGGTGAGGTATGTTACTGTTATAACTTGTACTTGAAGTCATATTGGACCTGTTTTATGCAGTTTTGATTTTCGTGGATTTGCAAATGTGGGCTAGTACCTTTACTAAAAAAGCTCATGTTGTTTTTAATAATTTTTAAACACTGTTAAGAAGATGTTGGATACAAATGTACATTGCATGATTATCACATTTTTATTTCCTCAAGGATACTGAGACACACTTAAAACAAATACTGTGTAAAATGTTATAGTTTACCATATACCACAGGTGTTTCTGCACCTGAAAAGGAGTTGGATGTAGATAATGCAGAGAATCATTAAAGGACAAGTCCACCTTCATAAACATGACGATTGAGAGAATGCAGCAATATTAGTAGAACACATGTAGGTGAAAGTTTGAGGAAAATTGGACAATCCGTTCAAAAGTTATGAATTTTGGAAGTTTCAGTTCCGCGATCGCTGGATGTGAAGACTACTATAGCTTGTGATGTCATATGAGAACAACCATATAAAGAGACAATGAAGAAAATTCAACATATTTTCATTTTTCTCGCATAATAGAAGAGCACATGACTTGCCTCTTTGAGAAGGCAGGGGGAGTAATATTACCCTTAACATATATCAGTTACAAGTTGAGGGAATGTGTACTTTTTCAAAAAATGAAATTTTGTGAAATTCTCTTTATATTTTCCTTATATCGTTGTACGCATGTGACATCATCAACTGCAGTAGTCTTCTCATCCAGCAGTGACTGCATGCACAGAAACTTTTAAAAATTCATAACTTTTTTTGAACGGATTGTCCAATTTTCCTCAAACTTTCACTGATGTGTTCCACTTATATTGCTGCATTATCTCAATCCACATGTATACGAAGGTGAACCTGTCCTTTAAGCAGGCATTTTGAATTAGCTGTATTTTCACACCAAAGTAGGACATATGGAAGGCATGCCTTGTATGAAGATGTGATTACCTACAGGGGGCAATGTCAGCATGCCACTCAATGTTTACTGGCAGTCTGTGTGCATGGAACCACAACATAGAGACATTAAAACTCATGTAAACACAAGACTTCATAAAACAGTGGATTCTGCATGTCCACTGGGGGTCAATGTTCAGCAAATGGCCTCATGCCTCCCACGGCACAGTATGCCTTCCAATTATTTCGGTCCGTTTTCATTGGATGTTTGTGCAGGACATAGCAGGGTTGTCATCAAGATTTAGAGCCAAAACCCCTTCAAAAGAGGTCACACTGTATGATCATGTATGCTATTACCCAATGGAAATTTCCTAAATTCTGCAATTCAGCCATTTGCATGGCTGCAAATGAATTTTCAATAAACCATTACAACAACAGCATAAAAAAAAAGAGAGAGACAGAAAGAGAGCATTACTTCATTATCACTGCTGTTGGTGGCCTTTTCTCTGCATTGCTATGAGCTTACCCTCAAAATTTTACATACCGTACCCACTGCTGTCACATTCACACATTAAAATCAGAAAGGTTTCAAGGAGATATCAGATAGAGATTTGTGTGTGACATACATCTCAACAGGTGAAAATAATGCTCAGATTAAGGGAAGTTTATATATATTTTCTTGTCAGGCCCTTAACAAACAAAAGATATGCATGTTTAAAGGTGCCCCCTGCAAAATAATGAAGACTTGGCAGCTCAATGTATTTTCAAGGATGTATATCACCTACCCCCTTCACTACACCTCACAACTGCTTACAGTTTTCTTTGAGACATATATGGTTAATACATTACTGAGCAAAGTTGTGCCTACACTCAGATGTTTGTTCTATCTAGCCAAGAACTGCAGTCCCACATACTTCCTTTCCTGCAGTCAGTCCCAAAATCAACGAGTGTAGAAAGCTTGTAGAATATACCAATGTAGCATGGTCACACCTTAGCAAATTTTTTGGGCTCACCATATCTTTTGTCAACTGAAACAAACACCCCCGTTCATTTGTTTGTTTCAGATGATGCACTGAAACTTCTTTTCGTCAGTCAAGCTCATGAAAGCAAGATGAAATTGTGCACACAAATTTATTGTGAGTTTTACATGGGTGCATGCAATGATTCCTATGTTCACCTAATTGCACAACAAATGCAACAGAAATTATTCATGACTTTCAACATTTCTTGGACATATACACACTGTGTTCTGAGGTCTGGACCAATTTCCTTTTTTTTTGTGGAAACTGTGAAGTATATTCTTGACACCATTTACTGGCAAAGTTCTGAGCCTTGAATACCTTTTTATTATCATCTCAAAACACCCCCCCCCCAAAAAAAAAAAGACAAAAACACAAATAAAGAACAATACTATCTCTTGATAATACATTTTGAAATCTTGGAGTCTTTGAGCATATGAAAACTTGAATGATGAACATTAGGAGTAGCACCTTCAAAAACATTACAACTATAACAGTTGAATGATGTACAAGTCTGTCTTTGTAGAATGATATGCAAGTTAGTCCAGCTTAGCTTACTTATAAACATTGCAGGTCAGTAATGCTTGCAAAAATATCATTGCATGATTATAGGAGTGGAAAAAATTTGGGGGTTTTTAATGTTTATCATTACGGAATTGTCATAATATCATCTACTACCCCATACTATCATTATAAAATCACATACTTTCATTCCACATCATTACTGAGATAAAAATACTTCCACTTGCAATATGAATTTGTATGAATAGGTATAAAAATATTCATTGCTCCATGTAATCTCATGGTACTCTGTTTTTTTCACTGACACTCAATACTCTCCTATCATCAATGAGGGAAAAATCAAACTCAGTTCACAGAAAGTGTCGACAACCAGCTGGGGCCTTTTCCACGTTTTCTCATTGGCAACTTCATGAGCATTACCTTTCAATTTGAATGTAACTTTTGCTTTTTTCAATGACGGCTATTTTCATTGAATCATTTAACATGTGACAATATCAAATTGTCTATTTGTTTGTTAATTCCTGATACTGATAACATTTTATGGCAGTTTTGAGGCCTATCAAACAGCACATATAAAGCCTCATTATGACAGTAAGATAATTGTGGATGCATGACACAATTCACACATCTCTATTTCCAGTTGGAGGACTTCATTTGCATTGAATAATGCATGTTTACAAAATTGTTATGCAGTTTTCATTTTCCACACAAAAACAAAGCAAAATAACCATACAGCCATATACAGTACATTAAAAGAAACAAACAAGAAGAAAGGGAAAAAAGAAAGATATGAAGGACAGGCCAGATTGCAGAACGAAGAACATTTGATGTCTACATTCTGTAACTGGCCAATATGACACTATGCGGACTGAAATCATGTGATCTATCGCATTTGTTTTGACAAGGATTTCAATTTTATTCTTTATTTATTCCCTTTTAATAAATGCACATCAATCTGCAACAACACAACTTTGAGCACCTTATTGAGGAGTAAACAGGATAAGTTTTATGTTTGCACCCTTATCACTCTTCTATCTCAACCCTCAGCCATGGGAAGATAATGATCATTCATAAATTAGCAATTCTCACACGTCTTTAACTGTGTGATTCTGATTGCTTTTTACCGACAACTGGCACTCTGTTCGGCCTTGTGTTCCAACACTGACTCTTCTATGTAGCAAAGGCCCGCTGAATTCGACCGGAAGCACAAAACATCTTTGCATGTACCTGACCCAAAATCGGCTGACAGAACTTATGGCAATACTGAAAGGAAGCTTATTCTCACAACATGTACATTCGCCAATATCAGGAGCAGACCTCCTTTTCCTCAACACAGAAAGCATCCCAATCAAAAGAGGTCATAGATTTACAACACAATGTGATGGGTCACGATAGGGACAAGTCTTAGGGCTCAGCTTTATGTAATACATTGCTTGGCATGAAATCCTAAGCTATTATTGAGTATGCCAGCCAATGGATTATTTATAAAACATGACTGGTTAAAGGTTGTTACATACACAGCGCTACATTGTGCTGTTTATCTACTGAATTTCCCACCTTCATTAGATAAATTTGGTATCATTTTGTACGATTTGCATGAATACCTCAACTTTGTATGAAAGTTTGATGAGAAGTGCATCGCATTTTAACCAATGTCTCATCTCTTTAAACAAGGATTATATGTGGCTTGGAAATGTTACCTTGATAGGGTCCAGACAAAGCAGTGTTCCCACATATCCAAGTCTTGTTAAAACAGTGGCAACTACATAATTTCCCAGAGAGGTCCTTACAATCACATGCAAAATGACCAAGTCATCTTGCATCTTTTTTTTTCCTTTTTTTTTTTTTAGCCTCATTAATACTACATCAAACAGCTGGATTCACCAGATAAATATCAAGCCAAGATACAGTACAAACCAAAGGGATTTTCATGCCACAGACATGATGTGAGTCTTAACAATAATTACATGCACAAAATCTCTTTCTGCCCACTGTACAGAACAGACACTCCACTCAGCTGCAACATCTGAAAAAAAAATCTCGGTTTGACGGTGGAAATGCAAAGACCGAAACACGCAGGCGGTCACAAGCCTCCCTAGAACAAGTAACGACCGACTGCCGTACTCAAGCTAAGTCATACTTACACAACACGTTGCTTTTATGTTTCTTAATTATACAGCTGATGATTACGTATTTGGCACAATGTAAAACATTACGCTCCTTCGTGGCTCACAAATAATACAGTATTTCAAAATAACATATTGAGGAGAGGGGACTATAATAATATTTAAAAATGGATTAACTACCTACAATTATGTACAAAATGGCAACATTTTCTTTTTAAAGAAATATAGGTAGGTAACTAGTAAAAATCTGGTCCGTCACATCTATGAGGTCATAGAGAAGAAGTCCAGGCCAGCTAGGCTCTCTGGCATGAAGCCCTGGTAGCCGCCCCCCATCGGCCGCGCCTTGCCCCACCCGCCCAGGGCATTGCTGAGCTGGAACTGGGTGGCTGGGGTGCGCAGGTGGAGCGGGATGGGCGGGGTGGGGCCCTGGTGGTTCTGGATGCAGTCCTTGACGCGGCTGTATGCCGTGGTGACCTGCTGGGACTTTGGCGCCTTCGATAAGTAGGTGACGCAGTGGGCAAGATTCAGCTGAGAATGACAGGTAATTGGGAAGAAAAGACCATCATTTTACCAACTCTATGGAATTATTTCCACAAAAATTAATATTTTAATGATCAGAAGAAAAGAAACACTGTGGCCAAAACTATCCGCACAACAGAGATACGATTCGATTTTGAAATGAAGAAATTATCCTCACATTAGACATGTCCATAGTGACTACTGCTACAAAGGTTAGACATTTCTAAAAAAAAAAAATCAGCATTACTGTCTTTCTAACCTGGTATTCTCTAATAGAATACTGTATATGTACTTTTAAGTCAACAGGGCAATTAGGAGCACTAAGATAGGTCTAAAATCTGGGCTTGTGTGCACTTCAGCAAACTTGTTTGATCTATACCATGGCCCTCCTACCAATTATTCACTCCCCCGTGTATTTGATTTACCTCTCGTTTGGTCTCTCATGCAAACACTGTGTAAAAGCTGTTATTTTCTTTAGGGTTTTTCAATTTTCACAAATTTCGTGAATCATTGTTGGACCTGATATGCACATGCGGGCATGTCTAACTTTACGTGCATCCTTCCTTATAGGACTTACCGGTATCAACAAAACCTCAAGTACGAGAGAGTGCAGTGATCTCGGTTGCAGTAAAGTGGCGTGAACGAACAGGCATCAGTGCACTTACGATAGCCTTGGTGTCAAATCACAAAAACAACATCTCGCGAAAATGTCCATGACCTCCTCATTCACAAAAATATCCATTTGCGAAAATAACAGCTTTTACAGTACTAAAGCAATCCTATGTGTGAAGAGAGCTAAACAACAGCATGGGGATGGGAGAATGAATGTACTCACCTCACATTCGGGCATGCCAATGGAGTGACAGGCTTGGTGGGCAGCCATGGCTACAACCAGGGCCTGGGAGTCTGCCATACCTGTGGGGAGGGGAGAAACAGACATGGGAGAGACAGAGAGGGCCAGAGAGAAGATGGAGGAGGAGGAGGATGAGGAGGTGGTGGGAAAGAAAAAAAAAAAGTAAAAATAGAATGAGAAAATCAAGCAGAAAAGGAATGTATTGCCCAAGTCAAAGACAAGGGCGATGCAATTCTAGTGAAGGCAATTAATGTCGTATCCCCCAAAAGTAGCCAGTCCATATCATTATTATTACCAATTTTAGGCATCTTGAGCAGTAACATGAATCGCTACAATGTAAACTTTTTACAACTTTCCAATAACAAATTTTAATTCAGCGCAAGTTCGAGCTCTACACCACTGCAACTATACCATGCATGCACTCATGTACAGCTCAGCTACTGTGGAGGTGTCGTGGCTGAGTGTATAAGAGCACTCGTCTGTGAACGACATGAGCGTAGTATGGTGCATGGGTTTGAGCCCATGCCAAGCCCGACACAGTTGCCTTTCAGCAAGGCACTTTGTCCACTTTGCTGCTCTCCACTCAGGAGTATAAATGGGTACCCAGTAGGATGAGAAAGCTTTAAATGTTGGTTGATCAGCATGTGCGCGCCTGTAAATGGCTGCAAGTGGCTGGAATGCTCCTCATCACAGGGAGTGGAGAGTGAGCACTGTCAGTGCTGGTTAGAAATAATGTATGGCCAGAGACTGGGGTGATGATAGTCTGTAAAGCACATTGAGATACTTACTAACAAATGTGAAATATAAAAAACCAGCTATTATTATTACTATTATCACTGTATGTGGTGCACATAACAGCCATGCGCACACAGTCACACATAAGCTTACACACAGAAGGCAGATGCAGTGATCGTCCTTAATTTTTACATGTTAACGCATAGGAATGTACCCTCTGTTATTTTATCTTCACATCAGACAGACAGACAGACACACAGTGACACACACACATTTTCTTTTGAGAACTGCTGCCAGAGAGTAACCAAAAGTCCTTATCAGCACTGCCATAAGTGGTGCACAGCATGATGTCTGCTATCATTCTACTTCTGTATTTCATTGAGCAAACAACAATTTTCAAACAAACAACAAAGTACGATAACAAACATACATTAATACCACATGTATTATCAAGACAAGAGGTCTGACAAAAACCTGGAAATTTTCACTCACCAATGTCCTCGCTGGCACAGACAACCAGTCTCCGGGCCACAAACATCGGGTCCTCTCCACCAATAAGCATGCGGCCGAGCCAGTAGAGGGCAGCATTTGTGTCCGACGCACGGATTGACTTTTGCAGGGCAGAGCTACAATTGTAATGCTCCTCACCTGTGACAAAGCAAAAATCAAACCGTATAAACTCAAGCAAAAAATAAACCTTATAAACTCATCTTTGTGAAGTGGCTGTCCAAAGTTTCCTCAAGCTATCACCAAGTGTTTCACAGATTGTTCTGCACTAAATCCATCTATAGTGTTCTGAGGAAACTTTCCCTTTATAAAGGCACATGTAAATGGGCATATATGAACATATGTAAGATGAGTGATGTAATGCTAGTCTGGGTGGACTTGATTGTCACACGCCTGTCACTGCACATCAACTGTAGGTGGTCACTGTAGGTGGTCATATGAAGGAGCAAACATAAGCTTGCTGGCAAACAATTCCACCATTCTGTGGCATATCACTGACTGGTATATTCATGAGAGCCATTGGTCGTGCACCGGTACTCAGTGAAATCTGTCCCACAACTCACCTGCCCTGTCGTACGCAATGTGCGACCTCTGCAGCGAGTCCTTGATCATGTCCGCCGTGATGAGGTGCGTCGTTTCACCCTTGGACAGGGCAAGCTGCTGGCCGGACCCCTTCACGGCGTCCAAGACCCGCTGGAGCGAGTTGAGGGCAGAGCGGGCATCACCATCACAGAGGTTGGCAAGAAGGAAGAGAGCCGATCTCTCAATGTACGTGCTGCTCCTGCATCACAAAGAATGGGAATTGGTTGATCATGTAACTGCACAGAAAAATATTCCTCATTTATTTCTTTTCATTACATGGGAAGCTTTCAGCTGATCTATTGCTACGTTTTCTTCATGTTCCCAGCAGCCACAGCAATCACAATTCAGACCATCGTGGAGAGAACAGGATGGACGCAAGGCAATGTCGGGAGAAGGGATGGGCAAACATGACAGGCCGTCATTGCTGTGTCAGAATTTTTAAACTGTGAAAAAATTTGCCACTTAGTCATGGTGCCTATGAGAAACCTAGTAGGCCATAGTAAAACGGGGTTAATGCAACAAAACATCATTTCAAAGTCCAAAACAAAACATGGAGATGGTCTGTAGTGGGATGTGATGGAAATATTTGTAGTCTTGCCCGACAAGATGCTGAGAATGGCGCTTGATAGCAACATGTTCAGTGGGGGGGGGGGGGGGGGGGGAGGAGAATATCTCATCTTTCCACGCATACTACATTTTGGGCAAATGGGGCTGCTGTGGCCGCCAGGAACATGGTGTAAATGTAGCGAAAATACTTGATGCAAACATCTGATCTATACGATACAAATGACATGGAGGCACATTTGCACGTACGTTGTATATGGGTATCTATCAAGCTTACAATATTGCCGTTCACTCTCACTACAATACTAGTACCATAAATTTCTTCATAATCATATGACCACCCAGCTCAAAGCCACAAAAAGCAGGCCAAGATAAATTTCCACTTTTCTTCATAGTTTTAAAGAGAGAGCTCTAAGCTTTAGAATGACTGATAACATAACTTGTTAAAATTGGATCATCTTAAACAATTCTAAAAGTGATTGGAATAGAGATTGTCAAGAGGTGCAGTTCCAGAGAAAAGGGGGAAAAGCCATTGTGGGGTCACTAAAGCATGCTATGCAGAAGAATCAATGAAAACATCAGTGAAAGCATTGCCTAAGTGCACCTGTCTGGAGAAATATGGTTACGAAAAACTGCTATTATCTTTATTTTTGTTTTGTTTTAAGCTGCCAAACACTGACAGTAGGTAGAGGACAAGATTACTCTCCCACATTAAGACATACCTACAAATTTGAGTTGGTTGACCCAAATGACATATTTGGGTCCATTACAGAGAAGCCTAATTTGTCGGTTTTGAGCTGGGCGGTCACATACATAATACATATACTTCTTTCCAAGTTCAATAATCTATCAAGCAATCCACAACTTTCCAGTGATACATTTGTGTATCTATTCACTAAAAATCCATTATCTGTACATAGAGTAGATACATGTATATTGCCTAAATCAGCTAAAGAAACCTGTCTGCTACTGAGGTATCAGCCATATGTATCATCCTAAGAAGGCACCAATCAAGGAAGTGACTGAGGAGAGGACTGGTGAACGTCCATTCATCCAACAAACACACAAATCATATGTATGGTAGTATGTAAGCCAGCTTGAACATGAACCACTCAGTCCAGTCCAACAGTTTCCCACACGGCATTCAGTGCAACATGTCAACGGTAATAACACATTTCACTTGTCCTCTAATGATTAATACTCATTTCATCTTGTCAGTTTACCATTCCCTTCACCATTGCCCCAAGTTGTTAAAAGACAAGTTCACCTTCATTAATATAAGGATTGAGAGAATGTAGCAATATTAGTAGAACACATCATTGAAAGTTTGAGGAAAATCAGACAATCAGTTCAAAAGTTATGAATTTTTTGTGAAAGTTTTTGTGCAGTCACCGCTGGATGAGAAGACTACTGCAGTGTATGATGTCACATGCGTACAACAATATAAGGAAAATATAAACAGAATTTCACAAAATTTCATCTTTTGAAAAAAAGTACATATTCCCTTGACTCGTTACTGACACATGTTATGGCTAATATTATTCCCATTGCCTTTAGAAAGAGGCAAGTCAAGTGCTCTTTTATTATGCGAAAAAAGTGAAAATATGTTGAATTTTCTTTACATTTTCTTTATACTGTTGTACTCATATGACATCACGAACATTAGTAGTCTCCTCATCCAGCGGTTCCAACACAAAAATTTTAAAAATTCATAACTTTTGCATCGATTGTCCAATTTTCCTCAAACTTTCACTGATGTGTTCTTCTAATATTGCTGCATTCTCTCAATCCTTATGTTTATGAAGGTGAACTTGTCCTTTAATCCATCCATTACTTCGGGCAATCGATCTCAAGTTCACACAACAAAATATAAATGTTGATGCAGGGCAATTTGTCAATCAGTTGCAAAAAAATATATAAACAACTATGCAATTAGGTCTATTGGCAGGTGTCCACACTGACCCTTGACCTGGGCCTCCAGGGCTGCCACCTCTGCTGTCAACATCCTGAATGGTGACCTGGCACTCCTTTAGTGCCCTCTCTAGGATCAGCATGACACTCTCGGGGCTGAGTTTCTCCAGCACCACCACCCGGCAGCGGCTCAGCAGGGCAGCGTTCACACGGAAGGACGGGTTCTCCGTCGTAGCCCCAATCAGCGTGATGGTGCCGTTTTCAACGTGGAGCAGGAATGTGTCCTGAATAGAGAATGATGCAGGTGTGATACATCTCTGATAAAATATGAGCATGAGTTTGATTCAAACCAAGAGAGAGAAAGAAAAAAAAAGAAGTATTCACAGCATGCTCTCCTTTATTGAGACTCCTGTCACATGCAGTAATACATGTTCAAGTAAACATGTGATGACAGAGTGAAATGTTGTAACATTGTGTTACAACCAAAACTGACATCAGGACAGATCAGTTGCTTCCATATTGTCAATTTCTCTTTCAAATTCAGTTTTGTACAGGGTATATGACAGCATACAAAGACATATCCACATACAATCCAGTCAGACCGCAACGCTGCTGTTAATGAGCTCAAATCAAAAATTTATCGTACGCGCAGGTTTTTGCGCATGTCCTTCTCAGCACCCGAGATTTTGCGAGATAATTCAGAGACAAAGTGCATGGTCTACGAGATTCACTTATTGGCGACATGAAGATCTACTATCCGTGACTAATTGACATGGTTTGTGAATATTTGAAATAAATCACACCTTTTAATGCTTACATTATACAAAATGAGCTTATGATACCATTATTCATATCTCTGCATTATATCGATGTTTTCCAAACGACCCTGAAACAAATTAGAACAAGGCTTTCTATTTATTGCCAACCCGACCCGTTCATAGGTTGAATCACCACATGAATGATAGTCAACGTTTTAGATATACCTGTTATAATAGCACACTAAGAACTGAATTGGTCCCTCGCTTAGAAAACAATAAAAATTGAAAGTCTCGTCGAGTAAAAATCATAGTGTGGCAATTTGAGATACATGAATGATCATGCGCTCCCAGGGTATCATTAGATAAATTACTCAGCGATGAATACAGTAAATAAATAAGGAATAATTACTCTAATACCAAAAAGAGAGCCCAAAAGAACTCATGTGTGCAAACTTAGTGCTAGATCTTTTATTATTGATTTGTATGCTATTTATTAATGCACTCTACTCTATCTAGTTGTGCCGGCAAAAAAAGTTCAAGCCAAAGTTGAGCTGTCGATCAGAGTGGAGTGTTGTTCTTGTTGTTTACGTGGAGATCTTGTCGCAGCTGCAGTTGCCTGAACCTGAGCGCGTATACTATACATTGTGTGCGCGCGCACACACACACACACACCATAGGGTCCTACACTGTCATCTACACACAGTGTATTACTGTTATGTAGAGTACACGTTTACTGTCATTCCGCGAGGTGCGTTCAACTCTCCACTCAGAGGGAATTAACCAATCAGAAACGCGTATTCGCTGCAAACTGAAATCTCGTCAAAATTAACTGTACAACGCAATGATTTATTCGCCAACCTGACCCGTTCATAGGATCAGTCCACATAAAGTCATTATGTTTTCATAGAATGATATTTCCTCTTTCATTTTATATCTCTTCCATTTTGGTCCACCTTAATTTCGTCGGTCTAGTGTACCCCTTAAGAAGAATGAAAAATATGCAAATTTTGTGTTTTGTAATTTCCTTGTTCAGTATATTTTATATGTCATAATCTTTCAAGTGGTCAAATTTCATCAAAGTACAACTCTTCAGCTTTTTATCGATGTATAAATCATGAAGATTGATAATGTCGTTTAGATTTACAGACACTCTAAAAATGTTGTCTCCCAGCTCATTACGTATTCATGTCCGCGAGGTCCATGCATACGCGTACGATAAATGCGAAGGCTTTTCAGGACGTTGCGGTCTGACTGAATCTGCATACAATTAACCCGTTGAGGACGAGTCCTGTGTATACTCGGGCAGGGGTCTGTGGGAAATGCATGTTGTAGCAAAATCAGTCCGTCCTCAATGGGTTAAGAAATGCCTAAAATAAGCCCGACTGCTGCCTGTCAGCCCCTAATAATACAACTCCCTAGAAATCAACTCAGTTAGCTGAGATAGAGTTACTCTTCTGAACTCCTGAAACATGGGCTGTGATTTCACACCTCTACACATGATATGGCAGTCTACCAAAAACTACTGGCTACCTGCTGGGTCTTGTTGAACCTGTGGATCTCATCAATGAAGAGGATGGTCTTCCGCCTGAACATCCGCTGCTCGTTCCTGGCGATGTCTATGGCAGCCTTCACGTCCGCCGTGTTGCTCGTAGTCGCAGAGAAGCTGATGAATCGATGCGAGTTCCTCACCTTGGCTTGACGAGCAATCACATTGGCAAGCGATGTCTGAACGGTGAAAGAGGAATCAAGACAAAAAGTTGGCAAATAATGACTGCTTTCATGCTGTCGTTTCCATACATCTGTCACAATGAGCCTAATTTCATAACTTGAACATGATACCTGACTTTGCTACAGAATCAGTATAAGTTTCTACAATCCCTTTTCTCACACATCACCTTTGTGATCACCAGCCTCATCTTTTATCTGTTTAAGAATGACCACATAAAGAATGAGTAGCATTTGACTGGTGCAAGTCTCTTGTCAAAAGGTGAAAGTGTGAAGATGTAGACCTGATTATTTACAAAGAACAATAGCAAGAGTATAGGTGTGACAAGCATCCAAACTGCCATCTAGATTTATTTGCAAACAGATTTATTTGCAAACACTCGTCAGAAATCACAGTATATGAGAAGACTTGGAGCTGTACTACCTTGCCACACCCAGGTGGTCCCCAGAAAATCATGGATGGAATGTTGCCAGAGTCCAGTAGCCGCCGGAGAGCAGACTTGGCCCCCAGTGCCTTGGTCTGACCTATCAGAGTGTCCAGGGTGTAGGGTCTCATCCGCTCGGCCAGCGGCCGAAAGTCTGGGCGTGGTTGTGCCTGCGTCGGCACACTTGGCTTTCCAGTGAGGTTCGGCTGACCGAACGTCTTGCCCATCTGCGGAGACTGGACGCTGGGTTTCCCTGTCTGAAAGCTCGGACTCAGCGACTGACCACTGGTTTTCTTCCAGAGAGATGGACTCGTCTGATTGCTGGATCCAAGGAGAGACTCACTGCCGGGTGACTTGATGGGGGACTTTGGCGACGTCGGACTAGATCCAAATGGGCTAGGTTTCTTTTGTGTGGACATCACATTTTTATTATTGTGCATTTGAACATTTGAAGGTGTGAGTGGTTTAAAAGGTGATTCTGTCACAGTCACTTTCTCCTTTACCTCTTTCTCTTCATCTGCAGCAAAGTCGAACACATCCTCATTACTCCGGTCTTTGCGTTTCTTTTTATGTTTCTTTTTCTCACCTTTTTGAAGTTTGGGGCTTTTCATGCTCTTCTCGCTCTTTTTGGTTTTCTCGCTCTTACTGCTTTTCTCACCTTTCTCAGCCTTTAGCTTCTTGGGACTTTTGCCTTCACAAGTTCCACTACTATTTTTCTTCAGCTTCTTCTTTGTCTTCTTTTCTGTCTTGAGCTTCTCTTTCTTTGTGGATGGGGGACTGGTGAGAATGGCAGCCCACTCTGAGGTGAGCTGACCAGACGGCTTGCTGACGGACTCTGTCTCGACCGTAAGTTCTGTGTCCAGCCTCGCCTTCTTTTTCGGCGGCGGGGACTCCTCTTTGGCCAGACACTTGTCCAGGTGGGCATTGATGGACTGGACACTACACTGGGTTGCACAGATGGGACAAGGTACTGAGTTCTTTGGGGGAGTACAGGCACTCTGCCTCACAGGTCGTGGCATGATGCCTCCTTTCCTCTTTAAGCTTCTGGTGTCAAAAAGGGAATCCAATCTGCATCCCTCTCTGAAAGAGCATGAAAGAGAATAAACCAGTCTCCATCATTCAAACTTTGGAAGAAACTACTGACAGTATAAAATGTACCGGGTATGTAGGCCCTACTACAGTCCACAGAGTCAGACTTGTCAGCGGACCTCCTCCCAGAAAGAGTAGGCTAAAGCTTTCAGTCTACAGTAGTGTACTGAAGCATGTAGGCCCATCTTACACCTCCGATATAATGAGTGTGGATCATACTGCGTTGGTTGGGCCCTATTGTATGAGCCCTATTGTATGACCATAAATTACACATGTAAAACGTAAAAATGTGTAGGACTCAAGTTTTGGTGGACTATAAGTATATACATTGACAGTAGCAGAGGTAGAAAACTAGACCAGCTCGCTCAATTACATAAATTCCAATTTAAATTTAAAAACTTTACAAAATCACCTGTAACGTTAGTGGAAACCTACTGGGCAGTTAATACTCGAATAAAATCATTCTTTGCGAGGAGCTCATGGCATATCAACACATTCTAAGCTCCAGGTCCTGTCATTTCACGCTTTAGCATTTCCAAAATAGAAAGTGGTCTCTACACACACTGATTTACAGGCGCAACTTCGTGCAGTGATAACACGCATTTCGCGGCCGAGCACACCACAAATTTTAGAGCGTGTGGGACTAACCCCATGTTTAAGTCATACCTATTTTCTCACTTTATCATGTACCTGTACACTCTTGACATACAATTTTCATGAAACCAAATAGCATCAATAATATTAACACATAAATCGCAACACAGCTGAGATAACACGTAGACATTAGAACACATCACACGAAATAAAATCAATATTTCTCACCCTCTTGGAATTGTTCACGGTTTGACTGCGCGCAGTCACCAACGTACATAGACCTCAAGCGCGACAATACCAGACAAAAGAACGGAAGTGGATGACCTGACGCCCCCAACAAGGGTGGGAGGTGCGACAAAGCGCTTTTCCTTCTTTCCAAGTTACTAGTGTCACGGGATAAACACTCATGATTGCTAGGAAAGCGATCTCCGAACAGAGAGAGACTGAAGATTAGATAAATGATCCAATGTTTATTAGGTCGTTATGCTATATCACCAGTATGAATTCTTTCAAGCAGCTTTCTTTTTATCAAATCTGGTCCATTACTATTTCATATTAGATTATGGAGTCAAAAAGGGGCCTGAGCTTTCGATTTTTATTTATTTTGCCTCTGACGAAGATTCTGCTAGGATCGAAAGCTCAGGCTCCTTTTGACTCCATTTTACTCTATTGGCTCGCCACTGTTGCATAAGCAGTTTCCAGCAGCTTTTTTTTTTTTTTTTTTTTTGCTACACTTATATTAGATTAAATGCAATTTGATATTTTTCTGTCATTAAGTATATAGACCTAGGTCTATTTAAATCTTAAAAAAAAAAACTAAAAACACATACACATAAATTATCTGCTGTTTTGCTATGATACACTAGTTCCAACATCACTGCTAGTCTGAGGTAACTGTTCCTCCGTTCTATAGGCTCTGGACATTTTGGCGATATACGACAATTCCTGGATAAATTAGGACCTATACCTACCATTAGTCAAAGAAAGAAAAAGTCCAGGGGGCGTTTCATGAAGGAACTTGTCGGATAAAATATCTGACAAATCAATTATATCCGACAAGTTTTGAGAAATTCTTTAGTCTGATTGGCTGATTTCTCTGAATTTGTCGGATATAATTGACTTGTCGGACATTTTATCCGACAAGTTCCTTCATGAAACCCCCCCCCCCCCCCCAGGGCCCCATTTCATAATTAATAATTGTTGGATATAAACTCCAAATTTTATTGTCCAAGAATGGAATTTCATTTTGCCCAATTGAACGTGGGCCCGACAGCCACTGAGCAGCGCCAGATCGACGTTGCTCTAACCTTTTCAACTGTTGAACGGCAAACAAGGTAGCAGCAACTCCCATCTTTTAACGTCTTTTGGTATGACGCGGGCGGGGTTTGAACCCACGACCTCCCGATTGTGAGGGCAGCCGCTCTACTCACTGAGCCAACACATCGGTACACCTGTTCGTAAAGTTATTTAAAGCTGTTCGTAAAGTTAAGAACAACTTACGAGTGACTGGTGATCAGTTCTGATGTGCTATACTTATTAGAATTTCCATAATTCAGCACAAGAACTGATCACCAGTCGCTCGTAAGTTGTTCGTAACTTTACGAACAGCTTTATAAAACACCCCCAGATGTGACTCGTGGGTGCTGAGTCGTGATTCCGAGGGGAGGTCCCTGGGAGGTGGGGGTGGGAGTGGGGTGGTTGTGCGGAGGATGATTTAAACAAATTTCCTGTTCGTGTCAAATCCGTATAGGCTTCAAAGCACGCTACCCGAGAAGTGATAGCGCCTTTGGTGGAATGGACTGTCGCGGGAAGTTTCGAAGAAAACAAAACTTTAAAGGGACAAAAGACTGAGCAGCATGACAATCCAAGAAACCAAGATGACAGGTGCAAGAGCCGAAAGAAAGTATAGCCCCCCCCCCCCCAAAAAAAGGGGGGGGGAGTTGCATAGGCCTATGTATCTGTAAATTAACTTGAGTTTGGCATTATTAACTCGATAAAGGTCTCTTCAACTTAGCTTCAGCAACGAGTATGGCTTACCGGTGCTTCAATATATCGTGTATCATAGGCTTACGCTTAATCATTCACGGAATTTTACTGTCCAAAAGTAGTACTTGTCTTTATATTTCATTATACACTCACCGTCTTCTCTCGCTCTTATCAATGTAAAATTGAAAGTTATTTCAGGAAACACCAATCACCGGGATGATGATCCTTGAAAATGATGTTGAGCTCAGATGGATGTTCAGTAAAGGTACCACCATCAGCAAGACGCCATAAAGAGCCATGAATATTCATACGCCGTGTGGAGGAACCGAGGAGAATACAGAGTGAAAGCGAATAGCTCGGCTTACCGTCTTAAAACCCATGGCTAATACATGATGCTTATCAAATTGGGACTTGCAGAACCTCAGGCGGTCTTATGACGGGCCAAACGAGACAATGTTATCTCTCTTCATTATTGATTCTTCTGTCTATCTTAATGCATGAGAAAGTGATATATATCTCATGTTCGGCTTTGAAGAGATGGAGTTTGGCACAAGACATTATTCGAGAGAGACACAAAAAAAAAAATAAAAAAAAAAACCCGGGTATAAAGATGGCATGTTTGTCTGTTAGCATGTTTGTCTTTGAAATGTCTTTATCAAAAAGAAGGAGATCTAATAGCTGTGAGCACTGTTTCAGGACAATCATGATAGTCCATAAATGAAACCGACTAAAATACTTAGTAGTTGAAACAACATTTAGAAAGAATGACATTATATATATAGAGCATGCTTATGTATAATGATGATTACTGTTGATAATGATAATAATATAGTGTAAATAATACTAATAAAATGATGATGATACTACTACTACTACTACTACTACTACTACTACTACTACTACTACTACTACTACTACTAATAATAATAATAATAATAATAACAGTAATCACAATCATAATCATAATCATCATCATCATCAGATGATGATGATGATGATGATGAAGAAAAAGAAGGAGGAGAAGAAGAAGAATGACAATAATGATGATAAGCTGCTGCTGATGATTTAGGATTGCAATGATAACAGAAATCAGGGATTATGATTATACTGAAAGTTTGTATCCTGAGATGATTATACTAAAAGTTTGTATACTGAAAGTATTGACTGAAACAAAGCCAGCGTGAAAACAGACAAGCATATGAGAAGAAAAATGAAAGGAAGGTAGGGATGTGCAAACAACAATAACAGCTTGAAAGCTTATATAGAATCGTGAACCGTTGCACTATATTTTAAAAAATAAAACAAAACAAAACAATACGATACAATACAAAACAAAATAGGAGAATTAAAGGGGATTAGGGGTCGGCCCCTTAGTAGCCCGCGTCCAGCAGCGGGGTATACTCACGCGAAACTCGCCAAAATCCTTGTCCACTCGCAGATAATTATCTTGCTTTCTGGAAAATCCCTACACACAACAATCCCACAAAGCTTGCCCGGAAAGATGTGACAGGGTCTTTAACGTTAGCATAATCTGTAATGATGGCTCATTGAAACGTGTTTCAAGAGAGAGAGAGAGAGAGAGAGAGAGAGAGAGAGAGAGAGAGAGAGATGTTAAAATGTAATCGCGGGACCTCTAAAGGATTCCTAATATTTATACTTTTAATAAAATTGATTTCAAAGATTTCAACCTTTAATATTTTCCTCTTCTTTCATGAAAATATCTCTACTTTAACTATAAGTTTGCTTGTTTTGTTTTTTCCCCGAGACGGTTTGCACATAATGATATTGATAAAGAACCCCTCAAAGAATATCTTGCGGGTCTTAAAATCAAACTAGAATTTACTCCTGTCGTTGCTATAGATAGCAAAAACATAGACTCACACCGATTTATAACCATGAACATAGGGCGAAGCAAGAAATCAAATCAAATGAAACAGAAATAATGTTTTTTCCGACGTCAAAGACATAAGCTAACCACTGACTCGATTTCAATTCAAGCTGAAACATGACGAAAATTTGAAAGGTTTGTAAAAGAGACCTACGACCTTTGACCTGTGGGTAACTGGCAAATTGGTGCTTCCAGTGTAAAGTCCAAACGCTGGTGCCGGAACAGATTAATAAGAATATAGGATCCCATATCTTATATTAATGCGCTCATTGCGCTCAAGCCTGTAGGCATACTGTCGTTACGTCTCGACGCGTCGGCTTCATTAGTTTCCAAATGGGTATTAGGTTACTATAGTAGCCATAAAGTGCGGATAGAAGAAAGTGTGTACAGGGTTTCTGGACTCTTTATGATATCTCTGTTTATTATAGCCCCGTCTTTTATGTCGACAATGTTTAACAGTGTCTGAACGCGTCCACTTGTACAGACTTAAAGACCAAGTTTTACAAATGCTGCAGGTGCCTATACATCCCTATCACCGTATAATCATCTTCGAAAACTTTTCTGCACTTTTGCGGTGCTTGATATTATAGACGCAGGGAGGATGTTATTCGTTTGCTTGTTTGCAGATACTTTTCTGCATCTTTTTCCAAATCGATGTTTAAAAATGTTAAAAATGGATGCTTAAACAATGATAATGAATAAGGGCCTAGATGACATAACAGTGAAGTGATTCACAAACTTTTTATATTTACTGTGTAAGTATACAATATGTCATTCAAAACAAAATATTTGCAAAAAAAGACACAACTTGTTTAATAAAATAAATACAATTTTGATATATATACAGGAGGATATCATTGGCTTTGTTGGAAGCCAAAGTAGCCCCAAAATACAAAATACAATCATATTGATTTGGCACTTTGAATAAATTCAAAGTAATTCCATATATTTATACCGCTCACTTCAGCGTAATTAAGACGTGAAGATAATTGTGTGGGTTGTTTTATATTTAGAACACTTTAATCGTCTCTGCAGGAAAATATTAACTGGTGTGAAAACTGTATTACTTTGAATCTCTCTTCCTCTCTCGCCCTCTCTCCTACAAGGACACACTCACATACACACACACACACTAATATACAAGCACACATTACATGGTCTCTTTTCTGAGTAAGGTTATTTTATATAATGTGTGCGTGTGCATGTGCGTGTGTGTATGAGTACGAGTGCTCTGCTCTGACATTCTCATTCGCCAGTTAAAGCTTAGCTGCCACCCATTAAAGCTTGAAGTCAAAACGAACCGCGGAATCGTAAATCCGAGCAATATCACTGGAAGCGAAGCCTGCCGAGCATGGTAGCCTTCAAAGAGAGTACCGGCGCCACCGCCGAGCAATATCTTTTTCATCATCGCCCTTTCATAAATAGCACCAGTTAAAAAGACAGTCTTGTCATTTAAAACTTTCTTTTGTTGATGAATTCGGTAATGACGTCACAATCGATGCTGAGATTGGGTATGTCTTCTCAGGGATAGCCTTATATTAATTTTATGGCATTATAATGACGTACGTGTCCGTCCTGAAACAGCTTCATCTCTGGTTAAGTATTTGACCGATTAGTGGACACTATAGCTGAAGATACGATAATCACATTTAGGAATGCAATGGATCATTATTTGTGCGGGAGAAGAGCACATTATGTACATTCTATCGCTTATTCGGGTTTTCTTCACTGCACTATATATATATATATATATATATATATATATATATATATATATATATATATATATATATATATATATATAATTATATATATGCATTTGTTCGTTTTGTTGTTTGTTTGTTTTTTTGAGTGGTGGTCTGGCTAGCTTCTTGAGGGTATCCAGTAGAATATAGTTCCAGCAGTAAGAAGTTTCCGGGTGAACGACAAATCTACAGAATGCAGTCTAACTGGAAAAAAAAACTAACATCTCATGTTGAAGATACAAAATTAGAGTGCGATCCATGTTGAAGAATATGACTTTGTCTCTGCTTGTCGCTGTGTGTCCTTAACGGGTTGTTTATGCGCAAGCCTACTACTTTCTTAACGTTCCCGAAAGAAGAGAACCCCCGAAGTTTGCGGAAAGAGGATAAGTCCCGGAAAGCTGAAACTCTGGACCTCATCGTCCCTATGCGGAAAATTCCCGCAGACTTAACGATCTTTT
This sequence comes from Diadema setosum, assembly GCA_033980235.1. Lineage (NCBI taxonomy): Eukaryota > Metazoa > Echinodermata > Echinoidea > Diadematoida > Diadematidae > Diadema > Diadema setosum. The sequence goes on along the minus strand of CM067066.1, from coordinate 29,840,642 downwards.
CGTTATTTCTAGGTACTTTTTATTAACATGCATGCACGCCCGAGTGAAACGATAGAATTGGCCTTTCACTTTCACGATGGCGCTATTTCCCTCCATTGATTTTTCTTGCAGATTATTTGTTACAGTGCACCGTTATTGGAATCTGAGCACGTTTCGGCAACGCCGAAACTAGGTTTTTGCCACGCAAAATCGATAATGTGATATATTCTCACTGCATGCTTTGATCTATAGGCTAGTGCATGGAAACAGGAACACACAACACAGGCAAATCACTGTTATTTTTCAGTGCGTAAACACAAATTGATTTGTTTCGCGTACTGAAGTTTTTCCACACATATCTTCCATATGCTTCGAGGGAAATGTCAGGTTTCGTGAACCTAAAGCTGCAATCATTTTCAGCAGTCAATCCCGAAAATTACTGAAGAATACTGCCTTATTTGACCTTATTTTCATTCTTACTCTTTTGCTCCTTAAAAGTAGAATTACGTCCTAAAACACAACCTCCTCGTTGTACTATTCATACATAGTATTACTATGTATGTTATGTATATGTTTACATTAATGTTAAACTGAAAGTATGTTTACACCTACTATGTATACATGTACATATTAATGTTAAATTGAAAGGATAAGGATCAACTGAAAAAGGGCACTCGTAGTGCCATCAACCGTAACATTGCGTAAGTTTCTTTTTATGCATACATGAATGATCATTAGATTGTACAAAACAAAGTGAATGTAATGATTTTATATAGCATTAGCGCAACCGAGTTTATTCCTATATAGACTTTCCGATTTGATGCAGTGTAAATGTCAAAAAGAGAAATGATTCTTCAAGATTTCAAAACAGTAGATAATTTTCTTCTTGTTATTGCTCACAATGACAAAAAAAAAAACATTTACAAATATTATGTTATTATATGCATGCGTATGTATGTATGCATTATGTATGTGTGTGTATAAAATGAATGTATGTGTATACGTGTGTGTATGGTTGTATGTGGAAAGGGAACTGTTCTTATGTAGAAAACTATTTTGCTACAGAAGGCAATGTGCTATCTACCAAAGATTTGAACATACTTATACAATATGCAGAAAAATACAATCTGTCTGGCAGAACAGCGCCTAACAGCCTCATGTATTATTTATAACCATTTTTCATGACATTCACATTTCTTTGCTCGGCGTGGAGTGGTGAAATGGTCACTTTCCATATGGTGCTGTACTTTATTTGCAGACATCCATGCAAGTCGCCATTGTTAAAATAAAAAAAAACACACACAACAACAACTGACGTTAATGGCAACATTAGCGCAACCGAGTTTACCTTGACTTCCCTTTTATGACGCAAGCATAACATACATTGCAATAAGGGAAATCTGTCAAGAGATCCAGAAAAAGACTTTCTGTCTTCTTGTGGTCGCTCGCAATCTTGACATCAATTCTTTATTACACCTTCCATGACAAAGGGAGTTGATTCTTTGATACAAATTCCAGAAAAAAAAAACACACGACAAAACAAAACCAGTGCTTTTCGTCCCTGTCCCTCTGCCTCTTACCCCGTTCTCTTGTTAAGTGCATCATTTTGACGTTGTTCTTTGTAGGCAAAGTCAGGGTCATCACATGAGCTAGACAACTTTTCATTTCAAAGGACTCTATGCCACCCAAACTGTTGTAACTGTCAAAAGAACTTGTCAAGTTTTAACTTTAACTTTTGCTGACCAGTCGCTATGATTTTAGTGCTAAAAGTTCTGTAGGCCTGCGCCATGCTTATCTATGTCGTTATTTTCTCTGTTTGATCTTTGCTTACTTTTCATAGCACTTTTATGACCCCATCATGATTTTCACCTTTTCGACATACATAGTCGCCACTAACAACAACTAATGAATACCAGACCAGCTCCTGCGAGCCTCCCACGTATTTTCTTCACCCACAACGTATAGACACACGGAGCTACAAGTATAGCTCCGTGTGTATAGCCCATGGTGAGAAAGAAGTAGGTGCACTGTATACACCAAAGCACGTGGCGTGCCAGGGATTATGTCAATGGGCCTCTACTAGTAAGACTATATTAAAGAGCATTACACAGTGCTCTAAAACCTCCTCAATCAGGAACTTGCCTTCTCTATCAAAAGATATCGAGTAAACATGCACGGAAATGCCCTTCCTCCTTTTCATCAGACACGTGACCCCCCTCCCCCTCCCGTCCCCTCCCCCCCCCCCCCACCCCCCCCCCCCCCGTCATTTTAATCAAGACCACGCAGGATGCTCAGACCGGGTTTCAGCAAAATCACGTCACCCTTTTCTCGCTGTCTTAGACCAAGTTGTCTACTCGTATAGTAGATGGTTGCATGTCATTCATTATCCCCATGCCGCATAGCCAATGGATGCAACACGCAACGTCCAATATAAAGTAGAGCGACGTGAATGTGTATCATGTATTGCCTACGGTATACAATAATATTGCTACCACAACCACTATCTCTATCAGCCTATATACACAACCAATGCAGACGTACAGCAAAATGATTATGTACCCAGTGTACAATCACCATTCATTTTCATCTAACCGTGGTGGTAAAGCATGTTCTGCAGTAATAAGTGCTAAAACCACGTGAAAATGATAATGATAAAGGATCTTCTCACAACTATGCTGGTATCTACATGAGTATTTCCCTATAGACTGCTTATTTTAACAAAATGTTTGAATAGATGGAAATAGATTACATTCTACCAATTTGTTTGTATTCCTTAATTCATAACATGGTTTTTGAGCATCTTTAAAAAGAAAATGAGTCAAAGAGTTGATGGGAAAAATGAGTCAAAGAGTTAATAGGAAAATGATCAGTATTAGGAAAAGGAAAATTATGTCTCTTTGAGGAAGTTTTGGCGCAAACAGTTTATATAACATTCTAACGAACAATATTTAATGTGAGTCCGTCTTCTCAACAGTTTCTGTGTAAAGTGTGCATAAGATCTCAAACTTCAAGTAAGCCTATAATGAATTTAACAGAGGGGCCATTCTAGCCTTGCTTTAATTGTATGTTGTTGGTTTTTTTTTTAAGTATATTGGGGTGGCGTGACATTAGTTATCTCACACTTTGCGCCTATGCCTACCCTGCCTTAAAATGCGAGGTGAATATGACAGCGAAAGCCTCCTCACTGAATAGTGCTATTCTTACGTAATCCGTATAGACAACCCTGCTTGCATTATCCATTGTCCACCCCGGTCTTTTGAACTTCACCCCTCGACCGTACTGGAAGTACGCTTGGTGTCAATTCCTTTTCAGCGACTGGTAAGACGTACGGGGAGGTGTAATACTGTCATCACTATTTACAACCTGTTGCATTATACAGGCTCACTGAAACTCTTGGATGGCGGTTTCGATGGGGGTTTATTCTGTATCGTGTAGCTACATTGTGGGCACTTGATCAGGGCGATTAAATGTTTGGTCTCCACGCGCAGATCTTTTTCACATCACCTAACATAATGTGGTTATGCTATTTTGGTCACTGTCCTCTAGAGATTTTAGAGAAAGCGGCTGGCAAGAAAAGACTAAGCTATTCTGGGATCATTCATGCAGAACACCCAGAAGTCAATAAAAGAGATACAACCCCCGGATGGTCGGGTGGAATTCTCCCCGGAGGTCGCCGTGAACGGACGCGCGTCAGAAGCCTTCCTCCCAACCGCGGGCACACCCATCGCCGCCACCACCAAGACCGCCACCACCATCCCCATCCACACCCACGCCAAGCAACCACACACCACTGGATGTTGAGCCCAGCATCATTATTATCGCAGTTATTTAATTCGATTCTTGATGATGCAACTCTTTGAGCGCTTTGAGATAATCAAGATGGCCGTCAAAAACTGAAATTCCCATATAATAATAAAGTTCCTATAAATGGTGAATACATTCTTTCTTTTCTTCAAGATGGCCGCCAAAAACTGAAATTCCCATATGTTCCTATAGATGGTGAATACATTCTTAATATTGGCTTACATACAAAAAGACCCTTTTGTATCATACCTGGAAGGTGCTGCACCCGAGCCTAGATGAGGGTTTTGAGATACTTAAAATGGAAGCCAAAATATGGATATTCAAGATGGCTGCCAAAATGTCGAAATCTAATTTCTGTTATATTGCCTTATATTGCCTTAATAGATTAAAAAAAAATAAATTTTCCATCAAAGGTGTGCACGAGAATGGTGAATTTCTCCTCTAAAAATGCAAAATCTTCCTCATGTGGCAGAGTTACCCCCGCCTTCCCCTCACTTCCCCTCGCCCCCCCCCCCCCCCGGGAAAAATTCCTGCGTATATGGTTGCTCATTTTCCCGAATGGGGTATCACCAGCGGTGTTTCCGAAATTGCCAATTTCGGGCGACCATTTTGGCAGCCATCTCAAAATATCCCAGGATGGAAGAGTTGAAAATTCCAGATTCGGATATTGCAGCAACCTCGAAACAGGGTGAAACAACTGTCCCATAGTTTGCGAAGGAACTTGGGAATCGAACCAGAAAAAAGACTGTATGTGAACATTGACAATCGAAGAAAGTGTTTTTGTTGCTTTGGGTTGTTATTGTTGTTCTAGTTGTTGTTGTTGTTGTTGTTGTTGTTCTTGTTCTTGTTCTTGTTTTTTTATTTGTTTGATTTTAATCTCAAGAAGGATCAGATCTCAGTCCTCTACCATGGGTACGTTCTAATGGGGAGATTATAAACAAACAAAACCATTAATTATTTTTGTAAGTTCAGTGAGCCCGAGGTCAGATTAAATACATTGGTAGCTAGGAGGCCTGCCTGATGCGATGTTGCGTCAGCTCCTCACATTACACGGAAATCTCATTAAAAGATAGCAACGAAATGATGTCACACGTCTCTGAAGAAAAAGACAGAAAAAGGTGTAATCGGATTATAAGATCAAAATGAGTCCCGAGTGAATCTCGTTAAATTTCTCGCCCAGTGGATGTAGGTCGATGTCATTGTCTTCATTTGATCTTCCTCTCTCTTTGATCGAATGACGTCAGTTAAGTCAGGAAATAATGTAACGAAGTTCACAATAGCTAAATGTATTTTCAATTGATGACGTCGGCTGCATCTCGTTTATGTGCTCCTTTCTTTTTTTTATCTAAGGATTGTATGTTAAATGATGCTGCAGACATAAATAAAGATGAAGTGTTCCTTCTATGCCCTTAAATATATCTCACCATTCAGGAAGAGAAAATGATGCATATCTTCACGTTCGTGTTCCATGTATTCAGTATAAACAGTATAATTATGACAACAATGTATGTATATTAATATAATTTAGTACCATGTAAACGGTCGACTGAAAGAGACGTAGACACTCATGAAAACCCAACGAAAAAATGTGATCAACATTTAGGACAAGTACTTTTTTCTTATCCCTATCCTAATACTAGTAGTACCTTATATAGTTATAGTCCATTTTCCATTACAAGCAACCACAAATATGAATGACTTTTACTTTGAAAAAAAAAGAAGAAGAATATTTTGTTAGTAGGACAGCAAGCGTTAAATCGAATGTATATGTATGTAAGTGTACTCAGTATTTCCGTGCATGTAGGTTTGCATGCATGTATGTAAATCCATGATGTACGTATGACTGCAATACAATGACAAAAAGCGTTGTAAATCGCAAAGATGGTGTCAGGTTTAAATTGAAATGAGACATTTGAGATAAGACCGATAACGAGCTAGTAGAGAAAGGTATATCATAATGACACTGTAGTCGAATTCAAAGATAAAGCAGGAAGTGAGAAATAGATAAAGAGAGGGGGTAGGATGAGCGAGTTAAAAGAATGAGTAAGGATCAGGAGAGAGAGAGAGAGGAAAGAGGGAGAGAGAGAGAGAGATAGAGAGAGAGAAGATAAAGGTATAATATAATTATGAGGACGCAGCTAGTGAGAGAATGAGAGAAAAAAAAAGAGAAGAAAGATACTCTGGGAGAGGACAGAAAGTGTCGAGAAGAAGAGAAGGAGTGAGATAGAGAGAAGATGGGAGGAAGAGATACAGAGTGGAGATGAAGAGAGAGAGAGAGAGAGAGAGAAAGTTGTGCGTGGTACTCCCGAAGTCCCATCTTTTCTGCGTTTATATCAAAGGGCAAGAGAATCAAGTTTTGTCATTTTGCAAGGCAGAGAAAATGCATCTCTCCTGAGCGATGATGTCGTGAATGGATATGTGTAAGGCCTCCAGCTAGAAAGATCATCATCTGTGCCATCAATCATGTCGGTTGCCATGGTGATCTCTAACACCGTCTCACATTGTCTGCTTGGACTTCCCACGTGGCTAGTTCGCTCAATCTTTGATTCAATTTCTGTATGTCAGGTTAACATAGCATGTTGTTACACAAGGCGAAGGATAAAATTGTTATCATTATAGTATCATTATAGTAATCATGGTAATGATGATGGTACATGAAAGATAGAATCTGTTCCTTTTCTACCATTGCAAATTCGATTACAGATGCCACCCCTCACAAGAAAAGAAATTAATATTTGCATGTTATCATCAATTTCTACTTCCCTTTACGCAGTCATTTCGATTTACACGTCGTTGAATATTCATGTATTAAGGAAGGAGACATTCATACACAATCGTGACACACGAAAAATACACACCGAAAAAAAAAAAACTTCAATACTTACCGTTCATAAAGGAAAACGAAGTTTGTGCGTCATGGTGATATCAGTCCCACTTAAACAACTATTATTGACACTAATCATCGTTCTATGATAGATTATGAGAAAGAATAACCAGTAGCTTCTGCCATACATAGATGATAAATTGAGAAGACCGCTAAGAGGTGAGTTATTCGTAATGTCCTCGATGACTTAGAGTTCATGCCTATATCGTATGGATATGGCAGCCATCTTTCACCCTGTCTTCGCCGAAGGCAGGTTTATCAAGAGCAGTGACATTTTGTGATGTAACAGGTAAACGAACACTCTTTTTTTTGTTTTGTTCCTCCTCCGCAAATGGAAAGGGAATCTCCCCAAATAAACATGTTGGTTCTATGGAGGCAGATATTAAAGGTCCAGTTTACCTTTGGGAGCAGTGATTTAAAGATTTTTCAAGATATCACATTTGATGCATATGTGTAGGCCTGTTGTATCATAAAACATCCTACCATATAAAATTTTTGCAATAAAGTCTAAAACATAAGGAGATATCAAAAAGTTTCTTAATAAACCATAACTGTAGACGGTTTAGTCTGGAAACAATTTTATTATAATTATTGTTCACATTTTGTGTATTTAACACTACTTAACATCGATAATGCAGCTTCAAATTTTTACAGTGGTTGTTTCTATCCCTTACTCACATTTTAGAACTATTTCAAATCACTAATGCTGGGTTTTTGTTTCATCTGCAAATGGTAGATTATGCCTTTAAGTACCAGTGAAGGCTGAGGAAATTGGACAATTCACTAAATGAGAATTGTTTTTTTTTTAATCAAGGTAAAATTCATATGCCGAGAAGGTTACGACAGTTCGTGATATCACAATAGTAGAACGATACAAAGAAGTTACAAAGAGAAATCCACAACAATTCTTCTCTTTTTTTTTTTGAAGATCAATATTCTCCAAACACTTTAGTGACCTATTTTAAGGTTAATATTATTCTCCTTGCTTCTTAGATAGTTCTATCTTTTATCATTGTTTATTGATTATGCTATAGTAATAGCGAAATTTTCTTGATATCTTCGTAATACTATATATCCCACACTCGGCTGATTTACTATCATTGAGAATAACAGCATGTTACGGCAATTACCATTGCTATGCAGCTACCTGGAACGGGATGTCATGCCAATGAATTATCACTGTGCTTATGTAAAGGCACACTAAGAGCAAAATGATGAATATGTTTCAGCGTCGCAGCATACTCTTCCATTCAACATCAATGGACACTTTGGGTAATGTTGGGACAGAACTTGAAAAGTACGGCTGCTCGTCTTTTTGTATTATGCTCATACTACCACTTGCTCTTTAATCCCTTCATGCCCCACCCCCCCCCCCCCACCATCCCCATCCCCTCGAACTTGGTCCGTGCACTATCCATACGTACGTCAAAGTTCGATACCATGAATGACAATTCCACAGATTGAGACATCATCGACAAATCCTATCAGAAAAATATTTCTGGTTAGGAAGATGGAGAAAGACACAGGGACGTGAATGTTTCCCTTGCTCAACGGGAGATCGAGTACTCTTGATTTGCAGTAGAAATGAGATGGCAATGAAAATATTGGTTTAGCATGTCTGGAAAAAGATCATGATCTATCGAACAGTTTTCCCATATTGCAAGGCTAATAGGCATCGAGTGCCTCGGCCATGCGTTTGCGTTCAGACGGCTGAGACAGTCTCTCGTCGCATCATTTCTAGTCACATTAGTGTAATGGAATTTCATGGGAAATGTAAACGCATCTGAGACCTTGAGGCATATCCCGAGGAAACAATAACTGGTTATGGTTCCTGGGAGAAGGAGTCAGCGATATAGCTCCTGGACGCCGTCCGCCGTGCGATGAGGATGAAGAGAAATGCCGGGTTACTCTCCGCGCAGTGTCGTTATGGGTATGATATCGGCCGAGTTGGCATTAGAAGTGCATTAGCAGTGATTGTCTGTAAATTGGCTCCAAATTGGCAATCTCAGATAGGTTGCCAGGCGACGTCAATCCATGCCCTTTCAGTACCGCTGTCAACAACGCACTCTCTGGCCGTTAGCACGAGTTCTGTAAGGAAACACTGAAATTTTACACCGAAATTGTAATGGTGTTGGTGGTGGTTGAGGAGAAGGGGGCAATGAATATTCAATGGCAGTATACAGCAGTATTTTAAGAGGCATATAGTATTTGTTGGTTTTGGATTGTCTTTGGAAGATGATTTCGGCAGTTTGGACGGCTTTGGAGTAGGCAGTAGTGCCGTTGTTTGTTTTTAGGATTTTTAAAACAATTAACAACCGTCAGACCGTGGCGGCTGATTTCGTCAGCAATGAATGAGGGTGTCCGTTTCTACGACCCCCCCCCCCAAATTCTTGTCAAATGCTCGCTTGAGCATGAGTGAAGTTAATGTTCGGTTTATAAGTAACCCAATTAAGGCTAGGTGGTCGGCTAAGTTCGATGCTGCGAGAGATTAGCGATGTTTCGTTGATGACACAGGAGAGATGATTGTGGTTGTCGATGGATTGGTCTATGAGGTACGGAAAGTAAAAGCATCAGCGGAACTTTCTGACTGAAATGGAAGTGAATGCTGCATTATTAGCCAGCATATAGTGTCGGGTGTCTAGTTGTGACCACAACCCACAACACTGCAACGGTATACGAACTATATCAAGATTATAAATGTATTTGCAGGAAATTCTAAGAATATAATCTTCCTTGAGAGATTGCCATGAAAATGCTGACAATTATTGCGATTATTATGCAGATTTTGTTGACGTTTACAGTAATTATCGAGAGTGACCGACCCGGAATGGAAGATTAAGTCTGGCTGAGATGACGTCATGGTGACGGTGATGTAACATGAATGTGAAGATTCAAAACAATTATGCCATCAGCAACCAATGCCGTTTCCAGAATACGCAGTGTAGGCGCTCACTTTTGATCACTCGGAAGCTTAAAACTTTAATAGCCGTTCTCTTTGTTCAAATGCAGTTACATTCAAATATATTTGAACGAGTGCCATAGAAACTACAAGAATGATGATGATGATGATGATGATGAAGGGAAGAAGAAAAGGAGAAGAAGTAGGAGAACAAGAAGAAGAACAAGAAGAAGGATGATGACGAGGAGGAGGGGAGAAGGAGGAAGAAAGGAAGGGAAAAGAGGAGGATGAGGAGGATGAAGAAAAAGAAAGAACGAGAAAAGTTATGAAAGAGAAAGATGAGGAGTACGACATGAAGGAGAAGGAGGATGAAGAGGAGCAGGAAAAATTGGAGAATCGGGAAGAAGAAGAAGAAGAAGACGATGATGATGATGATGAGGAGGAGGAGGAGGAGGAGGAGTAGGAGGAAATCGCATACATTTGTGTTGATTTTGCCATTGATGCTGTAAGGGCTTGGGAATGCCTTATTTGTATGATCGATGTGTTTGCTATAAGTTTCCCAATATCGTATGCCAAACTTTCCACTGGAAAGATGGCCTGAAGGTTTGCACTCCAAATCGTCGGCACAGACCCAAATCATCAGAAAGAGAATCGAAGAGAAAACCCAAGCCTGATCCTCATGAGCACGAAACATCTGTACCGAATATAAATTGATCAATGAGCTTCAATCTTTCCCGAAACCCCCGGCCGACTATGATGGATATGAGTCCCATCTCACAGAAAACCACTTTGGCTGATTTGATGCTATTTATGTTGAAATGTATCTCTCTCTCTCTCTGTGTGCGTACGTGCGTGTGTGTATGTGTGTGATTGTGTGTCTGTCTGTGTGTGTATGTATGTATGTATGTATGTCTATCTGTGTTTGTGTGCCTGTGTGTGATTTGAGTCTGACGGTTAGAGCCTGAGCAAGGAGGTACTATAGGCGAGTACCTTTCTTGGTTAGAGCGAGGGAGCAAAGGATGATCGACCGCTTGGGGGTTGAACGGAGGGGAGTTAGGTTTAAGGGGTTGTTCATGACACGGCTAAATCTCTCTAGTCCGTTCACAGTATGACACCACACCCGGTGCACTCTGTTTCTAAATTGTCACAGTGCGTATATATATATATATATATATATATATATATATATATATATATATATATATATATATATTTATATATATTTTCATTTCCACAGTCTACACTCAATGTTAAGACTGGCTTTGATAATCAATGTAGAGAGTATTGGTAAACCGGCTTAATCAATTTATCCTGTCTTTTTTAGATCATGTTAGTGGGAGGCCAGTCTGTTTGGGTACTTTGTGCATAGCTTAATGGTTACTGTTCGTTATTCTGAAAGTTCATTAATGCGAAAATAAAGTATCGTCCGTTATTCCGAAGGTTCGTTAATTTCAAAAACGATATAAGTTTCTTTATTGCGAAGGTTCGTTAATCAATCAGAGCACAAAATATGGTTCGTTATTCCAAAGGTTCGTTTGTATGCTCTTTTTTTTTTCGGACTTACGAACTCTATTTCACATTTGGATTGAAGAACATCTACAAGGTATAGATAATTTTGAGTTTCGTAATAACATACCTTATTTCTTTTTCTGATTACTGACAAACATCAACCAATCTAATTAGGACAGATCTCTTTTTTTTTCAAGATCTCTATAATACAAAGTCCAAATAGACGGCAATCTACTCTATGTCATGGCTGTGCTAAGATACACAAAGTCCTCATGGTTTTAGTTTGTGTGTCTGTGTATGTTTGTTTTCATATTCATATTTGTTTTGGTCTGTTTTCTTATTAGTTTCGATCTCTATTTTGATGATAATTATGGATTAGAACTAAAATTTTCTTGGAAGCCTGCAATTCCTATACAAGATTTAGCTTTTCGTAAATTTCCCTCATCTCTATCACCCCTCCCTCTCTCCTTAACGTCTACAATGTCAGCATATGACGACTTATACTGTATGATTATTTCTTTTGTGAGACTTCATCGTAAAAAGCCCTTTGTGCATATTATGTATAATTGTTATTGCAATGTATAGTTTATTTTGAGAAAATATAAAAATAAACATTATACAACCTGAAACTGAAACTAAAAACACAAATCAACAGAACAGCGTCAGGTGCATTAGAATAGGACAAGAATAAGAATAACAGGGTGAGAATTGGCAAGGATGTCCATGTATTCGCAAATGAGTGATATTGATTGCATGAAGACAGTCCTCTCAAATTTCACTTCATATACTTATTCTTTCCGGAAACGTCTTACAAGAGAATAAAACATTATCCTTCCTGTCCTATTTAATATATATATATATATATACATTACACTGATTTGATGGCACTTGAAAAGTTAAAATGATTTTACTATAAAGAAAAATTGCATTTTTTCATGAACAAACGAAGGAGAGAGTTTTAAACGATATAAAACATGTTCTTAACTGCACTGACACAGATTAGATATTTATCTTAAACTAATTCTTTAGTTGCTTTACTGCTTTCTTATTGAGAAGGTTGGGGTCTGTTAATTATAAGAATGTTTGGAATCTCCCCCCCCCCCCGCCCCCTCCCGGCCTCCCCAGAAAACAAAACAAAACAAAGCAAAACAAAACGTATGCAAGGCCACGTTCATGTGAGCTCTACGGAATATTTCACTCCAAAAGCGTTACGGCTCCGCTGGGCTTCAAGAGAATGCACGTGTTGACTTCGGAAAAGACAGTGCAGTATACATGACTTCCAAGGAATCACCGAGCAGAGGATTGCTGACACCAAACTGTACTTTGGTGACCTCTCCTCTGAGCAGGCGACTGTCTTCAGCAATCATATAACAAAATGTGCTGGCTTGGAAGAAGCTTAGAAGAAGAAGCTGAAGAAAAAGAAGAATAGAAGAAGAAGAAGAAAGAAGAAAAAAGAAGAAGAAGAAAAAGAAGAAGGAAAAAAGAAGAATTAAAGAAGAAGAAGGAGAGGAAGATTTAAAAAAGAAGAAGAAGAAGAGGAAGAATTGAAGAAGAAGAAGAAGAAGAAGAAGAAGAAGAAGACAGTGACACCAACCCCTTTACCTCTTACATTATTCTCTTCTCTGAAAGAGGGCAGATTTTGCTACACATTTGCATACTAGTATAAGTGCGATTCTGTATTCTGTACATGCAATGTGTTGAACGGGCTGGATGATTATCGAATGTACACATGACACGTACACACACTTATTGCTTGGTGATGAATAGAATAAATTATATTGAGGAGAAAAAATGTTCCTTTTTTCCAGGGTAGATGGAGTAGCCTGTGTAGATTTAGCGCTGGTCCTCTAGACGGATGTCATTATTGATGTGGCCCCAGTATAATTGTCCGCGGCGATTTACGCACCGAGTTGAAGAGGGACTATAGAGGGTAAAACACCTTGTCCAAAACTCCTAAACTTCGACGGTCTCTTTGAATGTCCATTGCAACAATTTAATTCATAGTCTTCCTATGGTATAACTCCAACTATAGGTGAGCAAATGACAATGTAATGTTTCAATTTCACCTTTAAGTCAAAATGATGCTCCTTATATTTCTCAAAATTATGGAAACGATTTATAACAACACAATAAACAGACAATACGACAATTCATCATAAAGGAAAATAAATTCGCATAACCATATTCTTAAATGTTATAGTACTATCAGGAGGTGACAAGACAATCAAAAGTGAGATGAATATCATTGTATATATATATATATATATATATATACATATATATACATATATATACATATATATATATATATATATATATATATATATATATATATATATATACATATATATATATATATATATATATATATATATATATGTATATATATATATATATATATATATATATATATATATATATATATATATATATATATATATATGAAATCGGATTTCCTCGGCACTATAGGTTTCAAAATGGAGAGATAATTATTCCATATACATTACAGAGAACGAAAATATCGTTACGGGTTCTGACACAGAGTGAACGTAATAACAGGGATGAGATGACAATGAATTGATGAAAAACACCAATAGGAATACACCATGCACCAATTCAACTTCATCTCATGCGTTTAAAGTTTTGTAAGTAAGATTTTCAAAGGTGACAAGGTATCAATGATCAGCAACAAAATGAGGCACCCACACAAGGACTGAACGATCAGCGCTGAAGATCCCACTTAAGTGCAGCCTACACGGATCGTAATACACTGTATGCACTCCGTCGTGTCTTCCAATACGAGAGGATGTCCAGGAGCAGAAAGCAGAGTTTTCTCATCTTCCATTGGTATATCCGAACACGGAAGTCAACAAGGAAGATATCAGTGCTTATTCCTGCAAGTACTAGTATATAGGCATTCATCCGAATCCGAGCACCCCTCCCCCCCCCCCCACCACTTCGAAACCCAAAGAAAAAAATAATAACAACATTAACAACAGCAACTGCAACAGTGAGAGAAAAGGAAATCCAAACCTACATGATATACAGTGAGCAATGTATATTTTGTGAGCAATGTGCATAGTATGTGAACAACGTGTCTTTGTATTCCTGCTACAAAATCACTTTTTATGATTATTAAGTATTTCGACCACTCTCCGTTTCTAGCAGTTTCGAAAAAAAAAAGTTCAGGCAATTCTAAAGAAGGATTATTATTATAGAGAAGGAGGATAATGTTCATATATATATATATATATATATATATACATTTTACACGTTGTAAGGAGTGTGTTCAATGATGAATATCTTCTTCTACAACCTCTGCTATTACTGTGAATACTATATTAAACTACTGCTTTTGTTACTGGTACAACCACTACCATACTAGACAAAACTATTTCGTCTCAGTGTGCATTTTATGGAACAGAACCTGCGACTACAATATACATACAATTACACAATAAATATGTACTTTGAGTCATCAAAAAGAAACTTCAACATTGAAAGCAAATTAAAACCTACGCCCTCCCGCTTGACTTGATGTATTGATAGAGCTTTGACATGTCTGGCGTCATGATAGATATACTCTGCGACATACATGCGGAGGCTTGTAACAGAAATATAACTCAATCTGCTCAAACTTCAGGCTGAAAATGTCACAATTTCCATATCAGATGCATTAAACAGACATTTCGATGTAATATTCGTGGCCGTAAAAAAGTTCGGGAAGATATTTTGTCATTTCGCTGGGCAGGCGCCCCCCGGTACGTGCGTACGTGATTTGTATATCATTCCGCTCCGATTCAAAATAGCTGATGCGACTTTCACGCCGTTACAGACACTGGAAGATTGATGATTTAAAGGGATGGTATAGTATTGGTGGAGGTGAGGATTGGGCTTTTAACTTTTTGCGACATACCAAGAAACTACCCATGAAATAGTACAGAGAATGCCGTTTTAAGAGGAATTCAAAGTTTATTTGATCAAAATTTTTCATCAAAACATTGAATTCTTCGTGGAATTACATGCTCTTTCACATTTCATAAGCGGTTTCTCATTATCTCACCAAAAATGTTAGAAACCTGAGGTTAGGTCTCAACCAAAACTATACAATCTCTTTAAAGCCACAGTACAGTTCGGTCATGCAGGAACATTTCAACAGAAGCTGACAACGTTACCACTCTCTATTTCTTTGAAAGTCCACAATTAAAGCAAATAGAAATTCAATAAAATAAGATAATATTGATTTAGATTTGAATTGTACACTTATCATGTTACAAGTATAGGCCCTATATATATAATACACACACACATCCTGAACGTAATATACATTCATTATGTATTTCTTCAGTATGTAGCAGTTGTCAAAGGGCAATCTGAATTCATATGAAGAGCATTATACTGCAATAGTACTATCGTCATCATTTTGTCCTTATCAATATCATCATCAGCAGCAGCAGCAGCAGCAGCAGCAACATCAATATGATAATTCATACATTGTGACCTTTAAAAGTTCAAGTTTATCCTACTGAAAAATGGAAACGAAGTGAAGAAATCGTTCCGACAAGCGGTGTGAGCAGCTTGAACAAAATTTAATAACTGGGAAAAACTTAATGTGTTTGGTCTATGTTCAGTGTGTTTGGAAAAGGAAGTGTCTATTAACCCATTCCGTACAGGAACCTGGTGGCCTCTGTATTAAATCTATGGGGATTTCAGAATTCAGTATGGAACGGGTTTGGAACAATGTATCGTGCAAAAAAAACTTGAAGAAAGGGATGATCTTTCCCACTCTCCCCCGGCCTAAGATGATTTCATTTTGAATATCACTTTTAAATCGTAAACATTGTTGGCTATACTCCGATTGTTTACTTTTTTTTTCATCCAAGGGGGCTTTGTCCTGCCATCGTTTATTTTGATTGTTTTGTCTGTTTGTTCATTAAAGTAATATTACTCAAGACGTTAAGAACGGATATTGACGAATATTTCAGTATTTGTCCATCGTGATAATAAAGCAAGAGATGATTTTTTTTTCTTAATGAGATGATCCGGATTACAATCCAAATCCAGGATGTTAATTAAAAAAAAAAAAGAATGATACACAGTGGCATTTGTAAGACTGTGGTCGTGGCGAAGATTTGCGCTCTGCCTACTTCTATGTTTTCTCTTTGTCTTTCTTGATCCGTTTCACAGGGCTGAAGAAACAAGCACTCCTCCATTCTATGAATCAAAGTATTTTATTCAAAATCGACTAAAGCATTGAATTTGGCGCGCTTTCATGGGTCAACTATTTAGTTCTACAGTAGGGAAAAACCCCAAACACCCCCTTTTGTTATAACTATAACAGTGACAGACACGACAGAGTAAATGAACACCGACGAAAGCGTTCATCTGCCATTTGACATTAATCATTCACATACGACTGAATAAAACAAACTCGTTGAATAAAATTAGGATACAAATCACTAGGTATGCCAATGGGCTTTCAATAAATTGAAGTCGTATCGAATTCGACGAGTCCTTTAATATATATCCCAGTGCGTCAGTGACACAGAACATGATTGTCAAAGATAATAGGA
This sequence comes from Diadema setosum, assembly GCA_033980235.1. NCBI lineage: Eukaryota > Metazoa > Echinodermata > Echinoidea > Diadematoida > Diadematidae > Diadema > Diadema setosum. The sequence continues at coordinate 29,823,994 of CM067066.1, read as the reverse complement.
TTCTGTTATCTCCTTCACTTAAGGCGTCTGTCCTGGCTGTTTGGAGATGGCAGAGGACGATATAGGGGGAAAAAATGTCTACGTCTTTAAAATACATATATTATTTATAGCTATAGCGTGACCTCTGTCTACGGCGAGCTCGAGGGCCTAGTCTGGCCGGATGAGTTGACTCCACGACAGGAAAAATGTTGACACAAGATCCCAGCGTTTAATTATACGGGCAGGACTAACGATGTGGGTCTCGAAATGAGAATAAACAAGGCAGGGCGTGTCGAGAGGATAGCAGGCATGCCTACGAGCTGAGAGCGAAGCGTTCTGATATGGAGAGCAAGATCAATAATATTAAAGATGAACATGGAGACTTAAGGACACACACACACACACACACACACACACACACACACATATATATATATATATATATATATATATATATATATATATATATATATATATATATTTATTTATTTATATATGATGTACTCTTCTCTATCTTAATTCTTCGAGGGTCAGTGTTAATCTAGTTTATTATGTAGCCCTATGTAATAATGATTCACTGGGTTCTCATCTTATTAAGATTATCATGTTCATCTGTTGCATAATTTTAATGAAGTAATCACAGTATTTCTTACGAAATTGTTTGTCTGTTTATAACAATATGTTATACGTATATGAATTCAAACTTGTCCAACCTTGAGTATATTTGGGCTGCTACGTCAGTTTATATCACCAGTCGAAAGCCTTGATAAATCATGACTGTTTTACAATAACACTGGAATGATTGTACAAGATGCGATATCATTATGTCTTATTCTTCGGTCGTTTTCAACGCAATATCTATCTACTTATATTTATCCTTGCTTTTCCTATATACCTCACCTCTCCCCCTTGATAATGTCTCCTCCGTTTTGATGATCTGCACGTTGGTATTTATCTCTTCTTGTCACTATAACTTGAATACATGCAACGTGAATTTCTCATCTACTGCACCAGTTTTTATCGAGACATTGTTATCTTTTTGTTATTACGGGGTAATGAGATAGGTGGCAGAGGACTGCGTCTCTTCCTTAGCAATAAATGGAAAAAAATAAAATGCGTCGATGGCATTGATAGTGACAGCCATGCAAAAACAAATTTTCACAGACAAATTGCCTCATGGCAATTTCACTAATCTCTGGTGAGGGGTCATTACTACGCGCTTTCCGTTTTCAGTTTCCTTTGTTTCAATTTTGCTGTACAACTACATTTTTATTTCATTCATTATCAAATAAATGATTAGACACCCGATGCTTCTATTACCAACACTTTATTTCTACTTCTCCTGTGTGAAATAAAAAAAGTGCAAAGGAAGGATTTTTTTTAAAGTCATGTCCAAATTATGCGAATATTTTTATTTTATGTTTTATACAGAAATACTAGCCTAGATTATTGTCCTTATATTATTTGAATGGAAATTAATAAATACCATAGGAAAAATGTTGTGTGTATTATATTATATTATATTATATTATATATATATATGTGTGTGTGTGTTTGTGTGTGTGTGTGTGTGTGTGTGTGTGTGTGTGTGTGTGTGAGGGAGGGAGAGAGAGAAGAGTGATTAGACGATGAGGAAGAACAACACGAAAAAAGAACCATAACGGTGCAGGGAATATAGATATCAAAGACAGGCATGCATGTAGTGTATATAGTCTTTCAATGAACAAACAAAACTATATAGCACGGATGATGTACATGGACAAGAAAGTAAACGACCTTTAATTCTGCAAAATGACCCCCCCCCCCCGAAAGAAGAAGAAGAAGAAGAAGAAGAAACAACAACAACAACAACAACAAACCCTTCTATTAACCCTTCCTATGCCAAGGAGTCAAACAATGCGCACAATTTCACACACAAACCCATGGAAGGTGACGATGTGGCGCGCAGCGGGTTAAAGACGAAAGGGAGCATGATATCAGACGGAAAATAATCCCGGAACAAAGAGTAAAAATTGCTTACAAATAGCACAATGACTATATTGCGTGAAATGTCGCGCTTCCACGGAGTAGAGACCTTTTGGCCCGAATTCACACAGGTGGTACAAATGAAACCATGGTTTAAACGATGGACAAAAACCATGGAGCGCCAAGTGTCGCACGGAATATTTTGTTTGGAAATTGGTAATTTCGTCAACAAAATGACCGTTTCGTTAACGAAATTATCAATTCGTGGACGAAATGTTCATTTATAATAGTTACAAAATGTCATTTCGTTACAAAACAATAATTTCATCGACGAAATGACTGATTTCGTCACGAAATATGTCACGCGACACTTGGCACTCCATGGTTTTTGACCATGGTTTAAACCATGGTTTCATTTGTACCACCGTCGCGAATTCGGGCCCTAGTGTTTGTCTGTGCGTAAATGCGTCACTGGGAAAACTAATGTTGTGGAAAGAGCGCCTCCGCGTAAAAAAGGGCATGATGTTATACTACCGATGGGAATTGGTCGATTTCACCGCGCCAGTTCATTTCCATCTCTCGCTCGTCTGCATGCCACCCAGTCGATTTGGTTGTCAGAAAAGTGGATGGACACAAATGATAAAAAAAGGACAGAAATGAAAGAACAATATTATGATTGTCTGTGTCCATTATCACTCCCTACACGATGTCAATTCAACCGTTGTTATCCGGAGGGAGGTGGTTATAATGTGCTCCTGTCCGCGACATCTTTTACGCCTCCATTAGCACCGGAGCGGCTGGATGTGTGATACGAGAGCTTAATTACGCTCGGGGAGAAAGCGACTTGTTAAAATTCGCCTATAGCCGCCCTGTTTAGGACGAAAAAGGCAAGAAAACAACTTCTTTAAACTGATATACTTAGGCGCCATGTTCCAGACAAAAGGGAGAGAATGCAGCATGTTAAAACTCTCCTTCACGTGTCCCTGACACCTGTCTGAGATCGAGAAAACGTAGAGACGACTTCTTTAACGGGTAACGTTCGATATTCCAAAGGTACGTTAATACGAAAATTAAAAGAAGGTTTGTTATTCCGAAACACCGAAATTCTGTGTACGTTGATGTTTGGAAAGATTAAAAGGGGTTCGTTGATCTTATTTTTTTTTGTGACGTTATTTTGAAGGGTTTTATTTTTTCTTCTTCTCTTTTTAATTCCGATAGCTCTTTAGTACACGCCTTCTTTTCATTTTCGGCATGAGAAACTGTAATGGCTTAACACCAGATGGAAAGTAAACGATCTTGTCGAAACTCTCCAAGGCGCTTAGTAGCAGTGTTGTTTTAGGCAGTTAGAGATTTTCATCACATTCTTATTTTTATTTTTGTTACTACGTAATGAATCTTTTGATTATTCGCATGTTTGTCACTGATGTTCACGGAACTAATCATATCGACCATAGATCTCCAAGGCATTTCGTCATGAAAGGGTAAGTTACGTCACCGCAGGATCTATTCAATTGGCTTGTAATGTTAACTCACGTTAGCACGTTTTGAGTACTTTCGTAGAAACGCGCCTTCTGATCTACGAAGTGTTGGGGTTATAGGGAAGAGCAGAGTGTTGTAGAGTGAATAAAAATGTTTTTGACTAACTCATTATGGAGCGAAGTGCATGTCGACAATACATTTCGTAGATGATAGTTTGTTTTTACAAAATTTACTCAACATGCTCAAAGCGGAAATACGGGCTATTACGTCGTGACATGAATAGCCCGTTCAACTAATGCATAATAGCAGAGGTATAACGTGCAATGCTTAGTCTCTGTAATGATTACGATGTTAATAAGGATGTCAATATTACTGTCAATTCCCAATAAACAAGTTTAAACGATCAGTTTCAGCGCTGTCAACACAGAAGGCTCAACAACCACTGCTTTCAGCCACCGGATTAACAGTGAAAATGCGGTTAAAAACATTTTATTCAAAGAGTGCATGGACAGCACCCTACTAAAAGGGTTCGACCCCAGGCTCTCATGTTTACAAAATCAGCATCTTCTCTAACGTATACACACCACAGCGTTTCCATAATGAGAAGGAACACGGCTGTGACGACCTCTTAAAGGGGAAATCTAGTCCAAATATAAGCTAGTCTGATAAAAAGAGTAAAATATTACGAGTTCAACCGTAAAATTTTGATTGACATTGGGTGAAAAATAAGGAAGTTATTACATTTTGTACTTTTCATCATGTTTTAGACCTCAACGACAGAAACAGTGAATTCTCGTCATTTTTTTACATGATCAAATATAAGTTAGTTATGATCAAATGGAAAATTGTGAGGTTATGACATGATTAGCTCACTCATTTGCACATTCATATCTACTGTACAAGAACTATTTTGCGGAAATTGGCAAAACTTCAAAATGTCATAACTTCCTTATTTTCAATCCGATTTCAGTCATTTTTTTTTTTTTTTTTACCGTTGAACCGTTTTTATCAGACTAACTTATGTTTGGACTGGATTTCCCATCTAAAGGAATGGTATAGTTGTGGTTCAGATGGGGCTTCAGGTTTCCAACACTTTCGTGAGAAAATGAGAAACCTCTCAAAAATATTAAAAGATCATACTATATTCTAGAGGCAGTCAAAGTTTATTTCATGAAAATTGGTTTTGAAATGGCTGAGATATCCAAAAACAACGATAACTTCATAAAAGGTGGAACCGACATTTTATTAGGATCACTTTGTTTTATTTTGTTTTTTAATATCTCAGCCATTACACAACCGATTTTCAATAAACTGTGAATGCATATACCTATTAGAATTGTATGCTCTTGAAAATTTTATAAGTGCCTTCTAAACAGTTGAAATCTGAATCCCCCATCTCACACAAAACTATATCACCCCTTAAAATCTTGTCGATGTGTTCGCATCTCGTCGCGGAAATTCGATGAATCTCAGCAATCTCGGCTGATTACAACTTCGTCATCTTCTCTCCCTTTCCCCATCTCTATCTATCTATATATCTATCTATCTCTATCTGTCTATCTATCTATCTATCTATCTATCTATCTATCTATCTATCTATCTATCTATCTATCCATCTGTCTATCTATATAATTATATATATCTACCTCCATCTGTATCTCTCTATCTATCTATCTATCTATCTATCTATCTATCTATCTATCTATCTATCTATCTATTTATCGATCTTTCTATCTGTTTCTATCTCTATCTTTCTATATCTATTTATCTCTATCTATCTACCTCTGTCTCTCTATGTCTTCTCTTCTCTACTCCTCTTTCTTCGCCCTGATCCCTCGAGAATACTCATCATTTTGTGGGTAATCTGTCGGTGATATCGACTCTAATTACGGGCGGATGTTGGTAACGTGTGATGAGTCACACTCATGTTTCATTGTCTGGATGGAAGCCATGCCAGGAGGTGTCCCCGGATCAGGTCAGATGCACAGGCGCAGCTGTGCTCGGATTATCTTTTTACGGATGCTGTATGGAGCGAAAGGATATCCTCTGCTCAAAAAGTCCGGACGGTGCGGCGCGGAATGAAAAAATCATAGATATATAATAAGGAAACCACATACAGAGTTAATATGTATGAATAAAACGGGCAGATGGATGACCGAATGAATTCGTTAGAAAAGCAAACTATATAATGATGTTTGTGCCATATAAATACATGTATATATATATATATATATATATATATATATATATATATATATATATATATATATATATATATATATATATATATATATATATATATATATTTATATCAAATGATTCGTAGTCCACGTGTTGGTGAAATATATTATCAGCAAAAGAGCAGAACTCCAGAAATTGTATAATGCTGTCAATACCAACAATTTATTTATAGGCATTGTTTAACATTTACAGATGAAACAAAAACCCAGCTTAAGTGCTTAAAAGTAGTTCTAAAATGTGAGTTAGGATATAGAAACAACCAATGTAAAAGGTTATTCAATAAAATCACTGTAATGTATTGTTGAATATGAAAAATGTGAACAATGGTTATAATAAAACTGTTTTAGAATAAACCGTCTACAGTTATGGTTTATTGAGAAAAATATTGATATCTCCTCTTTTTTTCCTTTTTGCTTTTTATGCACATTTTCTTATATGGTAGGATGGTTTAGAAAATGTGCATAAAAAGCAAAAAGAAAAAAGAAAAAAAAAGAGGAGATATCACTATTTTTCTCAATAAACCATAACTGTAGACGGTTTATTAATCACTTCTCCGAATGATAAACGATACCTTTAAAGAACACACAAATTTTCAGGCGCGCTGCCCTTTGTCAAGAGAAGGAGGGGAATTAACAGACTGCTGTATAAATAGAGATTGTAATTAAAGACGATATTAAGCTTTGTTTCTCAGTATCATCACGTCTTGAACGCCGCCCTATCATTAATGGATTATTCCACTATCAGTCCACTGTATCGGTTTAGCGTTTTCAAGAACAATGACCTTAAGTCCTGTGTTTACAAATTTTCATCGCATCATCTTCATTTTTTTTTTGAATTTCGTGGAAAACAGAATATTGATTGCACAATGTCTGCGGTAAGTATGGAAATTGCACAAACATGTATGAAGTAATACTCTATAAGCTGAATTTAATGGTCCCTGATATCGACCAATGTGCACTTTTTTCAGAGAAAAACGCACATAAATGCCACTTTCTGTATGCCGCAGTAAGATTAATTGACTCCTCGGAGCATAATTCCTCATGGAAAATGTCAGCGGGTTTATCATTTTGCTAATGGGATACGTTTCCAATAGCATTGATGGATGTCTGGCAGATAAAATGCAATGGATTATGAATTAGTAAAGGATACAGTGGGACAGTGAAATGGATGGATTCGATCATAAATATATGCAGTTTTTGTTCAGGTTCTATTTCTTTTCTTTTTTTATACTGGTTTCTGTCTGTGATTCCCTCTTTCTCCCACACTATTACCTTTCGTATAATTTTGTTTGACTCGTTCATATCCTTCATCACAAAAGATAGTCATTGTATGATCTGCTTTCTTTCATGACAGTTCGGATAAATGAGATAGCGAAACCAAAAGAAATAACGATGGCAACACCAAGATGATGGTACATGTAGTAATGTAAATAGAAAATACTAAAAGGGACAGTGAAATGAAAGTGATTTTATGGAAATATCATATCGGGTAATGAAGTGATCTCTTTCCAATTATTAAACAATGAAATATGTTCTACATTGATAAAGTGGTCTCAGCCAGGATCTCAGTTATCTCGAGCAGTGTCTCCAGCGTTGTTATTGCTCTACTAGCGTGATGCAAGATGCAAGATTGTGTACATAGCTAAGGAACTTCCTGCGTGGAATGCTGTCGTACATACGTGCACTTACTCGACTGGTACCATGTATCACCATCTTTATGAACATCGATTCTCAAACTATTTGTAGCATGCTGTAAGACATTACAGAACTTTTACCATGAGCATTAATTATAAGTATACTTTCATATACACCTAACTCTCTTATCTTGTGTCCAGTTGCTATGAAGCATCTATCATTCTCTTAGTCTGATTTGACTATGTATTCTTTGCAGCAGTTTGGAAAACTGTGTGAATTGCACTTTAACATGGTTCCATCTCATCACTCATCCACACTGCTACTACCATAGGCAATCAACGGTGGTCACGTAACCTATAGTCCAACGTACGACAGAACGATGCTGACACGCTGCCTTCTTACTCCCACTCGGCCCCCCGTCTTACCGGCCCAAAAATCATCGCCTCTCGGAATCTGTGATCCAATTTAATGAATGACGCGGTGACGTTCCTGTTTACCGACAAGGTGAGCGGTCAAATTTGCTCTGTCGCAAAGGTAGGCACCTCTACGAACGCATAAACATACTCAGTCACAAAATAAGCTGAGAGAGCGACAGCCCCTATAACAAGCACATGCAGTTTATAAGAAGTGAAGACCTACCTAGCGTGCAGTGCCCCATGGGATTGATCTAACGCTGATGAAAACGTGCACACAGCCAGGCGAGTTTTGCGCGGCAGAGAGGACTTTCCTGGAACCATTATAAATCTGCCGGTTGGAAAATCCTTATGGGACAAGGACAATAATGTGAAAGTGACGTATAGGTAATACGCTCAAGACAAATTTAGCCGCTCCTTCGGGAACATGCTTCATGATGAGAAAATCTCCTTTTATGTCTCGGCAATATCCACTGACCATTATAGAGTCATGTAATAAACTCTTATCAGAAGGAACAATCTTTGCGAGCAGACTGAAATGTTATCTGAGGTTACGGTCTCGTCACTAAAGAACGGACCTTAAGAAGTTTGCCGAAACTTGATCAGTCTGATGAGCTCAAATGAATTGTACCATGAGTAACCATGCAAATCTTCCCGTTAAATTGACTGACAATTAACAACCATTTCTGAACATTTATGCATGGAACATACTACACTACATTTATGTGAGGAGTGGGGAATATTTCTGATCAAAATAATGTAAAGCCTAGTCTGATCCTTGGAATAACAGAGCTCATTGACCATCAAGAAATTATGGAAAATGTAATGAAAATAAGCCAGTTCGGAATTAGCTCATGGGCACATTGGTCCAAATGACCTTTCTTTTTTTTTTTCTCAGTCGGTTAGGGGCACTTCACTTGCTTTCAGAGTGACATAATGCATAAGCTTTACGTAACGATTTATGGTATTCATCATATCCTGCTTAAACAAAGAATGAACTTGCATAGACCAGATGACCAGAATGATCCGTCAATTCCGCATCAATTTCATTACCTTGCACTGAATGTATTAACAACCTCTTTCTATTGATTTGCCAAATACCACTTTTGCTGTCAGGTAGATGTGCTAACAAGCAGCATTTATAAGGATTACATGAATAATCATTACATCACAGATGCTTATCCCAGTGAATTTAAAGGGTGTGTACAGTTCTGGTCAAGGTGAGGATTTAGCTTTTAACGTTTTGTGAGATATCTAGAAATCACTCTATGAGATGTCAAAGAGCATGCAATTCTAGGGGGTATCAAAAGTTTATTTGATGAAAATCGGTTTTGAAATGGCTGAGATATCCAAAACAAGGTAAAACAAAGAGATCCTAATAAAAGGCGTGGCCTGTAGCCTTTTATTATCATCACTTTTTTTGATATCTCAGCCATTTGAAAACCAATTTTCATCAAATAAACGTTGAATCCTTCTTCAAATTACATGCTCTTTCACATTTCATAAGAGGTTTCTCATTATCTCACTTAGGAATGTTCAAAACATGAATCCCCATCTTAACCAGTACTGTACAGTCCCTTTAAAAACTAACATGCCTGTTGGTCCGAATGACCTTTTTTCTGCTCATGCTCAAAGTGGAACTCCGAACTGGTCTATTGGCATGCCCTCCTTTTCTCGGTACTGTATCGATATTTACATGAGTTCGTGAAACACCGTCTTGCTTCATCATCTTATTCTAGATGTTGATTATTTTAACGCTGTTGTCACATATCATGCGGCCTACAGGCAAGATATTCAAAAGCATAGACTGGTAGAGTAGACATGCTAAAAGATTAAAAAGATTATGGGTCCATGTTCACCTTGTATGCTGGACATTCATTTGAAAGCTAGTTGCCTTTTCTTCTTCACAGAATCGTTGTAGTTCTCAGAAGGAGGGATCAGACGTGAGCATCGGAGCCAAGACTCGTCAATAGTGACGTAAATGCAAAGTGGACAATGATTTTCGTTCTGGTCAAATTTCGCTGTATAATCACTCAAGTGAATAGAAGATGGCATACGAACTTCATTTGATCAAGAAATGAAGGCCCACAGCAGAAAAAATTCAGGGAGAACATAATTATTCGCCTACGTCGAGCGAGAAGATGGCTTGGATGATCGAACGAATCAGAAACTCCACATCTGTATTAGATGCCAGCAAAGGCTAATTACATTTAGATCTATTGAATGAGAAGATCTGTGTAGTATGTTGTAATAAGTGACCATGTACATGAGGTTCTTTTTCAACTGCCGTCTTTCTTTTTTTTTCTCTCTCTCCCTCTCTCTCTCTCTCTCTCACTCTTTATCCAGAGGTTGATTTGTATTTGTTATAAAGATAACAATGCCACTACAGACAGGCACACACTGGGGGGATGCGCACCCTTATATCGCCTTTAAAGGACAAGTTCACCTTCATTAACATAAGGATTGAGAGAATGTAGCAATAATCCGTAGAACACATCATTGAAAGTTTGAGGAAAATCAGACAATCCGTTCAAAAGTTATGAATTTTTGAAGTTTTTGTGCAGTCACCGCTGGATGAGAAGACTACTGTAGTGTATGATGTCACATGCGTACAACAATATAAGGAGAGTATAAAGAGAATTTCACAAAATTTCATCTTTTGAAAAAAGTACACATTCCCTCGACTCGTTACAGACATATGTTATGGGTAATATTATTCCCATTGCCTTTAGAAAGAGGCAAGTCAAGTGCTCTTTTATTATGCAAAAAAAGTGAAAATATGTTGAATTTTCTTTATATTTTATTTATACTGTTGTACTCATATGACATCACGAGCCTTAGTAGTCTCCTCATCCAGCGGTCCCAACACAAAAATTTTAAAAATTCATAACTTTTGCATCGATTGTCCAATTTTCCTCAAACTTTCACTGATGTGTTCTACTAATATTGGTGCATTCTCTCAATCCTTATGTTTATGAAGGTGAACTTGTCCTTTAAACAAGTTAACCAAATCCTAAATTTAATGTTGACTTTAAAATTTGTCAGTAGTACTGTTCTGTTCTGTTCAGAGAATCTTCGTTTGAGTTCGATATTGTATTCTGATCTCATAATTTTGAAGGTCATTGCTGTAGCAGCAATTCCTTATAAAAACAACAGGAAATGCCAAAATTCTTTACTTATTTCCTTGTCTCGTATTATTGTGTGTCAAAAGTGTCACCATTACCATTAAACAAGCGATTCGACCAAAACAGTGTGTTAATGCACCTCCTTGTAGACTGTACAGATGGAGAATAGGTTCAAGAAGTGATTAAACAACTAAACACGTTGTTTCCGGTCAATATTAGCATTAGCTCTGTCACTATAATATCAAGAGCGTATATCTCGAAATCGTTCTTGAAAGGGTTACAAAATAAATGGATCAGGTGTAGATGGTTATATTTTCTACGTAATTACAAAAGAAGGTGAAAGATCAGAGCATGGGAATACCAAAGAGAATATTAGTTCCTTTTCTTTTTTTTTTTCTTAAAAAAAAACAAGCAAACAAGAGAAAAACGAAAATCAATGCCATATTTCCTGGAAAAAGGGGAACGGTTGCTAGATTATCTATAAAAAGAACAAACAAATATACTTTGATATGTTTTTGGTACCAACCAATGTTCATATAAAAATGGTGACATCATCCCCTCATATTTATTTTGCATTATTGCTGGGCGAAAATGTGAAATAGATGCAAAAATTTGAAGACCTTATAAATTTAATTACTCTCTAAGTTCGTGTCCGATTTTAATCAATCTACTAGTATCCTGTGTGATCGATTTTGCTCCATTTGATAAAGGCACCTCTAACATGAAGCGGCGTTTCTCTCTCTACATATATACCTTCGCAAATAGTTCCCCAGGGCTGATTTCTGACCTGGTTTTTCCGTATAGTAGGGAGAAAAAAGGAGTGTTTAGGCGGTGACGATTTCCATCGCGACGATGTACTCGTCTTGCCGCGCGGTTTCTAACCCCCTGGGGAAATCGCAGATTGATCGGGTCTTGCTATGAGCTCAGAAAGCCAGCAACGCGTTCTTGGGTGAACCTGCCGAAAATATATCAAGAGAGCACATCGTGTTTGCCTCCCGGCCCTTGACAATCACGTGCCTTCTCTGGAATGATCATCAGTATTAGCAGATTTCTTCTGGTTTTCATGATAGCACGCCCTAAAAACTCGCACATCTGCGTATATATATATATATATATATATATATATATATATATATATATACACAGGCACGCAACAATTACGATGGAACAACGAAATCCGAAA